>LR990058.1:16917752-17567131 GCA_905147135.1 Blastobasis lacticolella | reverse complement strand
CTAACCTAACCTAACCTAACCTAACCTAACCTAACCTAACCTAACCTAACCTAACCTAACCTAACCTAACCTAACCTAACCTAACCTAACCTAACCAGTACGCATCCAATAGTGACCGAATAAACATATAGCTCCGCGATAAAAATTGCCATAAATCGCAATTTTTGAGCTACGCGCAAAATTGTGTTGTGCTGTGATAAATAAGTGTGTGACTCGCCAGGATTAGCGTTTGCAACGCTCTCCCTCATCAGGTGCAGCTCCCACAGGATCCCAACTTTGGAGGTTAATAACATCAAGAAGGTTAGTGCTATAAAGTACAGCATTATATCATCTAAAAGTGCTCGTTTTGCTCTATCAAACGTTGAAAACGGAATTGTGATCGGAAGTCATCCTGAGGAGTTACAGGCTCCTAAATATTAACATTTTTGCCACGCGTGGCCTACTTACAACATACGTTCACTGAGTAGCGGCACGAGGCGTGACGTAGCTGACACACTGGCCGTACCTGACGACTTCGCAGCAGATTTTAGGACTCCGCAATACTTGGATGTCCAGACCTGAAGCCTCCTTTAACGACCACCAGGCCACCTCGAGGGAACTCTTCAACCGTTGGTCCGATGCTACTCGTGTTTGGGCTCATCGGGATCAGGACGTCAATACACTTGTGATACCATCATTCCCATAGTGAAATTCCCCTTTTCACCCTTCACAGTTTCACCCTTATTGTACTTCCACTCCATAGCTCCTAACTCCCAAGCCAAAGGAGGAAGACCCCCCGTGATTGGGCTCATTACAACCAGGAAGTTGAAAGGGTGTCACATATCCTACAGGATCTATCCTACAGGACACATCCCCCCCCTCCCTCATACAAAATTCTCCCCCCCTGCGCTTTTTTAAACTTCATCAATAGCGTACCCACGAAAATCCCCCCCCCTCCCCCCGCGCATTTCACCCCCCCGAGTCATAACTCTGGAACCTGCAGAGATAGATTCCTGTTGTTTGGGCTCGTTGAATTCGGGAAAAGAAGACAAGCACATTGGCTCCAGCAGAAAATCTAAATTCCCGTTTCACTGTCCAGGAAGTCGAGAAATAGAGGGATAAAGCCCCGCAAGCTGTATCTCTCGAACTACGAAGGCTAGACCACCTCTGTTTGGACTCAAATTCTTCGGAACAACGAGATCTATATTTTGGCTCCAACAGATTTACGGGATAAGGATCATAGGGAAGTGCACTGTTTGTTACGACACAGCATAAATCCACGCAGAGTCCAGAACATCGGGCTTTGGCGCATCAGGTGCATCGGGTGCTACTGAAGGTTAATTTTAGTTTTTGTAATATTTAGTTTTGTTTCATTTGGCATATAAGTAATATTATTGTTTTTCTATTTATTTAGTAGTAGTTATTAGTATTTAACAAAATATTGTCAACAATATACAAATGTCGTCAATTACTAAGAGAACCAGGTCGACAAAGGAGGCGTCGCTTCCAGCAGCTTCTAAGAAGCCGCAAAAATCGACTCCTGAAAAGAATATCTCTCCCCCCGCCTCACAAAAAATAACACGGCAGAAGGGGCCAACACCACTAGTTTCCATCATGCCCCCGGCAGTTCCCACAGGGAAGACCGGCAAAGAACAAAAACAGGCTTCACCTAAGAAAAAGGCGTCAAGTCTCATAGGGAAAAACACGACTACTCCATCCATTAAAGCACCAAGGTCGCTAAGAGAGCAGGTCTTGACGAAAGCAGCGGTTGCAGTAACATCTGCCCAAGAATCAGAGGACGAATCGACGGTGGAACTGGACCCGGTTGCTGCGTTTGCGGCCATCGAAAAGGTTTCCACCTGGGAACAAGCAGATAGTCCTCTGTGCCTCGCTGTGGCATCAGACGATGAATTATCGGTTGTGTCGGCGTCCGACTCGGCAACGTCCGAACTGCCGCGGGTCGGGCGGCAGAGCATGATATTCTCGTCAACAAGGCGGCCTGGTGTCGAAATGGATATGGCCACAAAACACGCCAACGATCTTCTTCAAAAGGGAAAGGAGGCAATAGAGAACGCAGGCAATATGAAGAGGGAATGCAAATCTATAGCCCTAGAATGCCTGCAGTCGATGTATGAAACGGTTCTGGCATTATCTGACTCCCGATCCAGACACAAGTTCAACTTGGAAAAGGAACGCTCCAGGAACGCGCAGGAACTAGTGCGCGTAGAGCGAGCTCATAATAAGAAAATAACGGAAATAACTAACAACATAATCTCTGAGCTGAGTCATGTCAGAGCCGATGTTACATCTACCTTGAAGGAGACGCAGGCCGTAAGAGGTTGGTTGGAATTTGAGACGACCGAACCCCATAAGCAGATAAAGGACATATTAAAGTCGGTGTCGGAACAAAGCATGTGTATTAAGACACTAGCAGACAGACCGACGCAACATCGCCAAGAGGGTGCAGGAGGAAAAACTTCAGGGGTCACACACAGCGATCTCTCAAGGCTCCACTCTTCACTAAGTACAATTTCCAATCAATTGGACACAATGAGAAGGGACTTTGAAGAGACGCGAATATCAACCTCTGAAGTAAAGGACACAACATTAAAAACCTTAGACCTTATTAAAACACAGCCGTCACCACCTTCACATTCGGACTCTTCCAGCATAGAATTGGGTCTCGACGAACTTAAGACCACAATAGACAAAATAGGTAAGGATATAAATAACAATATGACTACCAAACTATCTACGTTACCCGCAAACCAGCAGCAGTCTAGCGAGCAGCTGAAGGAGCACCTTCAACCTATCACTGAACGCCTGGAAGCTGTTTCATCCGAGTTACGCACAATGAGGAAGCTCAAACAGCAAGAGCAACCGCCAGCAGCCGTTCTCAATTTAGGCGCAGAAATAGCAAAGGCAGAAATGGTGCAAGCCAAGACAAAACCACCTTCTTATGCGCGGATTTCAGCTAAACCTCCAACACCGAATCCTAACCATACTCTGATCGTCTCATCAACGGACCCTGGGAAAACCGGTGAAAAAGTGATAGAGACGATTAGAAAAGTACTTGACCTCAAAAATACAGGGGCAAAAGTGGACAGGGTGAGAAAGGCAAAGAACCAGAAGGTCATTCTGAGCTGCAATACTAAAGAAGACCTAAACCTTGTCAGAGATAGGGTTAAATTGGACAAGACTCTCAAAGCAGAGATTGCCAAAGCTAGCAACCCACTCGCAAGAATGAAGGATGTGCTCTCCTATCATACTGACGCAGAGATTGTTGAGCATGTCATCGTGCAAAATAAGCACTTATTACATGGAGTCGATATGAAGGAAAGTACAATTCGAGTCCGCTATCGCAAAAAAGCCCGAAATCCTCACGAATGCCATCCGGTCTTGGAACTCTCCCCAGAGATACACAAACGCTTTGTCGACGCAGGCAGAGTTTATGTTGGCCTACAGAGAGTCCAAGTGGTTGACCAGTCCCCAATGGTGCAGTGCACAAAGTGTTTGGGATTCGGTCATACAAGGGCTCTATGCAAGGATAAGAACGATCTGTGCAGTTACTGCGGGGATCCTCACCTCTGGGAAAAATGTCCAAGTAGGCAGGAGGGACTACCCCCCAAGTGCAGAAACTGCGTTAAAGCTCAAGGAGAGAACCGTGACGTCGCACACAACGCATTTAGCATTGAGTGTCGAGAACGGCAGAAGTGGGATGCCATAGCGCGGGCTCGTGTGTCCTATTGCTAAGGGCGACCAGGAGGCCACAAGCAACACCCCTCGTGATACAAGTAGGCTGCACATCATCCAAGCAAACCTGCAACGCTCCAAACTAGCAACAGCTGAGCTACTTCAGGTGGCGAGAGAGAAGGGTATATCTGTAGCCTTGGTCCAAGAGCCCTACGTGGGAAGGACAGGCATTCTTAAACAATATCCTGGAACTCGAGTCATACAGTGCTCCCAAAATCGCCAGAAACCAGTGAAGACCGCTATAATAATCTTCAGTGACCGCTTGGAGGTAATACATGACCCCCAGTTGGTGACTGAGACGGAGGCGGCTGTCCTGTTGGTAGCGGGAAAACTGAAGCTAGGAGTGGTATCAGTATATTACGAGGGAGATCAGGACATAGAACCGTACTTGGCAAGGACTCGTGCGGTCTGCAACAAGCTGGACACAAATAATCTGATCGTAGCGGGTGACGTCAACGCGTGGAGTCAATGGTGGGGGAGCAGCGTTGAAGATGCAAGAGGAGCAGCATATAGTACCTTCCTTAATGACATGGATTTACAAATCTTAAACACAGGAGATACGCCAACGTTCGAAACGTACAGGAGAGAAAGACTCTGTACCAGTATAGTCGACGTAACCGCTTGCAGCGAGTCACTGCTGGGAGTCATAGAGAACTGGAGGGTTGACAGAAGTTTGATCACATCAGACCACAATGCCATAACATTTGATCTGTGCCTTGAAGCGACGCTGGAACCTATTCCGTCCTCATCAACACGCAGATACAACACAAAGAAGGCCAACTGGTCGGACTTTAGATCCTATTTCAGAGCTCTCCTCTCAATATACAACATAACACCCGAAACCGTTGAGACGTTGAAGACACCTAAAGATTTGGAAGCCAAAATAACTGCTTATACACAAGCAATTCAAGAAGCGTGTGATAAGGCTATTCCTAGAGTTGGACAATGGAGAAAAGACGGAAGACCTCCATGGTGGTCCAAACATTTAGAGGATCTTAAGAGAGAGGTACTAAAGAAAAAGAGAAGAATAAGGAACGCAGCCCCCACCAGAAGACAGCTGGTCATCGATGAGTATCTGATGGCTAAAAAGGATTACCAAACAAAAGCTGAGCAAGCTCAGACTGAGAGTTGGAAAACTTTCTGCACCACACAAGAAAAGGAAAGCATGTGGGACGGTGTCTATAGGGTCATTAGAAGGACAGCCAAGAGACAGGAAGACTTACTCCTGAGAAGTGTAAATTCCACAACTCTAAGCCCAGAACAATCAGCGGGGCTCCTGGCAGAAACCTTCTATCCCAACGATTCCGAATCGACCGATCATCCGTACCACACTCGGCTCCGGCAACTGACGGGAGGCAGACCAACTGAGTTCGCAGACTTGCCGGGGGACGATCCACCATTTACAACAGCAGAACTGGATCTAGTTCTTAGGGCATTAAACCCTAAGAAAGCCCCCGGTCATGACGGATTGACGGCAGATATTTGCACCGTGGCCATCCAAAGCGACAGGAAGGTGTTTTTGGCTTTGGCAAATAAGTGCCTGTCTCTCGCGTACTTTCCCAGGCAGTGGAAGTTGGCCCACGTAGTCATTATACGGAAGCCAGGAAAAGAGGATTACACCCATCCAAAATCCTACAGACCAATCGGTCTGCTGCCAGTTCTTGGAAAGATAGTCGAGAAGCTTTTGGTGGGCCGCATACAGTGGCATATTTTTCCAACTCTCAATAAACAGCAGTACGGCTTCATGCCGCAGCGCGGGACCGAGGACGCCCTCTTTGACCTCGTAAAACATATTCGGGAGGAAGTGAACGATAAAAAGATCGTCCTTCTAGTCTCCCTGGACATAGAGGGGGCCTTCGACAACGCGTGGTGGCCAGCATTAAAACATCAATTAATTAACAAAAAGTGTCCAAGAAACCTATACGCACTGACAGACTCGTACCTAAGCGACCGCAAGATCAAGGTCAATTATGCCGGAGCAACAAGTGAGAAGGAAACTACGAAGGGTTGTGTTCAGGGTTCCATCGGCG
Organism: Blastobasis lacticolella; assembly: GCA_905147135.1. Taxonomy (NCBI): domain Eukaryota; kingdom Metazoa; phylum Arthropoda; class Insecta; order Lepidoptera; family Blastobasidae; genus Blastobasis; species Blastobasis lacticolella. Next base: position 17,561,369 of record LR990058.1, on the reverse strand, counting down.
GACCAACCTTTTGGAACATCATCCTTGATCCTCTGTTGCAGAAACTCACCGGTGAGGGCGTGTACTGTCAGGCTTTCGCGGATGATGTGGTATTGGTTTTCTCTGGGCAAAAGATTGACGAGCTGGAACAGGCCGTCAACAACACTCTTGGTACTGTGGTCAAATGGGGACTCCAAAATAAGCTAAACTTCGCAGCTCACAAAACCAACGTGATGCTACTAACGAAAAAGCTAAAATACGAATCCCCGCAACTCTACATGTCGGGACGTCGTCTCGACCTAGTTGACGAAATAAAACTTTTGGGTCTCATTATTGATAGCAGACTAACGTTCAGGCCACACATTGCCGCCGTTTGCAAGAAAGCCATGGACATATACAAACAGCTGGCATGTGCAGCGAAAGTAACCTGGGGCCTGAACGGAGAAATTATCAGAACAATGTACACAGCGGTTATTGAACCTATAGTCATGTACGCCGCAAGTGCGTGGTCCTCAGCCACGGAGCTGCAAATGGTCAAAGACCAACTAAACACCTTACAAAGAGGATTCGCGCAGAAGATCTGCAAGGCGTATCGAACGGCCTCACTCACGTCGGCTCTAGTCCTGTCGGGTTTGCTCCCGCTGGACTTGAGGATACAGGAAGCCTCCAGCCTATATAAAATTAAGAAAAACCTCACAAAAGACTATCTACCACCCAAAAGGGAGCTCGAACAGAAGGTTAATCAACTAAACCTTCCCCATCCATCGGCGTTCTTGGCGCCGGAATACGAGCTCCTGGAAGACACGAATCCCGAAACCCTTGAAGCCCACCACATCTGCGGGCCACAGATTTTCACCGATGGCAGCAAGATAGAAGGCAAAGTTGGCGCTGCCCTATCATGGTGGGAACAGGGAAAGGAAACGTCGTTTTCAATGTTTAGTCTGGATCCGTCTTGCACTGTATTTCAGTCTGAGTTATTCGCACTGCACAAGGCAATGGAGATGGTGAAGGAAAGTGGTCGCTCTGTTGTCAACATCATGAGTGACTCTAGATCATCATTGGATCTCCTGAGCAACCCCAAAGTGACTCACCCCCTTGCCAATTCTATCCTAGAAAGCGTGCGAGAACTCAAAACAGAGAAGAGGAAAGTTCGCTTATTTTGGCTGAGGGCACATGTAGGAACCGTCGGGAATGAGCGCGCGGACGAGCTTGCGAAGACGGCGGCCTTGAGAGCAGACGCCACCTCAGACTATAACAAAATACCTCTGTCCTATGTCAAGAGAAAAATCCGCGAGGAATCTGTTCGGAAATGGCAGGACAGATACGAAACCTCCAGCACAGGATCGGTCACAAAAACCTTCTTTCCGGATGTAAATGAAGCATTCCGGATAGTAAGGAAGATAAAGCCGACGCCCATTCTAGTGCAAGCTCTGACAGGACATGGAGGTATAGCGGAATATTTACATCGGTTTAAGTTGAAAGACAGCCCCGAATGTGAGTGTGAACCGGACGTCATTGAGTCTGTATGGCATATAATCTTAGACTGCCCCCGTTTTCTGGCGGCTCGACATGACTTACAAAACCGCATAAACACAAATCTAACAAAGGCAGGGCTTCACAGAGTTTTAGCTGATGAGATCAAAAGGCCGCATCTGTTGGATTACATTGCGTCAATTTTTAAAACAGCAGTTGCCAGAAACAGCACCATCACCCCTGGTACGGCAACAACGGCGACCCAAGTCACATTCCCACGCGCCGTGAGCCCTATTCTCGTCCCACACCAAACCACAACAAATCAACTGTTACAGTATGGGGAGTTGGGAACACCGGGAATTAGTACTAGGGCAGTGGTCCTGTTCATGGACAATAATTCCGAACGGCTGGGTATAAGCTTCTGCAGCGCCATGGCTCGGAATAGAGTGACGATTTCACCTGGCCTCGCCGTCCTTCTGAATGGAAGTACTTTTAAAACGAGCATGAAGCGCAGAACATTTAATGCGCTTCCAGAGATAGAGGTTGCCAGTAACAAATGTCGTCTGGTGCGATCGCATAATAAAACGATTGCGCTATTCGAGGGAAGTACTGATGAAACCCAGTTTGCTCAGGCGTGCTCCGTGCTTACCAGTATTGGAAGGGAAGGCAGCAGTGCCGCAGTCACACCCCGCATAATAAGTGTGGATGCTATGGTGGTAGGGTTTGAGCCATGTAAAGCTGCAGACTACGTCGGGTGTATCAACGCCTCGGAACATCACGAGGTCATTGTATACGAGGATAGAGGTGCAAACCTTAGTTTCCTAAATACACAAAAGCCCGGCTCTTCAGCAGCAGCCAACCCCATCGACACCTGGGGACACCCCATAGTAAATCCAGAAGCACTTAGCGGATCCGAACTCCTTCAACAAAGAACAGCTCAGGAGAAAGAGCAGAAGCAAGCCGCCGCTAAGGAAAAGTCCAAAACTAAGAACCGCTTCAGTGCCCTAATAAGGACTATAAAAACGTCAGTATTAGGGACTTCTAAAACAACTAAGACACAGAAGACAGAGACGGCGCGGTTGGAAGAAGACACCCACAAACAAGCCACCACCAAGCAACAGCCCGAGGGCCAAACATCACAGCGCCCAACAATCCGTGTAGGAGAATCCGGGGTACAGGTCCGGCCGCCGAGTTTCAGAAAAGCGTCTACGCCCTTGGACCATATGGTCAACGCTTTCCTCGAGTTTGTCGCAATCACCAAGGCTACGAAGGAAGTTAGCCTAACAACGTGCAAAAACATCATGCAATCCTATCTCCTGGGTAGTCAGTGGATGCTCAAAATGAGACTCGAGGAATCAGAGGCCACCGTGTATAACAACGACACATCCCAAGTCTTACACGGGAAAGAAATGTGTCATCATATGGCGGCGTACAGCGCGACCAGTGGATTCATTGACGTGGACGAGGAGGAGACAAAGCGAACCCGTCGGATAACATTTACCACTCCACCGTGTGACCCGATAGTTGTCACTGCCCGATGCACAAAGGTGATGCTGGATGACAGAGTTTTAAAAATGGTAAACGCCATCGTAGAGAACCTCGAAGATAGCAAAGCCTTTGATTCGTGGGTGATGCCAAAAATTACATGGGTCAACGGAGTCCCCGGATGCGGGAAAACCACATGGGTTGTAAAGCGCTTCGAAATAGGTGAAGACTTAGTAGTCACCACAACCACAGAGGCGGCTGAAGATCTTAGGGAAAAGCTTTCCCATCGTATGGGAAATGACGCAAAGTCCTGTGTTCGAACTCTAGCGTCACTCCTCGTAAATGGTTTATCAGAGACAGGTAAGAAAAAGTGCAAGCGCATTATGGTTGACGAGGCTCTCATGAACCATTTCGGAGCTATAGTGATGGCTATTCAACTGACGGGGGCTGAGGAAGTCATTCTGATAGGGGACAGAAACCAATTGCCATACATCGACAGGCTGAACCTATTTACAGTAAAATATAATAGACCAGATCCTGTCCTAAATATTAGCCAGGAGTTGTTGTGCACACATAGGAACCCAATGGATGTCGCTTATGCTCTTAACGAAGTGTATAGCGGCATATACTCGTCAAAACCCCTAATACGATCTTTAAAGTTAAATGGGTTTACAGGTACACAAATAGACGCAACCCTTCCAAACACACTCTACCTGGTGCATACACAGGCAGAAAAAGAATCCCTGATCACCAAGGGATTCGGGAGCGGTACCGGGTCGCGCACCTTAACCATACACGAATCTCAGGGTCTAACGAGTGAGCGGGTGATTGTAGTGTGCACAACATCTAAGAGGCTACAGCTGCACGACAGCGTTTCGCACGCAGTAGTGGCAGTGTCGCGGCACACTGTTAGCTGTGTCTATTACACTGATGACAGTGATGACGCGATAGCCAGATTTGTGAGGCGGGCGGAGCGAGCTTCGGCAGTCGCAATTAAGGACTATAATATCAAAATGGCGATAAGAAGTCGGGACATGGGTACAGTAGGCAAGCTTCTGGAAGCGACGACCCTGAATAACCCATAGCAACCTGGTTGTCATAAAAAACTTACCAAAACAAAAACAATGTGGCTATAGCTGTACGTAGAGTAAGCATTGTCTGTTTAAACTTATATCAGTGACCGATAATATTAAAAAAAAAAAAAAAAAAATTTATACATATATAAAAACCAAGAGAAAAGACAAATACAGCCATAACTGCTGTTTAAAATATTCTATAAAGAAATGACGCAAATAAGAAAATAAATAAAAAAAAAAAAAATGCATGAAGCATGTATCTCTGATATTTATTTTTTAAATGTATTTTGTATTTAAGCATGTATCTAACATAAATTTAATAATTTTATTATTTTATATTTAATCTTTGACCTTCTGTAGCACTAAAAGATGCTCAGTGTAGAAGAAAATAAAATAACTTTATAATTAAAAAATACTCTAACAAAAGCATGGACAACAGTCTATGGAAATTAATAAATACTTATAAAAAAAAAAAAAACCTAACCTAACCTAACCTAACCTAACCTAACCTAACCTAACCTAACCTAACCTAACCTAACCTAACCTAACCTAACCTAACCTAACCTAACCTAACCTAACCTAACCTAACCTAACCTAACCTAACCTAACCTAACCTAACCTAACCTAACCTAACCTAACCTAACCTAACCTAACCTAACCTAACCTAACCTAACCTAACCTAACCTAACCTAACCTAACCTAACCTAACCTAACCTAACCTAACCTAACCTAACCTAACCTAACCTAACCTAACCTAACCTAACCTAACCTAACCTAACCTAACCTAACCTAACCTAACCTAACCTAACCTAACCTAACCTAACCTAACCTAACCTAACCTAACCTAACCTAACCTAACCTAACCTAACCTAACCTAACCTAACCTAACCTAACCTAACCTAACCTAACCTAACCTAACCTAACCTAACCTAACCTAACCTAACCTAACCTAACCTAACCTAACCTAACCTAACCTAACCTAACCTAACCTAACCTAACCTAACCTAACCTAACCTAACCTAACCTAACCTAACCTAACCTAACCTAACCTAACCTAACCTAACCTAACCTAACCTAACCTAACCTAACCTAACCTAACCTAACCTAACCTAACCTAACCTAACCTAACCTAACCTAACCTAACCTAACCTAACCTAACCTAACCTAACCTAACCTAACCTAACCTAACCTAACCTAACCTAACCTAACCTAACCTAACCTAACCTAACCTAACCTAACCTAACCTAACCTAACCTAACCTAACCTAACCTAACCTAACCTAACCTAACCTAACCTAACCTAACCTAACCTAACCTAACCTAACCTAACCTAACCTAACCTAACCTAACCTAACCTAACCTAACCTAACCTAACCTAACCTAACCTAACCTAACCTAACCTAACCTAACCTAACCTAACCTAACCTAACCTAACCTAACCTAACCTAACCTAACCTAACCTAACCTAACCTAACCTAACCTAACCTAACCTAACCTAACCTAACCTAACCTAACCTAACCTAACCTAACCTAACCTAACCTAACCTAACCTAACCTAACCTAACCTAACCTAACCTAACCTAACCTAACCTAACCTAACCTAACCTAACAGTTGCTCGCCTCCCTTTGCCGAGAACAGTTCGTTTCCGTAACGCTCCCTACAAAAAAATTCGCCAAAGTGGCATTTTTTCTCCAATCGTAGTGATTCGAGCGTGGTCGAGTGCGTAAAAGTACGACGCATCTTTCTGTGTAACACTTGTGAAAATCGGATTACAGTGCACAAAGTTATTACGGTGAACATGAAAGTGAGGTTACTTTTTAACCACGTTTATGCTTGAAAATTGCTTGAAAGTGAAATTACTCGAAACATTCTGTGACGACCAGTGTATATTTTACATCACCACCTGCGGGATACGGCGCAGCATCGTTTGCGCTTTTTTCCGGAATTTTCCGGCTAAAGCCCTGGCCGGAAAAGCTAGAAAAACAATTTTCGCGCTGCAGCGAGGTACAAGAAGGAGTGGAGCTGGAATCTTGGAATTCGGCATGCTGTGAAAAGATATCAAGACAAAAGATTTAATGCAGTCAGAAAAATTTTTCAGCATTTCAGAGCTAAGTTATTAACTAATATATTTCAAAATTTTGCCTTCTTATAACTTATAAAATAGATCTGTGACCCACATTTTTTCTCCGCGCATCCGTTGCGCGCTTACATTGTTCATAGTGTTATTCAAGATTTAGAATTTTCAGTTCAAAAACTACAGAGATATAGCCTTTTCAGTCTGAAACTTTTTAAATTTAGGTTTTTTGTCAATATTTTTAATAAATACTGCTCTCTTACATATTTATGTACTGCGCTGTATAGTGCTTGATTTTAGACAAATTTTGATGTATCACACTATATTTTTGGACTAACAGTTTCCGAGATATTAAAATTTTCATCTTTTTTCCAAATTAATAGTAAAATAATAGAAAAACACAATTTTTAAGTGTTGGAATAGTTTTAATGTCTTACCCCTCGCTAGTTTAAGCCCAAACAAGGGCCCTAAATCGTTTAATTTCACGATTATACAAAAAGTGTCTTTTTTAGCACTTTTTGTTAAGATTTACAACCTTGAATATCTCGGAATCTAAGAGTCGTAGAGAGCTGCGGTTTTCAGTATAGGGAAGGGTGACTATTTTACTAGCCTGTAAGATAAGTTTCAGGCGTTTTCAGCGCCTGAAAATTATTTGTGCTGAAAGCAATTTCAGGAGATAGTCCCAGTCGGGCCGAGTCCACCATCCAAAATTCCGTGCTTCTGGGGGCTCTGGGGGCGAAGTTATCAGCGTTCAAAACTACGTTTTGACAGCTGTCCGCCATTTTGAGCGAATTTTATGCCTGCATAGCTTTGAAACCACGGGACGTAGGAGGCTGGGGTTTTCGACATATTGACTGGGAGAATCATCTCTACTAAACCTACCCCTTTTCAGGAGAAATAGAGCACCAAAAATTTCAGCGCCTGAAATTGCTTTCAGTCAAAAATATAGACGGAGACAAGCGGCTCTGTCCAAACCCGGAGTCGCTGCGACCTCCCGGTGCGGAATTATAGCCTTTCAAAGTCACACTTTGACAGTTGTGCCGCCATTTTTAAAATTTTAAAATCTTGATAGCTCCTCAACGGTTAGGCGTAGCGGGTCGCGGTTTTGACTTAAGACATTGACAGAAGCACCAGAACAGGTTTAGCATAATTTCAGGAACTTTCAGGATCCAAAAAATTTAGGCCTGAAAATTAAATTTTCAGGTGTGACTCACCGAGCCCTTTGCGGCGAGCCCGGGCACGGGTTTCTAGGACCAGGGGTTGACGAGAAAAACGCGAGTGCTTAATTTAGACACTTTAGTTCCAGAAAGTGTCTGCCGAGATATCTCCTAGACCCTTGGGGCGAATCCGCCCGAGTTTGGGTTCGTTGAGAAGGGCTCGGGGAAACCTACACGATTGAGGTCACCCCAACACTCTACATAGAGTCCTGGTAGAGTTTAGTTGTAATTTGAAAACTAGACCAAACCTAACCATATTTTTTGTGGTCATAGGTTATAATAAACTCATTCGAGACTATTTGTGTAGTAATAAACGCCAGCTCTATACAGGGCGGTCAGAAATAAATTTTTATATTTTCATACTCTACAATACTAGTATGAGTATATATTTAGAGTTAAGACAATAAATTAGTAAAGACACCTTAGAATTAACACAGCAATAGTTTGGGACTTGTAGGAAGACCATTTTTCATCCCTGTAACGTTACCGCTCTTTACACGGTACAATGCACAGAACGCCACCAATCAGGCCTCAGCAAGGAAGGACGTCCGGCGCAGGCGCCGGTAGAGACGACGGCAGAGAAGCCAAAAACCCCCTTTTAACTGCAACTCAGTGCTTTCAGGAAGCCAAAAGACAGCTAGAGCTGTCCGGCAACCTGAAAGGCACAATCAAAGACAAAGTGACCTCATGCCTGCAGATACTCTTTGATCAGGTTACGAGATTATATGCAGCAAATGTGGAACTAGAAAAATCACTGGCCGAAGGAAGAGAGACTGAGCTAGCATCCCTTCACAAGGATCTTAAGCTGGCCATTCAAAATGGAGGAGAAGGAGACAAGCGCCTCAGAGACAGTCTTGATGAACTAATGGACAGTATGGAAAATATCTCGTCCAAACAAGACAAGATATATGACGAGTTCAAGGCTGGTCAATTGAGTCTGACTGAGGTGATGGATAGAGAAAAGAGTGAAATGCCAGAAAAGGGGGAGTTTTGTAGCCGACTTAAAGAAGTGGAGGCTACCATCATCGAGGAAATAAGGTCGGTCGGAGTGCGATCGTACGCCGACGTAGCCGCGGGCACATCTCTGCCAGCGACTGCGCCGGCGGGGGTGACGCCGCCGATCCACTCGGTGATTGTAACTTCTACCGATGAGGATGACACAAGTGAGCACGTGCTTACAAAAATCAGACAGATAGTCGACGCAAAACAGAACGCAGTTCGAGTGGAAAGAGTCCGAAAAGCAAGGAACCAAAAGGTGGTTCTGAGCTGCAGCACAGAGGAGGATCTCCTGAGATTGACACAGAAGCTTGACGAATGTAAGCAATTACAAACACAAAGAGCAAAGAACAAGGACCCTCTAGTCATCGTCAGGGATGTGCTCTCCTACAACAGCGACGAAGACATTACGGAAGCGCTCAAAAAGCAGAATAGCCAGCTTTTACGAGACATCCCGGACGATGAGTACAGGGCCGTTGTGAGATATAGGAGGAGAGCAAATAACCCACTCGAAAACCATGTGGTCCTTCAAGTGTCTCCAATGGTGCACAAGTGTTTAGTGACAGCAGGCGTGGTCTATATCGACCTCCAGAGGAGGGCGGTAAAAGATCAAACGCCTTTAATTCAGTGCACAAAATGTCTCGGGTTCGGCCACGGCAAAAAATATTGTTCAGCAACGGAGAGCCTGTGCAGTCATTGCGCAGGTCCCCATATGAGAGCAGAGTGCACAATGTACCAATCAGGAGAAAAACCTACCTGTAAAAACTGCAGCCTGGCCAAACTTGACAAAGTAGAGCACAACGCATTCGATATCGAATGTCCCATCAAGAAGAAGTGGGATAACATAGCTAGGTCCTCGGTGGCGTACATGTAGCTAGGAATCGCGACAAATATACAAAAACCGACCATATACAACAGAACCCCCTCCTCCCATTTGTACTACTTTAATAGAAATAAGTTAACAAATAGAAATGCCGAAACAATATTTACCTGCGATCCGACGGTAAGAGGGTGTACTTTCCTGATAGGGAGTGATAAAAATATCATGTTCGTGAAGAACACTGATAGCGTTTATCTACAAAATTGCCGTCGAGACGTAGAAGATGAAGTTTTCGAGTGTATCATTTTAAATAAGTAGAATATGCAAAGTATGTATATATTATATAATTAGTATATAAGATAGCACATACGAAGAAGAGTGTACAAGTAGTTCAATAAGTATTAAAAAAAAAAAAAAAGAAAAAAAAAAATTTACATAAAAATACAAGAAAAAAATAAAATAAAATAATACAAAAACAAAAAAAATTAAAAAGAGAGAAGAAAAGAAAAGAAAAGATATAACAACAACTTAATTAGGAAATAAGTAATCAGACATCTTGAAGATGTTGATGTATTATAGTAAGTAAAAACATCTAAGATTACATTATTGTGTACTACTATAAGATACATAATTTACGAAGTAAGTAGTTATGTAATTATATTATTTATAAGACTAAGTAACCATATATGTAAAACATAAGACAAATTATAAATAGAATACCAATATAAAAGAAAATGAGAAGAGGAGGGAGTTCTGCGAGTAGTTTCATTTCCAAACATTTCGACCAATAAAGCGAGGAAAGTAAAGATGGGAAGAAAACAGTCCTATAGATTGAATACACAGTTACATAAACGTACCTATAACCAAGGTCCCGGCATCATTCATGCAGCTGGGGAGACCAGGCTGAGACCCAAATAATAATGGGGCTCAAAAAAAAAAAAAAAAAAAAAAAAAAAAAAAAAACCTAACCTAACCTAACCTAACCTAACCTAACCTAACCTAACCTAACCTAACCTAACCTAACCTAACCTAACCTAACCTAACCTAACCTAACCTAACCTAACCTAACCTAACCTAACCTAACCTAACCGAACCTAACCTAACCTAACCTAACCTAACCTAACCGAACCGAACCGAACCGAACCGAACCGAACCGATCCGAACCGAACCGAACCGAACCGAACCGAACCGAACCGAACCGAACCGAACCGAACCCAACCGAACCCAACCCAACCCAACCCAACCCAACCCAACCTAACTATTTCAAGTGGCAGTTATGATTGAACCGTGACGTACGATACGTCAAATTGTGCGTCTCGGAGTGCTCGACATTTTGATTATATTTGTGACTATATTGGATTGGAGTTCAGTGGAAATTAACCAGAAAACCTAAAAGTTAGGTTATGTTTTTCACGTGATAAATGGCTTTTTAGCTATAATTCCTAAAGTACGTGGACGATTTTCGTCAAACATTTTCTGTTATGTGACGGCATTGAAAAGCCATTAGAAAAAAGTTTTTCCGGAGTTTTCCGGCCATCCCCCTGGTCGGAAAATTGAAAAAAACAGAAATAGTGACCATGCGTCTTTTTTGAAGGAGGCATCGCAGAGGATCGCGAAAAAAGCAAGAGGGCGAAGAAGAACAAGGGAAGACTATATGACTTTAATGAATGTAGAGTCTGGCTATAACTTTGTTAGTTGACCAAACCTAACCCTATATCTTCCAATAGTAAGGTTCCTTAACTACTTTTAAACTCATCTAACAGGATTCTGACCAAAACTCTGCATGGAGACTACAATGATTTAGGAAACTCTACTTAGTGTTTTCTCACAAGCAATTTACGCAATTTTAAGGTATTAATTAGAATAAAGACTTCCATTTTACACTATTGTGTACATTGGACTAGATATAGACGTTTCTTACCGTTGTTAAGAAACTTTAGAAATAGAGTTAAGACTTTCCTGGGGGCGTACCACAATCTTTTCAAAACAAGGTTAAAATAACCTTGTTTAGAATAAGGTTATAATAATGTTATTGTATTCTTACTTTGATCCGTACCATGACCTCCTAAAACAAGCTTGAATTGTTGCCACTACAATCTTATCTGACCCAATGACGGCGTCGCTGTTGTTAAGTTTTGTATTGCCGTCAAATTTTATTTTAATTAGCACACACGTAGTTCCAATTTTGGTCACCGGTTTGTGGCACTAACATAGAGAGGTGCATGAACGAATGTTTTGTGGTTATTTTAGGCTAGAATCATTCACTCAAACAAGCTTACTTTCTAAACCGTACCATGATCTTTGCGTTTTTGTTTGACAGTAGGAAGTTTTGTTTGACATTATTATTGTTTTATGTCAAATCCATCAATCTAATAAAAGTCACTTTTTCATGGTGGATATAATATTGTTTTACGATTTTTAAAGATTTACGACATATATAATACCGTTATGTTCTCCCAAAAAGCAAGTGAAATGTATTTATTCTCACAAAAGTTTGAAATACCTTAATGCATTGATATTTACGTCTCCAATACTACAACAACGGTAATGATTTTTAGACGGCCAACCAATACGAGATGTTCGGTATTGTAGAAGCTGTTATCGCTGATATAGCGTGTGAAACACGAGCCCTTCGACGTTGAGAGTCGATGAGATGTGGGTGACTATACTGAAGAGCTCACACACAACCTATGCGACGAGGCAACTAAAGCCCACACTGGGAGAGTCCTACCAAATCGATTGATTTATCTGTAGGGCCAAGGACGTGTGCACCTATCTACTAAACCAAGCCTCCAACCAACCAACCAATACCTCATCAGGGTCTAGCTCTTGGCATAATACCATGAACGTAACTTCAATTTGTTCGTGGCATTGGTTCCCGTAGCAAATTCGGAGATCTTCGTGAGAGAAGATTATGGGCTGAAGGTTGTGGTTTATCCGATTCCGTGGCCGGTCTAGGATTCCCGTTGCCAGCGAAACGGGATTAAAAGTGTATACAATAAAGTGATGTGTTTCTAAAGTGTTTAGAATTTAAAATTATAATTTTTATGTTAGTATGTTAGTACTAGTTCATAATGTTGTATACATGTATTTTTAAACATGTGCCCCAGTTCCCTGAATTAAATAATTACGTAAAGTAGAAACATAGTGCTTTTTATTAGCTGAAAACCCTGAAAAGGTCCTCTAATACTATCACTATAATTATTTCATATTTTAGAATTCCGTAACCAAAAGGTAAAAAGGAATCCTATTACTAAGAGCAGACATATGCGTTCTGTGCATGTTGCCCTAAATGCTTAAGCTATTTTTTATATAGGTACTCGATAACGTAGATAACCTACGGCCCCCGTACTACATATTATAAAACAAAGTCCCACGCTGTGTCTGCCTGTCGGTCTGTCTATCTGTTCGTTATATATTCATAAAGTACTGAACGGATTTTCATACGATTTCCAGCAATAGACAGTGATTCATGAGGAAGGCTTAAGTGTATAATTTGTTAAGAGCCGCCCGTCTTCGCTCGCGCTTCGCACTTACTACCCGTACCCGTACCCAAACCTTAACAAATTATACACCTAAACCTTCCACATGAACATGAATCACTCTGTCTATTGGTGAAAATCGCATGAAAATCCGTTCAATCGTTTTTTAGTATATCGCGAACAGACAGACAGATGCGACGTGGGACTTTGTTTTATAATATACTAGTGGGCCTTCATTCGCGTGGCGTCCCCCCTACCCTAACCTACACTACACCTAGCCTACACTTATCCTACATCCACTCTACACCTACCCTACACCCAGTGGCGTGCATAGACTTTTTAGACAGGGTTGGCAGAAATATAAAAAGCTTAATAATAACCAAAAATGCTGCATGTTAATGTTGAATCATAAAGAGTAGTTCAAAAAATTTAAATTCTTCAAATGTTTTATAACGGGCGCGACATTCGTTTGATATATTTTCTACAATTTCAATAAAAATCCGCCTAAAATTGATTTTTGAGCACCACCCCCACTCCGTTGTCCCCAGTCGACTAGCCAGCGTATATTGGTTTATAGTTTCGGGATCTGTTGCCTCTCTTTTGAGCCTTTTGCAGGAAAGCCATTTCCACCTAACACTGGAAGAGTATCGCTTTCCATGGTATGGCATCGTCTCGCACAGACCGGAAAATTATGTAGGGAAAAAATATCATACCCCTGCCACGCACGAGAAGAAGAGGCTGGCCCAAGAAGCGATGGCTTGACTTTTTTAGAAGTGGCATGCATGTTAGTTAACAAACTCATCACCAAAGATACCGAAGACCTAACAAAGTGGAAAAGAAGAAGTTCCTACTTCTTTAGCACCTTTTGCAAGGTTTCTACTTCTTTTTTAAGATTTGCATCCCCCTGGGAAAGGGGACCCCGGGCCGGGCGGTGCGCAAGAGCACAACCGGGATGAATGCAATGATGATGAAAATGTTCTTAATAACCTAATATTAAATTAAGTATTTAAATATGATAGTAGTAAGGAACCCTTCAAATGCCTGTTGTACTCGCCCCTGACCAGTTCTTAAATATATATTGACTGCACTGACATTTTTGCACGCCAAAATTTCCGTTGGACAAGATTTGCAACCGCCCCGTTCCACCCAAGTAAACACTTAAACACGAATACGTGTTTAAGTGTTTACAACATTATATTTTGATGATATTACTATGAATAAAATTACATTTTTGTTTAGAAATCAACATTTTAGTATCATTTTCTGCTATGAAGTAGATTTGTGATAAAATTGTATTTAAAAATAAGTTATAAAATCAATCAAAGATCGCAATATTAATGCGTGATCCGGAGTAAGGTGCGAAAAAGATAATGCTATGTAGAGCTACAAACACAACTGACTCGGTGATAGCGTCACTGTTGTTGTGATTGACATGACATTACAATATGGCGACACTTAGTTCCAGCTTTCGCTACCGGGTCAGATAAGTTTGTGGCACTGTACGAACATTATAACGCTGTCTCTTTTTCGCATATATTTACAATAGACAATACATTCGCTCATACCCCTCTCTAAACAATATTATTATAATGTTGTTTTTAAGAGATCATGGTACCAATAAATTCTAATAATACTTTGAGCTTGCTAAAAACATGATAGTTTTCCCATAGACCTATAGAGTCATCACCCATAGAGCAAACCGAAGAGCCGGTATATCGGCGTGCCCCAGCAATTAATATACATACAGGAGGAAAATGCATCGCTAACGCATAGACGCGTCGGCAAATATTCTACACCAACTACGCTATAACCCTTTGATATTCGGTGAAAAACCGACACGTAAATATTTGGGCCATCACTATAATACCTATCAAGATAAGCATAAACCCCACTTTAATTATGATATTGGCAAGCATGTAGATGTAGACATAAGATGGTGGTAGGCTTCCCCTAAAGAAAACTAAAATGTTACTATCTGTTAAGCAATTATTAAGTTATTTACTACGTAGACTCCCTGTTGGTCACCAATAATATTTAGATGCCAAAGCAATATGTTCAATTGATTTCGAAATATTGGTTCGCGAATTGGACGCAGACTTGACCGGTTATAATTATATATTTATTGTTGATTTTTTATGCTACGCAGTGACTAATCACCAGGCAGCCCACCTAACAGTAAGCAGTAAATGTCGCTAATAAAATCTATGGTTCATGCATTGCGCAAAAATGGAAAAGCGTAGGTGCCTTTGCACTGAGAGGAATAAGATGAAATGCCTCAGGCCTGTAATTGCGATGGCTGGTACCAGAACACGACAATGCAAGCATAATTGTTTGGCGGCAGAAATGGATAAGGCGTTGGTACTCACCCAGGCGGACTCCACAGGCTCGATAGTGTCCTAACACCTGATAAAACCTGTTGCTAACCTAGGTATTAGCACTATATTTAATCAATCAAATCTTTGCTTAGAGCATCGGTGGCCTAGTGGTTAAGCATCCAACTCGTAAGCGAGATACCGAGGTACCGGGTTAAATCCCACTGCCGCCATGTACCCATGCCTCTTTTCTGAGTTATGTACATTTTTTTTATGTCATACGGTTGGCAAAAAGGCAAGCGGGCCACCTGATGGAAAGTGGTCACCACTGCCAAGAGTATCGCTAATGCGTTGCCCACCTCTATAACACGTTGCTCTGGCAGCAAAAATGCAAATGCCCCTCCACTGCCAAAGCTACGGTTCCCCAAATCCCCACCCCATGGAGCACTGGAAAGCTTACTCATCGGCAGAAACACAATACTATTTAAAAGAGTATTGTTTAGCTGCGGTATTCTGAAAGGTGAGGTACATAGTTGAATACTAACCTATGCTCTTACGGTGAGGGAAAACATCGTAATGAATCCTGCACCTCCAGGCGTCTGAATGTGTAACCATAATCCAATCTGGTCCGGTGCCCCAGTTAACAGGGTCACGGAGGGTAGATGCCTGTCGCTCTACCGTAATTACTCGATCTACAAAATTCTGGAACATGGTCAAGGCGGACCCCGGGCCAGTACGAAATATTTAAGTGTCTACCTATCGGGCAATTTAGGACCGCATTAATTCAGGGCTTGCTTAGCGCCAAAAGCCTACTTTATAATTGTTGACATTACCTCGTAATGAAGTAAAACGATACCATTTCACACTTACGGAACTATAAAAATATTCAAGAATTGTTGTAATTACAGGCAATAAAAACCATTAAAAGCTCGAGAAATGTTAATATGTTATAAATTTACATCTTTATTTAAATACTTCAGGCAACTGAGGCCAGAGGTATACGTGTATGTATACCGAAATATACAAATATACAACATTATACATTCGTTTACAATAGGTCGTTTACAATTGATTACTCACATAAAAATATAATTTAAAATCTACACACTTCGGACACACATTATCACTTTCTGACAATTCTTTAATTTCATATCGGCATCACCGATAATTCTAGGTCGCCCACGGACACTCCGGTAAAGCATACCCTTGGCCTTCTTCGGGACAATAATATTCCCTTATGAAGAACTCTAAATCTTCAACGCAACGCACAAATTGTACGTACGTTCAAAGCGTGATTCCATGAGCTGTTCTCCTTAGCTAACTGGACGGTCCTTCACGTTCTTTGTTGAACAGACAAATCTGTCGAATTTAACGTGTAGGCTTCTGTGTTTGCATCTGTTGACGAACTCCGCATCATCTATGTTCGCCGATGGGGTCACATTTCTCATACAATGGCTTTTGACGCTATTTCTTGGTTGAATTTAAAGCAAAAGGTTATCAGCTCTACAACCGCGAATTCTTTGGCCATCTATGCAGAAAATCACAATTGTTGTAGTATTGGAGATGAAGACATTAAATTGATTAATTAAGTATAAATATTTTACAAAATAACGTTTTAATATTACCTTCTCTATAAAAATAAATTATCAAAATTGCAATTCATGAAACATCTGACACAATATAAACAATGCTTTCCGTCAAATGGTAGCTAAGTGTCACTGTACTAGTCAAAGTACTAAAAAAGCGTCGCTGCTTTTGGTAACAAAATTACATTCCAAAATAGTCACACTTAGTTCCGGTTTTGGCCACCGGTTCAGATAAGTTTGTGATGGCTTTTAGTCTCTGGTTTGAATGAATGATTTGGCTGTGACGTCACAAAACTTCTAACCAAAACAACATTTTTTTAACATTATTTTCTTTGAGGTCATGGTACCAATTTGAAAACAAGGTTAAAGTAATCTTGTTTGTAAGGCTTGTGGTAGGCCCCCTGTGCTCTACCCATCTGAACAAGGTAGAAACATGCACAGGACACCCCCAGTCAGGCCGCAACAGCCTAGGACGTCTGGCGCAGGCGCCAATACTGACAAAGCAGGGCCAGAATCGCACACTGCGGAAGCAGATGCACTGCAGATAGCTACAATGTGCGTGCAGGAGATCAAAAAACAACTCACCCTGTCTGGCAACCTAAAAACTTCTATTAAGGAGAGCGTCAATAGATGCGTCAATGATCTCTTCCATCAAGTGACACAGCTGATTGCGGCCAACGTGGAGCTGCAAAAGAAACTTAGTGACAAACGAGAGGCGGAGACCGCCGCACTCTGCGGCGAAATAAAAGAATTAATTAACGAAACTCGACTCCATTCAGAAAAGGCAAAACTCGAAAAGGCTGAGACCGCAGCCCTTCATGCAGAGCTGAGGGAGTTTTTTGGACATATCGATGTGACGCATGAGAAAATAAAAGACCAATGTCATGGAGTAAAGTGTTATTCGTCTGGGGTAATGGAGATTGTGACCGAGGGGATGACAAATACGGAAAAGACAAGGGACAGGATTGAGGAAATGGCTCTGAATCAGGAGAGGTTTATGGAGGAACAGACTGCGATTATGGAGGAATTAAGGACAAGGGAGGTGCGCTCGTACGCCGACGTACTGGCTGGCACACCCAAGCCAACGAGTGCGTCGGCGTGGAGTGCACCACCTAGCCACTCGATAATCGTGAGCTCGACACATGAAGATGACACGAGTGAGGCAGTGCTGACAGATATTCGTCAAGTGGTAAACGCCAAAGAAGACCATGTCCATATAGACCGGGTCAGGAAAGCACGCAACCAGAAAGTGGTCCTGAGCTGTACTTCTGAGGGGGAACTAGAGAGGCTTGTCGAGAAGCTTAAGCTTTCCGACAGACTCGAGGCTAAGAGGGCAGCAAACAAGGATCCACTGGTCATAATAAGAAATGTGCTTTCCGAAAATACAGACGACGATATAGCAAAGGCTATTAAAATCCAAAATGAACACCTACTCAAAGGAATACCGGAGGAGGACCGTAGAATGACGGTAAAGTACAGGCGCCGTGCACGGAATCCCCTGGAAAACCATGTGGTGATCCAGGTATCACCGAAGGTGCATGCAAGTCTGACGGCGGCTGGCGCGGTTTACATTGACCTCCAAAAGAGGGCGGTAGCTGACCAGTCGCCGCTGATACAGTGCACCAGGTGTCTGGGTTTCGGGCATGGTAAGAAATACTGCACCATGTCTGAAAACCTCTGCAGTCACTGCTCCGAACCACATATGAGATCTGAATGTCCAACCTACACAATGGGAGAAAAAGCGTGCTGCAAAAATTGTACAACAGCAAAGCTAGATAAAACAGACCACAACGCATTTGACATGGCCTGCCCAATAAAGAAGAGATGGGATATCATCGCTCGCTCGTCAGTAGCCTATTGTTGCTGAAGAAAAGTAATAGTCCAGAAGGACACATACAATGAGATATCCTTCCATAACAATAGTTGTTACCCAAACAAACTTATAGTTAATATAACTCGCTGTAACAGTTCGACAGCAGAATGTCGTACGTACAAACGGAGGCTTTATAATCTATTAATGAACATAATAGGGGTTAAAAGCTTAACAGCATTCTGCTGTCGAGCTACACATTGGAATAATATAATACTTAGTAATAAATTAGATGTATAAGAAAACTTATGTATGAGATATATTATGTAGAATATATACCAGAACATAAAACTATAATTTTGTAGACAATATTATACAATTGAAATGTATACAGCGTAAATAATACACACAGCAAAAAACAAAAAAAATAAAAATAATAATAATAATAACCCCCCCATGGGATCACCTTGCCGTGGTGGGGGGGCCTACGGGAAGCAAGGATAATATTTTGTCTGAACATCTAGACACCATCACTGATGAGAGACTATAGAGGCTAATAACATCTCAGCCTACCCTTCCTCAACTAACGATCCCAAACTACTACTAATATGAAAGCGACACGAAAAAACAATAAACTACCCCAGGCGGGTACCACCGTGCGCGGTGGAGAATCCCGCCCTGAGTCTCGTCCGGACTCAGGCTGCCCCTCGTATTCTGGGGAGGGCACAGTTTCGCAGTCATTAGTACATAGGTATAATTTAAGAAGACGACCGAACGGCGGTTTAGACAGGAAAGGCGAATGTATATCTCAATCACCTGAAAGCCTAGGTGTACCCCAATCACCTGAAAGCCTATTTTCCTCTATACCATCAAACAACTCATCATATCATTCATCACCCATTTCGTCATCATCATCCATTCAACCAAACTCACCTTCGGGCCTTGTAGATGTTGCGCAGGAGGCTGCTGCCACAATTTCTGCGCCCACTACAAGAGCAAAGCGTAAGCGATTAAAGTGGACTCAAGATATAAATGCATTTATAATGCGAGCGTACTTAAAAATTACCAAAATGGAAATTAATACTAAGGGCTACCTCGACAATTTGTACCCACAATTTAAAACCAAATTCCCTGATATGGACGTCACTAGACAAAGGATTGGAGATCAACTCAGAGCAATAAATAGAAATAAATTACTACCACCTGAAATAATTGAACAAATCCGGCTAGAAGTTTCAACACAATTGCAATTAGAACAAAGTGACTCAAATCCCCCTACAATAACGATACAACATAGTCAAGCCACCAATCAATTAGCGTCAACAACTACGCAAGCCAATAATAATAAGCGAATAAGATGGACAGATGAATACAATGAGGCGATAATAAGAGCGTACTACCGAATTACTAAATTAGAAACTGACCTAACTACATATCGTACAATGTTACACCAAGATTTCATATCAAAATTTCCGCATCTTGCCCATGTCACCGAACAAAGGGTCGCAGACCAAAAGAGGCTTATAATTAACAATAAATATATATCAGAGGATCGGCTTTATACAATTAAACAGGAAGTATCAGACGAGCTAGAGTTAAATACTAATAGATCTATCTTGGATACCAATGACAATAACGAACACAACCAACCATATTGCGCTTTAGAATCACCTAACTCTACAAACATAGATGTACACAATCACACTGAAACAATAAATGTAACGTCTAATACTGCATATATACAAATACTTACCTCTGAACAGCAGCCTAATTGCCGCAACAAAAAAATTGATAATATATTTTACGAGTCACTAGAATACTTTAAAAATACGGATCCTACTAAAAGATACTACATACCTAAACAAAATTCTTCGAAAAAATTAGCAAACATTGTGTATTACATAAATAGTAAACTATTACCCGAGAATATTAAATCTGAAACTGACTATGATTCCCTACAAACAATAATATATGTCGCAGCCTGGACAGCAGCAAAATCAAATGGATCAAAACTATGTCTATCACAATTACTTCCGACCACTAGAAAACAACGAGGCAAAGCAAAGTGGCAAGTCCGCTTAGAAAAGAGAATAGATACATTAAGAGCTAAAATAAGTAGAGTAATACACTATATGAATGGACATAGAAGTAGAAGACTGACTAATCATGTAAACAGCATAATGGAACAATATAAAATCCATAGTGCACATGAAGAGCCGAATACACAACTCCCACATACTCTAGACACCCTGAAACAGAAACTAGCTGTAGCTAGTAACAGACTCAACAGATATAAAGCATGCACTCTTAGAAAGGCACAAAACACTCAGTTTAGCATTAATGAAAAACTATTTTATAGAAATCTCAAAGCTACAACATCAAACGACACAAACCGGAATACTGACTCGTCAAATAATTCACCACGAGCAGAGGATCTTCGAAACTTCTGGGCCGGGATATGGGAAAACCCTGTGCAGCACAACAAGGATGCTGAATGGCTCCAAGAGCAGCAATTTAATAATAATGAAGCTATTGAACCGATGCAATTCGAAAACATTTCCGGGGACGTTTTTGCCAATGTAATTAAAAAGCTGCACAATTGGAAGTCGCCTGGCTCAGACAATATACATAATTATTGGTACAAACACTTCACATATATTCACCCATATTTACTTCATCATATTAACAACTTCATACAAAATCCACACACTATGCCCAATTACATTACTGCTGGAATTACATACATGCTACCAAAAGACACAAACGATCCTACTAACCCGGCTAAATACCGACCCATAACTTGTTTGCAAACTATATATAAACTAATGTCAGCTTGCCTTGCACAATTAATCTATGATCACATTGATGAGAAAAGTATTTTAGCAGAGCAGCAAAAGGGTTGCCGAAAATTTAGTCAGGGCTGTAAGGAACAACTTATTATAGATTCAGTTATATTGAAACAAGTTCAACAGAAAAAAACAAATTTATTTACAATGTATATCGACTACAAAAAGGCCTTCGATTCTGTTCCTCACACATGGTTGCTAAAAGTCCTCGAACTATATAAAATAAATCCACAATTAGTTTTCTTTCTGCAGTCTACAATGACCAACTGGACAACAAGGCTTAGATTAAATACACCTAATCAAACAATAGAGACGGAACCAATTACAATTCAGCGCGGAATTTTCCAGGGCGATGCTTTAAGTCCTCTGTGGTTTTGTCTGGCCCTCAATCCATTATCAAATATATTGAACTCCACAAATACAGGATATCAATTAACATATCAAGAACACAACACAAATAGAGTCACCATCTACAAGTTGAACCATCTATTGTACATGGATGATATCAAATTATATGCTTCTACTGAAAATGATCTAAACCACCTTGCTAGTATTACGGAAAGCTTCTCAAACGACATTCAAATGGAATTTGGCATAGACAAGTGTCAGATTAACTCAGTAAAACTCGGACAGAACTATAAACATGAATATCAGATACAAACCGGAGAATTAATACATGCACTAGATGAGAACACAGGATACAAATACCTTGGATACCATCAATCGAAACAGCTCCATAGTAAAGAAATAAAAAGGACATTAACACAGCAATTCAGACATAGAATTAACTCTATTTTAAAAACCCATTTAAATGCAAGAAACACTTGTAAAGCTATTAATAGCTATGCTGTCCCAGTATTGACGTACTCGTTTGGAGTCATTGATTGGAGCCAAAGCCAACTTAAGAACCTCCAGCGCATAATCAATACCACAATGACTCATAATCGTAAACACCATCCCAGATCCTGTGTGCAGAGATTAACTCTGCCTAGAGATGATGGCGGTAGAGGAATTTTGGATATTGTCAACTTAAATAGCAAACAAATTACTAACCTCAGAGCATATTTTTACAACAAAATGACATCCTCTTCTTTGCATAATTGTATTGTACAAAATGACCGCAAATGTACACCGCTTAACCTATATGACAAAACAACGCAAAAATATGAGGCAATAACCGACAGACAAACCAAATTACTAGAGTGGAGTCAGAAGTCCTTACATGGGAGACACTACCATGACATAAGCCAAATCAATGTCGATAAATTAGCGTCGAACGATTGGCTAAAATGCGGTGTCTTGTTCCCAGAAACGGAAGGGTTTATGCTTGCGATACAAGATCAGGTAATCGAGACTCGGAACTATCGCAAGTATATAATAAAGGACCGAAGTATCCGTGATGACAAATGTAGAAGATGTCTTAGTGCTCCAGAGACAATTCAACATATTACAGGCGCGTGTAGGACTATTGTACAAACAGATTACAAATTTAGACATGACCAAGTAGCAAAAATTATTCATCAGAAGTTAGCATTAAAATATAATTTGATACAACAACCTCCACTCCCCTATTACAAATATATTCCAGAAACTATCCTGGAAAATGCAACACACAGATTATACTTTGATAGAGCCATATTAACAGATCGTACCATCCACTTCAATAGACCCGATATTACTCTTATTGATAAACAAAGCCAAACTGCTGACCTTATAGACATCGCTATTCCCAACACTCATAATCTACAATCTACTATAATAGAAAAACTAACCAAATACACGGATCTTAAAGATGAAATAAGTCGAATATGGAAGCTCAAAAAAGTTACAATTGTCCCGATAGTTCTGTCCACCACTAGAATCATACCCAACCAATTACACCACTCCATTTTAGCACTAGATCTACCACGGCCTGTATATAAAGAACTGCAGAAGGCTGTGATATTGAATACATGCAGAATAGTGCGGAAGTTCTTGCAAACAACACTAACTTAACTAACTTAGTATTTGATACTTGGCTTAGGCCCGTACCAAATATTATTTCCGGTTCTTCTGAACCGAGATCTTTTAAGATAAATACGAACAATAATAATAATAATAATAATAATAAAAAAAAAAAAATATATATATATATACATATTTAAAAACTGAAAAACATAAATCAGTATGAAAGAAGATCATCTTGACGATGCACCTATAATATAGAGTAATAATAAATATATTGTAAACCTAAGAATACAAATAGGAATAGAATAGCACATAAGAATAAGAAATAGTTTTAAAAGAAATAGATGTAAGACTACCATAAGATCAGTTTTAAACATTATGGAATAGACAACGGAAGGATAACTCATTGCTTAAGACATGGAAAATAATATGTAAAGCTTAGACTAACAAGTAATAAAAAAAAAAAAAAAAAACCCTCATTTCCTCATTTTCCCATCCCCCCAAGTCCACGAGATATTATTATTATGATCAAATCCTAATCTATTATCAAAGACTCGGCCTCTTGGCTGAGGTACAAGCATGAGACCCAATAAGAAAGGTCTCTATAAAAAAAAAAAAAAAAAAAAAAAAAAACCTAACCTAACCTAACCTAACCTTTTTTTTTTTTTTTTTGTCATGAGGAAACGCGTACCTGCCGGCCTCGGGGGAGGCGGGCGGGTTATGCGGGACTCGAGGTCGCTGAGGGCGCCCCCCTACCCGCTAAAACCCCATGGTGACCCTCTCGGTGCATAGGTGGCGGAGTCCCGGGAAACGAAGTATACTTCCGGTACCCCGCCAGCACCACTCGCGTCAGCGAGCTTCCTCACGAAACAGGCAGCGCGCCGGGCACAAGCACGCTGCCTCCTCTCGGGCCTCTCTTTCATCGACGAACGGGCCCCCGCCCATCCGCCGCCAGAGGCACCAAGGCGGGACGCAGGAATTACTCCGCGTCCCTCGGAATACCAGGTTTTTTACGACCCGGTTTTGGCCTGGGCTTGCCTTGTGGCCTGCCCTTGCCTCCGCCACGTTTTGAAGAGCGAGCTGAGGTTATACAACCCTTTGCCCCCACCTTGTGTTCCGCCGATTTGCCATCCACAGCACACACAACGCAATGCGGCATAGCCGAACAGCTTGTGGCCCTGTGGCCGGCTTGACCACAGCGGAAACATAAATCGCTGCAATCCACCTCAGATTTGCAATCGGCCACAGCGTGACCGACATACAAGCAGCGGTAGCACCGTAACGGCCTGGACTCGAGCAGTTTCACCTGCGCCGAGATCCAGCCAACGGTGAGTCTACCGCATATAACCACCTTCTTAGCAGCCGCGATCGGGCAGCGCACAAACACTGCGCTGATGCCCGAAGGACTGCGACGGATGTCGCCGATTTTGACGAGATCCGCCTCACACTCGCCAGCCGTTGCAACAGCAGCCACAATATCGGCTGACGTGACCGAGTCGTCGAGGCCCCCAAGTCGCAAGTCTGCACACTTAGTGGGTCGCGTGATTCGCAAATCCTCTTCGCCAAGGGCTTCACGCAGTTTCTGCGCAAGCGCGTCAGCTCTGCTGGCGCTTGCTGCGCCATGGACTTCAAGGACAGCTCCTCCCGTCCAGCCCTTGCGGAATCTCACCCCCTCTGGAATGCCGATCTCAGTCAGGTCGATCTTGGACCTGGCCTCAGCAATCTTCTTCGCAAAGGTTACGTCCCTTTCAGTTGCCCCGGGCTGCACTTTTAGCACCACAGCTGAGCATTGAGGAACACGCAACCGAGGCTTCCTGGGCCTCTTTCTCTTCTTCAGACGCGGTACAGTAGGCGCAGACGCTATCTGCCCGCTAGACTTCTTCTTCTTTTCATTTTTGCGGCCCCGTTTGACCACGTCCGACCATGAAGCACCTGGTGGCGCAGCGGATGGGGCGACGGAACCTTGCTCCATTAGCGAAACCGCAGGTGAAGCCGACGTTTGCGCAGCAGCACTCGGAACTACCTTGGGCCTGGTTTTCTTGCCCTTGCCCTTCTTCCCCTTGTGGGGTTGAAGGGCAGAACTGGGACCCGGCTGGGGTTCGGGCAGCTCAGGCGGCTCTTGACACTCGGCCTTGTCAAAGGCCAGAGGGGGACGAAGACGTTTCTCTGGGAGGAGTCTATCCTCCAGAGCCCCCAGCTTGGCGTCGACCATATTGCCGACAGCCAGCATTATTTTTCCAACAAGTTCGTCAAGATCTGGAACGGGCACCGCCGCATTCTCCCGAGGAGGCGGCAGCGGGGTGGGAGCCCGGGCAGGCAGAGTCCTGCGCCGCCTTCAACTCGCCTCGGAGGTTATCCGATTCCTGACGAAGCTTGGTCAACGTCGCTTTTAGGCGCATGTTTTCCGCCTCAAGCTTTGCCGTGTCGTCGGTCATGGCACGATCATAAAGGGCATAAACTGCCTCCTTTACCGACTTAACAGAGTCTTTCAGGGCACGCTGAAATGTGCCCTTCAAATGCTTTGATTTCGTGGCTACCAACTCCACCACCTTTAAAGCATCATCCGCCTGTTTAGTGAGACCCGTCATAGACGGGCGCTCACTCTGCCCAATCAAAGCTTGCGGCCTATTCGCCTGCACGTTTTGTCTGGTGCTCTTAGCTCGCTGAGACAATTCTGCAACCTCCTTCTCCGCCTGAAGCTCCATCTCATCGCGCTCTACGCGGATGAGTTCGGCCTTGGCAGCTGCCAGGCCGATGTATTGGCCAGTTGTGGGAGGACGTCCTCTGCCCTTTCCCTTGCGCTTCGGCCGAGCTGAGAGACCACTACCGTCGGAATCGGAATCCGACTGCGTCCCCAGTCTTGACCGAGGCCGTTTCCTCGAATCTTGTTCGGCCTCCATCTCCAGGCTTTCATCGCCCGTGAAGGAGGTCATCGAACCCATCGACGAGCCGCAGAGCCCTGCAAGGTCGTCGGAGTCGTTTGGTGTGTTCATGAGACTATCCATTCGGCGCGCTGAACGCGTGAGACGCCCGTAAACCGGAGGTTCCATCATGCTCAGCACCACCCGGGGCGACTTAATCGCCTCTGCCTCCTTCCGAATCATTTCAATAATACCCTTATAGGGTTTGGAGCCCATTCCGGGCCCCGCAACAAGCGACGCGGACGCGCCGCCAACACCGCCCGTTTTCGGGCTACAGACATCAACACCGCCCTTCTTGGGCACGGACTTCATCGCACAAGTGCCGACCCCGTATAAGTTCGGCAGCCCAGTCCCAGAACTATCAGCTCTGAGACTGGGGAGGGATTCCCCAGACGACACCGCCGTACTGGGACCCTCCCGGGGAGTAGTTTTCTTATGAGACTCGGCCATAGCTTTCGCCAGTAGGGGCTTAGTACTGCAAGGGGGCCCCATATCCCTACAGGTTTTTACGTCTTGGCTGACGGATGATTGTTTATAGTGGTTCACCTTCCACGCGGCCACTGACCCCCGATCCCGGACTCGGGACTACGGGTTCGGTCCTCATCCCAAGTGCCAGAAGGCGACAGGAGAGGACCGGTCGACCCTCATCTCAAGTGCCAGAAGGCGACGAGAGAGGGTCGGCGTCGAGTTATTAGCCACTTTGCTACCAAGATCCCTCATGGGAAGTTAATAACCAAGCGCCCAGGGTGCACCGTCCCGGCCATGCTACTCTTCCCCCGGGTCGTAACCCAAAGGGACCAATGGCAAACCGGGCACACGAGGAGGTTACCCGACCGAGCACCCCAACCTAACCTAACCTAACCTAACCTTTTTTTTTTTTTTTTTTTTTTTTTACTTGTGGAAACGCATTTACACGTGCCCGCCCGCCAGGGGAGCGAGCGGGGTATGCGGGGCTCCCAGTCAGAAGGGCCGAACTACCCGCTAAAACCACAAGGTGCCCTCTATCGCATTGACGGACACAGTACTAACCTAACCTAACCTAACCTAACCTAACCTAACCACTATAATATCAAAATGGCGATAAGAAGTCGGGACATGGGTACAGTAGGCAAGCTTCTGGAAGCGACTACCCTGAATAACCCATAGCAACCTGGTTGTCAAAAAATTAAAAAAAAAAAAAAACTTACCAAAACAAAAACAATGTGGCTATAGCTGTACGTAGAGTAAGCATTGTCTGTTTAAACTTATATCAGTGACCGATTATATTAATAAAAAAAAAAAAAAAAGAATTATACATGTATAAGAACCAAGAGAAAAGACAAATACAGCCATAACTGCTGTTTAAAATATTCTATAAAGAAATGACACAAAAAAAAAAAAAAAAAAAAAAAATGCATGAAGCATGTATCTCTGATATCTATTCTTTAAATGTATTTTGTATTTAAGCATGTATCTAACATAAATTTAATAATATTATTATTTTATATTTAATCTTTGACCTTCTGTAGCACTAAAAGATGCTCAGTGTAGAAGAAAATAAAAGAACTTTATAATTAAAAAATACTCTAACAAAAGCATGGACAACAGTCTATGGAAATTAATAAATATTTATTAAAAAAAAAAAAAAAAAAAAACCTAACCTAACCTAACCTAACCATTTGAGTTGACTATCTACAATCCTGTATACCTTTCCATTCTTCAATTTATAATTCTTATGAACATCTAATATATTTGTAGCTTCAGGATCCTCAAGAATGCGTTTGATTTTAACTATATCCTCATCAACTTCTTGCATAGTGGTTAACCAGTTTTCTGATTCTATAGTAAGTACTTCTAGTACTGGGTCCATCTCATCACTTTTGGGAATAGCATTTCTGCTAAGAGCATCGACATGGTTCATTCGTGCACCAGGTCTGTACTTTATGTTACAATTATATTCTTGTAACTGTAGCCACCATCTCCCAACCCTTGGGATAATGTCTCTCTTTGAAAGAGTCGTTCTCAAGGCATTACAATCTGTTACGATAGTAAAATTTATCCCCAGCACATACACGCGAAATCGGTTTAAAGATGCAATTACCGCCAGCGTCTCTAGTTCGAAAGAATGATACTTTTGCTCCTCAGCTGTAGTTTGACGGCTATAATACGCTACGGCTCGCCATCGTCCTGCATCATCTTGTTGCATAAAAATCCCAGCGATTCCCGTTTTACATGCATCAGTATGTATTTGCGTCTTAGCTTTGGGGTCAAACAAAGCCAGTATAGGTCTTGTCATAAGCTCGGTTTTTAACGTATTGAATGCCTTTTCTTGATCTTGGCCCCACTCCCATTTAACATCCTTTTTCAGAAGCCGCGTCAAAGGATAAGCGATTATGGCAAAATTTTTAACAATCTTCCGCAAGAAACTGGCTAGGCCTACGAATTGACGAACTTTATGTTAATTACTTGGTACTTTGAACTTTTCCACTGCCTCTGTTTTCCTTGTACCAGGCCTGACACCACTCTTCGAGACTTCAAATCCCAAATAATCAATGGTAGTAAAGAAAAATTTGCACTTCGATAGCTTAAGTGTAAGGCCAGCGTCTTTAATTAAATTTAATATTAGCTCTAGTCGTTCCATTCCCTCATCTACAGTATTCGCGGGTATGATTATGTCATCCATGAAAGCGTGAGCCACATTGCTTTTTGACGATTTCAGCATCTTATTTATAGTCTTCTGAAAGACCGATGGGGCATTCGCCAATCCAAACGGCATACGTGTGAATTGATACTGTCCGTCTTGAGTGACGAAAGCCGTCTTGTCTTGAGAAGCTGGGGCAATAGGTATTTGGTAATATCCAGATGCCAGATCCAGTGTTATAAAATATTTATGGCCTCTAAGACCATCAATTTGATCATCGACACGCGGCAGAGGGTAATGTTCCTTAATGGTTTTGGCATTTAACGCCCTGTAATCGACACAAAGACGTTGATCGCCTGTCTTTTTCTTTACCAGTATAACAGGACTTGCATATGCCGAAGTCGACTCCGTAATTATACCACAGTCTAGCATATCCTGAATCATGCCTTTGACCTTCTCCCTCTCACAATGTGCTAGTCGATATGGTCGGTAAACTACATGGGGGTATTATCATTTACGTGTATTGTCATTTCCGATAAATGTGTAAGTCCTAAATCAGATAAACTGAACGAAAAGCATTGCTTGTATTTTTCTAATAGCGTCTGTATTCGAAATTTGACATCATTTCTCTAAGCGTTTTATTTCCCGAAAATCACATCGTCCATAACTTGCGCTCTTGTAATCAATTGATCTTTTCTAAATTTAACAATATTAGTACCCAAGTTGGCTACCATTATATATCCTTTCCCGTTTAATATTGTGTATACGCCAGGTAACACATAGCATCTATTATTATTATTATCACATCTCATTCAACCGCGTACATATACCTTACAACATTGGCTCTCAAATTTTTCATCTATATGAATTGGTACCGCAGTCATCGACTCTACACTTAAGTCCAGATCAACCAGTAAATTGATTTTATTTGTTGTCTTAATATCTAGAACCTTATGTAAAATCAAATGTTCATCTGTCTTGATTATTAAAATTCCCGCCTGTTCGGTAAATGTGTGTCCTAAGAGCACAGGGTATTTTAATAGTTCATCTGGGACCACCAAGATTTCTACTTCCGTTTCCACATCCTGTACCCTAAGCTTTACGTTGACTTTGCCCAATGGTTCTATTAATGAGTCCCAAAACCCTTCAAAGATGGCATACCCGTTCCTTGTAAGTCAATACCTAATTCATGAAAGTCACTCAACCTCATTAGCGTACATTGACTACCCAAATCAACATAGCAAGTTTTCTCTAACCCATTTACAATTATTGGTAAAACATACTTATCATCAAACGTACCTGCTAATTTTACTTCTGAAACCTGGTCTGCATCTCGTACTTTATTATCATTCCCAGTCCGTTGTAACCTTCTGCATGACGAGGATTGATGACCTAGCCGCTTACAAATATTGCATGACACTAACGGCTTCGTACACTTAAAACTAGGGTGCCCCTTTTCGCCGCAGTTAAAACAGGTAATAGTTGAAGTCGACCCTGTAGGTTTTATCGAATCTACTCTTTTAACGAAAACTGTCTGCCGTCTGTCTTTATCTTTAATGTCATCGGTTTTAATTGTCTTAAAGTACGCTAATAATTCTTCAGGCTGGGAGTAATTGGCAGCCTGAGCGCCGAGACGCATACCACGGTCCTCCAAGCCATGAATCAAACAATCGATTGCCTTTTTATGGGTTATTTGACAGCGATTCAATAAATTTAACTTATGATAAAAGTATGTTTCTAAAGATTCGATAGGTTAACTTTTCTATCTAACATCTCACTCAATATCAATCAAGATCAGAGTTTTTATCAATTGGTCATCTTGTCCCGTCCGTGACTACACACTCTTGACGAGGTGTTACAACTGCCAGCAATATGGTCATTCTGCTAAATACTGCCGAGAGACGAGCCCTACCTGTGGACATTGCGGGAATTCAGGTCACTCCATAAAAGAATGTCCCAAGGCTGCCGAAGCTGCTAAATGCGCTACCTGTTTACGATACAAAAAACCAGCAAGCCACAAGACTGGAGATGTCTCATGCCCTGCAAAAAAGAGCGCTGAACTTAGATATCTCAGTTTTATTGATTACGGGGGCGCCTAGAGCGCCGCAGCTCACAGGTACTGAGTAGCTCACAACGTATGGGTACCATTATAAAAGACGTGGTAGAAGATATTGATGACTCATATAAGTATGAGTCCTTGGTATGTGACCCCGATCAGTGTTCGTCTCTCATTAACAAAAGTGGACAACAGTTAAAGGTGTTGGTACAAAACATACGTAGTATAAACTGTAATTATAATGGACTATTGGCTTTGCATAGCCAGATTAATTTAGATATCGATATTTTTGTGTTAACGGAATGCTGGTTATCCTCAGCCCCCTCCATCCCTCACTTAGATGGCTATGGCTCTCATATAAGTCATTCTAGTAATGTGCTACAAAACGATGGAGTAGTATTATTTATCAAAGGTGACTTAAAAAATGTCTCGGTCGAAGAACCTCAAATTGCGGACGCGAACTGTCTATTAGCCAAAATCGGCAGTGACACTGTTATCGTAGCTATTTATCGTTCACCGTCATATAAAAATATAGATAATTTCTTGAGATCCCTATGTACAATATTATGTAACTTGTCCACGTTCAGAAATGTATTTATTGTAGGTGACTTAAATATCGACATAAAAATCGGAAATCAAGACAGAAATACAGCCGAATATCTGACCCAAATGGCATTTTACGGCTTTATCCCCGCCCATCTTCATCCCACTAGAGGACCTAATTGCTTAGACCACATACTAGCCAAAACTACTCTTCCCCTAAAAAGCCTGGTAATAAACAGTACCCTTACAGATCACTGTTCTGTGCTATTTAGTTTACAAACGAAGCTTAGTAGATCTTACGCGGTTTGTTCACGTGTAAAGCTGAATAATGAAGCAATAGCTAGTGACCTTGAAAATCTAGACATGGCCTGCATTTATAACTCAAACGATGCCAACACAGCAACCGACTACCTTATTACGGCACTGAAAAATATAACCGAGAAACACACGACAATCATTGTATTACCTAAACGTAGGAAATTAATTAAACCCTGGTTAACCCCTAGACTGCTAAGGTGTATACAAAACCGTAATCGACTGCATAAAAATTTGAAAAAGCAACCGAATAACGAGGTCCTCAAAACAACTTACTACAGGTATCGAAATTTCTGCAATAATTTATTGAAGAAATTAAAACGACAGTACGACAAATTGCAAATAACAAATGCAGGTCAAGACAAAAGAAGGTTATGGCAAGTCTTCAAAAACATGTCAAACATGAGTAATGTAAAAACATCTGCTCGAGCTCTAATTGCAGACTCAGCGTCTGCAGTGCAAAATGTGAACTCAGCCAATTGCTTCTTTGCTAGTATTGGAAAACATCTAGCCGAACAAGTGAATGTTACTAACTCACAATCAATTAGGCCACCTGAGTCTTCAACCCAATTTACAAACTTAAACTCGTTTGCCTTACTTGAGACGGACGAAAACGAAGTTGAAAACATTATAATGACGTTAAGAAATGACTGCGCTAGTGGCATTGATAACATTCCTTGTTCGTTTATTAAAATGCATAAAAAGTATTTAATCGCGCCTCTGACCCATATCTTTAATATGTGCCTTTCATCAGGCATATTTCCTAAAGTATTAAAAAAGGCCGTCATTAAACCCATTTACAAAAATGGCGATAAATATTGTGTCAACAACTACCGACCGATTACCTTACTTCCATCTTTATCCAAAATTTTAGAAAGAATTGTCTATAAGAGGCTTGTAGGGTACCTGGAAAGTAATAAACTTTTAGCACCGACGCAGTATGGCTTTAGATCTGGACGATCCACTAGCGATGCAGTAGATAACCTGACTGATTATCTTGTTAGACAACTCGACTCTCACAGAAAGTGCTTAGCCGTATTTATTGACCTCGCCAAAGCCTTCGATACAGTGACTATCCCTATACTTCTGGATAAACTATATACACTAGGTATACGAGGCCTCCCTCATCGCCTCATAGAAAACTACCTCTCTGACAGGACACAACGCGTTTGTATTGACAATATCATTAGCGACGAACTCCCTATTGAATACGGCATTCCTCAAGGATCTATTTTAGGCCCAATTCTCTTCCTGATCTACATTAATGAACTATGTACTATCCCTCTCGCTAATGGTAGAATAATTACTTACGCAGATGACACTGCCTTGCTCTTTAGTGCGGATAGCTGGAGTGAAGTGTTCAGACTGGCGCAAGTTGGTTTCCTCTCAGTAACACAATGGATTCATAAAAATGCGCTTACTTTAAACACGGACAAAACGCAGTACATGACTTTCTCTTACAGTTCTATTACTCAACCTCCTACTAATTTGTATTCAATAATAGCTCATTCCTGCACCCCAAACGACTTTCTAAACTTACTCACGCTTTTCTGGATGTCATAATCATACCCGCGAATACTGTAGATGAGGGAATGGAACGACTAGAGCTAATATTAAATTTAATTAAAGACGCTGGCCTTACACTTAAGCTACTGTGCAAATTTTTCTTTACTACCATTAATTATTTGGAATTTGAAGTCTCGAAGAGTGGTGTCAGGCCTGGTACAAGGAAAACAGAGGCAGTGGAAAAGTTCAAAGTACCAAGTAATCAACATGAAGTTCGTCAATTCGTAGGCCTATCATAGGGTTCTGAAAACAGGCAAACTGTAGAGGATATTAGGGATGAGGTTAATACTAAGATTTTAGATGAGCAAGAGAGTCAAAAAAGGAGATTTGATAAGAATAGGAAGGTAGCAATTAAGTATAAATTAGGTGATTTAGTGCGTATAGAAAGAGAAATTGCGAGTAATAGTGGAAAATCGAAGAAGCTGTTACCTAAATTGCAGGGACCTTACAGAGTGTCGAAAGTACTGGATAATGATCGATATTTAGTAGTTGATACTCCTTTAACGCGTAAACGGAATAGGAAATATGAGAATGTTTGCCTTAGACAAGATGCATCCTTGGTTAACGTATGGTCGCGACTACTTAGCTAATTCAGACTCGGATTTATCCAGTATAGAGGAATCTAATAGCAATGATGAGGAACATGATTTAGAAAATGAGTAAGTAGCTAATGTTGATAATGAGAATGATCAGGATAATAATAATGATGATGAACAGCAAAGTGACACACAAATGAGGCCGATAAGCCGAAACCAATGAGTGTGTTGCTGCTGTGGGTTAAGTCAGTACATGAGGCCGATAAGCCAAAATATGAGTGCTTGACTAATCCCTAGCGAATTTGACAATGATGATGATTTGAACTTAAGCTAATGACAAAATTAAATAGTATTTGTAATGAATTTATGATTTGTGAGTAAATTAGAGAAATATGAATAATTTATATTATGTAGCTTGAAGTTATTATTTTCTAGGCATGTCGTTGTCAATTATAAGCTATTTATTGATTTACATTTTTATTGTATACATAGTTTATTTACTAATTTACATTTTATTACTTTGTATTGCGTATTAATTGGGGGTCCAATTATGTTACAGATGGCCGAACCAGTTTACAGAAACTGTAATCTTTATTGAGATACTTATAGAATCAGATGATGATGATGATGATCTTGTTGTTTTAATGATGGATATATTATTGTAGGTAGAGTTATTTGGTTCAAGAATAGATATTTAATGTTAACCACGTAGGTTTGTAAAATTTTGAACACGAGAGGACTCGTGAATTTCAGTATGGCCGAACTGTAAGCATTTTTGATCGATTCTTGACAGCTGACAGCTGCCAAAGGGATTATTGTGGTGAGGGGTTAGCGCGTAGCGCGTGTTGCGTGAAAATATCTTTATTCTAATTTAATACGAATTGTAATTATCGAATCTGTGTGTTTATGTATTAAATAAATCAATGTGTTAACGAGTAACCGTGTAGTTTATCTACAAAACCACGTCTGACTCTTTTATATGATATTACGTGACAGGTGTAGTCTATATGCCCGTTTTCACCAACCAGTCCTAAAGTATCCCCTTACTAAGGCATCCTTATCGTAAGGTATCCCCTAAACCGTTCCTTATCTTAAATTCATTTTCACCAGCTTATGGAGCACTTCTCTAGGTGACACTTACCTAAGTGACATAAATAGTGATTTCAAAAACCGTAATTATGCCGGTAAATTTTTTTTGACATGATTAACACACTATTTAATTAAAATACGCAACAACATAGCTAAAATTAGTAATTCTGATATTAAAAATGTCGATTGTGTAAATTTACGGGGGGAAATGTATAACATGGCTGTATGAGCGTAGTACCTACTATTTGTAAAAAAATAAGTTGATTTGACATTTCTTTGTGGTGATAATCTTTTCGCGCTGTTTGCTTTGTATATCTATTTTATTTGCTAATTCCTTACATTTACGAGTAATAATGGCAGTAAAAAGAAAGCGAGGTCAAAACTAAATAGAAATGGGGAGTAGTTACTAGGTAGTTACCTGTTATCTGGATATTCTAAATATTGTTCTATTTTTTCAAGTAAAAACATGAAACTTTGCTTAGATAACCTAAAGCAGTTAAAAAGTCTATTTCGTCATATTTCGTGAAAAAATCATTTTCAATCAAAAAGGCCTTTGTATTATTTCGACAGCCTCAATACTGTCAATAGCGTCCAAATAATCAAAAAAATCTTCCATTTCGCACAATTAAATATAAACTTTTCTTTGAACGGTCACCTAAGTTTTAAGGGCCCGACATTTGGCCTCCTAAATTTAGGGGGTCACTTAAGACGTTAGGAAACCCTTAAACATTGGTAAAAACGAAATTTCTTGTAAGTGGCCCTTAATATACGTTAAGTGTCTCCTAAAATTTAGGGATTGTTTGTGAAATCAAGCATAAGACTATCAATATATAGATAATTGACAATATTATATGTTTTACCACCATTAGATTTAAAATTAAGCAATGTAAACTAACAACTAATGCAAAAAAAAAGAGCATAACAAGGATTCCGTTTAACTACGGAAGAAACAGAGCAAACTATGCTAAGCCGTCTATGGCCTAGACTATTGTCTCTGACATGGCCGGCAAGACAAACAAAAAAAAAACTATATGGTAAATACAATATAGTCATAAGTTTAACATATAATAGATATAGACTAAGAATATTGGTAAGGATAAAAGGATAAACCCAAACGCAAAATACTCGTAGACATACAATACCAAAAGTATACAACTTATACCGAGGGCCTTGCATCATTTATGCAGCAAGGGAACTCAAACTGAGACTCCAAATACAAGGGGCCTCAAAAACAACCTAGGTAACCTAACCTGACGGTCACGTGGAAAAAAACCTGCGATCCAGGTACCCAACCCCTTGGGGCAAGAGTCGGTTTATGTGGGACTTCTACCGACTAAAAACTCAAAGGTGGTTATTCTAGACGTGGTCGTCTATGTCGAATTGTCGACGATCCTATACTGACCATCAAGTTAAAACCACTGGCTGACCTGGCTTTACAATAGGGAGTGTTCTGAGAAATTATTTGAGCTGGTGCCCGCAGCACAATTCCATCATCACACCACCCGCCGCGCGCTGGGTAATCTCCATTACGTGGGGTTCATTCTAGTGGTGTCCACGCGAACATTTGAGAGAACGTTTCTCGCTCATACGATTCGAATGTGGAATGAGCTGCCAACCACAGTGTTTCCTTTGGACTATTACATGGGATCGTTCATAAGGTACATTAGAAGTCTCTCGAGGGCATTGGTAGCACCCCTGGTATTACTGATATCCATATACGGTGGTGACCACATTCCATCAGGCCCGCATGCCTGTTTGTCTGCCGTATTATATAAAGAAAAGTTAGCAAAATGAAATGTTATGCACCAATTACTGTAATGTAAGAAATTGAAAAATGTTCTTGCACGTTTACATTTTCCGTCATTTTCGCCAAACAAAACAACAATTTGATAGGTAAAGACCTATTATATCATGGTCTATCCATTATTGTTTGCATAGAGTGGTTCTTTTTAATGGAAATCTAATCCCATTATTCGGACTGAATCCTTAAGAATTGTATATCTGTGTCTGTATGTTTTTGGTCTTGTTAAGGCTCGAAGGACCATAAACTGTAGTATACAGTTATCGTGAGTGTTTAGGGGGTTAGGTGGGGGATGTTAATGACCGAACCCGTTGGATGTTGTTTAAACACTAAATTTATTATAAAAAGTAATCGACCAAGTAATTTACCTACACTGCAATACATTCGGCGCGCATTGGCCTACTTACAGCCGTAGGTAAAATTGCGTGTTCGGCGATACTCCGTACATATTGAGTTCCTTTTAAAATTACTGTACTCTATACTAGCTACGGGCCCCGGCTTCGCACTGATGTTCTCGGGGTTCTCTATTATAATATGCATGTATTCCTTATGGAAATATTCTACAAACGATAGTGAGAACTCCATCCAAGTCTAAGACAGACAGACGCAGAAAGCGACTATTTTATTCTATGTGAAGGATTAAATGTTATGTCTAACCCACCTAGATGATAATTGTATCTATGTTGAATGGAATGTCGAGAGCGGGAAGGTCGGGGTGGACAATGAAACACGATGACTTCTGAGGAGCTCAATTTATTACATCAGTGAGATTGGCAGCCAGCTCTTCCAGTTTGTAGTAATACCACCACTATTTACAATAGTTATCATCTAACTAATAATTTAAAACGAGATGCTTTGCACCTTGATTTTATTTTACAATTCCTTAGCATACTTAAATAGGTAATTATTAAATTAAATTTACAACTTTAACTTTC
The DNA here is from genome assembly GCA_905147135.1 of Blastobasis lacticolella. Classification (NCBI taxonomy): domain Eukaryota; kingdom Metazoa; phylum Arthropoda; class Insecta; order Lepidoptera; family Blastobasidae; genus Blastobasis; species Blastobasis lacticolella. The sequence goes on along the minus strand of LR990058.1, from coordinate 17,523,884 downwards.
TGCACAAATACTCTTATTGCTGCTTTAATATTTTATTTACACATTAAATTTAATTAGGTACTTGCATATATGTATATTTAAAATTGGGTCATACATACCAAATAGAATTCAGATGTCGGATAGTTTAGAATAAATTCAATCGTAAAGTAGATATGCGTATGTTCGCAAGCAAGTGCACATTTGACACACAAATTAAAGACTGAGAATTTTTTTTAAGATTGTAACACAGTGTACGCAAAATAAAATTTCTTTCCCAAAAATGTTTTTCCGCATGACACCCCAAGCCAGATTCAGCTTCATAAGTGCTACTGTAAAGCTGACTATAGTATGTACGTTATCAAGCGAAAGCGTTTACGATCTGCATCCAATATTCCGATCCGAGCCCTGGACAACGCTGGCCAACCGGGTAGCTTCAATATTTGGCTCCAAACTATTCCCATGACAGCTTACACACTCTACCTTACATCTTCTGTAGGAGTTTTCTATAGTCCGTCAAGTTTTGGCAAAAAAGCGAACTGATTTTCTTAATACTGTTCGTATTCGATGCATGCAGATGCTGATTTCGAAACGGCAAATTAAAGGCGTATTAAACTTTCTAAATTCAGACATCTAAATGATTCAGTTACCAAGTTCAGATAGGTGAGTGTATTCGTATTTAGACGATTAAAATCCTAAAAGAATTGAATTTCCGAATTTAGAAGCCTTATTTTCTAATTCGTAATAAATAATTTCCTAATTAGTAATTCGTTTCTTCGCATTTAGGAAGGGGTAACTGAGGGGTCACTGCAAAACTGTTCGTGCGTGAGAAGATTATAGTAGGTATTTAGTTTTTTTGCAAATAATAAATTTAAGTGCGACTGTGCAGCGTACCTACTAAATCACAAAAGAAAAAAGGTTAGTTTAGTTATACTTAATATCTTAATACCTCTACGCCAAAATTTACAAAAAATGTATAAACAAAAATGGTGGTTGTATATTGGTAACTTTCCGCACAGAAATAAATATGCCTCCATTCATGTTTTTATTTAAATTTTAATTCTGCCATCGACCATGGCTGGCAAATTCCAATTTTTCGATTTTTAGACAGTAGGTACGGGAGAAATCCTCATCCTCGTACACGACACGTCCGTCTTCGTAGCTCTTGAACCGGTAACTGATTTAGTATGTAACTAAATTTAGGATAGTGTGATCAGAAGCTTCTAAAGTTTGACGATTGAATTAAATTATGCGACTCGACGGACTACAGCTCTGTCACAGAATATTATGGCTATATATTATTACGGATGTGGATCAGATGCAGTGCGTAAATACTCCTGTCACAGAATATTATGGCTATATATTATTACGGATGTGGATCAGATGCAGTGCGTAAATACTCCTGTCACAGAATATTATGGCTATATATTATTACGGATGTGGATCAGATGCAGTGCGTAAATGCTCCTAGACTCGTGCTAATGTACATTATTGTACATTCAACCTTTTTCGTGAATTGTCGCAGAATAGAAAAAGGAGATGGTGGATGCTGTCACCGGAATAGAACCAGGTCAAACGGTCGACTTTTCAGATCAATCTGAATGGTCGAGTATTGTAGTAGCAACAGTTAGCGATCGAGCTTCGGACCCTTTGACTCGAGCGCAAAAAACCGACAACGATCGGAAGTCAACCGAGGTGAGGGGAAGTTACACGAAGTACTCTCTTTACACTCTCGTATTCGGGTAACTTTGATAAACTTCGCGAGCAATGTATGTAGTGGAGAATAAACGGGATACTAGAAAAGTATAAATACGTTAGGTAAGTAGAGTATCACAAACGTATTAAACCTGGTGGCCTAAGTTGGAACTAAGTGTTGCTATTTTGAAATATCACGTCAATTCTAACAACAGCTTTAACAAGTTTGTTACACTGTACTGCACTTTTAATATCAGAATGTATGTTCAACTATTTGGGGAGCGGCTGGACCAAAAACGGAACAGACGGATAACCTAGTAAAAGCGACCGATAGGTTGCATTGCAACACAAAATCAAGTGCTAGATTTGGGAAGGGAGCTCAGGTTCCAATCTCTACGGGGAATTAGACGAAAAGAAAATGACTGGACGAATATCGAATTGGACGAACGTGATCGAATCAGCTCTGGTAAGTGATATTGACCACTAGCAACGGATCGCGATATCAGAGTAGTAAAACACAATTAGAGTAATAATCTTAACTAAGTTGCGGTGAAACAGTATGGAAACCACAATTGTTTGATAAAGTATTACAAATACAAAAAGAAAATACATTCACAATTATTATTGTTCGATCGTACAGCACGTCATAGTGCGGTGTAATGCACGGTGCGGCGCGCGAGCAGCGCGGCGAGCAGCGCAACGAGCGGCGCGGGCGCGGCGCGCGCGCTTCCGTCCGCGCTGCGGCTCAGCGTCGCCGCCATCTTGTCACCTGCACCGGAAATAGTTAATTACGTTAGTGTTAGGCGCCAGCATACACTCTACTTGACCCAACCAGACCGAGGACACGAGCCACCACCTCTATATGATTACTTCTGATTGATAGAGCCTTTAGAATAAAGTGGACCTCCAAAGTCCAGTCGGCCTTTTCTGCAACCGGTCTGTCAAAATTTGAGTTTTGGAAATGGAGTTTTAGCAGGGAACTACGTCCCTGATAAAGACCGGTACGAATTTAGGATGATGAAAAGCGATCCGTAGTCAAATTCAAAAGTTATTTTACCTAAAACATGCTCCTAGCATGCTCCAGCATCCTAATAAAATTAAAAAAAAATATCGTTAATTAGTATTCAACTAATATTTAATATATTGTGTTGTCACTTCCTGATGGAACTCCATTATTATGAATCACTTTTTGTACACTAGTTCCACTTTATTATAAAAAATTAATTAAATTGCACCCGCTTTCGAATTACTCATCTTCAGGCATCATACCTAAACCTGAATATCAAGCAGAACAAACAGAATGAGCACGAAACCTTCTCGAGGCTCTACCCCCAGGAGGCAGTTATAGGAGCAGCGTCCACTCACTGCCTTCGGAGACGTAGACGTAGATGTGCGCGGGCTCGGTGTTGGGCGCGCGGCAGGAATAGTTCCCGGAGTGCCTGGGCGCGGCGGCGTGGATCGCGAGCGCCGACTGCGTCTTGGGGCCGGGCTCGGTGCGCACCGCCACGCCCGCCGCCGCGTCGTAGTTTATCATGCGCTCGTTGTGGTACCAGAACACGTACTGCGGCGGCACAGGACTCTGGACAATGGAATTCATTTAAAAACTCTTACGAGTAAATTTGAAATTACAATGAAGCAAATGAGAAAGAAGCAAATAGGTGGTGTATTGGGAATCTCATCGGCGACGCGTTCCATCTCCAAGTTTCCTACTTAATGACTATAATATGCAGACAATGTATGCCAACCACAAGCACTGCCTTTCATCCCGGTTATCTCATAAGGATCCAAGACTAAACTTATAAACCCGCCCTGCTAGACTGACAGATCCCGTATTCAAACCCGCTAACACTGATGGACCATTCGCGTGCGGTGGCACAAATTCGACTATTCCATCTAACCCGAAATCATAACAGAGAGATCAACTGCAGTACCTAGTCATAGAAAGAATTAAGATACATTGTTTGTTTTGAAGTGAAACAAAATAATAGTAATAAAGTAAAATGTCCAGCGGAACAAAGGCTGTTAAGTCTTTGCGAGAGATATGTCAATTGGACAGAGCCAGCTGACGAGACTGAAAACGGATGATGGCAGAGTTGTTTAGAGTGTTGGCAACTCCGAGGTTCTGAGGGAAGTCGAGATGTTCTATAGACAGTTATACACGACAACACGGGTACCTGTTACCAGTACGGCAAAGACCCCAGAGCCAAGTTAATTCGACATTATACCGAAGATATCCCGATCATCAGCATGTACGTGATTAGTATGGCTCTCAAATAGCTCAAAAACGACAAGGCGCCGGGTGATGATGGGATTACGGCTGAGCTGGTGGCAGACCTGTGCTTAAGATGATTCGTAAACTGTTCAATTCCGTCATATTTGAGGGAAAAACGTCGGATTCAGGCAGCGATAATAGTGATATTGTTATTCAAGAAGGGTGATAAGACTCTCTTGATAAACTTTAGACCAATATCACTGTTGAGCCATGTGTATTATAAGCTATTCTCGACAGTTATTACGTATCATACATACGCTGCGGCAGGTATACATAAGATCGACGAGTGATAGAGTATAACGGCCATTATGCTTGGCGTTTGAGGACTATAGTAGGGGAGCCCACGATGCTAAATGGGGATTTACTCGAGCGTCATAGAGACCTATTTAGTTGCGAAGCTTATATAATAAAAAGAAAAAAATATTATATAATGTATTCCTTTTCATCGGTGGGGGAAGCGGCTATAGATTTTCAAAAATGTAAAAAAAAACTATTGCATGGACATACTCGAGCGCGTCAGATATTGATAGCATCCATGTCCTACGTATTTTTATAATGTACTTATGTTAATCTGATCGTTTGCATGATGGAGGTGGTCATACGTAAGGATTGAAAATGAGAAAAAAAATATTATCGAGCGCGACAGATTTTCTAAGGGGATGTTAAGTGAACCTAAAAAAATGCTCTCATCTAATAATCTGACGATTGGATGTGACGCAAACTCGTGGTCATTATTAGAATGTGCAATAAAAATTCGCCATTTTGAAATACTCAAGCGTGTCAGATTAAGATATATATGGTTCATCTTTATGTCCTAGACGTGCTGTCTCATAATCTGACGATTATCTGGAGGGATTCCCCTAATTTGATAATTAAAAAAAAAAAAATATTTTTTCACAGTGTCGCGGACAAAGAATAAAATCTTTGGCCGCGGAGTCTATTTTTTGTTTTCTTTTTTATATGGCCCTACATATTAGCCAAGAAACCGTTGTCCGCTCGATGGTGCCGTGGTGACTAGCATTCATTTTATACTATAATTATAATTATGATGTTCATAAGTGTTTGTGAAAACCTAAACTGAATAAACGTATTTGAGTTTGAGTTTGAACAAAATAAGCCAAAACGTTAGAAATACGTTGTAAATAATATCATGCCACGAACAAGCTGTGTGATCAGCTGTGATGATGTCATGACAACAGAAACCAGAGTGGGGACGGATTTAGAGAGTAATCTAATCTATATTAGCCGGAATCATCCCACTGCTGGGCAAAGGCTTCCCCCCGATTCCTCCACTCTTCACAATCAAGTGCCAATGCCGCCAGTCACTTTCGAAGGCCCGCAGCTCATCTGTCCACCTTTTCTTGGGTCTACCGCGACGTCGTTTCCGAGAATTGGGTGTCCAAGCTGTGACGGTTTTAGAGAGTAATAGATAGAGAAAAAGTGAAAGGAATAGAAACGCGGTGAGGGGAATATAGGCATCACGCAGCTGCACGTATTAAACTTTATCGACGAATTTTTGTTACTTCGGCTTGTGGAAATCGTTCATTCGAAATAAAAAAAAATTCAGCCACGCTCGAGAATGTCGAGATGACGTTTTTTTTACAACTTTGCAGCTCTCCCCCTTTCTTTACGTCACTTGCAAATTGTCAGATTAGTGGAATATACACTTTTTAGCATGTAATTAACTCACCCTACCTTAATCTGACGCGCACGAGAATTTTTGATGATCAATTTTTTTTTACTAATCTGATCCTTTATCCTTGACGGGCGGCCATATATATGAGGCTCATATTTGGTGGAGGTACTTAACCGGTTACTTATATTAATCTGCCGCGCTTCAGTAAATCCCGAAATCCCCACTTGGGCTCCCCTACTATAAGCCTTCGATTTATTTATTTAAACATAGAAGTAATTGTACAAAAACGCCACCATGCCAGTACGTCTTTAGGACCCGAACTCAAAGCCTATTGCTGCGAGGAGTTAGACAAGGTGATGTCATATCACCGAAGTTGTTCGTTGTGTTGCAGGATGTCTTCAGGCTTCTAGACTGGAATGGAATGAAATCAGAAAGGACGAGATCCGCAAGCGAACCAAGGTTACTGACATAGACCAGGCTTAAGTGGCAGTGGGTAGTGCACATGGCTCAAAAAACAGTTGGCCGATGAGGCAGTAAATTTCTCGAGAGGCGACCACGTGCCTGAAGAAACAGTGTGAGTAGGCCTCCCGCAAGGTCTACCGACGACCTGGTGAATTCGCAGGTACCAGATGGATGCGGAAGGCACAGGACCGACCTTTGTGGAGATCTCTGGGGCCTTTGCCCAACAGAAGGCGTCTTTCGGCTGATATGGTGATGATGAAAATGCAGACATAAAAGAGGGTGGGCAGGGCAGGTGGTCCAGTGCGTGACCATACCTTTTCGATGATACACACAAGGTTGATGGTGGAGCCGGCGTCGACGTGGTGCTCATCAGCGCCGAGGATGAACGCCTCCGGCACGGCGATGGTGAGGTGCACCAGCCGCGACAGCGCCCCCCCACTCGACGATACCTGGCACTCGTACGTGCCGTTGTCGCGCTTCTGCACGTACTTGATCTGCAGCACCCAGTCGTCGGCGCCGTCCGCGTGCAGTACCTGTGCATGATACCGTATCAGCTGAGTCCTGATACCTGAACCTGAAACCTAAGTGAACGCAGAGGTTTTGGGTGACGTTACTACTTTCCGTCTTGTGAGCTATCTGTTTATGTTTATTCACTACCCTTCACGTTGCCTTCAAGTTTGTCACTAGGGTTGTATAAAAATGAAGGTGTGGTCATGCTGATGGTTTGTTAAAGGATAGAGGCAAAAAAGAAAATGGATGGTAAGGTGGTCAGAGGATCATCTGATACTCATCCCGCCGATAGATACCCGGGCAGCACCCGAAGAGTCGCATATGTATGCGTTGTCGGCCATTAGAAAATGTATAAGTAGGCGCCATTCTCGGAGCCGCCGAACAAATGCTCTAAACACATTCTTTATTTATGCCATACCTGGAAGCGCTCGTCGTTGGTGTACATGAAGAGGCCGGAGCTGAGGATGTGCCAGTCGCGGCGGCGCACCCAGGACACGCCGCGCTCGCCGAGGTGCCGCACGGGGCAGTGCAGGAAGGCGACGCCGCCCAGCTGCACCAGCACGTCCTCCTGCGTGGCGTTCAGCTCGGGCTCGCGGCGAAGCGCGTCCAGCGCGCCGTGCCACAGCTCGCGCCACGCGGGCACGCCCGCCGCCGCCTCCATGGCCGCCGCCAGCGACTCTGACGCGTCGTCGGTGCCGCCCTCCGGCGCCGGCGCCGCCCCCGCCTCCCCCGCTGCCTCCGCCGCCTCCGCCGCCTCTCCGCCCACGGCGTCCAGCACGCGCACCGTGGCGGCGGCCGCTCGCTCCACGCGCCGTATTCGTTCTAAAATGACATTAATGACTATTACGCGCCGATTCCCCAGCGAGAGGGCTAGTGTTTTCACTCAGCTCAGAGTGCAGAACACTGCACTCTCTCTAACTAAATACATAATACATACAACACCCATACCCGTAACAGAAATTAAGTTGATCATTTTCTATTCTTGCCCGGCCGGGAATCGAACCCGGGACCTCTGTGTGGCGGACCGACATCTTAACCACTTAACTGAACTACTCACTTTTAATTTCTTTTACGGGTCTGGGTGTAGTATGTATTATGATTATACATATAAGTAGTTTATCAGTTATCATACACCCATAACACTAGCTTTGCTTACTTTGGGACTAGATGACAATATGTGAATTCCTCCAAGCGTATTTATAAATTTATATTATGGAACATGAAACGTTCGCTCTCTAAGACCGCCGCAGTACTATAAATGTGTTTTGAGGTTCAGATCAACCCCCTGAATCTGCAAAAAAGGTCTCCGACATTATGTCGGAGGATAAATTACGGCACTCACACTATAAAAAAACCCTCTGAGCCTTCAGCCCGGGCGGCCTAAAAAGCCGTATTCGATCATTAAACGAGTCAGTATAGTGCAATGCAAATGTGTGATGTTGGAATACCTAGGGCCGGGAGGCTCGGGCGTGCGGAGTGGTCGCGGTGCAGGTGGTGCGGGAGGTGCGCGGGGTCCCCGCAGCCGGCGGCGAGCGCGGCCAGCAGCGCGGCGGCGAGCAGCGCGGCCGCCGCCGCCATTGCCCGCACCCGCGGCTCACCCCCGCACCGTGAGAGGACCCGCCCTGGAACAAACACCGCACCAAACCGATTAATTTTATATGTACAAAAAATGGAAAAGCGTAGTAATACGATCAGTACCAAAAACTACGTGTGCCAGTCACCAATTTGTATTTTAGTCGGCGTATCTATATCTATACCTAGTAAGTTCGCCTGTTATTGGATTTATATTTGAGTGTTAAAGATTTTCATGTGATATTATGTATATACATATGTGTAATATTATGTAACAAAAAGTGTAAATCTGTTGGCAAATAAAATACATAGTATAGAACCAAGTCGCTTACCGCCGTCTGAATATATGTACGCTTAGATCTTTTTAACTTAACGCATAGATAAAGTGATTCAAGCAAGAGGACGGTTTATAAGCAAGAAAAAGGGTAGATAGGGGTAAATTAGGTGTACGCGAAGGAAGTCTCACCGTATCCTCTAGTATTTATAATAAAATAAACAAATAAATTTATATTTTCGAAACTGTCAAAATCTTAACATTGTGCTCTTCTTTGAAATTGAATTTAAGTGCCCAAAGTGCATAATCTTGTAAAAATCGATCACTAAAATGTTTATAAGACCCGAGGGCTTAGTGTGAGTTCCGCTTGGATTTTACTTTACTATCGCGTTTGCGTTTACGTCGAAATTAGTATGAAGAAAAAAACTTCATTTACGTACCACTAGACGGCGCTATACATTTTTTCATACTAATTTTCACGTAAACGCAAACGCGATAGTAAAGTAAAATCGAAGCGAAACTCACACTAAGCCCTCTGTGTGCACTATTGATACTGTTATTTCAGTGTAAATATGTGAATAAGTGGACAAATAACATTAAACACTCACGAAAGAGCGAAAACTGCAACGCACTGGTAACAAATATAATATTCAGCACGGACGACGTAGCACGTGCAATCAGGACTATGACAAGGGGTAAATCGCCCGGCCATGACGGACTAAGTTTGGAGCATATTCTTGGTGCTGGAGACATACTTGTTACCAAACTGTGTAGCCTCTACAACCTCTGCCTAAGACATTCTTGCCGTCTGACCTCATGAAGACTAAAGTTGTCCCCATCGTAAAAAATAAAACGGGAGATATAGGTGCTGCAAACAATTATCGACCAATTTCATTGGGTACGATAATTGGAAAAATCTTAGAGCGACTGCTGCAGCCTTATTTGCTTGACAATCTCAATATAGATGATGCTCAGTTTGGTTTTCGTGCCGGTCTCTCAACGGAGTCTGCAATCCTTAGTTTAAAACACATAGTAAACTACTATGTGCAACGTAAAACTTCTGTTTACGCATGCTTTTTGGACCTGAGCCGTGCATTTGACTCGGTGAATTATGGAATTCTCTGGAGCAAATTGCGCGGCTCAGGTGTGGCCGATAGTGTAGTTAATCTGTTGAGTTTCTGGTACGATAACCAGACAAATTGTGTAAAATGGGGCGACGCGACCTCTAACACATATATGTTAGAATGCGGTGTACGCCAAGGAGGACTTACGTCTCCGGATCTGTTTAACGCATATGTCAACGGTTTGATCGAGGAATTAAGGGAGTCGAGAACCGGTTGTCACCTTGGTGGTTTATGTGTGAACAGCTTAAGTTACGCTGATGACATGGTTCTCCTCTGTCCCTCGATCAAAGGCATGAGAAGGTTGCTATCTATCTGTGAGCGGTATGTGCTGAGACACGGCTTAAAATACAATGCCCTCAAGACAGAAGCGATGGTATTCAGGGCGGGCGGGGGTCCGGAGCGTATACCTGAGATTAGAATGAATGGGTGTGTGGTTGGGATTGTTAAGCAATTTAGGTATTTAGGTCATATTCTAACTGAAAATTCTATGGACGACTTAGATATAGAAAGGGAAGGGCACTCTCGGTCCGTTGCAATATGATTGCACGCAGATTTGGCAAGAGTTTATACACTTGCCAACTCTGGGCCAGATTCCGGATGAAAACCTATGGAGCCATGAGGGTGCAATATAATGATGCATTTCGCATCCTCATGAGATTGCCAAGATTTTGTAGCGCATCCGAAATGTTCGCGGAGGCGAGGGTGCCCGACTTCTTCGCGGTCATGAGAGCGCGTGTGGCTGCATTTTGGGCTAGACTGAGGTGCTCCGATAACAGCATACTCAATATAGTAAGTAATGACCTTCACAGTCCCATCTTTAGAGGATGGTTGACTTTGCATTTGACCGAGAATCGAAAATGACATCGAAATGTTATAATTTTGTAATTATTTTCATATTATTTTTACTATCGTATATTTATGTAAATTTGTGTGTATTTTATTGTATATTTTAATTGTAATATGCCTGGAATAAAGAATTATAATATAATAATAATAATAAATTTATTTATTCAAATAAAATTAATCTAAAATTACAAGTTAGTTAAAAATTACAACATACCTACTTATAGTAAATGGGTACAAATAAAATAAAGGCTACATATTTGCAACTCTTGCACAAATAATAATAGGTACTTAATTCTAGTTATTGATAGTTTGGACACCTAAACTAAGTAAATGATTTACTTGTATCTTAGGCATCCAGGTTAGTAGGTCTTAATATATAGGTTAATTCTTACATGTATTTTGTGTAACAATAAAGTGGTTAAATTGTATGAATAGGGTACAGTAGGATGAGTTTGAAGTACTAAAACTTACGTACTATGTTTATAGTTAACCAACAACTCCCAGAATCTTCTCCGTCTCCTCGTAGGACTTACCTTTTAACCAATTCATGATAGTTAATTTGCAATTAAATTTATTCATAAGGTGGATACTTAGGTTGCGATTTAATTTGTTATAAAGATAAGTGCCAAGGAAACAGAAAAACCTGTGGGAGTGCTGTGTGCGGAAAAATTCATAGTTGCACACCATGTCCGCACGTCTATGACTGGTTTCGGGATTGAAGGGCACTAGGGAGTGTTTTTTTATAACCGTTTGCAAAATGAATAATTGACGAACTGAAAGAACGTCACATTCATGTAGCAATTGGGTCGTCGGATAGCGGAAGGGTCGGAAGGTACTAACTTTTAAGATAGCTCTCTGTGCTCTTTCCAAGTCAATAATAGTTGTTTTATGTGTGCCACCCCATGTTGTAATGCAGTATAGAAGTAAAGACTGGCACAGCGCAAGGTAAACGGATCTTCGTAAAGCCTCATTGGCAGCATGTCTAAGGTTTTTGAAGACGTATATTAGTTTACGCATTCTTGTAGTAAGGGCTTCAATATGCAACTTAAAATTTAAATGTTGGTCAATAATTACGCCTAGATATGTCATTGACTTGGTAGAGCTAATTTTAGGACAGGAGCAAGTACTATTTTGTTTGAGCGGGTCGGTCGTTAGACAGGAATGAGCAACAATATTATACATGTTTACTGGAGGCTGGGTAGAGGAATTATAAGAGAAAGTCATGTACTTGGTCTTGTCGGTATTTAGTGTAAGTGCATTATTCTTGAGCCATCGGGATACTGAGTAGAAACCCTCTTGCGCTTGTCTGAAAACTTCGGTCCAACTATTGTCGCTAAAAAGTAGGGCAGTATCGTCAGCGTATGTAATTATTCTACCATTAGTAAGAGGGAGTGAGCATAATTCGTTAACATAAATTAGGAACAATATCGGACCCATGATACTTCCTTGGGGAATACCGTATTCGGTGGGGAGTTCCTCGCTAATTATATTGTCAATAGCAACACGTTGAGTTCTATCAGTGAGATAGTCTTTTATCAGGCGATGGGGAAGCCCTCGTATTCCCAGGATTTGAAGTTTGTCGAGAAGAATAGGGATTGTTACCGTGTCAAAAGCTTTGGCAAGGTCTAAAAAGATAGCTAAACACTTTTTTTGGGAGTCGAGTTGCCTCACAAGGTAATCAGTGAGATTGTCGACCGCGTCGTTAGTAGAACGTCCTGATCGAAATCCATATTGCGACGATGCTAGTAGTTGATTACATTCCAAGTATTGTACGAGTCTCTTATAGATTATTCTTTCTAGTATTTTCGATATAGATGGCAGTAGGGTGATGGGTCTGTAGTTATTGACACAGCTCTTGTCCCCTTTTTTGTGAATGGGCTTAATTAGAGCTTTTTTTAGAACTTTAGGGAAAACACCGGTTGAAAGGCAAAGGTTAAATATGTAGGTCATAGGCGCAATTAGATGTTTTTTATGCAGTTTAATAAAAGAACAGGGAATGTTGTCAATACCACTAGCACAGTCATTTCTTAAGGTCATAATGATACTTTCCACTTCATTTTCGTCGGTGTCCATTAATACGAAAGAGTTTAACTTGGGAATTTGGGTTGTAGTGCATGTCGGTCTGGTTGTGGACGAGCTAGTTACCTTTATTTTTTCAGCTAGAGTCTTCCCGATACTAGCGAAAAAGTTGTTAACTAAGTTTATGTTCTGACTTGCAGTGGCGGAGTCAGCAATTAGTGCTCGCGGCGATGTTGTAGTTGTGTGCGTGTTTGTTATGTTTTTAATTGCCTGCCATAACCTCTTTTTATCTTGACCTGCATTCTCTATTTGAAATTTCTCGTATTGTCTTTTTAATTTCTTTAGTAAATTGTTACAAAAATTTCTATATCTGTGATAGGTAGTTTTTAGGATTGGATTGTTAGGGTCTTTGGTTAATTTTTTATGGAGACTGTCACGATTTTTTATGCATCTTAACAGGCCAGGGGTTAACCATGGCTTAATTAATTTCTTGCGTTGAGGTAAAATAGTAGTCGTCGTGTTCTTTTCTATAATATTTTGCAATGCCGCAATAAAATACTGAGTTGCTTCGTTTGCGTTGTTCGTGCTATAAATGCAAGTTGTGTTTAAATTTTCTAGGTCACTTGCAATTGCTGCATTATTTTGTTTCCTACTAAAAGACACGGCATAAGACCTACTGACCTTCTTTTGTACACTTAGTAACACTGTACTGTGATCTGTAAGAGTGCTGTTTATTATGAAACTTTTTAATGGTAGGGTACTTCTGGCCAGTACATGGTCTAGGCAGTTTGGTCCTCTAGTAGGATAAAGATGGGTAGGGATAAAGCCATGGTATGCCATCTGGGTTAGGTACTCAGGCGAATTTCTGTCAAGATTTCCAGTTTTTATGTCAATATTTAGGTCACCTACAACAAACACATTCTTAAATGACGTCAGGGTAGATATTATTGTACATAGCGATCGTAAGAAGTTGTCAATATTTCTGTATGACGGTGAGCGATATATAGCCACAATAACTATATCATTACCGATTTTAGCTATTAGGCAATTTGCGTCAGCTATGTCGGGTTCCTCGACCGTAACATTAGTACAGTCCGCTTTAATGAAAAGTGCTACACCGTCATTTTGGAGTACGTTGCTAGATTCACTGACATAGGAGTTATAACTGTCTATCTGAGGGATAGTGGGAGCCGAGGATAACCAGCATTCCGTTAGGACTATAATATCTACATCTAAATTAATATTACGATGCAGAGCCAACATTCCATCGAAATTACAGTTTAAACTTCGTATATTCTGAACTAAAATATTTAAGTTATGTTCACTTTTATTTATCATTGATGAACACTTATCCGGGTCACATTGAACAGATTTGTACTTAAATGCCGAATCAATATCGTCTACTATGGTTTTTGTAGCATTACCCATTTTAATTTAGTGCTACAGCAGTAGAGTAGTGCGGCGCTCTAGGCGCCCTCATAATCGATGAAGCTGACATACCTTACCTCAGCGCTCTTCTTTGCGGGGCACGATACATCGCCGGTTTTATGGCTGGCTGGTTTTTTATACCGTGCGCATGTGGCGCACTTTGCTGGTTCTGTTGTTTTGGGACACTCCTTTATTGTATGTCCTGAATCCCCACAGTGACCACAGATGGGGGTCGTGTCTCGGCAGTGTTTTGCAGAGTGACCATACTGATGGCAGTTGTAACACCGAGTCAGCAGGGTGTAGTCGCGTACAGGGCAAGATGACCAGTTTATAAAAACACGTCCTTGTTCAATGATCATCCTTCTAAGTTCTCCTGTGAGTTCTATAATAAAATTACACGTTGAGGCGTCCTTCCTACCGGATTTATGGCTCAATTTTATTGAGCTGTAGAACTTATCCTTGTCGAAACTAGGATGCTTGTCCATAATATTCTGTTCGAAGATGCACTGGACCACCTCTTTTTCGGTCATATTTGTAGGAATATTAAGGACGATTATTCTAGGCCGTTTTTTGGATGTCTCTTCCAGCTTAAGACCTGAAGAAATCAAAGTCTGCGATTTCTTTAGCTTGTCAAGGTCCTCTTTACGGTCTGTGCTAATAATTACACCCCCGTTTTTAGTTTTTCTCAGCCCTCTTACGTGTAATTTTAGTTCTTCAGGTTTTACAAGGTCCTGTACTAACTTTTTGGTCTCATCACTGGTTTTATTTGTGTCCGCTGGGTAAATAGCAATGCTTCTGGTAGTAGATGGGCGTATCGCTGCATTATTACTAGTTCTCACTATGTCGGCAAAGGAGGGATTCGATGGTGATTTTTGGGCTGACATAAAGCTTTGTTTGAGGTCTGATATTAAATCATTTGTAAGTTCTTGCCTACTCAGATTTTTAATCAATGAAAGTCCTGACATATGTTTCTGCTTGATTGATTGGTACTGAACTGCCAGCTGGGACACTCCACCCATAATATTTCTACTAATGCTGCTGATTTTTAGTTTCTGCTCCGAGTTCAATTTACCTTCACTCGATATTACACATATCTCGTTAAGGCATTGTTCAATGGAAGAAAGCCAGCCGGATATCTCAGCAGTCGAGACAACTTCGCGGGCCGGGGTAGAACTCGCGGCTGGGGGCTCCGAAGGCGCTGGGGCTGACTCTACATGATGTCGTTCCGGAGGAGGACTACGTAAAATCCTCATATTTCTATTAGCAAATGGACTATCCATTTTTATTTAATTGCATATGTTTGTCTTTTGCATAGTCTACACACATTAACTGCACTATACTTATTCACTGTCTGTAACGTGCTGACACAGGTTGACACAGATTCTACACTTTTATTGTTATTAAATAATAATTGATACGGATGATTCAGACGACACGTCTGTCCGCAGCTGTGGTCGAATAAACAATGACCTAATGACCTAAAAAAATAATAATTATTATTATTATTATTTTTTTAGGTCGTTACCTCTCAGTACATGGTACTGGTTAACTAATACCATCCACGGGCCAAAGCCAAGTGGATGACATGGCACTTGGGGGTGTGTGTTACTCGTATTTTGTAAGAAAATCCTTACTATCCTACAGGTATTTAAGATAGCAGCTTTCTGGAGCAAGGAATACGTAAAATTTGGTAGGGCTAGAGTCTCTAATGACTGATGCAGCTGCTTGGGAATTACACCGGTGGTAGAGAGCACTACGGGTACTATAGTTGCCCTTTGGAGTTTCCAGAGACGGACAATTTCGTCTCTAAGGACTATGTACTTGGTCATATTTTCTGCTATTGTGTTTTGGAGATTGTGCGAATTCGGAATAGCTATATCTATCAGTTGTGCTGTTTTGTTTAATTTATCAATAAGTGTAATATCCGGTCTGTTATAGTGAACAGTTCGGTCAGTAAGAATGGCCCTGTCAAAATAAAGTTTGTGAGTTGAATTTTCCAGTACGGTATCGGGACTATATTTGTAGTATGGTGTGAGCGGCTGTATAATTAATTGGTATTTAACTGCAAGTTGTTGATGGATAATTTTTGCTACCTGATCATGTCTTTGTTTGTAATTGGTTTGAACAATTGCTTTACAGCCACCGGTTATATGCTGTATTGTTTCAGGTTATTATTATTATTATTATTATTTTTAAACAAAACTTGCAATAACTGCAGTTGTTTACCCACCCTCAAAATTTTTTTTTTCTAACACCTAGTTTTTGTCTATTATCTGCTTTTGAAATGAAAGTTTTACTTGAATAAAAGCAAAACAATAATCTACTGCCCTCAATATGGATATTGATTTTTAAACCAACATTCAAAACAATCTAAAGAGAGTCATATTTATTTATTTATTTCATTTATTCGCATATAACCTCCAAGGTAGATCAGTCTGTCAACGTACCATGTGTAACGCACCATAGTATTTAAGTCGATCTAATAATGTTGTATGATTGATACTGAATCTTGAGTAGGAGTAGGGTAGAATCCCGCAAGATAATTTCAATCCAGGTATTTGCGGGACTGAACCATCATAGTCCCGCTGGATCCAGGTATTTGCGGGATCCCGAAGGTTGGACTTAGACCTCAGAAATCAATCGTAATATAGACCTTACAGACCTCGTTTTAATGGTTTAAATTTTAAACCTAATTACACAAGCTTTTTGGTAGTTTAAAAATCGTTGTTTCGTATTTTTAGACATAAAGATTAAGACATAAATTGACATACTCTAGTCAACATCAATTGAAATAATTACAAACACGCCACAAAAAACATCGTAAGCAAATTAAACATTATTTTGGAAATACATTTGCAAGTTGCAAGCATAACTATCAAATCACTCCACATTTTCCATATACGTTCAAACATTTCTGGCGTTACAAATCAGTCTTTAACTTCATAAATACTTAATCAATTTGCATTAGGTTTTCGCGGATTGATAGCCAATACGACAATGAATACCTATGTATTTGATGACCTTTTATAATTAAATACAGAGGTAATCACTGTCTTATTGGCTATCATACCGCGAAAACCGAAAACTGATATGTAACGCCAGAAATGTATGAGCGCATAGGGAAAAATATGGGGTGGTTCGATAGTTAAGTTCGCAAATTGTGTTTGTGGTGTTATTGTGTGTAATTAAATGTTTTCTATTCTATTCTATTCTATTCAAATGTAGCTTCACAACGCTTAGCCAGCGCCCAGCCAGCCAGACCACGGCCCACAAGCCGCCGCGCGTACGTTAACACGTATAAATCACGCTTCTCTGTAATCCCGCCAGTCCAGTGGGAAAATATTCGGAAAGCAAGCAGTAGATTGTTTGGTGAATAGCGTTGAGGATAGGGGAGTAAGGGTAGGTTAGATTTGCAAGCGGCTAAATTTGAAAAACCTAACCTGTCCTTGATTTTCTTAGGTCAATGTCCTTGTTTTGAGATCAGAAGCAAGGGGGTTTAAAAAAAATTAGACAAAATAAAAATAGGTAGAATAGACACGTAGGAAGGAAAGTACGAAGTATAACGAGGGTGAGCTAGTACGGATAGCGCGCCGCTTAGTCAAAGTAATTAAAGTCCAAACGTCAAGGACCGTATAGAATTAAGAAAGTGCTAGAGAACGATCGATTCGTGGTGGCGGATACACCACTAACTAGGAAAGGGGCAAGGTATGAGAATATTGTGTCGATTGGCCAGAATCATTCTGTGGTTGTTATGAACCTGCTTGCTCATTGAATGAGAATAGTTATTCGAATAAAGTAGGGAAATATACTAAACACATAGGTATATGAATATATTAATGTAAAGAAATTACCTATCTCTTACAAATAAATATTTTGAATCTTTTGAATCTTTGAAATAGATAATTTAATAATAAGAAAGTATGGTAGTGAAATTTTTACATAATTTAGTTAATTATAATCTAAGTGATACCTGAGTCGTGTTGGGCATGAGTGGCATACGAACTTTCCGCCAAAAGGAGAGCACCTCTTCAGGGATAGTGATAGGCATCTGAGTCGTGTTGGGCATGAGTGGCATATGAACTTGCCGTCCCAAGGAGTAGCACTTCTTCAGGAATAGTGATTGGCACCTGAGTCGTGTTGGGCATGAGTGGCATATGAACTTGCCGTCCCAAGGAGTAGCACTTCTTCAGGAATAGTGATTGGCACCTGAGTCGTGTTGGGCATGAGTGGCATATGAACTTGCCGTCCCAAGGAGTAGCACTTCTTCAGGAATAGTGATTGGCACCTGAGTCGTGTTGGGCATGAGTGGCATATGAACTTGCCGTCCCAAGGAGTAGCACTTCTTCAGGAATAGTGATTGGCACCTGAGTCGTGTTGGGCATGAGTGGCATATGAACTTGCCGTCCCAAGGAGTAGCACTTCTTCAGGAATAGTGATTGGCACCTGAGTCGTGTTGGGCATGAGTGGCATATGAACTTGCCGTCCCAAGGAGTAGCACTTCTTCAGGAATAGTGATTGGCACCTGAGTCGTGTTGGGCATGAGTGGCATATGAACTTGCCGTCCCAAGGAGTAGCACTTCTTCAGGAATAGTGATTGGCACCTGAGTCGTGTTGGGCATGAGTGGCATATGAACTTGCCGTCCCAAGGAGTAGCACTTCTTCAGGAATAGTGATTGGCACCTGAGTCGTGTTGGGCATGAGTGGCATATGAACTTGCCGTCCCAAGGAGTAGCACTTCTTCAGGAATAGTGATTGGCACCTGAGTCGTGTTGGGCATGAGTGGCATATGAACTTGCCGTCCCAAGGAGTAGCACTTCTTCAGGAATAGTGATTGGCACCTGAGTCGTGTTGGGCATGAGTGGCATATGAACTTGCCGTCCCAAGGAGTAGCACTTCTTCAGGAATAGTGATTGGCACCTGAGTCGTGTTGGGCATGAGTGGCATATGAACTTGCCGTCCCAAGGAGTAGCACTTCTTCAGGAATAGTAATTGGCACCTGAGTCGTGTTGGGCATGAGTGGCATATGAACTTGCCACCGTTCGATACATAAGATGTGAGAATAACGATTATTTTTTAGTGCTTCCGTCCTACTCCGATAAAAAAATATTATGTTGTCTTATTCGGATTCCAGATACGGATTCCGAATTCGGGTTTGGATGCTGGATTTGGATTCCGGATTCTGGAATCGGATACCGGATTCAGATCCCGGATTTACTTCAGTCACATAAATTCATCATCATCATCGTAGCGTTTATTCCGGCTTACGCCAGGGTCCATTTTCAGACTTAAACTTCTTCCGTCGTGCTTACAGGTAGTATAAATAATTTTTTTTCAGTAAGTTCTTTTGAGATACGGAACCCAAAAAGCTTCAGGAACTGATCTGACTGTCTGAGTCACAAATACAATAAATAAAGAATTCCCCACATTTTTAGGGAAATTTTCCCATAAAAAAGCTAACAACATCTTAGCATCATCTAGTAAATTTTATTTGAAATTTACACAAAAGTAAAAGTAAATAAAGCATAATTATGAGAAATTAGCATGAATCATCGTTACTTGTGCGTCGTAGGTAATTCCACCTGATTTTTTAAATTTTTTCACGTTTGTTATAACATTTGACCACATATGACGGCATTTATAAATAATTTTCATCAAGGAAAAATACATGTTATCGGTACGAAATGGCGGCGCGTTGTAAGACCTGATGAGTGTACGTCATGTACACAACAAAGGATTTTGTCACACCTTGCATGCACCCCATCTCTTTAAGGTACGATGGATTCTGTTTTTGTTTCATTTCTGTGGTTGTATGATTGAAACTGTATCGTGAGTATAAGTTGATGTGACGTCTGCCAACCGGCTGTCATTGACATTGACAGCTGGTCACGTGTCAAGGCGGGCGGTTGCCAGACGCATTCGAATGTCGGAACAAAGCATTGACGGTACTTGGATTGATATCTAGATCAAGAAAATACTTTTGTTTTAATGAATATTAAATATACAAGTTCGGAAGATATTAATTTGTATCAATGATTTGCCATTCTTCTGAGTTGCGTAACACATGTATGGCTGGACCTAAAAAGCCTATGATTCAACAAACATTCCACGTAGGCATGTTCCACGCACAAAATGAAACAAAAACAGAATCCATGTTACCATAAAGAGATGTGGTGCATGCAAGTTGTGACAATCTCCTTTGTTGTGTACATGACGTACACTCATCAGGTCTTACAACGCGCCGCCATTTCGTACTGATAACATGTATTATTCCTTGATGAAAATTATTTATAAATGCCGTCATATGTGGTCAAATGTTATAACAAACGTGAAAAAATTTAAAAAAATCAGGTGGAATTACCTACGACGCACAAGTAACGATGATTCATGCTAATTTCTCATAATTATGCTTTATTTAATTTTACTTTTGTGTAAATTTCAAATAAAAATTACTAGATGATGCTAAGATGTTGTTAGCTTTTTTATGGGAAAATTTCCCTAAAAATGTGGGGAATTCTTTATTTATTGTATTTGTGACTCAGACAGTCAGATCAGTTCCTGAAGCCTTTTGGGTTCCGTATCTCAAAAGAACTTACTGAAAAAAAATTATTTATACTACCTGTAAGCACGACGGAAGAAGTTTAAGTCTGAAAATGGACCCTGGCGTAAGCCGGAATAAACGCTACGATGATGATGATGAATTTATGTGACTGTTGTATGATTGAAACTGTATCGTGAGTATAGGTTGATGTGACGTCTGCCAACCGGCTGTCATTGACATTGACAGCTGTCACGTGTCAAGGCGGGCGGTTGCCAGACGCATTCGAATGTCGGAACAAAGCATTGACGGTACTTGGATTGGTATCTAGATCAAGAAAATACTTTTGTGTTAATGAATATTAAATATACAAGTTCGGAAGATATTAATTTGTATCAATGATTTGCCATTCTTCTGAGTTGCGTAACACATGTATGGCTGGACCTAAAAAGCCTATGATTCAACAAACATTCCACGTGGGCATGTTCCACGCACAGAAATGAAACAAAAACAGAATCCATGTTACCATAAAGAGATGTGGTGCATGCAAGGTGTGACAATCTCCTTTGTTGTACATGACATACACTCATCGGGTCTTACAATGCGCCGCCATTTCGTAGCGTTCGGACATATTTTTCCACGACGAAAAATATTTTAAAATGCCGTCATGTGTAGTGAAATCGTGTAAAAGTTACTGGAAAAAATGTAACAAGGCAGGAAGAATTACCTACCACGCGTAAGTAATTATGATTCGTGCTAGTTTTTTTTATTAATGTTTTATTGACTTTGGTGCAAATTTCGAACAAAATTACAACGATGTGGCTCCCTGTTTTTCGGGAAAATTCCCTAATAGTGGGGAATTCTTTATTAAATTTGTGACTCAGATCAGGTTCCGAATTTTTATTACCTATCGTATCTGAAAAGAACTTGAATGATTATAATTATAGTCTACCCTACGTACTGCTATGATATAAGCATAGTAGTCCGATTTTATAAATAAATAATATAACACCGCTTTCTGCAGTGCCCTTATTATTTTCGATCCCGATTTTATTTTAACCGGGTTATATTATTTTAATAGGTTTCCTAGAAATTAAAACCGTAAAGACGATTGGATTCTAATCATACGAAACTGTAGAAGAGAAACCAATTGGAACCCATCATCTGCGAGTACCGTGTGCAGTGCACATTTTGATGACGTGGATTTTATAACAACCGCGAAGAGGCTACGATGTCTGGTTCCGTACGTCTTTCCAAAACGGGTAAAATAACTGAATAGCTATTTTGTTTTTTATAATTTTATGTATTTGTCCCCCCCTCGAATAGCAAAATAAGAAAATACGCCAGGATAGGGGTACGGCAGGGGTACGACAAGGCTAAGGTAGGGGTACGGGTGGGAAACGGCAGGCGTTTGATTTAAAATCTGCAATTTAACGTTTACTAGAATAGATTTTTATTCAGGGGGTAACTTCATTATCATCATCACAGCCCATAACAGTCCACTACAGGACTTTGGGCCTCTCCCGCAAAAGGGGAGGTTATTGCCATAATCTCCACGCTTGGCAGGCGGGTTGGAGATCGCAGTGTTGCAAACATAACAATGAAAAACGCTGCTGCCCATTTTCCAGTTTATGGAGACTAGATATTTTGCCTCTAAACGTTAGTCGCCTTGTACGACACCCACGAGTGTAAGGGGTTGGTGCTATTCTACTCTACCGGTCACCACACGGCTAAACTTCATTATAATCAAACAAAAATCTATCGAAACTAGTACGTTTTCGCATTTTCAGATCGCTCCGCGTTCAAAATGCGTAATTAAAAAATAGACCTTATTCTATGAGTAACACATTCCACTATAATCTATCGGCGCAAAACGGATTTTAATTCCGTGCCGCCCTCGCCTTAAATTTTTATACCTACTTATGAGCATTGTAGTGTAGCCTTATGGCTAGTTTCCCACAAGCGCGCTCCATACAAACGTAGTTTGATAATATTTTCAAAGTACACAGGTTTTTATATTTCTATAGAAATCTTGAATCTCGTGTAACTTTGAATTGATATATTTATTATACCACAAACATCGATATTAGTTTCTGGATCACGTCTACAAAATTTCATTGATTTTGATAGCGCAATATTGAAAATATGATCAAACTTCATTTGTATGGAGCGTACTCGGGGAGACTCCTCTTATCAACATATTTCATTACTTAGGAATTTTTAAATAAAAATTACAATCAGAAATTAATAATTTTTACCTAGATTTTTCTTTTTCTTAGTATTTTATTGTTCCACTTTTTAAATACGGACTGTATCTACCTCTTTAATTACCATTGGAAGAGCAGTGCCTCATACCACAGGCTTTGAGCTTAAAAGGAGGCTCCAACAACATTAGTTTAAAAGTAAACATTGTGAAACAAACACATTATTTATGTATCTCTATCTAAGAAAATATGTTTGAAAAATATATTATTTAAAATAAAACCGGTTCACTTGGACTCGCGACTTCGTGAGCCAAGCAGGTCATTAAAATAAACCTTCATCAACAGCCCATTATCGCGGCACCTGTTGAGGCGCAGCCCTCCTTGGCGCGGATCTTGGTGAGCGCGGATTACCCTAATCCCGCGCCGGCCTAGTGCGGCTCGCCAGATAAATAAACCTTGATAAGTACCTGTTAACTAAGAAAAATGCTCTGTTAACGGTATGGCGGCTACGATATAATACCGCAGTGTCATACGTCCTGACTTAATCCTCGTTATATTGCTTAGTTTGGTTTTTAAGGTTAAGTTCATAAGGTTATGATTAAAAACGAAACCCTATTACTAAGTCTGTCTGTTAGTCACACGCCATATGAGTGTTTTTGAAGTCTTAATCATATTCCTACTACAGTACTCTTCAAACATGTGCAGCTTACTTTGCAAATTGTACACATTCCGAATAATATTAGATTTTAAGACTTTCATGTCGTTTGTCTGGAAAGAATAAGATTTTGAAATTCAGAAAACAGTTTGGACATCATTGCTAAAGACAGTGACAACCAGTGTTAGGAACATAAAGAGCCTTGAGGCATACCAGACTGCAACGATCACTATGTACCGTGAGCTCGTCACCATACCATTTATTTATATATCATATGTTTGTAGTTGATGGACTTGGAAATGAATACGCATATCACACGCAGAGCAGTGTGTGGTTAAAATATAGTTTGCTTATCATGATTTCTTTTAACAAATGCTCTCAAATACTTAACCAAAACTTGGTTTTGTAATAAACTTAAATTTACATATATACAATTTATTTGACGATAAGAGAAATATTTTACTTCAAAAGCCCGTAATAAATTTACGCTATTGATTGGTTGGACAACAGGCAAAATATCGTGAATATCTTAAATGTTTGGCGTCAAGTTATGAGACTCAAGAAAAAATACTCACAAGTGATAGTGATGTGAAATTCATACAAATACGTTCCAACGAAATATCGAAATTAATAATTGAATAAAAGCACACCTAAATATTAAACGAGTCTAGAATTTAATTTTAACTACTTGTTTGATGATTCAAATTGATTTACTTTATAGGAATTAAATACATATCTCTATATTCAGTCTGATGAAACATTACATCGAGTTTATAGTACCTAAAATGTCTTTATATTGTTTACTTATAACTCCCTTTATTATAAATTTTGGTCTAAAGAAATTACACATCGAATCCATTTGCTTACGTATTTTTGTTTGCGTTGTTTAAATTTAATCGAGTCGGTAAATAAATAAAACGTCGTATGCACACGACCCTACATCCCTAGCTGTTGTAACATTTAACTATTTTCGGTTTATCAGGAACATTTTGTAAAATTTATGGATGTGAGGACTTTAGACCTCATAAACTTAGAAATATTTCATTTTTTGTCCGTGTGGTGTGCGGCAGAGTAGAATAGCACCAACCCCTTACACTCGTGGGTGTCGTACAAGGCGACTAATGATTTCAAAGCACAAAATCTAAAAGTCTCCGTAGGCTGGAAAATGGGCAGCAGCGTTTTTCATTGCTGTATAACACTGCGATCTTCAACCCGCCTGCCGAGCGTAAAGATTATGGCAACAACCCTCCCCTTTGTGGGAGAGGCCCGAAGTCCTGCAGTGGACTGTTATGGGCTGTGAGGATTGTTTGAAATATTGAACTGTGGGAATTCTGACGATAACTATTTAAAGCAAGGTGGCCAGAGGAGTAGAAACGGGACGGTCAGCCCCTGGGTCGCGTCGCGTGAACATCATCGTATCCATTTCCGTAACTAAGACACCCCAGGCTTTTTCCAAATTTCCTCGTAAAATTAATTACAACTCGCGTGTAGTTTGTTAAATTAATTTGGGCTTTATTATTTTGTGTTATATTTTTAGCTTTGTGTCGTTTCTTTCGTTCTCTATCTATTTCTTTATTGCCGTAGTGTCAGTGATTTGGTTTGTTTTACATTTGTCTTTGTTTCTAAGTTTCGAAAGCGTAAGTTACATTCTCATTACTTTTATGGTAGTTAAGAGTATTTATTAGGGCTCTTAGAGATTTCAACGTAAGTGTGAAAGGTGATTCAACACATATTTTTGGGGAAAAGATTACCAAATCAAATATGATCAGTACACACCCTCACTGAATAAAAAACTAGAAAACTAACCTGGGACACAGTTTCGAATATGACATCGAATACACTCTAAGAAAATTAGTCCGGCACGAATCCCGACTTGGTCTTCGATGGCCTAGGCGCTCTAACTAAGTAGACTTAGTTAGAGCGCCTAGGTTTGCCGCCGAATTCTGGTACGATTTTGGCCCATGTGCCGTTTAATACCCTTTGTGCTTTTAAAGCTTTAATGACATTTTCCTACGGACATGAATCTCGAGTTTGGATCAAACCTGGCCCGAGTCGTTATCGTCCCTCAACTAGGCACACAACTTACACACGCGAAGTAAATAAAATTTAAATAATAGTCGCTCCTTTGACTCGTGAGTCGATAGGTAGGACCATAATAATGCCTGATGAGATGATCGGAATATGTGTGACGGTTTGAGCGAAGTAGACAAAATAGGTCACTGGTTCGTTTGATGTCGAAGGCTTTGCTGGTTGGCTGAGATATGAGGTGTGATGGGAGTCTCAGTTCCTTATCGATTAGGTAGGTTTTCCGAGACCTCCTAAGGCCTCTATTCTATATTATTTATGTGAGGATAACGTTAGGGTTTCGGAATCATAGGGTTAGAGTGGCCACAGAAGAAAGAAGAATTCGTTGCCGTTTTGAGTGCTGTCAAAGCTAAGTCGCATGTTTACTTTATACTAGTTTGAATTTTTGCACGGATTTTATAAATTGTTTGACTATTTCGATTTGCGTAGATTACATTTAAATCATCTTATTTACGCGGATTTATGTTTCATTCGTTTCATTTTTTAAGGATTTTGATATTTGATTTTACTTTTATTTATGTGAACTAAATTTTATTCATTTGCGAATATCTTCCGAATATTCGTGCGGTTGAATTACAGAGAATTGCTATAAAACTTCATATTCCTTGTGACGTTTTTTAAAATGTGTACACAACGTAATGGGTCTGAAAATTTTAATCAAAAACTAGACGATCACTCGCTTACGGCCAAATTCACAATATGTGAAATGATATTTATTATGTTATGTCTACTCTTTATAGGTAGATACTCGTATGTGTATATTTATACAGACAGATAGGTATTAGGGTCACTGAGAAGTTACAAGACGAAACTTTATATGTATCCGTGACGGGGTGTCAATCGGCTCACGAAACTTTCGTTCAATCTGGAGTCCCAGCGGAGGACCTTGGGCAACTTCGCTTCGGAGACACACCTAACGAGTGGCGAGCGTGCCCTTCAGAAGAGTGATCCTGAAGTACAATTGCTTGCGAGTAGTTGTCGGTGTACATGTCGCAGCCGGATAGTGAAATTAGACGGTTAATTAAATGACTAGATTTTTTATGCAATTATTCATGCATTGTAATGACGCTTACCTATCGTAACCGAAACCTAATACAAACTATTATTGTTGTTTGAGGTTATTGTGGTTAGGTTAGCGCTGTGGCAATCTATGCAGAAGCTCCATAAACAAGTAACAATTTCGTTATTTAAGCATTACTTTAAAAATTCATGAAATTGACAAATTTTCAATTGAATAATCGCTTAAAAAGCTAGCCGTTATAATAAACAGGCTCATTTAACATCCGGCTGCGACACATACATTTAATTAAAGATTTCATGAAACGGTAATAATGTTTAATAAAAGGGCAGAAACTAAATCAAAGGAAAAGTTGCGCGAACCCTTGGCGGGAACTCATTCAGGTAGGGGTGACAGCTGACGCCGCCGCCGGAACAGCGCACGAATATCTCCCCCGAGCGCGGGAAAATAATACGGGACGTTAGTCTGTCAGTCAGTCAATCTGCTACCCAACTCGGGAAAAGGACGGGACCAATGACGGGACCTATGAACGGGACCGTCTCTGAGAAACATATGTTGCCGGAAACTTACTTTTAGTACGTTTATTTCTAGTACATTACTTGATTTATTATTATTAAAATAATGATTTATTATAGCGTATAGGTATGCATATACCTACTACTGTTTAGTTTTAGTAGAGTCCCGTTTAGACCAATATATATTACAGCTTTTTTGCAGGATTTATGCTTATTTTCAGAAAGTATATTTTTCTATTTGTAGATGATTGCAACTCCACAACCTTTTCTTCTGTGGAATATCGCCGGATTTTCTTATTATTCATGAAAGTAGTAAATAATATTGCCACAATTAATAAAACTCCTTTGAAAATATGATGCGCTTCACTTTGTTGAGGACAGACACAACTTTTTGAAGTATTGATTGATTTTTGATAATGTGTCATCTTTAAACTTTGTGGGATTGCAACACCTACCAGATTGCCTTATTTTTCTAGTATAAATTATTGAATAACTGTTAACTGGCTGCAAACTGAATCAATTTTTTATGCTTCGAATGAATCTTTTCCCATACTTAGAATTTTATCTCAGGTCCCACATCAATCAAAGCTTTCCTTAAGCAACCCTTGAGAGTGTGAAAACGCTTTATCATGCTAAACAGGCTACTCCGCCTGGTTTTGAAGTCTGGAACCAGTCTTAATTTCTTTTCTAGGTTTTTGGTATGTATATCTTTGTGCAAGCAACATCTATGAATATTTTTGAAAGAATTGCTAACTTTCGGTCTCAGGGTTTATTCTACCTTTCCTGTCACAATGACTTTCTCAGAGATTGTTATTTTGCTCTTTTTTCCACTAAGGTGACAGACAAGCTTACGACCTGCCTAATAGTAACCAGTTACCGCAGCCAGAGATCTCACCCAGCTGGTAAACATTGCCACGAGGGTATGTGATGTCGATTCCCATAACGCTAATTTCCTAATAACCTGCTGACGACGGATCCAGACAGACACTGAGTATCGGTTTCCACACCGCTGGATACATCCGGTCACTGGTTTTTTATCCATTCGTTCCCCACCCAAACAAGTCCCTTTGAAATACACAGGTGTGACAAGACTAAAATAATGAGATGAGAGGCGCCATTTCCTTTTATTCTATCCTTGGCGTGGGGTATGCTTCTCTTCGGGCGATCTGTCGAATTGTGCTGAAGCCGGTATCTCGGTTATACGACAGTTAGCGATGAAAGGCAAGTTTCGTCTATAGTTCAGGTTCGAATCAAGTAATTTTTTGTATAGATTTCGGATATTCTGCCTTCACGATCAAACCGCGTAGTTATTATGGCTACTCACCCGATCTTCTAGCTATCGATGCGGGAGTTCCACAGGGTTCGATTGTGTCCGCGATTTACTTTTTGCTGCATATTAACGACCTGCTCATACTCGATACCGTTGGGTATGCAGACGACACATTAACGGACAGATATCCAGCAAGATCGATATTCGTCTTGTCTAGAAACCATGATTGGTCGTTTGAACGAAGCTCTTATGGCGGTTTCATACAGGCGTGTTTGTTCCATCCATCTGGATCCAACTTTCCAGGATGCGCCTATCCCATTTACCTATACCGTTTAGCTTACGTCTAATCTCAATTAGCTAGCTAGGCTGTATTACACTTAGTAATCAGCTGCTTCAGATATATAGGTGGGCCAGCCAAATATCTCTCTCGCGTGCGTGGATCCAGAGCTGATAGGCGCTAAGCCGTAGAGCCTTGAACATCGGCGTAAGGATGCGCGTTTGTCGATATTTTCCAGGCTGTACTTCGCGGAATGTGCTAAGGAATTGTTCGATCTAGTCCCGGCGGCCCCTTTCCGCCTTCAGGTCAGTAGAAGCGGGCAGGCATTCCACCCTTATGTAGTACATATACCACGAACCGCTTTGGCTCGACCTTTCTAATACGTATAGATAAGGAATGGAACGATTCACCTGCTAATGTGTTCCCGAACAGAATATCCATAACTCCTCCAAGGCCATAGTGAATAGGCTGTTTCTAAACGGGCATGCTCAACTTTCGGCCGCAACGCTTCCCATCATTGTGAGATGGAGGTCAAAGTCCTGCCTTGTAGATATATTGTAAAAAAATCTCATTTCCATTTGGTGAAAATAAACGTGAGCAAAGAGGGGCGGCGAAAAGTAAACTAGCCCACTCAAGAGAAACGTCTAAATGCGGCAATGGTGCAGATAATAAAGTATATATTTAAAGGGAATGGCAATCTACGGATACGGCGCTATATTCATTTTTGTACCGAAGATAATAATAACCAGTATTATGTATAAAGTCACATAGTGTGTGCGGATCACACCTGTGTGGTGTGACGACCTGAGTGGTTCAATGGTCTGCCACGCAAGAGGTCCCAGGTTCGATTCCCGGCCGGGCAGAAATTGAAATGATGAATTTTAATTTCTGTTACGGGTCTGGGTGTTCTATGTATAATAAGTATGTATTTAAAAGTATTTAAGTAGTATATCAGTTATCTAACACCCATAGCGCAAGCTTTGCTTAGTTTGGAACTAGATGGCGCTGTGTGAATTTGTCCACGAATATTTATTTATTTATTTATCAAGGTTGGTATCAAATCATTGCAATCGTTCTTCATCGGTGGCAGGTATCTAATCAAATTCGTTGCCCAATGTCTCTCCTGCTTTGACTAACTTTTGTGTTACAAGAGTCGGATTGATTTAACGGATTCGAATCATAAATTAAGCAATTTAAACATTATTTACAATCGTAAAAAATTACAAAGAAAATATTTCGGAGCATATTTTGAGACTGTAATTTTGTTGATTGCACCGCTATATAGCCGTCTGATTTATCATCACTATCGATAAGTTACTCTTCCACATATATACCTAAATGAACATATTGTTAAATTACACCGACTGTTTATAGATATAATTATTCCGGGTAAAAATCCAAAATAACTGTAACAACAGGTAATACATTACTTACAACCATATAACAATAAGCAATGGATGCATTCTTAATCACCAAAATAGCCAAACCAAAAAGACCGCACTTTAATAATAAACAAAACACATCGTATTGTAAATTTACAATCATCATACAATTTGCCAGTGGAGACACTATTTTCGTTACTTAAGTTGATACCCATTATTAATGACCCATAACAAAATTAAATAAACATACGAGTAGAGTACGCTGCACCGTTAATACGATGTCATTAATTTTTACACACAATGCGTAAGTAGGACATGCAACCGATTAAATGAATGTGGCAGCGAATGCGGCGTTAAATTAAAATGCAGTAACTTATAAGTACAATGCTTTGTGCTTCTTAATAAAACATAAAATGTAGTTTAATTTCAAAGTATTGTATGCGTACCGTCGATTCGTCACTTTGAGCGCTATCATGAATAATTAATTCATGACCGTGAAAGATTCTTAATTTAGGCCCAATTACAAAACGAAGTACGCGGGCAAACAGTCGTCAATCCGTCGTCGAGAACGTCCTCAATCCCTTTTAATCCTGCTCATTGTAGTTCACAAAAACCTTAAATAGTTCACAGCACAATGTGGTCTATAGGAGTGAGCTGGTCGCCGCGGCACGCACCGGTGCGCCGGTGGCGGGGCTCGCTCGGTCTCCGTTCGGCGCGATCGTCGCGGGCTCGGCGCGGCGGCGGCGGCGCGGCGCGGCTCGGCGTTCGCGGCTCGGTCGCGACTGCCGCGCGGCAACGCCATCACCGCCGCCCTCCACTTTCTTTGCCGTCGCGCGAATTTACTCCGGGACACGATGCCTTTAACTGCCGAATCTGTTTAGTACTAGGCTTGAGCCTCCTCTGCGTTAGTGGAGGGCAATGCCATAATCTCCTGTTCTCCACAATTGACAGGCGGGTTAGAGATCGCAGTATTGAAATAACCAAAAAGAAAATCATCATCATTATCACATGACAGAAAGACAGGGCATAGGCCTCCCCCAGAGATTTCCACAAAGGCCGGTCCTGTGCCTTCCACATCCAGCTGGTATCTGGTATATTTACCAGGTCGTCAGTCTACCTTGTGGGAGGCCTACTACGCGCTACGTCTTCCGGGATGTGGTCACCATTCGAGAACTTTATTACCCCAACTTTATTGCTTATTGCCCTACCCACTGCAACTTAAGCCTGGCAATCCTTCGCGCGATATCGGTGACCTTGGTTGGGATCTCCTCATTTCTGATTCTTTTACGCAATGATATTCCGAGCATTGTATTTTCTTTTGCCCTTTGAGTGACGATGAGCTTTCTTTATAAGGCCCACAGTGAGCGGCCACGTATCACACATTGGTCAAAGACCATCGTCTTGAGACGAAAAAAACATGCAGCTGCCCATTTTCTAGTTTATGGAGGTACCTAATAGAGGTGGCCTCTTTGACATTCGTCGCCTTTCACGACACCCATCAATGGATGTGGTTGATGCTGCATTTTCTTCTGTCGGACCCCACACGATGCCTTTTAACGTGCTTTTATAAGATCCAACTGCATCGGAACTGCAAAACACGTCAAAATCCTTTCCTCTCATTTCCTAGTTAAA
Organism: Blastobasis lacticolella; assembly: GCA_905147135.1. Lineage (NCBI taxonomy): Eukaryota > Metazoa > Arthropoda > Insecta > Lepidoptera > Blastobasidae > Blastobasis > Blastobasis lacticolella. The sequence continues at coordinate 17,492,497 of LR990058.1, read as the reverse complement.
ATTCCCATTTCGTAGATAAAGTAGCCGACTTTAGATCTAACCCGTCCACCAAATGACAATACTTTTTTTTTTTTTTTTTTTTTTGTCTATTTACCATCAGCCAGTAAGCTATAATTAAATTTGTTGACATCATAAGCGACATTGGAGATTTAGCACATCCTATGATGTGACATCTCACTCAGTATTAGCTAATTTCAGATTGAAGCTAGTCTATTTCTCTTTAATCGGAATACACTATTATCAGTTTCCAAGAGCGCTGAAGCCAATTTGTTCCTATGACATTCCAATCTGTCTTTGTAGGCTTTACAGGATCTGTCTATCTGCTCTTTTATAGTGGGCATTTCTAGATATTCATGTACTTCTGCATTTCTCACAAACCATGGTGCGCTAGCCAATGTCTTTAAGGCTTTGTTTTGGAATCGCTGAAGTATTTCGATGTTGGAGTGGCTTGCCGATCCCCAGAGTTCAATGCCGTAAGTCCATACTGGCTTTATTATACTTTTATATATTAAGAGCTTGTTTTCAAGACTGAGTGAGGACTGTCTGCCTATTAACCAGTACATATCTCGAAATTTGTTATTCGCCTGTTCTCTTTTAGCTTTGATATGATCCTTCCAGGTGAGCTTCCTATCCAGATGCATCCCCAGATATTTGACTGCAGTGTGGTGAGGTAGGACAGTTCCATCTAGTTTCACAGGTGGGCAATCTCCTCTTTTTAATGTGAATGTTACATGGGTGGATTTTGCAGCACTCGCTTTTATTCGCCATTTTTTAAGCCATATTTCAACTTCGTCCAGATGTTCTTGAAGTTTTGCAGACGCTGTGTCAGGGTTTTCATGGCATGACAGTACTGCCGTGTCGTCGGCGTAGGTCGCGATCACCACCTCGTCGGAATTGGGTAAGTCAGCTGTGTATACTGTATACAGAATTGGGCCCAGTACTGACCCCTGAGGAACTCCAGCTTCTATGTGGTAGAAAGACGATAACGAGTCTCCAATCTTTACCTGAAATGTTCGGTCCTGTAGATACGATTTAAGGAGCAGGTAAGCGGTATTCGGTAGACACATTTTTAGTTTACACAGGAGGCCCTTGTGCCACACACGATCAAACGCTTGTTGTACGTCCAAAAATACTGCAGAACAGTATTCTTTTCTTTCCAGTGATTGGCGGATGGTATGTGCCACACGATGTATCTGCTCTATGGTCCCGTGGTGCGCTCGGAACCCAAACTGATGATTCGGAACCACTTTTTGTTCCTCGAGTATAGGATGGAGTCGTTGCACAAGAAGCTTCTCAAACAGCTTGGACAAAACAGGGAGAAGACTTATAGGTCTGTACGAGCCCACCTCAGTAGATGGTTTCCCAGGTTTGGCAATCATATTTATAATGGACGTTTTCCATAGTAGCGGAAAATATTGTAACCTCAGAACTGCATTATATAAGATCGTTAGGAGAACCATTCCTTTTCTCGGTAATTGTTTCAGTATCTCTGCTGTAATCAAGTCAAAGCCTGGTGCCTTCTTTGTTTTTAATCGACGTATACAATTCCTCACTTCCGCTGGTGTTACCAGTTTCAATGGCAGTGACATTTGTTGGTCCCTGTTCAAGATGTCATCAATCTCATTTTCAGAGCACAGAGGATCAGGCTCATTGGGTTTAAATGCCTCCTTTAAGAATTGAGCGAATAATTCTGCCTTATCAGATGGTTTTCTTGCCCATTCACCATTGGATAGCCTTAATGGAGCAATGTGTTCTTTTGGCCTTTTCAGGGCTTTTGTCATTTTCCAGAGGGAGTAATCATCAGCTTTGTGAGGAGACAGAGTTCTTAGCTTATCTTGCAAGGTGTTATTTTCATTCTCTTTTAGCATTCGCTTCAATTCCTTTTGCGCGTTGTTGAGTGCCCTTTTGTCTTGACTATTTCTACTCATATGCCACTGCCGTCTTAGCCTCCTCTTGGTAATTATCATTTCTTGAATTTCCAGGGTGGTATTTTGGATGTTCTGTTTATGACCTAGGTAAGGAGTCGAAAGCCAAACCGCTCTTTGGATAAGGTTAGTGGCATACCAAGTTGCGTTGTCAACGTCGTCCTCGGTTTTGAGAGGAATTGACAAATTTACGTTTTCGTCGATATAGTCCCGAAAAGAATCCCAGTCAGTTTTACTGTTGTACAAAGTCTCAGGTGGTTCCCTCCAGATAACAGTGGTACTTATTGTACATAATACGGGCGTGTGCTCGGAGGCACTGTCCAGGCAAGATTCAGTGTTGGTATACGTTTCAGACATTCCCTTAGTGAGGAAGAAATCTATAAGGTCTGGAGTTTTGTTGGGGTCCGTAGGCCAGTAGGTTGGCTCACCAGTCGTAAGTGCAACGAGGAGATTTTGATCAATTGCCTTCTTGAGTTCTCGACCTCGCGTTGTAGTAAGCCTAGAACCCCAGTGGGTACTTTTAGCGTTCCAGTCTCCACCAGAAATGAATCTACTACCAAGTTTACAAAAGAAATCGGTAAATATATGTTCGTCGATTCTATGCCGAGGTGGACAGTACACTGCAGCAACATTAAGTGTTCCTTGCCAGTCATCCACTGCTATGACCGCAGCTTGCAGGAATGGGTGTTTAATGTCGAAAAGGGAGTGATGTTTTATAGCTTCCTTAATTATTACAGCAGCTCCTCCATGGGACGTACCATCAGGATGATTAGAATAATATATCCTGTATCCATTAATCTTGATCACTTTCTGGTCAGTCAAGTGAGTCTCCGAGATTAGTAGAATATCTATTCTATTGTGCTTAAGGAATAGTTCTACTTCCAGCTTATTAGGAGCTAGGCCGTTTATGCTCCATGTAGCAACACGTAAAAATTTCATTTCCGCTGCTGAGCTATGAGTGTCGTGAGTAGCCCCATTAGGGTGCTCATTTGTTGCAGGAGTATATCCATTTTTTCTGTTTGCTTGACAAGGATTTGTTCGAGCAAATTTGTTGGCTGAGGCTGTATTTCCTCTGATTTTTTGTCCAGCTCCCTGCTTCTAGCTGCCCTGGAATAGGACATGGTATGGACATGGTGTGGGTTCTGTCTGTTATTAGCAGAAGCGTTATTTGCGTGTTGTACAGAATACTGTTGTGTATTCAGTGGTGGAAATTCTTCAATTGGCGGCGGAGGGGGGATCTTATTTTTATTTCTTAGTGCTGGATTTGTTTTGGTGTTAGACATCTGCGTCGCCTTTCGCGCCCGTATCTCTTTGTAGACTTGACAGCCCTTGTAGTTGGCTGGATGATCGCCAAAGCAAAGTGTACAGGTAGCTGGCGTATTTTTATCCTTCTTAGGGCAATCTGTAGTTTTGTGCGCTTCCGCACACTTAACACATCGATAAGGACGCATACAATTATTTTTTGTGTGTCCATATTGTTGACACCTGGTACACTGCGGGATATCATGAGATTTCCTGGGATCTTCAATCTTGACTCTTGTGTGATAGATAAATTCTATGTTCTTCACCTCTGAGTTATTTGGGCTTGGTTCTACATTAACAAAGAACATATTTAAAGGTTTCTTATTTTTTTTAGAGATTGCACATACGATTTCACCTCTAACTTTGTTGCCAGTTTTTTCAATTTCCTCTATTATAGCTGTTTTGGGTGTAGTGTGGTGCAAGTTTTTTATCACTATTCTGTAGGACTTTTTTTCTTTTTGCGTGAAGGTATGACCAATGAGACCGTTATTTCGGATGTGTTCCATTAATTCTTTATATATTTCTGTTGACTTTGTTACAATTCTAAGTTGATCTCTGTTGATGATTTTGTAAGAGTATGTACCACTGGGCACACCTGTATTTAGCAGTTCGGTTAATTTAGATAAGTCTTCTATGCCATAAAGGATTATCGGTGGTGGTTTATGTACCTTCTTGCTCTGGGTAGTCTGATTTTGATCTTCTGTAGATTCTGATTGATCCTCTGTAACATCCATCGGTAGGTCACTATATCTGTTTGATGTGCTGATCTCGACTTCTGAGGTGCTAGTGTGTCTTTTTGTGCTAGGTAAATTATGCATATGCATCTTTCTTTTGGAGTTACGTTGTGTAGGTACTCTTTGCCAGGTGGGATGGCAAACTTTGTTTTGGTCATTATTGTCAGCCTGCTGCTCCTCAGGTGGCAGAGGGGGCAGGTCTCGCCTGATACTTGTAGCGTTTCCCAGTGACGAAGATCTAGGTCGTTGTATGAATAGGCTTGGGTGGAAAGCCTGTTGCACATATCTTTTATTATTTTCAGGTGGTGCAGATTGGGGTGTATTGCTCCTCCCAGAATTTGTGGAGCTGCCTGAGGTATTCTCAGGGAGGGATTCTCCGGCATTTCCGGTACCCTCCTGGGTTAGGTTTATTGTTTCATTAAAATTGCCATTTTTAGTATGATGTTCCCACGAGTAGGGTCGAATGAAGGTCGCTCTCGGGGTGACGCCCATTCCCGAAGAGAAGGCTATTTAAAACAGCGGGTCGCCTGGTACACTGAGTTTGGTCGCTTGTGACTGATCCACCTAACAGCCATGCATCCTCTAGGCACGCACCTTACCATAGGATTTAGGGGCATTGTTTATAGAGGTTGCCTTACTCATAATCCAAGTGGCGAAGCTCAGATCCCCGGGCCAACAGGAAAACCCCCTGGCTTACGGTCTGGGGAGACCCTTTCGGGCCCCACACTGGTTTTTTGTCAGGGTTGTCTCCCTTAGCTAGTAAGCCGGATTTGAGGCGCCGACGGCTCGCCTTTGCCCTTCATACTTTGCTATTGCAGTCACAAGGTAGGAGGTAGTGTGCAAAGCTTGTTTGACATACAACATTGCCCAGGAGGTACGGCCCATATTGCTATGAGCCCCTCGCCAGTCCGCGGCGGCAGGCTGACGAGGGCGTGGACGTGTACGATAGGACTTTATGGTGCGCGCCGATAGTTCATCTTTGCACACATGAACGTACGCTACTGGCTCTATCTCGGTATTTATTAAACCTATACCCTAGCAAATACAGGTCACCAAGGCCTGTCACCATTTTTACCCCCCAATTGACAATGACAATACTTAGCGGGCATAACAGACAAACCTATATATCTGCTTTTTTTCCATCCAGAGTGAACAGTGCGGATATATTACGGGCTCAAGAGCTCGCGGCACTTACGGCTCGGGCTCCCGGGCTCGCCGCGGCCGCCGCCCGCCCTATCGACTGCGGGGCGTGACGTCACGCGGGGCGCGGGGCGCGGGGCGGAGGCCCAGCCGCCGCCGCCGCTCGGCACCCGCACCTCTTGCAGTTTTTACGTGTACGATGTAATAGTTCAGTTCATTAAAATTCTTAAGTACCCTTTTCTCGTTTCTGAGAGCCGTAACGCTTGTAAGAAATGTAACGGAAGAAAAGACGCTCCGGAAAGAGTATTCGGCACAATACATAGTAACTAACTGACTTGCCTAATTTAACTGTATCCACGGAACTGAACAACCGCCGTAACACCTGACAAGGGAACTGTTGCAGGCTAGTAATTATAATGAATACAATTACTATGCTAAATAATGTAATGAATGACTTAATTATTTAATGCATTAAGTTTTTTTTTGTTTAAGAAAATAAGTCCTACCAAACGTTTCATATAAAATTGGTTCGCCAAGCCTCGTACGCTCATAACGCTTTCACGCTTATAAGGTCTCATGAAGAGCCAAGCCACTAACTCTAACGTAACCTAAAAGTCTAACTACAAACTTTACATTTAGATCGGAAAATATAACTTGGCCGTTACATAGGTTCTAACGGAGAGATATCAGAGACAACTACAGTGCAGAGCTGACGCTGGCTACACGCGTATAGTATACATTTTCATTGCCGTAGCTGGGTCCGACCGACGACGTCAGCCCTGACCGTCGCGTCGGCCGGACACTGAACCAGCCTGCAATAGTTCTATGAAACGGTCAAGCCATACTTTCTGACCAAAATGCAGTGTTTGTTAAGAGCCTCTACGTTGGATCTAATAACTTATAACAGAGTAAGCTCGCAACAACTATGAGCTTGCGTTGCGAGGCTTGGTGACCAATCTTACATGAAATGTTATCGTGGGATTTCGTATCCTATTGTACTTCATCTGACCATTATACAAAATTTCAGGTTTCTAGCAATTTGGAAAGTACTCGTTAAATTTAGTTTTATAAACAGACTTACAGACTTACAGACTTACAGACCTGCTTTCTTTGGGGTAGTTGGAGGCTAAAACCCACAGATTTCTTAATTTCTTAATATTTGTGTGCAAATTCAGAACTGCATACCCGCTTTAATTTCAGCTTTCTAGAACAACAGGAAGGCTTTGATAAGAAGTGTGTATTTCGCGTGTTCTTCTTTAAATGTTATAAAGAAGATAAAATATACGTGGTGATGATAGCTTGACCTTCGCATTCGGTCAGCAGCGATTAATTATTATTTGACATATAGTTTTCGAACAGTGTATTTGACATTTCATATTATGATTTAATTTTATATTTGACATGTTTGAAGCATTTTGTATTTTTCAACAATTATTTAATTTAACATTTGACTTAATTATTATTTGATATTATAATACTAATTTAATTCTTGACAATTTCGAATCATGATAATTTGATACTATTGAATTAATTGTTTTTTAACATTGACATCAACTATTAGTACTTAATTCTATTCATGAAACTATTTTAAATGACGATGTTTGATTATTACTACGAATAAATGAATATGAATATGAATATCGCGGCACTACACTGTGACGCTGTTCATCAACGTTGATATAGCAGGTAGCGCTAACTTTCCAAAAATCTCAAGTTCCCCATGCGCCATGCCCATCCCAGCCCCTTCAATGGAAACAAGGAATACCTCAACTGACACGCGTCGCACACTAGCACTATCGAAGGCTAATTAACCAAATCACGCGGTCGTGCGTGATTTGGTTAATATAAGCTAACAATGGGCCATAGTTTAGTCTGTAAAGTTTCAGTATCTTTAACAAGAGCCGGGTCCCGGGTGGGAACAAGTCGAAAGTCCATCGGCCCGTTGGCAGTGGAAAAACAAAACTTGTACTCAATTTGCAAGCAGCTAACGAAACTAAAATACAACCCACACGCTTATTGTGAGTGGGGTTTTAATATGGTATTAATTTAAGACAATGGAAATTTCAAATATGTAAAAGAAGCGAATAAAAGGAAACGTTCGGTTATATGGTGTAATGCAAAGGAAACAACGGAAAATTACACTTTCTGGCGTTAGGTATTCGTATTGTAACTGCGTGAATCGGTGCCGAAAGGGCGTAAGGGCGCCGGCCGCCGGTTTCGCTCCGACGACATTCAATGGAATTTCATTAACTGCTTTGTTTGCTCAAAAAATAAATGTACGTTGCCCGGTGGGAAATCTGCGAAACAAGAGACGCGTCCATTTATCATCCGCACATGTGAGGCGGCGGCGGGGCGCGGGCGAGGCGCGGGCTGGGCGCGGGCGGGGCGCGGGCGGGCGCGGGCGGGAGCGGGCGGGCGCCAGCGGGGGCGCGGGGCGCGGCGGGTGATAACGCGCCCCCGCGCCCGCGCCCGCACCCCGCGCCACTCGCGCACCAATATTATCTAAAAAAGTTTGTGTCGAATTCCCTCCAGCTGCTTCGCTTGTACACAACTTCGTACTCACATCGGCACCACTTCCTGAATATTGTCTGGGTGCGATAACATCGAAATTGCTCGTATTTTTACATGAACGGTTGTGCGTAATATTTCTCTTTGGGTGTATGTGCAAATATAAAACCTCCGTAGCACGTTACTGGACAGTATGGTGTTAGAAATTAGCACAAACAACTCCTTTCTCGGACTTCAATTCCAGCTTGGACCAGTGCAGCAGGGTTGTCTGATGTATATTTTATTAGTAATTTCCAATGCGTCTGCCAAGCGTGGAGATTATGGTAGAAACCTCCACGGGTTTGGGGGAGGATCAGGCCGCGAATGCAATAAATAGTAATCAGGTGCAGCAGTGGGCTGTTACGGGCTGGTTATGGCAACCGTACTAGTGGCTGAAAGCCTAGCGAAATACGTAGCAAACGCTACGTAGCAGGTTCTACGAAACAATGTAGCCGTTGCTACGAAGCTACGTAGCAAACTTACTAACTCCTACGACCACGGTTCGAGCTACAGCAGTGATTCCAAACCGATTCAACCGCGTTATATTGGACGTGTTAAACAAATCCCTGTCTTGTCTAATATAAAAAAAAAGCAAATAAAAATATATGGTTTCGACATTGATACCTTCAAGAAACGATTCGGGCCTCCACCTATCTAAAAAACCGGCATTCGTTCCTCCCGTTGCGTCTTACCTCTATGGCATGGGTAGCCATAATCAATTTCCATCAGGTTATCCGCTTGCTCGTTCGCCTCCCTTTATTATAAAAAAAGAAAGCTGTAGTAATTTATTGTCAGTTGAAATAATATTATACAGGGCGTCCCACGACTGTGCCACATGGAGGGGAATACTTTAAAGACTTCAATTTGATTTTAAAAATAATTTGAAAAGCGTTCATAATTTTTTTAAATCGCCTGGGTTAACTAGAAATCGAACTCGCTCAATGTGAAAAAATTGCATGTATTAAACCGGTCGAGAGGATTTTTTTCTAAATAACATCATCAGCATCATAATTTTGGCGGCACGCGAGGACCCGGAGTCCGCCTTCATCCTCCTCTCATTTCATTCACTCAACAATTCATTCAGAAACAAATGAAATTTCATGGTCTTCCTTTTATTTAAGATGCTATTTTATTGAGGAAACTAACCTAATCGACAGAGAAACTCCGACCAACTTTACAAAAGGGTCAAAATCAAAATTGTACAAATTACAAAAAGGTAATTACGGACGTTACAAAGATTAACTCTGTTACAAAATGGTTACAAAGTGGAACGGTAAAGGCCATTGCACATGTCCTAATAATCTATAGGAGATAAAAGAAAATTCAATTTTTAAATTACTTACATTTATAATTCTATCCTCACAAGATTTGTTTTTAATTTTAAGGATGTTATGCATAGTAAACAATATTCATAAATTAATTGTTAAAATAAAGTAACTTCTTTGTTATTACTTTTTTTATTTTTTTATCGTATGTCTTATTAGTTCCTACTGATACTCAAAATTTTGAAATTTTCATTGTTCTGTTTTTATGCTATTCAGTGACAAGCATAAGCGTAGGAAGGGGGGTGGGGCTGGGCCGTAAGTTATTTTTCCAATGGTCGAGTAACAAACTTAGGAGAACATTTTTCAGTCCACCTGTGAATGACATAGTCAAATGTTCCCCCGAAGGATAGCGTGTCAAAATTGTCATGTCAAAAATTCTGAGCTTGCGTCTCTCGCTCATACATTTGTTTCAGTTTTTTCATACTATTTACCAATCTTTCAAAACCTAAAATTCCGAGCTCGCTGCGCTCGCTCAAATATTCATTTTACCAATCACCCCAGCTAATGAAAACCGTTTCGTGCGCGCTCCAATTGCTCATTCAATAATTTATAGTACTTTTATTGTCTTTTACTACGATCAGCCTCACACATCATCACAGCACCTAAGCTAAATGTCAAAAATTTCGAGCTCGCTCATTCATTCATTGATCACACCAACTCTTACGTCTCAAAATTTTATTCATAACTTAAATACTATTCACCTAGCTCGTTGCGGTCACTTATTTGTTGATTTCCTTAAAACTCTTTTGTGAGAGGCTCCCATTGGTGTTAAGACCAAATATGTCTAAAATTGCCAACTCACTCCCTCGCTCATTCTTTCAATAATTGCCTCAGGCTTTTCTAACTCAAAACGTCACAAATTGCCCACTCCGCTCGCTCATTATTTCATTGATCATCCCACCTTTTAAGACCCAAAATTACAAACATATCTAGCTCGCTCCGCTCGCTCATACATTCGTTGTTCTCCCTTAGGTTTTAAAACATCCAATCTCAGAGCTCGCTCCGCTCGCTTATTTATTTATTGTTCACCCCACTAAAAGGCAACATTATTGTTATTTCATTTGTTGTCCTTTCATAATTTACTCAATGAAGTTTTGATTATGTAACCACCGTATAAAATCAAAAGCTCGTTGAGCTCGCTCATTCATTAGTTCTTTTATTATGTTCATTCCTGATTGGTAAAAAAAAATATATAAAAAATTTCGAGCTCGCTGCGCTCGCTCATTTTATTTTACATTAATGCTGTCCGCATGATTACCTTATGACCTACCTATTCCTTAAAAAGTCCAATGTCACGGGGGTAGGTGATCTTCGTCCTATTAATATTTTGCCCGCTTTATCTCAACCAAACGAATTATGTTAGATGGGCAGGTTCGCAGTCGGACGTGTACAGGTTGGGGAGTGGCGTGAGACAGGGGGGGTTCAGCTCTCCGACACTCTTCAACATTTACATGGACGACCTGATTGGGGAGCTCAGTGGCACCGGAGTCGGCTGTCATGTAGGGGGGATATGCTACAATAACATCAGTTACGCTGACGATATGGTGCTACTGAGCCCCTCAATCAGTGCTCTTAGGAAGCTGATAGCAATATGCGATGCCTATGCGGTGGCTCATGGCCTCAAATACAACCCCAAAAAATGTGAGTTATTAATTTTCAAATCGGGTACAAAAAAGGTTAATAACTTACCGCAAGTGACCATGGGAGGCTCTGTATTAACAACTGTGCACAGATTTAAGTATTTGGGGCACTGGGTCACCGAGAGGCTAGTGGATGACGAGGACATGCAGAGAGAGAGGAGAGCGCTCGCTGCACGGGCTAACATGCTAGCCCGCAGATTTGCACGCTGTACACCGGAAGTTAAGGTAACCCTATTTAAAGCTTTTTGCCAGACATTCTACACGTGCAGTCTGTGGGTTAAGTACACGAAAAAATGTTATAATGCATTGAGGATGCTGTTGGGGCTCCCCCGCTATTGTAGCGCCTCGACAATGATGGCGGATGCACGAATTGACTATTTCCAAGCAATCATTCGTAAAAGATCCGCGTCTCTGTTGAGCCGAGTACGGGGGAGCGCCAACACTATCCTCCAACCGATAGCGGAGCGGTTTCAGTGTCCTATAATGGGCCACTGGAACGATGTCCATACTGGGGGCAGACCCCTTATTTTTAATATAAAATAGGATAAGTAAACTGTGTGCATTTGTTACTAACATTAGATAAAAGTATTATTAATTTTTTTTTGTTGACTAGATACTAACAAACTATGGACCATCGTGTGAAATAAAAGTTTATTTATTTATCTAAGGTAGTGGAGAAAGCTGTCCTATTGCAAATAAGGCCCTACTTGGAGACAGAGAAGGTCATTCCAGTGATGCAGTCTGGATTCCGTAGGGGTCATAGTACCACCACGGCGCTCCTAAATATCACTGATGATATCATGTATGCTACTAATGAGGGTAAGGGTACTATTATGGTGCTATTGGACTTTACGAGAGCTTTCGACTGCATTCACCATCAGTTACTAATGGCTAAATTACAACATTATGGGTTCAGTTCTAAGGCATGTGATTGGTTCAAGTCTTACTTTAGCAATCGCAAGCAGATTGTACGGTGTGGCGTGGGCGACGATGGGGTCTCTTCTGGACCACTGGTTGTTCGTCGCGGGGTAATTCAGGGTTCCATTCTTGGGCCTACGTTATTTTCAATGTATACTGCTAATATTGGGTCAGTGATAAGGGAGTCAATGCATCATCTTTATGCCGACGACACTCAGGTATACACTCACACCTCATGCACGCTGGAAGCTGTTTCTGCCGCAGTGTCCCGTTTGAACTCGGACCTGGAGAGTATAGTTGAGTGGTCATCTAGGCATGGCTTACTTTAAAACCTGTGAAGAGTACATATATTGTCTGCGGCACGGCACACCAGGTCAATAAAATTAAGGGACTGAAACCCGTTTTGAAAATTGGCGATACCCAAATACCCTATCAGGAGTCTGTGCGTGATTTGGGCTTGGTTTTGGACGAGACGCTCCACTTTGACAAGCATGTCCAGGGAAAGGTTGGTTTGTGTTTTGGGTCGCTAAGTGCCTTGTACAGGATCCGTCCTTTCGTTCATCCGAGCGTGAGGATGGCCCTCTGCAATGCACTTGTGTTGTCTCATTTGGGGTATTGCGACACCGTTTACGGCCCATATCTCCTGGCTAAGACTTCGAAGACTGTGCAGAGGGTGCAAAATGCTTGTATGCGTTTTTGTTTTGTTATCCAGCGGAGTGTTATGCAAGAAGGGTTACTTAAATATGGAGAAAAGGCGTAGGTTGAAATTTGCGTCTCTTGTGCATACTCTTGCTGGGTGTGAAGGACCGGATTATCTAAAAAGCAAATGACACATAAAATGCCGAACCGATTGAGGGACAGAGGCCCTCAACTGGTACCGCCTAGCTTGCATTTGACCCGCGCCAGGGCCTACCACCTCCACTACGTAATCTCCTCAGGAGATCTACGAATAATTTTAAAAAACATTGCATGCGGTGGCTGCTCGAGAAACAGGTTCTGGAAGCGGAGATTATTTTTGGCGGATAGTCTGGTCCCCATCCTTCCCATTTCCAATTAATAAAGTTCAAAGTCGTGATTTTATATACTTGGTCATGATCCATAGTGAAATCTATTAAATTTATTTATTTATAGTGTCTGTGTCTATAACAAATTCTATTCTGTGTAATTTTGTAGGCCAAGGCAGAATAGCAGGCCCGTAGGCACCTTCGCGTATCTGCGGAACTGAGCTTTGGCCTCTTTAGCGTTTAGTGTTTATATGTTTTTTTTATTTTTTTTCCCTCATTATTTTTTTTTTCTTGTTTAATTTATTTTAATTTTATGTAATTTTTTTTATATGTCTGAGTTAAATGCCAAATAAATACCTTTTTATTTTATTTATTTTATTTATGAGCCAATATACCAAAGTATCCGGGCACGCTACGCTCGCTCAGGTCTTTTGAGAAAAACATACGAAACATTTTGGTTTCGCTACATTTTTAATCGTATAGGTACGCCTCTCCAAACATTGTGAGCTCGTTCATTCATTAGTTTGTGTTACATTTAATGTGTTCACACTAGTTCTTTTGGGGCCAGGCCCCCCCTGGAAAATAGCCCTAGATACGCCAATGGACAAGCAAGCAGACAGCCCACCTAATCAATAAAAATAATAATCATCTTGTCTTTAATGTTCCGGTTGTGCTATCGAGAACGAGGGTCCGGGGTCCGCCTTGAACATGATCCAGAATTTGGCAGATCAGATAATTACAGTGGAGCGACTACCATCTGACCTCCATGACCCTGCTACCAGGGAACCTGAACAGATTGGATCATGGTTACAAATTCAATTGCCTGAATTTGCAGGTTTCATCACGATGTTTTCCCTCGCCGTAAGTACATCGGTTAGAATTCAACTAATGTACATAACTCAGAAAACAGTAATTGGTACATGGCCGCAACGGGATTCGAACCCGGTACCTCTCGCTAACGAGTTGGATACTCAACTCCCGGCTACCGCCGCTCCTGATGGTAAGTGGTAACTGTCGCCCATAAAATCTACTATTCTTACATTTAGGTTGCAGGTAACAAAAATGCAAAACCGCAGGTGCGTTGTCACTGTGAGGACTAAGATGAAATGCCTCATGCCTGTAATTGCGCTGGCTACCTTATCCTTCACCCTGAAAAATGTGCAACACCGGAAGCATGTAGTATTCTGTGCGACATGGATTATAAGGAACGTGACAGCAAATCAAACGAAAGGTCAATATTGTGCAATCAGAACATAACGTCTCGGAAAAAGGCCTTGCGCCTTCCTTCATTGTGTTTAAAAGTGTGTGTTGGCACCAAAATTAGACAATATAAACCGACTAATTGTAAAAGGTGTAACGAAGTCGACTAATCGACTACTCAACATTAGTAGAGTAGTAGTAGTAGTTTATTATATCCAGTAAAATAAGTTTAGTACATGCACTGATTTTTCCGCAATCTATAAAAGTAACCAGAGTGCTTGGTACCCCGTTTACTTATCCTTCGTGTGGTATAGCTGTGGGACGCCCTATATATTCCTTTTCATTTTCCGTCTCCCACAGTCCTTATGTTATTACAAGATGAAAAGTAATACACTACTAAATGATATCCAGGTAGGCACGAGGGTAGAGACAAAGGTGTTTGTTCTAATTTTGATTTTTAATAAAGATACGGATGCAGTAGGCTCGCCGCGGGCGCCGCGGGGCGGAGGCGGGGCGGTGGCGGGGCGCGGGGGCGGGGGCGCTGATTACCGGGAGCCTCGCCGCGGTCGCTCTTTATAAATATTTTATGAAAAATTACCAAAATCGCTACTGTAAACAGTTTCTCCGTTTCTCTTTCAACGGGATATTTTAAAGGACATTAAATAAATGCTTCGGGCGCGCCGGCCGCCCTTAAAGCTACCAGAGATTAGATTCTTAATTTATCGGAGGAATGTTTTCGAATTCCTTGCGAAACACGGGAGCAGCGCGGTGGGCGCGGGGCGCGCGGGGGGCGGCCGGTCGCTGACGCAAACATGTAAGTTCGTCGACAAACAATTTTCATGGAACACTATTTACCTACGAATAAGTAACTTCTTGGTAAAATTGCTGCCAAAAAGGTAAAGAGAAGGTTTATGGCCAACACTCGATGACATAATTTAATGATAAAAAACTACAGTTACGAGTATCAGTATTGAACTCTTTATTGACCGAGTGGTGTCGGGCCCTAGGACACCCACCCCGGGGGGGATATAACACGTTAACCGCTTCCAATGACGAGTGTCCAATAAAGAGGTAGGGCATAGCGGGGTATCCCGTTCGAATTGGAGCCGCCCGACTGGGGAAGTACCTCCACCTTACAGAATATCGCAGCTAAACAATACTCTTTTAAATGGTTTTGTGTTTCTGCCGGTGAGTAAGGTTTCCAGAGCTCCATGGGGTGGGAATTTGGGGAACCGTGGCTTTGGCAGTGGAGGGATATTTGCCTTTTTGCTGCCAGAGTAACGTGTTATAGTGGTAGGCAACGCATTGGCGATAGTCTCTGTGTTGCTAATGTCTATAGGCAGTGGTGACCACTTTCCATCAGGTGGCCCGCTTGCCTGTTTGCCTATCGTATGACATAAAAAAAAATTAATGTGATACATAGTGAAATTGCAAGAAGTGCAGGACTGCCTATATTGATTTACTCAAATTAATTGACACAAATAGGTAGCGCATTTAACTAATCCTCGTCCTCACCTCGTTAAGATCCTTGGAAGCTTGTGGGTGCAGGGACGGCGAGTCTCTGTGGGAGGATAATGTTCAGCACTGGTTTGCGGTTTGCCTAAAGGCTCCTTTGCGAATATACGTTTCTGACTCTAGTTCTAGTGTTTGTTTAGGTACGTTTTTATTTATTTATGGGTTACCATTGTAACAACCTACCTACTAAATGCAGAAACAAATATTTCCAAATATTTCTTTTTAAAATTGTAAGGGGGTTAATCGACTGCCCATACTTGTTGAACATGGTATATTTCTCAGTGCCTAGACGCAATGTCAGATTACTTAATTTTAGACCGTTCGCACTTAAAAGTATCGGAACGAATGTAGGTAGTAATGAAATAGTTTATAGACTGTGCAGGGAACATAACAAACTATGTAACTTCGAAAATTGTGCTGACATACTACACTGTTCTTTATTACAATATAAAAAATATTTGTATAATATACTTGTCGACTCGTGAAGGAAAGGGTGTATCAGGATCATTGTCATCAGAGTGGTGATATCAGTATTAGATCGTCCAGATAAATTAAAGAAAAGGTTCACATTTACTCCACTGTATTTATTCCAATTCATTTTTGCACATCACTTATAATTTCACTTGAAATCAGAGCAGTATCACAATGTAGGCAGTTGAGGTGATTAACTTTCTTATTTCTATAGTGATTTTAAAATTACTTTATTTTCAAACGTAAATAACACTTTCTATAAACGAAATGTGGAGACAGTTTCAAGACGCGTCACTCCTCGGCGGCGGTCGCGCCAAGAATGGCCGCCACTCCGCCCGAGTCGTGCCGTCGAGACTCTGTCAGCACGCCCCACCAGAGGGCGCACTCCCACTTCCGTTTTCTTCGTCATGAGTCCGTACTATTGACCACATGAGTCCGTACTATTGACCGCATCCGTCACGGCCGTCCTGCTATACACACGTCCTCGTGTGTTATCTGAAACATGAAAACCATAGCACAGTACCATATTCGCTCGGTCACTTCTGACCACAACACATCACCCAAGTAAGTCTTATGAATCATGTGATTGGATCTATCACGACTGCTTTAACCCACCAATACTTAAGTAACTGCTATTTGTATACTAAATTTCCGTAGATTGAGAGAGACTTGAGAGAACAACATAATCTCGTACACAAATTATTCTTTCCAAGTTGCCGACATAAATTCAGCTACGGCTTCAGTTAATGAGAGAGGCGTGACAGGACACCAGACTATGAACCGTATCACAATTACCATAAATGAAGGTTTCATCATCATCACCAGTATTTTCCCCTTGATGATCTTGTTGAGTGGGAAACATCACAAATCCAATCACAAAGCTCGTGTACTGTCCCCGACCTCCATTACTGTAGGTACTTAGATTTACTACAAATATGTGACATACCTACCTACATAAAATTTTCAGTACTCGGCAAAAGACCCAATGTTACTTCGGGTGTGATCGAAACACTCCTTCATTAAATGCCATATGATTTTGGTCATCCGTCAGCGCCATCCTAATTTTAAAAATAAGAGTAATGTTACCATACAGAAGAAATGACACACAGGCGAACCACCACACTGACGAACGCTATCAGACGGGCAGCCACGCATTCGGGCCGCCACGCAACCGGGCCGGCACGCAACTGGACCTGCACAATAGCAAAATACCACACAGACTAGGTGCCACACATACTGGGTGTCACTCTGGTCAGTACCACTCTAATCGTCAAACTACGAGTATATTCTATATCCTGTATCACGTCTGCCATAGCACGATACAGGTAAGATGTCACACAAGGGTAAATGGCACAGAGGCGAAATGCCACACAGCAAAATACCACACCGGCGAAATGTCATACAGGCGGAATGCCTCACAGGCTAAATGCCACACAGGCGAAATGCCAAACAGGCGGGATGCCACACAGGCAAGATGCCACACAGGCGGAATGCCACACAGGTGGGTGCCACAGAGGCGGAAGTCACACAGGCGGGAGCCACCCAGGCGGGAGCCACACAGGCGGGATCCACACAGGCGGGAGCCACACAGGCGGGAGCCACACAGGCGGGAGCCACACAGGCGGGAGCCACACAGGCGGGAGCCACACAGGCGGGAGCCACACAGGCGGGAGCCACACAGGCGGGAGCCACACAGGCGGGAGCCACACAGGCGGGAGCCAAACAGGCGTTAATAAACATTGCCAACATATAAGCTCAGTGTTGTTCATTCGTCACATTTTTTAAACCAGTAGGTACTTATAGACTCTAGTAATACCTCTTTCTATAATATAGGGGCACCACTGTAGTAGCCGTGCTTATATAACCAGTACGTAGGTATCTACTGCTAGACTATACAGTATACTTTTTAATATGCAATTGCTGAAATCATGAAGTAGTAACTTTAACACGCTTTACTTCACTAATAGCTGTCTAAAGACTCTCAGCACGTGGTCAATTCTTCGACCAAATCTGCACTAAGTCAGTGATAGGTAACACAGTCATATCTGCTATCATAACACGTAATAACGGTCTACGAGTTACATAACAAGTAATCGTCACAGACCCAAACAAATGTTCACGGTGATATTTCTACAAAAACAACATTATCTCTACTGCTCAATATCAAAATTAAATCAGGAGTTTAATCATATGAAGATCTCACGTTTATCTGTTACGCCAGTCATAGGTAAGTTGTTACCATCCAGTTCATATGTTACCACACTAAAACTAAACAAGTAATAATCATCGTCATCAATTTTAACTGTTCGAACAAGTATACTCTATCTAGACTTTACGTTACGTTTAAGCCTCCCATTTTGAAACGATTTAACAATGATTGTAATAATGAAGGTATCCCATATACAGACGCCTTCTAAAAAAAATATAACATTAAATTTGCCATCTACAGCCACAACATCGAGACTTTCGGGGCTATCACACACATGATTTCCAGGCCACTCCAAGTCAGCCAAATAAATCAGGATATCTGACCTCAACAACAGTTCAGGTACTACTAAACTTGTACTGGCAGAAGGATATAAAATCTCACCATTGCTTACACTGCCTCATCTTACTGGTACAACAACAGAACTCGAAAAAGTTACTTTATATCGGTAATAATGGAAATTTCAGTACTCGGAGCTAAAGTTAATTTAATAAACCGACTATTAAACAATCACCAATATATCTGGACTTTCTTAACATCATTATCGTTCAACATTTTCTCACAAAGATTGAAACAACTACCTTCTATTAGCCACGCTTCCATAGCCTCCATCAGGCCGGTAAGCAACCATAAAACTCTCCCATAGGCTCCATCAGCCCACCATCAGTGATAAAACACGATCACCTCCATCCGATGATGCAAATTACGAAATTTTAAGAAAACAAAACTATCACATAAATCTTATAAAAACCTCGGCTCGATAGACGTCACATATTGAGTTAGCTTCTTAGATAGATCCCTCTAACAAAGTCTTTAACCAGGTCAAACTAAGTCATATTAACATAGAACAAATGGTTTTCGGTCGAACTAAGTCACAGGTTTATCTTTAGTTACTCAAAACATAAATCGAAATTATCTACCGTCAATCAGTTCACTTCCTCGTATTTACTTTTTCTTTCGATTAATAACTTGATACCAACATAAAATTAAATTACTAACCAAACTACCCCTTTTTTTTCCATTTTGTAGTATTTTAATACGTAACGTATATGAGTGATCCCATTGTTACCGCGGATATCTTCTATAACATTGGGAAACTACGACCACAATAACAAACATAATGAAATATGGAAAAGTTCGTTCGAATGTCTCCTGTTAAATGTAAACAAACACGCTAACAATTTTTCTCTTTTTTTTCCGATACATGTTGGCACCCTCCCGCTCGCATAGAAATCGCGGAGATCTGTACTGGGTCATTATTGAAATTTTGCACATTCGAAGCCTATCCTATCTCTAAGATACAACATCCTAAAGTACACCAGCTAATTGTTCCACAAACTCACTGCTACGGCATCCCTGCCACACTGTTATTATCAAATATTTACTTAATCAGCAATCTGGAACGATTTATGGTGACGGGAAAAGTCGAAGGCAAGAGACCCAGAGGCCGAAGTCCGAAGAGATGGGCGGACCAAATATCCGAACGATACATCCGTCAACGTCGCATTACATCAGGCGACCGATAGAGACAAACTCCGAAGATGTCACGATCCTCAGCAGTGAGGCAACGATCAAGAAGAAGTCCATCAGCAGCAGTACCACCATAACGATGCTTACGTACTCAATTTATAAAAATAGTAGGACTATGCTTTCAAGTATTTCTTATTCTTGTTTTCCGATAACTGACGTGATGTTGGTAATACGTTAAATCATAGCGTACCATGTTTCAAGATGGTAAAATAATCTTAGATTAAATGTCACTTTTTTAACTTTAACACAGTGTACTGTAACATTTAGAGGGATTTAACATAATTCTTACTATTTTTGTGGAGTGATTTATTTTTTCTCAGTAATATTGTATTAGACAACCCACATTAATTGATATAGGTACCCGCAAAAGCTAATATTTATTAAACTTGGCAGTAGTTTTTGACATCTATACCAACAATTTGTAAACTTGACCATAAATGACGTTCTTTTTGTTTTGTTTACATTCTTTCTATTTGTAGTGTCACTAAAGATACAAATTAACCTGCCCTTCTCTCTACTAAGGGCATCAATAGTGTTTCTGTCAGAATACTTTTCTGAATTATCAAAGTAAATAACTCTTAAAATCTGCTAGGGAGCCTCTTTTCAGCACAGGTTTTTATCAAATAATAATTATGTATAGGACTCACCAGATAAAGAGGAACTGTCAATATCACATCATTTCTCAGTCATGTACGCAACACTCGCAGATTGTCTACCATCGTCCCATGTTGAAACAATCACATTGAGGCTACCAGTCCAGCGTTGCATTGCAATGTTGTTCTCGTAGGTGAAGCGAACCGTTGTACACCATTGTTATGCAATAGAAGAAAATAATTGTATTAGTAAAACTTAAAAAAATAAAAAAATACTCGCCGGTTTTAATCGTTTTATTTATCTGCAGAAATTTAAGCAATTAATTTAATTGTGGTGTCAAATCACACTGCTAAATGAATCTAAATCTAAGCTTTACTGTAACTTCATTGAATAATCTTTAGCTGGCTAATTTAGAACTACGCAAATTATTCAACTAACACTATTTCCTTTTTTTTTTAAAGAGGGGAATATTTTACATGAGTAATCTAAATTAAGTTTCGCAAAAACAAAGAATACATACCAAAGTGCCGTCCATAGTAAGTTTCACTCGATTTTTAATAATGGTGTCAATATCCCAATGGTGCTCTCGAAGGCCCGAGGTCTGCCTTGACCATAACCAATTGGCACAGATGATTTGCTGTTTACTTTATAAATCCCCCAATCTGTCTGACGAAGTCTTTGTCATATATCTCGGGGTGTTTGGACTCTTGGCTGCGCTTTGAACGTGTTGAATCATTTTATATTTTAATGTAGGCAATTCAACTGGATCGAGTAATCACTTTCCTTTTATTATTACGCTTCCACAAAGCGTTATCTGCATTTTCTTTGTCGCTTCTCATCATACCATCTCTTGGGCGTTGCGTTCGTCATCACCGCTTCTGATGTCGACTCGTGAAGGAAAGGGTGTATCAGGATCATTGTCATCAGAGTGGTGATATCAGTATTAGATCGTCCAGATAAATTAAAGAAAAGGTTCACATTTACTCCACTGTATTTATTCCAATTCATTTTTGCACATCACTTATAATTTCACTTGAAATCAGAGCAGTATCACAATGTAGGCAGTTGAGGTGATTAACTTTCTTATTTCTATAGTGATTTTAAAATTACTTTATTTTCAAACGTAAATAACACTTTCTATAAACGAAATGTGGAGACAGTTTCAAGACGCGTCACGCGTGTTGGCAAATAAATAAATAAAAATAAAATAAATGAATAAGTAAAACAAACGCAGAATACTTAGTATTTAAATTAATTTTTCAAACTATCGCGGTTATTGTCACACATTTCAAGGTTTCCTACCGCGTACCTTCGTTGACGAGTAGCCCGATGTTTCGACTAGGGTTTTCGAATACCCGACTTTTTTAGATACCCGGGTATCGTATATCTACCCATTTTTTAAGAAAATGTAAGTAAAAGGTATTTTTTAAACCTTTTATTTCAAATTGAAATATAACAAAGAATAATATATTTAATATCAGTGAAACTACCATTTTAAGATTTCGGTCATGTGGCCGCTGCGTGTTTATTTTAACAAAAATCAAAAATTTTTATGGAGACATCAATAAATAATGTCACGTTGGACATCCTGATTGTGCAATCTATTGGGACGATAGGGGCGGGGACGATAGAACACAACCCTGTACAGAACAGAACACCCTGTTTCTGTTGCACGTAAATGATCTGCTCGTGTCTGGTGCTTTCCGTGACAGGTACAGTCGAATTCAAATATAAATGTACCCTTCCATGTACATTTATATTTGAAGCCTTGGTAATGCTCACATATTAATGAACTCGACTGTACATATCCAGTGCAAAGGCCAAGAGAGAGGTGTCTTGTTGCGATTCTCTCATTTATCATCTGGACCAAGCTCTCCAGAATGTTTCTGATTAGGGAGTTACCAATATTGTGCAGTTCAACGCATCTAAAACACAGGCATGTTTATTTACCCGTTGGTGAAGACGTCCATAGGCGGCGGTGACTGTTTACCATCAAGCAGGTATAAAAAAAAGGAAAATCTATAGGATCTGGATTACCGCCGTAAAGTGGCATCTCTATCGGTTTTCTACAGACTACACTTTGGGGAAGTGCGACGGAATTACATGAGTTAGTTCCACCAGCCCCATTCCGTCTTCGGGGCTCCAGGTGTAGGTCATCGTACCATCCCTATATTGTCAATATTCCACCTATACGCACTCAGCGTTTTCCTAACTTTTTTCTGTTGCGAACGGCAAGGGACTCGAACTCGCTGCCTGCACATGTTTTCCCTGAGCGGTACAACTTGGGTATCTTTAAGACAAGAGTGAAAAGGTATTTAATAGATAGGTATGCGCCAACGTAGACTGCATCTGCACTTAACATCAGGTGAGATGGCAGTCACATACCTGACTATTTTCAATAAAAAAAAACAACTTTCGGTGAGTTGTTAGTGAAATACTACCGTTTGCTGCAAAATGTGTGAAAATTGGACGTCCACATTAGGCCACCTACGCACATAAATGGCATTTCATTATTTTTTCACCGATATAAAAACTTCTTTTTATTTTTTATGTTACAAAGCAATGGACTATTCTTCTTTGTATAATTTCAATTAAAAAACCAAAGGTTTATAAGAAAAGAAAACAATTTGAACTTATCCTGACTTATAATATGTTTTTCCTTAGTTTCCTTATGACTTATCGGAGAAGACAATTTTTTTTTTTTATGTCATACGGTAGGCAAACAGGCAAGCGGGCCACCTGATGGAAAGTGGTAACCACTGCCTATAGACATTAGCAACACCAAGATGCGCTATTTAAACTCTTTAAGGCGTTACATTATTATTTTTTGAATACTCGGGTACCCGGATATGGCACTCAGATTGTACCCGGGTGCTCAGTCCGTCGATAAGAGGGTTGAAGGAATTACTGGCAACCTGCGAGACATATGCAGAGGCACACGGTTTAAAATACAACCCGAAAAAGAGTGAAATTCTAGTGTTCAAAGCACCTAGACAGGAGTCACGCTGTGTGACACATAACATATAAGTACAATTGTTACTAATATAATACTAACAAGTTATGGATCAATGGTCTGAAATAAATATATTTTAATTTAATTTAATTTAATAAACCCCCCTAAATACCCGGGTATACCCGACCTCGGGTACCCGGGTAGAAAACCCTAGTTTCGACGCAGTTGCATGCATCATGGTCACGGGACGACTGGCTAGGTACGCGGTAGGAATCCCGGAACATACCCTTAAAATGTGTGTTTAAATTGTAATGGTTTACTATTAAATGTAGAGAAATTATATTACTCTATCTATAATTTTATATTCTAATCTACAATTTCCTGACCGATAAATCAAGTTAAGGTCCTCTTTTTAATTACTTTTCTTTAAAGACGTTTCCATCAACGTTAAAATACATAATCGGATAGGAGCTGATTACTTTGACCCAAAACTGATTAAATTTTTTCTACTGTGACCTTTTAACGCATGTTAGCGACATCGTTTGTTAGCTTTGCTAGTTTGGTTTTAATAATAATGGATAAAATTGCATATTTGTTGGGCTAAAGTAACCCTCCAGGTAACGCATGCCTACGGCGCCTATATACCTAGATCAAAGTCGTTCGAGTCGATTCGAACTTGCATTATAAGCATTGGCTCAAGGTGGGCGGAGGAGGTACTCTTTGGCATCACATCTTCACGAAATGGTCAGTGTCAATAAAGTTTAGTGCCTACTCTAAATTCGCAGCAGCTCCCGGGCCCCGGCCGCACCGCAGCTGGGTAGGTCCCGCACTAATCCACTAATCAAGAACCGATACGGAGCGGTGCGGAGCGCTCGCTGTAATTCCGCTGTTTGTCCAACCAACAAAGCGGAGGCTCACCAGCCAATTAGGCTGCGATAATTTTATTGGGCGCTTCATTTGCACGACTCAGTAACGATGGAACAAAGATACAAAGGGTCTTGATTAATATTTATTTACCGGCAACAAGCGGATCATCCGCCGCGGGCGCTCGCGGCGCGGCGGCGGCGGCGGCGGCGGCGGGTATTCATCGCGCGCCGCGCCGTCTGATCCCGGTTGTGTGCAATATACGAAACATTTGTTTTGAACCGATATTGGGGCTTAATAGGTGCCTAATTAGGATCTAAGTAGAGCCCAGGGTGCTTAGGCGCTTATTGGAGGATTCCTATGCCCAGCAGTGGACTAAGTGGAATAGGCTGGCGAGGTATGATGAGGTAATTGGTTATAAGTTAATTAATGTTGAAGAAGCCTCGCTATCCAACGGGGCAAAGCGGCCAGCCTTCTTATTAGTAAGGTTAAGAATTTTTGTTTGTTAGTATATGTAGTTTTATTTAATTTTGGTTAAATTGTAAATAATTATTATTTTAAATAAATATACTAGTTTAAAAGAAGCTACAGAGAAGCTAAGACCGTAGCTAGTGGAACAGTGTGATCGCTGCCTACCTGATGGGAAAATGTGTTACGTCGCTCAATGAAGATGTCACTGTAGAATTGTATGGAGTCAGGCGACTACTCAATAGTGCAGGCTGGTGCAGCAAACGTGTAGAGGCTTACATACCTTTCACAAATATATTGTAGCAATTCAGGCAAGTACCTGGTTTGTGTAATGTTGCTAGTGTAGATATACATATAATCGTGCTTGAAACGTTAGTGAAGCTATTATCCAGAACGGCGACCCTCCCGCGGCGGCGCTCGGCGGCTGTTCAAGCCGCCCGGCCGCCCGTCGGCCGCTAGACAACATAAAACTTTGTTACGCAAACAAAGTTGTCGGTCCACCGTTCCGAGCACGCGCCGGCCGAGCCCAAACATAAAAGTTCCAGGGTTACGTCCGTCGGGGACCCTTCATTGATACCGTCGGCGTTATCAGCGCGAAGACATCCGTCGGACGAACGCCTCTGCTGCAGGCTCGGCGGCGGAGCGGCCACGCACGTAATATTGAATTCGAAGCCGGCAATAAATTGTAAAGGTGCTCGTAGATAAAATGCGGGGCATTTAATCATATTCCTTTATTGTAGACCGACTATTGTAATGTTGTATTGATACCCTATGAAGATATTGCAAACGTCCACTGCTTCCATAAGTAATTTTTTTTGGGAGAATTCTCTCCATTCACTCCCACCGTTCCTGTTAACCGGGATGTATACTGCGGCGGCGAAAAGAGACACTGAGTTGTGTCTATCAGTAGGTACTTGTAAAGTGAGCTTGTCATATTAACATTATAAAAATAATGAAAGCGGGACTTACGGTCTTTCCAACCGTGATCGTCACCAGAGCAGCTTCTTGTGCAAGCGCAAACCAGTAATTTATTACCCCAAAATCAGTATGCAAATCGACTTTAAGGAAGTTCTTTAAAACTTGCTAAAGGTATATTCGCCTGAAATTGTGTTAATTGTGAGTTGTGCGAGCCCCAGTGTTGTCCCGGGGCGGGCGGGGCGGCGGGGGGAGCGCGGTTGTTTCGTCACGCCGCCGCAAGATTGCCGACTCCGACCTCGGGAAATTCGAGTATGCTGTACAATTTACGCGTCTGTAAGGTAGTTGCCTAAATGATTTACAAATTATGGTAACGTAATGCGAACCTAAAGCTCCGGCCTTTCATTGAGGTTCTGCTTTGTTGATATTTTAACGATTAACGCCACAATTATATCAGAGAATTGTAACTGGAATTGACTAATTTTATTTAGATTTCGGTGGCTGCAATCGGTGTTTGATTAGAGGTTGGAACACATTTTTCTTAATATAATTACATATGTAATTTAGTAATAACGTAGTCCAATTGTGGAACATAAACTGTTCCATCAGTCGTTTACAGCAACTACTACCACAGTTATAAGAAAGTGGGCCCGCGGATGCGAGAGGCATAAAGCCGATCGGTGCGTAAGTAAGGCTTGGAAACAGGCCAAACCTGCGACTGACATGACGATGACACCAACCTACTAGTAATTTGTAGGAAACATTATTTCGTGTGCAGCAAAATGAGTAGAAAATTTGACGTGAATCGCAGTTCATACAGTACGAACTAATATCCACATAAGTGAACACTCGAGTAGGTGGCATAACACTCCATAACTGGGTCCTCGGAGCCGGGGCGGCCGCGCGCCCGCAGTCCCGCACGCCGCGGCTGGATAACTATGTAAATGTGGTCGGGTGGCGGGATGCTACGCACCTCCGTATCCGTAACAGAAACTAGCGGATATCCGAATATCATATCCGTAACTAAATCCGATATAAAAGTTGGAATAAATTCAGATAGGGGAGAATGCGAGAATGTACGTCGTATACGTAGGTATGACATTATTAGTATTCTATTAAGATGATCTTGTTTTGTATGAATTTAAGTATTTTCGTTTTTCAATACCCAAATTATTTAATGTTCTTAAAAGAAATTAGCCGAATACAGGATAATCCGAAACAATGTCATATCCATATCCTAGCATCCCTGCGGGATGGGCCTCCGCGCCGCGCCCGGGGAATTGTGCGTGTGTTTGACAGAGGGCCTGCCTTGAGACACCCCACGGTGATAATACTGAAACAATAAGATCTTTTGATCTTCCTACCGTTCAATGGATGGCTTTGCTAACGCATACGTGAGCTACCGAGATGGTCATGATTACTCTGTATGTACATACTTAAATTAACCATATTATTTGTAAGTGTTAGCTACCTACTGTGTGTAAACAATGTGGAGCTGACACCTATGAAGGGCCTTCTAAAATGAAGAGCAGCATTGCGGTTGCCAATCATCAACACCCATCCCGGAGCGGATGCCTAGATGACGAGTGATAGGGTTAATTGGAAGAGAGAGACATATTGTGCCGGCCCCGGCAAGGGACGAAGGGTAACGGCAGGGAGAAGATAATGGCCCCCAACCCGCCCACCAAATAAGGAAATTGTGGCAAAACTTGTCAGTGTCTGAGGAGACTCATTTCCAGCTCGGGACTGGTACGGGCGGTTCATGGTTCATTGAGACTGTAGTCTAGTTCCCTGACACCCGCAGCAATGTAAATAGGCGTTCGCGGCGTTCGCGGCGGCGTGACAGCATCCAGCGGCGAGATTTGCGCAAAGTGCCCTTTTACGCAGAAATTATTCTTTGAAGCCCCGCCGCCCCCTCCCGCCCCGCCCGGCTCCGTCAACACGGCCGCTTCTTTATACTAAGTTTCTATGTCAACATTATTTTATTATTCCTCTAGTTCGAATCACGCAAAGTCTGCCGATTTATCTTACCTTGAAGTGGGATTATCAGTAAAATAATATGAAAAGGCACGGAGAATTTTGGAGTGTGATGGTAATTCGTTAGGCTTACGAATGCCTGCAATAATTTCATTTTCTTGTTAAACGTATCTTGTTAAAATCGTATTTCAGTTTTCTTGGCGAGTCTCGATCCAGCCCCACGTCAATCAATACCGCCCAATCCTCCTCATGGAGCCTTAGGTAATCCTTTCCGATCTCCAATTCATTCTGTTTTCCCCAAAGTTTCTTTTATCATAAATCGAGCAAAGATACTCTATAAATAAGTTTTCCGGTTCTTTTCAACCTGTACACCGATTGTGATAAGAAAGCCAAAACCCGCCGAAGCTCGCTAAAGAATTAAAGCAAATCCCCGTGAATTCGCTAAGGCCGAGCGGGCGCTGGCGCGGGCGCGGGCGCGGGCGCGGGCGCGGGCGCGGGCGCGGGCGCGGGCGCGGGCGCGGGCGCGGGCGCGGGCGCGGGCGCGGACGGGCACTCTAGGGCGCGGGCGTCGGCGGGCGGGGGGTTCGCCGCTTGTCTAATTACAATCTATTTGCGCTGAATACCGCTCAATTACTGCTTCGCTGCTCGGGTCGGGGCTCCAAAGGCGCCCTACTAGAGTCTGTAGTCCTAGGAAGGTACTAGCTATATATCTAACTAAAGGGTAAATTAATAGCTGTCGCGAAGGACGAGCCGTATTTTAAGAACGAAGAAATAACATACTACCTACACATACACCAACTTGTGTCTGCTTCACGCAGGTCACCTTCCTGGGCTGCGGTAATCCCTTACTGCAGCTTATGCTGAGCTGGGGTCTTACTTACCTTGCAACGGTCAATGTTTTATTGTATCTGTATTAGTTTACGGATCTTGTGGTGTCAATTGGAAATCATGTCTATTCGTATGTCTAGAATTATTGAATATCTCTAGTACAAGTAGGTATCACAATTGTAAAAGAGTTTTACTTGCTCCCTTAGATGAAACCAAAATTTCTCTATTCAGCAGTAGATTAAAGTGATTTATCCTGGGATCCAAAAAGTACGCGTAACAGGTAGGTAGACATTGCGAGTGAAGAGATCCATACAGGGATGGATCGGCTCCATCATCATATGGCTCCCCATTGTAAGTATCCGCGCCCCCAGCCCCGCCGCCGCCCCGCCGCCGCCCCGCCGCCGCCGCTGCTGCGGCGGAGGTGAGCGGATTCGCCGACCGCTGAATTAAACCGAAGACGGAAAACTTACACAATTACCGAAGTTGCACCATTCGCTCGCACACTTTGCTAATTAAATTCATTATTATTGGAAGATGCGGTGTCGAAAGCCACTTCGCCGCCGTTCACGGAGCTATTTTAGATAACATTTTAGCCGAATCGTATCCGAAGTGTTCCTGTCAAATGTCCTTCACGAAGCGTTGAGAGCGCTTTGATAGATAATTTGATTTTCCTAATCCTGTTCTGTGAAGAGAAGCCGCAGAGATGACGGATTCGAATCCCACCCGGCGCTCTTAACCATTTTTGAGATCTCATCTGTTCAGACCTTATATGCCATGCACTATTATGCCATAAAAACAACGGGAAGAAATCAAGAAAGAAATTCAAGAGTTCATGGAGTTTAGGAGAAATTCAAAGTGAAGGTCAATCCCAGCAGTTCCTGGCAGTGCAGGCCAGGTGGTGCCCACCCGATTAGGGAGAGTTCCCACCGCTGCCTCCAACTAAGTTTCTGAGAAGAAGCTTTCTTTCTTGTTTTGGGCTATTATAGGCTAATCTGAATTATCTTTATAAAGCCCCCGTAATATTCCACTTATAGTCTAATGATGATGACGAATCCCATTCTAATGAATATTTTATACGATGAAAAAGAAGGTCGGTTTCGGGCCCCTAACAACGATAGATTGCCTTTGCAATACGGTCGGGTCTGAGGATACAATACACAGGCGGACGTGCAGCGCAGCTCTGACCGGGCTCGTAAGTCACCGCGGCCGCCGACTCCGCTCTTAATCCGCGGGCTTTGTGTCCCTCCTTCCACCGACTCGACACAATGTTCATAAGCGACACATTTATCAAATGGGTACCTATATAAAATATGTGTAGGTACCTAATATTATATTGATGGTAGTAAGTTGGCCGGAATTTGGAACACAGGTCTGACTGAATTTTAATGAACGGAGTGGCATAGTTTCAATAATCAATATGTAAAACAACCTTTTAAAATCGGTCCCTACTGGACTTTTTGAGTTTTATCGTTACAAACAAACATAAAAACAAATATATTTTCTCTTTATAATGTAATAGTATTGATATAGATTGAACACCCAGACCAGCAACAAAAATTTAAATTCATCATTTAAATTTCTGCCCGACCGGAATGTTGACCACTGAACCACTCAGGTCGTCTTGGGTCAATTACATGACTATTTATTCGTATCGTTCCAATTATTAATTAATTTACAAATAAACATATTAAATAAAATAAAAAATAACTACACAGAGAATGAAACAATCTCCCTGTTGCTGAATTTGAACTATATTTTATGTTAACCTGTGCAGAATGAACTGTTTGCTCAATGAACAGGTACAATGTAAGCGCTGGCTGCCTAAGACTAATTTGTAATTCTGATAGTGTAGTTTCGATACCAATCGCCGCGCGCCGGGCCGCCGCCGCCGCCGCCGCCGGGCGAGAGGCGAGAGGCGAGAGGCGGGCGGACCCCTATCAGCGTCTATCCTTCGTCGCACAGCACGGCCGTTATCTTCAGTTGTCGCCGTTCAAGGACGTCCTTTACGCAGATTATGGTGATTGCTAGCACTACTTAATAAACTAATTTGTATAGGTAGCAACCGGAATGGGCTTCGCCATGAAATGAACGACTTACCAAAGTCGTATTAAATCGAACATTATTTCGCAGTAAGTTTTCTTTACGAAATATTCAAATCCCTATTTGCGAAAAAATTTAAAAAATTTACCTAAAGTTTAACAATTCGAAAATTAAATAATATTTATAACTTTTGTTTAACGGAAAAAAAATATTTTGTTACAGACAAAATATTTACGAAGACTTTAAGAAAGTACGTAATAAATAATAAACACTAATACATATTAAAATATTCATCCATACCGCTGTCTCCCGGAATGATGCCCAGAAAGCTAACTGCGTTGCCTCGTTGGATAGCAATGTTTATCCTCTGTGCGGAGAACAAGCCAGCTCTCCCTGTGGTGTTTATTGTTTCATAAATGTAAATATAGTTAGTCTAGTCTACTACTAGTATATATTTAATTACTGGAACTTTAAAAAGTTTGAATATCAGCCTGTGTTACAAATTACCTATGAGAGTGTGAACCAAACCAAACTGAACAAGACAAACAATCTAAATTAATAGTGTGGCTGTAACTTTTGTTTACTCTCCTGTTGTGCCTGCAAACATGGTTATGACTTGTACCAACAAGCTTGTAAGTAACGTTTCGGATGCCTTACAAGTCAAATATATATTTTTAAATCTAACTAACTACCATAATTGTTTCTTTGATAACAATCATAGATCAACTAATAGTAGATCCAAGATAACAAACAATGATTGTAAAGGAAAATATTGATGGTGCCTGACAATTTTGTTATACACTATAGCTAATCGATCAATGTGTGCTATTCGATCATTGGTCTGAGGATTCTGAGACAGGACGTAAATATATTCTTCTTTTTGTATCTTATCGCATTGATGGCAAACACAATGTTAAAATATATAACAATAAATGTATTGAATTGGAGTAGAGAGGCAGGAGGGAATCTCACGTAACGGAATCACGTTCCCTCATGGCGTGCCCCGACCGCAGAGGCCGAAGGGCCCCATTTGCAAGCCGAGCCGCGGCCGCCATTACGTCTTGAGGGCCTAACTGCCTGTAGCAGTTCGCGTTACCTTTATCACCGAGTAACGTTTCGCCGCCGCCGCCGCCGCCGCCGCCGCCGCCGCCGCCGCCGCCGCCGCCGCCGCCGCCGCCGCGTCGTAGCCACAGAGCGCGGGCTCCGAACAGGCGCCGCTTGTTATAGTTTACAGACGCGACACGTCCTAACCACATATTTTAATAACAGAATAAGTAAGTACCTATTTAAGTTATATTTAAACCGACATCATAAACAAAAGAAGGAGGAGGTGCTATGTTCGACTATATTATGGTGGTGATAGTTCATTTTTGAAAATTATTTTTGTTTGAAAGGGTATACTTCTAAGATGGTCCCATTTTAATGGAGTCAGGATCTGATGATGGAAAGCCTGAGAATCGAGGGCAACCCTCGAAAATTTTAGGCACGTATGGTGTGCTTGTTACGTTGCCGTGTCCAACTCATATATTTGCTTCAGGTATCGTCGTCTGATGCTGCTTTGTTGATGATGAAGCCACAGAACACCTTAATAATTAAGAGTTAGGAAATAGTACTGTTTATCGACAGAAACTACTTAGTAATATCTATGGGCAACGTGATGCATGGAAAGGTATACCTTCCTAAGGTGATATTTTCAGCAGGTCAGGATGTGATCATGAAATTTCAGAGTCATCCAGGGAAATCCTCGAAGATTATATGCACTGCGGTCAAGTACCAATGACTCCTTTCTGAGTTATGTTTATTAGGTGAATGCTAACTGATGCTCTTACTTAGGCTCAATGTTAACTTTTTCGCGTATATCGCGATGTATAATAGCAAAACGTTTTCGTTGTGTTATTGTAAGGTATTTTTGCGCTGCTTCAAGTATTCTTCAACAGCTAGAATCGCTACTATGGATTTACTGCGTTTTAATTTTACCCACTTTGTTACAAACGAGCGAACATTACCCATATTCCACCTGATGCAAGTGTCGTCTCGTGTCTGTGATTACGCTTCTACGCTACACTATCCTTTAAACCGGAATACAATAACGCAAACATAGTTTCATGGTGGCAAAAACAAATAAATCGGTGGTACCTATCCAAACATCTCCAGACGCTACTAAATGATTATTACTTGATATTGGCTATAACATCGCCAGTATCAGGAGAACAAGGTTATTATTGCAACGTAGAACTTCTCCAGCAGTACCACAACAAGCACGCACTGCGGCTGGCTCTCCGCTCGCCGCCGCGCGCCGCGCCAGGGGCAGGCCGCCTCCGCAGCCGCGATGATATATTTCCGGAGCGGCCGCGCTGCCAATGAATAAATAACCAGCAGAAGATGTCGGTGCGCTGAATATTCATAGCGGCATTGATTAACCGCCGCCACTGCCGCCGCCTCCGGATTTTATCTTACGACCACTTGTGAACGTGAACACCACCAGACAGGATCATAATCGCATAATTTTTCTAATGTCATCTAATATCCGTCAAGATCCTAATACCCATAGTTAGTTCATGATCAAGATGCTGTGTTTTTTGATTTGTGTGTGGCACATGCCATCTCGTGGACGATGATTTCATAACGCTGTTGTGCTGCCTGTGCTGTGCTGTGATTTAGGTATTTAATAGGTAATTACTTAGGTAAGCAGGCACCATGCTGCGCGTATCGAAAATGGTACAAGATTGTGCAAAAGTACACACATTTTGAAAATTAATATGCCGGGCCCAGCCCGCGCTGCAGTGAGTCCGGTAGTTGCCAAAATTTCGATGAATGGGAGCAGTATGCTTCCACTTTATGCTATAACGTTCATTGTTGGTAGATATGTAATAAACCAACTTAATTTGTAATGTAATAAACAACTTACCATGAAGACTGAAGTAACTTTAACTAATATAAATATTTATTTAAATTTAAATATTTTTCAAAATTTTGTAGTAAATTAAACAAATAAAAAATTTCCATCAAGGACGATGGCTGATAGCTCTGATAAACAAACAAAGTGACGTCAAAATCATAGCACCCCGCTAGGGCGCTAAAATATTTTGATCAAATTATTCTTTGATGAAACAGCTCAAATCAAGAAACAATTTAATTGAAAAACGGTCCTAGCGAAAGACGCCATCAAATAATTTAACTGTCTTTGAACCGGTCTACTTTCTATTTTATCTTGGTTATTATTTCAATAAAGCTTAGTTGGGGTACTAAATCTTTTCCTGTTATCGCTGGTTCTTTTTCTAGTTCCGTGCGAGCTTCCCGCGCTGTAGGAGCCCCCCCCCCCCTGCCCCCTCACACCCCGCCGCCGCCGCCGCGTCGCGCTCTCATAGTCACGCGCCAATGTTTACTGTTTTTGCGTCGCCGCCACGTCCGTTAGCGGGAACGACGCGTTATTGCGCCTTTCCAACTGTAAACAACCACTATACACACACGCACTAAGTGGAAACTGATGTGGTGGGTGAAAGTGATACATGAAACGTGGCCTAACTATCGTTACTCTGCCTTATTTTAACGGCTTTCTCAATTACAGCCCCATGTCTAAAGGTTTCTTACAGATAATAGTAGCGGCTGAGTAGAAAGCCTCGGTGGCCTAAGGCCGGTCTAAGGGGTACGACTCGTAAGCGAAAAGTATCGGATTCAAATCCCAGTGTTGGGATGTACCAATGACTTTTTTCTGAGTTATATACATTGGTTGAACACTAACCGATGCTTTACTGGGGAGGGAAAAGATCACGATGAAATCTACACATTCAGGCTACTTAATTTGTAACAAAGATCTAATGGTTATAGAAGTCAGATGGCAAACAGCACAGCAGATCTGCCCAATCCTGGATCATGGTCAAGGACTCCCGCGCGCGTTACACCAAGATGATAATAAAAACGCTAAGATGATAATAATAATAACAGCGGCTGACTACGAAAAGTATGATAAATCATAGGCTGCATGTTCTGGTTCCATTTAGCTTCAGCCTCATATATTACGGCGGTAGAATG
Organism: Blastobasis lacticolella; assembly: GCA_905147135.1. NCBI lineage: Eukaryota > Metazoa > Arthropoda > Insecta > Lepidoptera > Blastobasidae > Blastobasis > Blastobasis lacticolella. The sequence goes on along the minus strand of LR990058.1, from coordinate 17,458,369 downwards.
AACTCAAATTCATCTGGAACAGAATTTACATATTAATCAACACCTCGAAATTGACATAACCGGGCCACGACTAGACAAGCGAGCTGAGAAAGAATAACGAATCGCACTGCGGGCGTGCGATGGTTCCAGGTGACCATAAAAATAACATACGAGCCAATAAATATTCCTTCGAGGGCCCTCGGCATATTGCCCGCAGCGGGAGCGGCCGCGCCACCAATGGCTGCTTAGTTGTATATTTTAATGTTTCAGGCGCTAGTTCGTATTCAATTGAATCATGATTTATAGCAATAATAACAGTATATAGAGCACACTGAAAGTTCTGAGCTTCTGGCCGCTCGTAAACGTCTAAATTTCGAATGTTACAGTTTTTAAACATAAGAAAACCAATCATTAATTTAATAAATTACAGGTGTCAATTGTTTTTATCACAATTTGAAGTTCGTCGGTAGCAAACATGAAGCGTAAATATTTTAGGGCGATAAGTTTTTATAATTCTAAAATTCATTGGCTCCGCAAGACTGCACTGCTCGTCTTTAACTTTGGAAAGGGAGCGCCTCATTTGAGCACCGTAAAGCGTTGGTACGCAGAATTTGATCGAGACCGTCTGCCTTTCCGTTATGAAATTCGTAGAGGTCGGCCCTTACCTGTTACCGATAACTGAGGAAAATGTGGCTACCATCAGGCAACTAAATGAAAAAAACCGGCGTATCACCAATGAGGAGATTCAAGGAAGTTTAAAAGTGCTATATAGTGTATACGTTGTGTATAGGTACCTCTAACTGGCTTATGTACTAGAGTTGATTGGTGAAAAAATTTTGTTAAAGACGATCATTAACTTTCAAATGCTGTGTATGACATTAACACAGGAGCTGAAACATGGATAATTGTTACATGCCGGAAAGAAAGTATTCAGAAGTCTTCAGAATGTGTGTTCGAAGGCGACAGCAAACCAAAAAAATTAAGACAGGCAAGAAGCGTATCCAAAAATTTATTGGATTTTTTCCCACTCATCCCACTTAAAGAACAAAAGACTAAGTAATTTTTAGCTTCTGAAAACGTAGAACTAGTGACCCATCCCGCACATAGTCCAGACAAGGCACCGTACGATTTCTTTATATTAGATTTGAGGAGAGGATTGACAGCCGAAAAACATGCCCTCAGACCAATCATGGTCTTCATGTTTTCAAAAATGGTTTGTCAGAATGAAAGTGTTTAAAATGTAATTCAGAATACTTCGAAAAGCAGTAAATATACTATTTTACATGTACATTATTTTATTAATTAGTTACGCAAAACTTTCAGTGTACGCCACGTATTGGTGTGCCAACCATCTTCCAAGACTATGTAATTTTAGACTTAAGTTTTCTTGAATAAATTATTTATTATTTATTTATTATTATTATTAAGACTATGTTCACGCAGCCTCAGGGTCGGCAGCGGAAGATCTTGGTCAACCTCGCTTCGCCAACGCTATCAGGAGGACTCCTGACGGGTGGCGAGCTCGTTGCGGTGCTGAAGTCCGATTGGTCTCGAAATACGAAACGGTCACCCCTCCAGTTCCTGGACTACGCAAGGGCTGCTTATCTGTCTCAGAAGCACAGTGCCACTAGACCAGTAACGCTTCTTTTTTCTTTTTTTTTATTCCATAAAGGTGGCAAACAAGCTTACGGCCTGCCTGATGGTAAGCCGTCACCGCAGCCTATGGACGTTTGCAATACCAGGGGCATCACCTACGCGTTGCCGACGCCGTAAAAACCTTTTACGGGGTCGGAACCGCTACGCTTGCCGGTACGTGGTCGCCACTCCAGAACCCTATTGGTCATCGGTTCTGCGATTTACAAAGAAATTGATATTGCTAAATTAAACTAAAGAGATAAAAGAGACGACGTGAATACACGCCATTGTCAATTTCAAGTAATCACGCTCACGCTACGCGCGGCTACGCAGTACTACGGGAAACCGTAGAGGCGTAGTGACTCGTAGTCTGTGCTACGTACGCATCATTATAATTAGTCATAGATTGCCGTACTATACAAGTAAATCTGTACAGATACTGCAGTCAAATTTCTGGCTAACTGGCTTTTATGATTTTAACAACTTTTTATTTCACGCTAAATCCCTTTCCGCTCCTATTCAATTTGAATTAGCATGATAAAATACCTTCGTTCCAAACTGGAGTTGATGGTACAATGATGCTAATTTGCCAAAGGAATGAAATATAATATTCCTTAGAGCAGCCGCCAATTAAAGAGGTCCAGGGGGCGCGCGGGGGCCGCGGGGGCCGCGGGGGGCGCCGGGGGCGCGGGGCGGGGGCGCTCCCGACTCGACCGAAAGTAAACACCGCCGCTCCGCTCCGCCCGGCCCGGCCGCCGCTGCCGGCTGCCGGCTGGCTCGGCAACTCGTCATACGCACGATAAAACATTAATGAGGCATTATTTACTAACAGTTTAAAATAATTACGTTTTTAGGGTTTTGTAGACGAAGGGTCAATTAGAAACCCTATTACTATGCCGCCCCTGAATGTCTGACACAGGACTTTATCCATGAAACTCTATAGCCAGATACTTTAAATTTTCACAATACCGCTGCTACCCACACAAAATCATTGCGATTTCAATTTTCTCTATCATAAAAACTTTGTATGTACATTTATACATATAGTTCTGAGACTGAAGCATAACAACTCGAATATATTACTCTGGTATCAGTATAGTGTGATTTATCTCAGTATTATTTATATTCATAACGGAACCATTCATATGCAAAAACTTCGTATGCGAGTCAGATTCGCATCTGACGGGGTTTTTGATTGAATTACTGAACGACAGTTTCTCTGAATCGTCTAAAACAAGAGTCACCTGTGCACTATTAGCATTCACCGATAATAAGGAATACTCCAACGTTTAGCCTACCACGAGTTCCATATAAGAACGCGTTTGGGATGCTGGCGGGCGTCCGCGGCGCGGCGGGCGGTTGCATTCCGCGCCGTTATTGGGCGCGCGCCCGTGCGCGGTCGTGCGCGGTGCTCGGGTGCTCGGGTGCTCGGGTGAGCGGGTATCGGTCAGCACGCGTCACTCCCTACCTATTATTTAAGGATGACGCGAGCAGGCATGTAGACTAGATTAACTTTCATTTTGCAGTTTTATGGCTTATATATGGGACATAGGCTACAATTTATCTCGATATTATATATAGTTTCCGCGTAATTTTACATGGACGAAGACGCGGGCAAAAGAGAGATACTAACCTATACCAAAAAACCAGCTCACCGTTGAAGCGTTCGTCGCCATTGCGCGCTTTAACGTTACGTGCCAGTTAACCTAACAAGCTAACATCCACCTTTTAAGTATTGCAACGGTACGTGTCAAAAGTTTATATAGCTTCAAAAGGTATTTTTAGTTACATTTAATCAGATACACGTAGATTTTGTGAGCAAAACGAAGGCTTTGTAGTTGGCAACGGTCCGCAATGTCAGCGCGCCGTTCGCTTTTATATTAATACTGCTCGTGACCCCATTAGGGCGCAAGTTGTAAGCGCATAATTAATCAAATCCGTCACGCAGAAAAAATGGAGGTAAAAGAAATTGTATTATTTCGTGTCCACAGTCGGCACGCGACGCTACCCGCCCCGCCCGCCCCGGCCGCCTCGCGTGCCCTCATCTCTTAATAACAACATCTAACTACTCACAATAAACACTTCCACTAGGCAATTGCTCCATTAACAGGAGGTAGGTACAGAGCAAACAAGAGGCGGCGGCGTGTCAATACAAATAAATTAGCCCGGGCAATGGGCCGCCGATGGTCCCGGATGACTTATCGGCCGGTTCCCGCTCCTTATGATTAATACATCCGGCCGGCGGGTCGACTGCGCCCATAAATTCCGCGAGTGCTCCCTTTTTCTCGGACCTTCGCCGCCTCGCCGCCTTCAGCCGAGGGCCGATAAATCGCCGCCGTCACTGCGTCCATCACCCGCCGCCGCCGCCGCCGCCGCCGCCGCCGCCGTACCCGCCGCCCGCTCCCGCCAGCTCATACTGTAGCGAGGCATTCCTCTGAATGTTGGAGTAAATATAGTCCCAATAAACACGAACGAATGAATGGGATAGAACATCTCGATGTAGTAACAAATGTAGAGACTGCCCATCCAATGGAATGTGGTGCTATTAGAGGTTGTTAGGGGTATCTACCATCACCTCTAAACCCCTGGGCATCAGCATCAGCAGTAATATGTTCTTTGCTCATAAGCATAAGTAGGCATTCAATTCATCCTTAGTAATACAAGTCTTCTTCTAATGGATCGAAACCGATACTTATTAGTATTAGTGCTGGGACTTGATTATAAAGAAAGTTTTTAAGTGTTTGTTTGTTAAGATTATGCTACAAAAGTTGACCATGACATAGAATAGGATGTAGGTTACTTTTATGAAGGCATACGAAAGGAAAGACGCATGAAAAGACTAAAGAATAGCTATGAGGAAGTAATACTTGCGGCACGCACGAGCTGCCGCACTAATGAGGTACCGAGCACCGACTCGCCCGCGCGCCCTGCGTAAACAAACAGCGAGCAACATGCTTACCGACAGAATACACACAGAACACTCCAGCATAGACAGGGCCTTGTGGGCTCCTGCTCCTTAATTTCAGTATGATGTCAGACACCTTACAACTGCGTTCTAAGAGCAATGTATCGCAATTCACCAACCACTGTGTTAAAAGTATTTTCAGATCACACTTTTATTAATCAAACATTCAATGTACGATTGATTGATTTATTTATTTATTTACCATAAATTTACAGCGTTACAGTACTTACAAATTACTAATACATTGCAAATATCAATACATATACAAAACCTTAAATTAAAAACTTAAGAACACCATTAAATTAAAACAAAATTAAATACATAATCAAATTAAAGAATTAAGATGTCACTAGATGGCGATGCCTACCTTTTACATCGCGGTAGCAAAATGTTTCGTGTAGTTTGTCATATCAATTTATGATTTGAAATTTTAATATACCTTTTTCTTATTTGGGCTTCGACTTGTTTAATTAATAACTGGCCATACCTGAGTCTCCGCTAGGAGTATTTTTTTTTCGCATGGTTCCAGTCAAAAGACAAGCTTAGGCCGACGATGCCATCGTGCCACGATTGTATAAAGACATTCAAAAGTGTTGTAAAACCCAAACTGAATAAAATTATTTGATTTGATTTAACCTGTTCCTAGTAACCTACCCTTAGGAACAACCTGGACGTACTGAGTTTTTATGTTCTTTATTTTTTGTATTAGAGAAACAGCTTTGGATATTACATATTATGCAATTTATTATCTGTGCTATACACAAGCCAATAAAGTTTCCACTTAAATCTGGTGTACACTTGTCATCCACATTGCTAACAAAAATGTATATCTAAAGTAAACAGCGCATGAAAAATAAAAACTTCATCACTTTGAATCAATTAAAACTGTGCAAAAATATATCGGCGTGTTTTTACTGCTGGTTATATTTGTCTGCAGAATCGCTGAGCTTGTCCACTTTAATTAATATGAAACGGTCATTTAGAAACCTTTATCTTCTCTCTGTTCTTCTTTTTGTTCTGCCCTGTCCACTTAATTATGTTTTAAGGATGTGGAGCCTGCTTTAACTTTTTGTCATCCCAGTGTAAAATTCGTCTACGTAATGTTAATAATATAACGGCTATGATACGAAAAGACGTACAGAAAGACGGTAACTAAATGTCAGCTTTTAACATTTAGTTACGGAACCCTAAAACGGTATAATTATACAGTGGTATGTGAATGTGATAAATCCCTGTTTGTCAAAGCTCCGAAAACACTAAAAGTGTTGAAAACACTACAGCCAGCGGAGCGGGTCGGCGGCGAGGCGGGAGGCGATCGGATGCGGGCGCCGCAACGCCCTGCCGCCGGCCGACTCGTTACAACTATGTCTATTCGCACTCTAGCGTTGACAATAAACTGTCCATCTACTCCAGCAAGGCTAACTACAAAAAGTTATTGGGATGTCTCAGCGGGTAACCGTGGTTTATTAAGGCGTTATTACAGCTTGACGTATAAAAATTGTACGCGTCGGTGAAGTCCGCGGCCGCCGCGGCGCGCTGACACCAATTTATCGCATCGTTTGCCCCGCCGCCGCCGCCCCGCCCCCGCCCCCGCCCGCGTCGCTCCCGCCTCGATATGAAAAGGACATGTTACTGCGACCGCCATAAAAAATTGTAACAATATGGCGCACGCGACGTCTGTTTTACTGAGGGACCGAAACTTTCGCGGGTCCCCGGATTTGTCTCAATGTAGTTACGGAGGTACTTCGCGGCGAGGATCCGCCCATACGCCGGGTTGACCGCGGCCCGTGCGGCCAGTTGCCTTCCGTGTATAAGGTTCTGCAGTATATTCACAAACATTTAAGTTCAAGAATGAACCCTTTTTAGACAAGCATATGCATAGCTTAATTAATTAAATATGGACAGAGCAAAGAGTTCAGACTCAACGCAAGTGGGACCGATATGACGCTGTACCTATTTGTTTGAAATAAATATTATAAAACCTATTTAGGTGTAGGAATAAGATTAAAACAAAGTTAATAAAAGAAAGTCAGTCTAAATACATCTCACTGCGTGTCACGTAGGTACTTCCACTCCGAACAACAATTACAGAGATTCATTAAAAAGTTGAAGTTACTTCTAGTTTTATTTTACGCTTTGTGATAATAACCATTAGCCGAAAGTTAGCCATGGGGGCGCGGCGCGGGGTTTGCGGGGGTACGATAAAAAACTTTATGCAATTTGTTTTTATTATTATTTGGTGTAAAGAGCTGACGGCCGCGTCGCCGCGCCGCCGCGTCGCCGCCGCAGCGCCGACGTTACTGGTGTGCTCCGAGATTTATACCTTCCTTCCTCCAGCGTGTGAGATATCTCAAAAGGGTTTTATTAGTACATACATATTTAAAAAGGTCGATTTTATTTTTCAGTGCCATGCATGTAAGTGACAATGCGGCCGAAGGTGGAGCAACCAAGTTCAAACATTTTTAACAACTAGACGCGGTTTTAACGCGAATTTAGACGCGGTTTTAACAATTTTAGGCTTTGGATCGAACTTTATTTATGAGCGGAATACTTTACCCGCTAGTGTGTTCCCCGAACAGTCTGCGCTCCATCAAAGTTAGAGTGAATAGGCTGATTCTAGGCAGGCTGCTCCATCTCCCGTCCCAACAAATGATGGCATGGTAGGATTTCTATACTAAATAAATTGCGATTGAAAGTTGTTTGACTTAAAATGGAGCAACATCATTCAGTTGCCTGAATAAGTAACCATGATCCAATCTAGTCAGGAACAGTCTTCTCCCGTTAACAGGATGATGGAGGTCAAGTGGCAGCCACTCCGCTGTAATTACCTGATCTGCCAAATCCTGGATCATTGTCAAAGCGAACCCCGGGACCTCGGGCGCGAGCGCTCACACAACCGCAACATCGATCCCAAGATGATGATTATTAATATCTCTAATATCTCTTCAAATAGTGTAGGTATTCAGTAGCCTATAGGCGGTTAAGGGGCCCCTACACCATCTCATTGACACAAGCCAACCTCATCGGTACGTGGTCCCCTTGCTGGCAGTCGAACGAGGCTCTGGCACGTCGGTTTTTCCCTAACGGGTTTTGCGGGAGGGATGGGAGTCACCGCACATAAAAAGCGAAAGCCCCACGAAGAATTAGGGCAGGTTCAGTACAAAAACCTAACACAGATAGGGCGTCGCTGCAACACGACGTGCAGGGGGTTCGCCCTAAATATGTGTCAAGTGGGTTAGGGGTACCCCGGGTTGGCCCGGCCAAGGGAGGACCCAAACTTAAAGAAGCTAGCCCAAAGACAAGTCCGCTTCGCTACTTAAAATATCGGCACTTGGACCGGGCGTGCTCGTGAGCTGGCCGACGTACGCGCCAATCGTAGCAGTGGCGTTCCTGTAGGAGACTCGGTGGAGACGCAACAGGTCCCAAAATATAGGCTGGCTCTCCGATTGAGGACTACGGAGAGGGGGTGGTGCTCTCTAAGGAGTTTCGGGACGGCGTGTTGGACGTAAAGCGTGTCAGCGACCGCCTTTTGGTTGTGGAGGTCTAAAGGGTCGTGACCAATTTGACAAGCGCCTACGCTCCACAGGTCGGTTAAAGCGACACGGATAAGGCGTTGTTTTGGGAGCACATCGGGGAAGTACTACGTAACATTGCAGGATATTGTTATGGGCATCGATCTGAACGGTGAGAAGTGTGAGAAGTTCGGGCATGTCCCCGGCGGTTTTGGTTTTAGAAGCTGTAACGCTGAAGGGGAAGAAATACTATATGGCTGCCGATCTGGTCGTAGTGAACACGTTTTTTCAAACGAAATCCGAGCATCTGATCTCCTACAGGTGTGGGAAAGGCGTCACCCAGATCGATTACTTTTTCACACGGAGCGGAGAGACCATATTGCGGAGAGGAAAGTAGACACCTGCGAAGCCATACCCGGAAAGAGTCTCACTGCCCAACACCGGGTCCTTGTGATGGGCCTGCGCGTGAAGCCCCGAGGAAAATACCGGGAGCAGTGCCGACACCAAACCCGGTAGTGGCTGCTTGAAGGGACCATCTCTCATGAGTTTGCAGTTGCTATCAAAGGCATTGTGACAGACGGCGAACTTAGAAAGAAATATCCTCGGACAGACAGACAGAGGTAGCAATAAAAGGCTAGTACTCAACTCCCGTAAAGTAACTTACTTACTTACTGCGCAGGCTCAGCGACCCAAAGTAGATCTTGGCCTCCGACACCAGAGATCGCCACCTCTTCCTATCCTGCGCCGTCTCCTGCAAATCGAGGATTCCTAGTGCGTGCAGGTCTTTCAGGACTTCATCCATCCAACGATATCTGGGTCGCCCGACCGGTCGACGTCCGCTCGGCCGACCCACATATCTTTCCTTACGGCGCGATCCTCCCCATTCTCTCTACGTGGCCAAGCCAAGCCGTGATCTCTCCCAGAATATTGGGTTCGGAAATAATCTGTTCCACCTCCTCGTTCTTTCTCCTCTTCCAAATGCCGTCCTCCCCTGTGTTGGCCCCAGAATGTTCCGGAAGATCTTACGTTCAGCGACTAATAACTTGTTTTCCTTCTTTAGTGTCAGTGTCAAAGCCTCACATCCGTACATCAAGATTGGTCTAATAACTGTTTGATCTTGGTTTTCCTCCTTATCATTTTCCACACCAACACCTTATAGAGCGCTGCACAACACCTAAGCGTCTTTTGTATTCTAAGATCAATTTCATCTTCACGCTGATTAGTGTCGGTTATGGTTAACTGAATAGATAATATTACCTTAACCAACTACCGCTCACAACTCTGCGAACGTAACTTAACTCCATAACTGCGAAGTGCCTACGGAATAAACTAATTAATTTTACGTACTCACTACATACCCCAGGCAAGTTTCAATACTTCTCAGTGTTGATTCTTATAGTTAGATATCTAATCGACACAAATAACTCCATCGAACTGAATTGGTGTGGATTAGAACCATAAAGATCATTTTAACCTTTGTTTGGATAATCCTTATTCTTTGTTAACACTGAATGTCCCTTATTGCATTTGCACTATCGGTATACTTACATGTTTGGCATGGCGTAGCATTTGCTACACGGGGTTACGCTGCGCTACGACGATGATGAAACGGGCGGAGGGGAAAAATTTTATGGAAATGGAATTGTACAGAGCAGAAGTCGGTCTCTACTGAAGTATACATCCACATTCCTGTTCATGTTCACCACAATCCCGCTCCGCATACCATACCTTCGTATCTTTTCCTAGTTTCGAAATTTCCCTTAGGGATATATGTCACTGCCGAATGTTGCAGCACGAGCTGCGCTTAAACTTGTCTGTAAATTAGCGATGAGGAGATAGCGCAACCCTTCTTCTTCTTATCGAGTCGGTCGACTAAACTCTGACTTGCACTTTATTCGCCCAGTATTCGGCGACGCATACAGCGTTTGAACTGCCCTCAAACAAATCCTCCATTGTACAAGTTTTAGGAATGAAACAAGGTGGTCCATGGCTGGCGGAATAGTCGCATTGAGAACTATTATTTGTATATCCCTGCCTAAAGAGATTCTCTTTACATCGGCCCACCTGGGTTTGCAGCTTATTTAGCGCCTTCCAGGTCGGCCACGGAAGTTTCTTTCCGAGTAGGAGCTTCTCTGTAGACCGGTCCCACACATCAACGCAAAACTCTCGTTTACTCATTACATTACATGAGCATTTATGTATATTAAGTAGAATGTCGTGCCGAGCTTAACAGGCCGTGATTAATTTATCATAAACAACAAGTCAGCTTTTTAATAAAGCTGTGTATCGGCAGACGCGGCGCTGCTCCTGCAATCAATCTCGCACCGCGCCGCCCGCGCCCTGCCCCCGCCGCGCCCGCCGCGCCCGCCAGCGCCTCGAGCCGCCTCGCACAATACATCCCATAAATTACCTTCAGCAAGGCAACTACGCCCTCCCGACGGTAATGTCATTATGTTTCCGATAAAAATAAAGACATCGCACTTTCTCATAAGACTCTTTTGCAGCGCTTCTCTACATCGATCCCGCTCGTATCGTGTGCCAGGAGGAGCTCTCCATGCTAACTCGAGGATTTGTGTAGGTAAATGCTGTGCACCGGCGTTCCGTATTTCACAGGTAATATTTCGGGGAGCGTGCAAAGGAATAAAATTATTCAGTGGCTGTTTCTAGACAGGCGTGTCCCAATCCTCGGTCGCACGACTGGAACTACTGGGATCATAAAGAGGGTCAGTACCATCAGGAGACAAAAGCTAGTAAAGAAATTCTTTATAGATAAAAGGCCTAACAATAAATAGTATATGTGTTGATATAGTACACGTATATATAATATTTATGATAGGTATATTATTTGTATCGTATTGTATTTATTGTAGGGATATGGTATTTAATATTTTATTTATTACCACATCTTGTATTATTAGTATTTGCTATTTAGTTAATTAAGTATACTAGCTCTCAGTTCCGCTTTTGGCACCTAGTCACTCACTTTAAGCATGGCCTACTGGTTGACTGGTAGATAAAGCCTTGATGGCTGTAAGTCCGCCAATTGTATTATTTTTAGTGCAATAAGGCTTTAAAAATAACAAAATAGAAGTAAATATGGCGTCCATCATCATCATCACAGCCCGTAACAGTCCACTGCAGGACTTAGGGCCTCTCCCACGAAAGGGGAGGTTATTGCCATAATTTCCACGCTTGGCAGGCGGGTTGGAGATCGCAGTGTTTAAATAATACAATGGAAAATGCTGCTGCCCATTTTCCAGACTACGGAGACTATTGATCTTCTGCCTCGAAAACATTAGTCGCCTTGTACGACACCCATGTGTGTAAGGGGTTGGTGCTATTCTACTCTGCCGGACACCACACGGCCGATATGGCGTCCAATTAATGTAAAAATAAAATTGCCGACTTATCCACAAAATTTTTCCTGAAACCTTGTTTGTTTTTTTGAAATCAAGCAATCTATTGGCGTTACAGAACCGGGCGTAGTTAAGTAGTAGCTATTTCATTTTATATTTTATGGTGATTGCTCCTCTGTGTGGAAACTCAGTCCTGCGGCAGCCGCGGATAACGTCAAACGCACGCGTATTTCCGTCGTTCTTTACCTTCAATTTTACAAAGCTAACAACTCAGTCAATACGTAATATTTTACAATAGAGTTACGCACGCTCCGATGGATACAAAGCGGCAAAGAAACCCAGTCGCGGTTTGTACATTGCCCGCGGGCGGTTTACTGCCTGCCTCTACCAAAATATGAATGGTTTATTAAAATACTAACAGTTTCCAAACTTTTTTTTATTATGCGTTCCAGCAAACAAACAGGCATGTGGGCCACCTGATGGAAAGTTGGTGACGCTCCGACTAAGGATACCAACAACCAGGGGCTTCTTATTTTATTAATGGGAGCACTAAACTACAACTCGGCCATTATAGATCTGTACTGTTTCCAAACATATTAAATCTGTTTTCACTGCCTTTTCCCTCTGGATACACGGAAGATGGACTGGTTTTGACTAACACGAATGGGGAGATAGGAACCGCCTAAATTTTGCCCCAAGTAAAACTTTCCAGCTATTACTAAAAGGTTCTTTACTTAGCCCACCACCGATAAAATTCAATCAGGCTACGATAAAACTAAAGGAATCGGTACCTTACCTTGGTCCACCATCGGAAAAGAATTTCAGCTTCATAGATCACATTATTCAGGTATATGAGAAAGCCAAGCGGGACTTCTTTGCTCTAAATAGGATATCAATGCAAAATGGGGCGTCGGATTAAAGAAATTAAAAATATTTTTTCTACTTATTTGGATTGTGTTAGTTACGGGGCCCCGGTTTGGGTCGACAGAGCGATGGTTATTACGGCGCGACGAAAGCTTTTGCAAAGTCAGCGATTAGCATTAATTTTTTATTTATGTGTAATACGGCAGACAAAAATGCTTGCTTGCTCTAAGAAAGGGTCCACGTAATGGGGATGAGTACCCAGTCCTCAGCGGGTAGTGCAATGGCGGAATTGTGCTTGTGGGCACCAGATCAAATAGTTGCTCCGAACACTCCCCATTGAGCAGCCGGCAGAACACACACAGGGAGCCAATATCCCATCGGTCAGCCAGTGGTTCTAGCTTGCTGCTTGTCAGTATGTGGAGTCAGGATTAAGCAGGTCGGCAGTTTCGCCGGCCCAAAGATGGGAACAGTGCTCCATATGTGGCCGCGCCTGTGCCTTATACAGCAACAGCCCGGTTAAGCACGCCAAGTTTTTTCGAGGCTGGTTTAGTCTTGCCTTCCAGGTGACTTCGGAACCGCACACCGTTCGATATGTCGACACCAAGGATCCTGACACTGTCTGAGATAGAAAGGGGTGTTACTTAGATCTGTAGCACCATGACAAAAGAGTCATTGTTGGTGGAAAATGCGCAGACCTGTCTTTGAGGTGTTGAATTCGACCATGTTCAGTCTGCCCCACTGAGCAACTTGCTCCAAGGAGTGTTCCATCTTCAGAGATTGAATACTCCTTGTGTCAGCACAAGCCTTATTCGGCTTTCCGACACCTTGGAACGAAGGATATTCGCTCGGCCAGTAAAACGAGCATCTCCATTATTATCATCTGCATAGCAATGCATACTGGGGATATTCAGCATATCATTGATATGCAGAAGAATCAGCGTGAGATAGCACTGAACCTTGGGGCACTCCAGCATTGATAGTATTAGTATCGGTGCAGTATCCGTCGACGACTTGGATGCTCCGTCCAGACAAAAAGCTGGAAACCCAATTGCAGAGCCCCTCGGGGATACCGTACTGCGGGAGTTTTGTTAGCAGTGCCCAGTGCCAGACCCGATCAAATGCCTTAGCTATATCAAGACTGACAGCCAGAACCTCCCCCTTGCACTCGACAGCCTCAGCCCACCGCTGTCTTAGGTACACAAGAAGGTCACCGACATAATTGCGCGGTGGAAGCCATATTGACGGTCACTGATCAGCTGGTGATCTTCTAGGTATCCAAGGAGCTGGATATTGAGAACTCGCTCCATCAACTAGATTAGCAAGTAGATTACCGCTATAGGCCTGTAATTTGATAGGTCTGAATTAGTAATTCAGTAATTTCGATTTATTGCATAATCAAGTACATTGATGATAGCAGTATAAGACACTCCGTAAGAGCACAGCAGAGGGCATAGAGAGAAACTATATGAACATAATTTTGAATAATAATTTATATGCTGTAAAACTGTGAAATAAATAAATAAATAATTTGTACTTAGGTATCACCCTTCTTGGGTATCGGATGCACATGGTCTAGCTTCCACGAAGACGGCACCGTTCCAGAGGTGTAGGTAAACTCGAATAGTCGCATTAACACGAGAGCACATTTTTTGAGAACAATAGCTGGAATGCCATCATGTCCACTGGACTTCCGGATGTCTAGGGAGAGAAGCACACGTCTTACGATTTTTGGGTGAAACGAAATGGTAGGCGGTGCAGCTCCCCCATCATCCGGAGTAGAGTTATGAGCAAAGAGATTACCCAAGCGATCGGCTTTCTCCTTTACTGTGTGGGCCAATTGGTCATCCGGCTTGCGCAAACATGGAAATGTGGTCCGACAAAAGTTCCCCTCGACAGCTTTGGAGAGAAACCAAAATGAACGGCTCCCAGAGGGGTAGCCGATTATTTCCTCTCCAATTCCGCCGATGAATTTGAATATTGCTCTGCCCATTATCCTCGATACAGAATTATACTTTTTTCCTCAAATTATAGGTCCTTTTAGGCCCGAGCCAGGTACGAATAGCATACTGCTTGACGCGAGTTGTCTCAGTACTAGTACTGTCGTATCAAGGCTGTCTCTTATTTTTTCTTGCCGCCGAGGCGGACTACAGAGAATGAGATGAAACATTCCATTCTCTGCAGTAAAACGCAATGAATCGTACAGCATTCATCACTCATCATACGAACATCACATACATTACTTGTCGGTTAAGATCGGAAAGGCAGCCGTAAAACCATGGCAAGCACAGATCAGAAAGAAAGAGTATATGAGATATAAAATTACTCACCAGACCGAGTGTGGGGTAACATGGGGGTAACGGAGTCTACCTGTTTTTTAGATAAGTTCACAAATGAAAATCATTTTTTCATCAAAGCTATTACGGCGCAGCTTTCGACTGGTAGGGGCATAGTACTCATCAATACCATTCTAAAGCGCCCAAACACGATGGGTTTATCTTGTAGCGTTCTATAGTTCCTATGGCCACCTTCCGTCATCATCAACCTTTACTGTCACCTAGGGGTATAGTACTCATCAAGACCATTCCAAATAACCCAAACACGATGGAGTTATCTGGTTGTGTTCATTAGTTCCTACGACCACCTACCGACTCCATAATCAGACTAGCTCCATCATCATCATCATCACAGCCCATAACAGTCCACTGCAGGACTTCGGGCCTCTCCCACGAAAGGGGAGGTCATTGCCATAATCTCCACGCTTGGCAGGCGGGTTGGAGATCGCAGTGCAGTTGATGCAAATCTACCCAGAAAGATGCTGCTGCCCACCTTTCGGATTTGTCCCTTAGTCGCCTCTTACGACACCCACGGGAAGAGATGGGGTGGTGCTATTCTTCGAGGTGGCGGCACCACACACCACATAGCTACCACATAGACTAGCTCCATGGTACCATATTAATGCATTGTCATCCAAGTTACATCACAAAGACATGGACCTGCGACTCCTTTTACCGAGACCTTTTTCAAGGCCGCGGAGAAGCATCCCAATCCGCTCGTGCGAGAAGCAGCAGCCTACTCTCCCCGCCCGGTCTCCGGCCACGTGGTACGGAGACCGAGACATGTCCTCAAGGACCCCCCCGACGAACTGTCGAGCGCCCTGAACCTCCTCCTGAAGGCTCAGGACGACTCGACAGAGCCCCTCCCTGCCGTTTCAGCGGCCCCCGTAGGCCCCCAATCCCAATCCACAGCAGCGGGACCCCCTTCTGGGGTCTCGCAATATTTTCTCCAGCGTATGCTCTGTAAGGAGTTCTTGTCTAATATCTAATTTGTACTATATCTTTAATTTTCTTGTGTACAATAAATTGTTAAATAAAATAAATAAGGAACGATGTTGAAAGCCCCGTCCCTACGGGGTGTCGCATCCGATGAAACCTGAAAAGCCCTTCCGGCTATAGGTGCTCCCAGGGGGTGTTTAGTACGTATGCGCCTAGGTCCCTTTTTTGACGAGTCGTGCATAACCAGTCCGGCCGGCCGGCTGGTACTCATGAGAGTTCACCTCCTCCCTCCCAACCGCTATACCGCAGGGTGCCCATTTCCTTTGCGTTGGGCGCAATAAAAAAAAAACAAAGTTACATAGTATTTGTTTCAAACTAAACTCGCGTTCTTTACACATATTATTATATTAGACGGGACTTGGACGCGACGTACCTTTATGATTTGTTTTGTTGTGAGTCGTCTCGTGACCACGGTGGGTGTAACCCTACCGAAACGTCGGGAAAACAAATCATAAAGGTACGTCGCGTCCAAGTCCCGTCTAATATAATAATAAAGTTACATAGCTTTATAAAATTTTAGCTCAATTGAACTGCGAGAAGTGGGTCAAATTACGCTTGCAAGATTTGTCCCGAACATACATAGTTACAAACATTGCAAGCTAATTAATATAAAAGCTTGTATAAAAGGCATGCATGGCTTCGTTGTTACTAAAATAAAAAGGACGTAACTGTACGGCACCGCCGGACCGGAGTTCAGATAACAAGAGCATTCAAATACAATAAATACCTTGGAATTTTGTAAGCTGTTTGGCAGAGACCAAATCGATCGCTATTTGTCCCTAAGTTCTGACCTCACTAAGCGGTCTATCGGGAACGTATAATTACAAGGAAAAGAATTGGGGCCAAAAGTTATAAGATAACAAAGTTCCCAACTAATCGAAACATGTTTGGCGAAACAACAAGACAACTGTTTCAGTACGGCAGTACGGCATTTATTACCTACTTTCGTCAGAAAAACATATTAAAGTTTATTTCAATTTAAAAACATTCTGACCGTTACACTAGGGTTATGAAAACTATACCTAGACATTAATCTAGAACACTGAAGCACTATACAAATTAGAATTGTTTTAGATAGATTTTTTATTTATTCCTGGCATGTGAAACCATATACGACTGTGCTTCACTGAGGGGCCCACTGAAAACCAAAACCTAGGCGTCTGCCGTGGCATAAGCTGAGTGTGGCCCCGGTGTACGTCTCCTTATGGCACAGGTAACGAAGTAATTAAATAGCATTGTCCCTTTTCATTCCCTTTCACATTTTTTGTTGTCTACTATACTATGCCATGTATTATGTACTTGTACCATGTGTGACATAGGTGTAAAAAACGGTTTTTATTATTATTATTTCTAAATATAGGCAAAATAACCTTTGAATTCTTGTTCCTGTGGAATGTAGGTACCGTACGGTAGACACTTTTTAGACCGTTTCCGGGGCGCAGGGAAACGGAAGCCTGAGAGAGGCACGTCGCGCAATATGATCGCCCAATGAGGCAATTTATATTCTCCTGGCGAATTCGGATGTACTCGCCTCGTTTCAATCGTACCCACTGGATAGGTTCGATTATATTCGGCGATAGGGCAGATCAGATAGGCTAAGATCGAACACGCCGCGTACCGCGGCGTCCGGGCCTCGGGTCGAGTGAAACGCAACCGCTGGCAAATAAAACAACGCTATATTAAATAAACACCAAGTAAGAAAGGCTACACTCGTCGTCGTCACGCGTCTAGCGTGGGAGTTCGTAAAAAATTGAATTCCTCGGCGGGCTCCTTGCCGGTGCCGAAGAAGCAGCCGGCGTGCGGCGGCGCGGCGGCGGCGAGGCAGCGGCGCCGCCGCAGCAGCAGGTACAGCAGCAGGTTGTACTCGGCCGTGGCGTTCTGCACGAGCCGCAGCGTGCCCTCGAGCCGCTCCTGCTGCGCGTCCAGCGCCAGCAGCCGCGCCGCGCTCGCCGCCAGCGCGCGCTGCAGCCGCGCCGCGCGCCGCCACAGCAGCCGCCGCTGCACCCACTCGCACAGGTAGATCAGCAGCACCAGCGCCACCAGCGTGCCCGTGATGGCCACGTCCAGCGCGGGGAAGCTGGCCAGCCGCGCCGCCGCCGGCCAGCCGGGGCAGGCGAGCCACGCGGCCGCCAGCGCGGACGCGGGCGCGGGCGGCGGCGGCGGCGGCGGCTGCGGCGCCGCGCTCTCGGGCACGTAGTAGTGCGACGGCAGCAGCAGCAGCGCCAGCAGCGCCGTGGCCGCGAGCCCGCTCGAGCACGAGCTCAGCGGCATCCCGCCCCCGCTCACCGCTCACCGCTCACAGTCCTCACGCGCCCGGGCCGCGACTGCCGCGCCGCAGACTCTCGTATGCATGCGAATGTCAGAGTTCGAGTCGAATTCACTTTTATTTGATGAATCTATTGCGTGGGTTACACAATTTATTCAGTATCCTGATTGGCTAAACAATAACTTTGAAAATTAGCTGAAATCTGTGAACTGAAATGTTATGAAACGCTGACAGGGTTTGTTTCTTCTTTAAAAAAAAAGTTGTATATCAAAAAGTTTCTCATACATCACTAGCTTTGTAATAAAGAAGATGATACATGAGAGTATTTTTAAGGCATTGCAGAGCCGTCAACATTGCAGCACGACAAGTTTGCGCGCGAGACTGAAAAGGGCAATGTACAAAGAAGTAAATTGTTGAATATAGATCAAATCATATTCAGACCGTGGATACCTTTTTGGCGTTTAAGGACCACAATTTAAAATGACGACTTCCTAAGATGATTCCATATCTTGAAATGACCTGCAGCAAAATACTTACAAACATTGTACAAAACAACTGTGCCATTTTGTATGGTCGTAATTTATTATTAGTTCCACAAAATCTCACTGTAGATGGCTCGTAAAATAGATCACGGTGTTAAAAAAAGTTTTAACCGTTTAATATTATCTTTTCAAAGTTTCGATTAAATTTCGATTTTATGAAGTACTTGTATGGTATTTTTATTTTTATTATATTTCTGCGACATTTTGGTAGCAAATCCGGGAATTTTTCAAATGTTTTTAGGCGTATTGTGGACTTATAAAATTTTCTCTGATAAAGAAGAACTTTGAAATCATTCGAATTTACTATACAATATTACCATAGCCTGAGGACATTTTTTTTATTACCTAGAGAGGTAACGGACGGATGGTCTTCCTAGTGTTTCCCGAACGCTCAGTAGGTAGGTATATCGTTTTAAAGTTAATAATAATAATAATAATAATAATAGTATTTATTTCCGTGAAAACCAGTTACTAATACAGATAGTATACATCAGTATTTTCAAATCTTACAAAGGTTTAACTTAATAGTAAATGCAATCAGAGTGGACCCCTGACCCTGACACTAGGTAACTGTGATATCAAGGTCAGTGATTCCTCATTTATATAAAATAACATTTTAGAGGCAGTGTGCTATAGGTAAGTAAAAAAGAAATAGCAATTACTGGAAGTAGTGAAAGAAAAGTTTTAACTGTAGATGTAGTTACCTGTGAGTACGTGCGTGTTTGTGTGTGTGTGTGTGTGTGTGTGTGTGTGTGTGTGTGTGTGTGTGTGTGTGTGTGTGCGTGTGTGTGCGTGCGTGTGTGTGTGTATAATGAGTAGGTATCAAAGATTTATTAGTGCTTCAGTTTCATCGTAGGTCAGGCTTAAAAGCCAGTTCGTAAGTTTGTTTTTAACTTCAAACGTATTTAGCTCGTAAATTAATATGTGTTTATTTATTTTATTGTATATCTTACAAGATAGAATGGCGTATTGGCGGCTTGCGAAAGTCGTTTTAAATGTTTCAGCTGTACGTAGACGCGCAGCACCAGTTCTTTTGTTTAAATAATTGGGATCTAGTGGAAGAGAAGTGTGTTTTCGTAGAATAGTACGTAATACATACAGCTGACGCACTGTCAACACTTGGCTTTCTTTGTAAAGAGTTGTGGTAGGGTACCGGATTGGTTTGCAGGACATGACCTTTAATATCGCCCTTTGAGCTCTTTCAAGTCCCAGTAGGAGGGTCTTTGAGGCTCCACCCCAGGCCGGAATACAGTACGTGAGTATAGATTGGCACAGTGCGAGATAGATGGTTTTTATGACTTCAGAGTCCGCGGTGTGTCGAATACGCTTAAAAATATAAATAAGACTACGCACTCGTTTTTTTAAAGCGTCAATTTGAGTATGCCAATTTAACCTACGATCTATATGGATACCCAAATATTTAACACTGTGTACAACGGTCAAAGGTTCACACTGGCAGTTTGTAGGGGTTTTGCAACTGGCGTGAGCAAATATTTTTGTATCGTCCATGCTGGGATCTGATTTTGCGGACAATGAAAAGGGAATTATTAGGGTTTTGTTAAGATTTAGTGTTAGAAGATTTGCAGATAACCAAGCCATTACAGACTTAAGGGCAGCCTCGGCGTTGGCTTTAACATGGTCCCAGTCGTCACCAGATATTAGGAGTACCGTATCGTCGGCATACGCAAACATCTCGCAGTTGGGAATAGAGAGCTTGCAGAGGTCGTTTATATACAACAGGAATAAAGTGGGACCCAAAATACTCCCCTGAGGCACACCGCATGATATATTTTCTGCGTCACTAATGAAAGAATCAACTTTAACGCGTTGTTTGCGATTTTCCAAGTAGCTTCTAAATATATTAAGCGTATGGCCTCTTATTCCGTAGGCTTCTAATTTGGATAAGAGATTGGGAATTGATACGGTGTCAAAGGCCCTGGAGAGATCGAGAAATATGCCAATACATTTCTTTTTATTATCCAGATTATGTACGATAGCCTTCGTGAGATCTAACACAGCGTCTTCGGTAGAGACCCCTGCTCTGAACCCATACTGATTATTCGCGAGAATTTTCTTTTTCTTAAGATAATTGAGAAGGACTTCATTTAAACTTTTCTCCAGGATCTTCGATGCCACCGGCAAAACCGACACCGGTCTATAATTTTTTATATCTTTTCTATCCCCATTTTTATAAATTGGATGTACAACTGCCAGTTTTAGTGAATCGGGGAAGATACCATGCTCAATTGACAAGTTACACAAATGAGTAATAGAAGGGGTAAGAGCTGTTTTTGAAGCTTTGAGTATTGACGAAGGAATTTTATCCCAGCCAGCAGCACAATTTGTTCGTAAGGAAGTAATGTATTGCTCCACGATTCCACAATCCACGTCGAGCAACACAAGGGAGTCTGTCGGAGCATTAATTTTGGGGGGGACATAGTTTGGAGGTTGGATTATTTCGGCTGCAAGATTCTTGCCTACATTGATAAAAAAGTGGTTGGCTAAATTAACAGAGTCTAGGGAATCATTAACTATGTTTAGAAGATCACGAGGGTGCTCAGCCTTCTGTGTCGATTGTGTTACCTCTTTAAGTACATTCCACATAGCCTTTGGATTACCTTTTGCTTTTAAAAATTCAGATTTTTCGTACTCCCGCTTAAGTTTGCGAAGTAGAGTGTTCAAAAAATTACGATATCGCTTGTATGTAATAATTAGAATTGGGTTACTAGAATTGCGTAGTTTCTTGTGCATCTTGTCACGGTTTCTGATACAACGGAGCAATCCTGGGGTGATCCAAGGCTTGATAATCCTTTTTTTACTTGAAATTATTTGTAAAGTTGAGTGTTTGGAAATTACATTTGATATTATATTGATTAGGTTATTTGCTGCTAAGTTTGGATCGGTGGCACATAAAACGGGGCTGAAATCAGCATTACTTAGATCGAACTTTATGCCTTTGTAATCTAATTTGTGATAGGTTCGGGGCGATTTGATTTTATGGGAGCGAGATTTTTTAAGACTTAACATGATAGGAAGGTGATCCGTGATAGGACTATCGATAACAAAAGCTACAGCTGTGTCAGAAACCTTGAGGAGGATATGATCTAGACAATTATTTTGTCTGGTGGGAATCCGATGTGCGGTCCGAGTTGCACGGGTTTTCTGTATTGTATGGAGCGCGCAAGGGAAACACTCGCCTTAACAAATAAATACAATGTCAATATACAAATGTAAGCGTAACTATAAACTAAACATCCGTAACTAATAGCTAATTAACCACAAATTTGTAACTAATTGTTTATTGCATATATTTTAATTGCCTGTTTTTCAGGGTCGTCATAATTGCAGCTATGTTGCACAGGCTACACTCACATGTAATAGGGATAAATAAGGAAAATTACAATGCAGAAAATAGTGTTGTCCAAGAGTGACTCCCAGGAGTACCGGCGCGCTTGCAATGCTCTAACAGTTGGAGGCGACGTTCGTGGAGCCGCTGCAGTTCAGGCTGTCGGGCGGCGCGGGCGCGAAGGCGGCGCGCGGCGACTGCGCCGGGCTGGACGCGCTACAGCATTTATAGGTATTTTAGGGCAACACGAACATTTCCGATGCTATCTGTATTGTGTATTGTTTACTGTCTGTAATTATATGTGTATTGTGAACTTGTGATGTGGTGTCCTGAGACAATAAATGTATTTTCATTCATTTTTTTCATTTTCATTCAACATGGCGGATGCAGTCTTTACGTTAAAAATGATGTGAATGCCTTAGAGAATGCACAAATCTTATCACTATCCACAAAATTGTATTGACCTAAACTTAACAGTTGTATGTGTGTACTGAACCAATTGTGGTGCAACGTCTTCGGACTTTTTAACATACCGGAACGTTTGAAATATCTTTATAATTATCGGAGCCATGAACAATTGAACGTTAGAAAGGCGATTCTGCGACTGAAAGAAACTACGTGATATATTGTCGGTTCATAATTTACAAAATTGTGTTGACTTTGCCACACGCGTTGGGAATGACAGCAGTAGTAGCCTAGACCACTTGTACACCGATGCACCTCGTGATTGCATATCGATGATGCCTGTGGTGACGATTTCCAGTGATCACATGGCGGTGCTCGCCACAATGCGCTGTCCGCGAGTCGCTCCGCGCCGCGCACCCGCCTCGCTAGATGGTGCTCGCAACAAAATTACACCAGTTTTGCGGCAGCCGTAGGTAGTTACGACTGGGACGCTGCCGAATTACAATGTAGTAACTCGGTAGATACCCTCATTACCAAGGTAATTAACGTAATGAATGACCTACTGTTTCCATATCATACCATATTTGTTTTCCGGAGAAACGCACGAACAATCGTAAACTGACAAACTGGTTATCGACTGACATTTATAAGTGGAAATCACTTTTATTTCATAATTAATAAATAATTGTAGCGTCGTACACCGTAACTGCTCCATCAGTCGAGGCTCTGGAAGAAAAGCTCATTGACACCGTATCACGTGTGTCTCAGTGGTTACGTACGTGTATAGGTAGAGCAGGTTGAATCCACGAGCTTCTTAGGGTTCCACCTGGATAGGCGCCTGATCTGGGAGCAACACATAGACGGGCTGTGTGGCAAGCTGAGTGGCGCATGTTTTTGTGCTTCGGAGATTGTAGCGCGTCGTGTCGTCGGAAATGGTGCGCACGTGTTATTTTGCTCTGGAACATTCGATGCTGCAGTACGGAGCTGAGCTGTGGGGCAGCGCAGCGGAGTGGGAGAGAGCGTTCAGATTGCAGAATCGAGCTGTACGCGAAATCGCTCGTTTACCTTGGTCTGGACACAATAAATTATATTAGACGAGACTTACAGCGACGTACCTTTTCGATTTGTTTTCCCGACGTTTCGGCAGAGTTACACCCACTGTGTAACCCTACCGAAACGATATGTGAATGACATAGTGAGCCGGAAGAAAGGCAATATTTAGAACATATAAATTCAATTAACCCAAAAACAAAATTCACGCTGGAGGTGGACAACGACAGACAATTGCGATTCCTGGATGTCGTAGTAAAGGTACGATATGATGGATCGCTGACGCACTCGGTACACAGAAAGAAGACACACACGGAAAGACACCTAAATGCTTCTTCACACCATCACCCCCGACATTTACTCTCCGTCATAACTTCGCTCACATTTGTGAGCTCTATTTAGAGCTCTATTTAGAGATCTTTGCAACTCGGACCACCTAGAGAGCGAGTTGTCACATGTCCAGCTATTACTACGGAAGAACGGGTATAGCTAGTGTCAAATAAGAAGAGACTTGGCGGGTCACGTGGTTCGACTTGCGCTGCGAGAAATCCCCTCCACTGCCATTTGACAAGTCTCTTCTTTCGTGACGCGGGTTGTACAAGGTTACAAAGAAGCTGGCAAGGCGAAAAAAGAGGGAGAAGGTCACAGAAGTAAGTCAGCAGTCGGCGTTCCTGCCGTATGTAAAAGGGGTGACAGATAAGTTCGGATCAGTACTAGGTAGTTATTCGATTCCAACAATATATGTTAAGGAAAGAAGGAACGTCTGATAAGGATGTGATCCCGTATCAGACGCCACCTGTCTATAAGATAGACTGCAGCTGTGGAAGCTCATACATTGGCCAAACTAAACGTTCATTTGCCGAAATGGTCAAGGAGTATATCGCAGCAGTAAAAAACCACCAGACGAATAAATCTGCCACCTGCTTAACTCTTGCCCAAACCACTGGATAGAACTGCGTCTAGTGTCCTCTCCACCGATCGGCAATAGGATATAAGCTTTCGGCGTCGTGGAACCCAGTGGTGTGCAAAATAAAGACTAAGTTTATCGTCGGACGTATCCGTGGACATCGTGAGTGTTGTGTGCCATGCAATTCCGAATGTACAACAAAACGTCAATTCTATGTGAGGGTAGGAGTCTCTACCAGCGCATCACCGCAGCTGTCACCTCTCCACGGCAGTCTTCACGTGACCACAGTGGATGTAACTACCGAAACGTCGGGAAAACAAATCGAAAAGATTCGTCGCGTGTAAGTCCCGTCTAATATGATAATATGTGTAAATAACGCGAGTTAAGTTAGAAACAAACATTACCTACGACCCTACCTACCTACGGATACGTCTGCGAGGCCGTACGTTAACTCGCTGAAAATTCTGACCCTATCAGCGTTGATTATCTTGCAAATAGCGTTGTATGTAATGAATAATATCTCTCTTTCTCTCTATTGGAGGAATGAGAAATTCCACGCATACAGTACGCGTAACAAGGTAAACCTGGCGTCCGTCTCATGCAGACTGACAAAGTCAAGTACCTACTCGTAAAGTAACGCATGAGATGGGCCCGGCGGTGTACAACTGCATTCCTAAACATATCACCGAAGGAGCTACTGACAATATCTTCAAAGGAAAATTAAAGTGTTGACTAATTGAACAAACATTCTATAAAAATTACGAAATTTTCTTCTATAAGGATAATTTTAACTGAATATTTACATTAATCAGTAAGTATTTGATAATGAACATTTTAAATTTTAATCAATTATTCGACATTGTCTATTATTAATTTGACATTATAATAATGGCCTGTATATAATTTTAATTCGTTATTTGACATTCGTCGTCGACCTAGCGCTTATCCCAACCTCTGCCAGGGTCCGCTTTCCTACTCAATCTTCTCCACTTCGCGCGGTCTTCGGCATCCTCAAGTCGTAAGCCGTTGGCTCTCGCACTCGACTCAGCGATGTCAATCCATCGCTTCTTGGGTCGCCCACAGGGCCTCTTTCCTCGCGTAACTCCGCACATCCACCGTAGCATTTTCATTCCATTGGCGTGGAGTTCGCGAACGTGTTTCGTCAGCGCTGGCCAAGTCTCGCAGCCTTAGAGCATCACCGGTCTAATTATACTCTTGTATATAAGCCCTTTGAGCTTCAAGGGGATTTTAAGGTCACAGGTTCCCGCCATTTGGCCCAAGCTGCAGAGATTCGAAACTTGACATCGGGGCCGATATCGCCGGACTCGTGCATCACGGATCCGAGGTATTTGAATTTATCTGTTCTATTGACAGCTTCGTTACCTACAAGGATGGTTTCGGGATCTACGCTGCAGCTAGCCATATACTCCGTTTTGGCGACATTCAATATCAACCCACCGTTTTCTAGCACATCCTTCCACGTGTTTACTCTGGTCTCAAGATCCTGTCTAAGCTTGCTCACCAGTACAATGTCGTCAGCGTACTTCAAGAGCCAAGGAGGCATGTCCTGAATTTCCGCTGAGAGGGTATCGAGCACAATGCAAA
This sequence comes from Blastobasis lacticolella, assembly GCA_905147135.1. Lineage (NCBI taxonomy): Eukaryota > Metazoa > Arthropoda > Insecta > Lepidoptera > Blastobasidae > Blastobasis > Blastobasis lacticolella. The sequence goes on along the minus strand of LR990058.1, from coordinate 17,432,605 downwards.
ACAAGTAAAGGTTCAGCACAGAACCCTGGTGAACACCTACAGTAATTGGAAAAGGATTAGTATGACCTACGATGGTTTTGACGACGGCTCCAGTATTGGCATACCTACATATCCTGTATAATACTAATGTACATTATCTCCCGAGGAACACTGTCGAAAGCACTTTGCAGGTCAAGAAATGCGTAATGCAATGGTTGATTCCTACTGCAATGGGACTCCTGGAGGACCCTGAGAGCAAAGATTGGATCCATGGTGCTGCAGCCCGGCCTGAAGCCGTATTGGCATTCCGACAAGGAACATTCCTGGCGAAGTCTCTGGTCCATAATACGTACGAGTAGCTTCATTGTGTGGCTCATGAGTTTGATACCTCGATAGTTGCCGCACTCCTGCACGCTGCCCTTTCCTTTATAAATTGGCGTAATAATATTTACGCACCACGCGTCAGGTATAAGCCCCGTGGCTACGACCCTATTGAATAGTTCAGTGAGCAAGAGTACGCCTCGGGTCCCCATTGTTTTCCAAGTTTCTATGGTTATTTGACATTATTTATTATTATTTTGCTTTACCTATTTTGACATATTGCTCGACTATTTTGTGTTATAGATATTACAATCAATGTAATAATTATGTGCTTCTTTACGTATTTTATATGATTAAATATTGATATATAATTTATATTACCAGATGAATAATAAGAATATGGAACAAGAAAAAAAAACACAGTAGGTATATGAAACTCATGACAAGCTTCAGGAAAGTTTAATGAGAGTAAATTACTGAAGAACAACCCTGTACACTGGTGTTCTTCAGCCCTTCCGACTGTGAGTAGGTACCTACGTGCCCGGGCAGCTGCGGACTGCCATTGGTCGCGCCACCGCTCAAAATATACAAAATTTGGAAATTGAGGTGGCTGGTTTTGCAGAAAAACCAAAAGCCGAGATTATGATGCAAACTGTTAAAAAATATTTAAATAATTCTAAAAGTTGTTAATTACCTACTAATAAATAAAATTGTGAAGGTTTGAAACTTAAGTTTGGGGGTGATGGGGACGAGATCCGAAAGAGATGTGCTATTACAAGATCTACCGTTGACATGTTAAAAAGAGTCTGGAGCAACCGCAGCATCACCGAAGACACGAAAGTCCGCCTGATAAGAAGCTTATATTCCCCACATTTCTGTATGGCGCAGAAACCTGGACAGTTTGCCTGAAAGACCAATGCAAAATCGATGCACTGAAAAGGTAGTGCACGTGGCGGCTGCTGCGGATCCCTTGGACTGCGTTTCGGACCAATGTCTCGATCTTGGAAGAGCTTAAAGTTAAGAAAAGATTATCGTCGACTGTGCTATAATACGAATCCTCAAATACTTCGGATACATTGTTCGAAATCCAAACTCCATGAAAAGACTCGTTGTCCAGGGGCAAGTGGAAGGCAAGCGGGCACGAGGTCGATCCCTTACACGTTAAAAGGCTGCCGCACAAAGTCCTATAGTCCAATGTTCCCGTAACGTTGCAGACCTCAACAAGTGGCGCATAACTTAGTTACTAAGTTACATAACTTAGTTACTTAACTACGGCAACTTATTAAGTAGGGTAGTTAATAATTTATTAACTTAGAAGCAAGTAACTTGAGTTTGAATTTGTTTGTCAACGAATTGCGCGAGACATAAATCGAAAATTGGAGAACCTAGGAAGTTAAGCGAAGTCTTATCGAAGACAGTAACATTGGGGGCTAAAGGCGGCCTTAACAGAATCTGCTGTCGGAACTCCCGAGATGTACAGTCACCTGGGGCCCGACCGCCTAACGCCATTGTCAGAACCATGCGATCGCCTATCTAAAGGCCCTGCTACACGGTCACAAACTAGATTGCGAACCAGTTGACTTTGCTGTGACCTCTGTTATAAAACACCGCTGTCTTTGCAGCTCATCGAAATAATATTGTGTACTACGTAAAACTGGAATGCATACCTACTGTGCAGAAAAAGATAGAGTTTTACAATAAAGTATGTAAATGAAAAAAGTCCACGGGACTGAACTGTTGTTCTATACAAGTATTTATCTACTTTTAAGTTAGTATGTAGGACAAATAATGAATTAGTACATAAGACATTTAAAAAAGAATTAACGAAGGCTCTGTAGGTTTCTTGCTGTTGCCCACGGAGAACCACTTTGAAAGCAGAACTTTCCATCCCGTCCCACGCGCAGTGTCTTTTGGTCGTTCCAGGGCTGATGTGTGCCTGCTCTGGGTAGGAAGGGGTAGGGGTATTGTACTATCTAATACCTACACTAGTTATGTCTGTTCTACATACTAACTTAAAAGTAGCTAAATACCTGTATAGAACAGCAGTTCCGTCTCTTTGACTTTTGTCAAATGCATATTTAGGTCTAAAAACTAAAAACCCCGACTTAAAAAAACTGAAAAGTTAAAAACAAGCCGAATGTTAAAAGTAAACCCATTCTAAATTTCTATAAATATTGTGTAGGTATGGGTAATCTTGGTATTTATGCCCTTACTCTGGCATGCGGGGCTCTGCCGGAGTGGACCTGTATTTCCCTAGCTACTCGTGGGACTTGCATGGATACAAAAAATATTTCAAATAATCAGTCCGATGTCTCTGCCATGGAAGTGGTGGAGATTGATTCTGTGGAGGAGGGAGTGCTCTTGGCCTCCCCACCGCCCAGACAAAATGATGAGTTTGTGAGGGAGAACCCTGGGGAAGGTGACATTGTGCCAAACCCAACAGGGAACACGACCTCTAAACCCATCAAACCAGGGGGCCGTAAAAAGCTCTGTGGTGCAGCGCGTAAGCGCTTCAAAAGGTTGAGGGCGGAGGACGTAAGTGTCGATGAGGCACTCGTCCTCTGTCGTCAACCTTGGAAGGATATTCCTCACGTTCCCTCTGAGTCGAAGGCGGTAAAGCGCACTCGCTCTGAGGAGGAATCGCCGAAGGGCCAGCTAAGGAAGACTCCTAAGACCACTCTGGAGAGTAGGATAAAACCGACCTTCAGTGAAGTGGCCGGGTCATCCAAAGTTGGAATCCGAGGCGAATTCCCACTAACGGAGGAACAGGTGGGGCTTGTGCGTCGCTCCCTTATACTTCTTATTCATAAGGAGAGTAGGGGGGAGGGGCCCAAGTTCGTTTCCTTCTCGCATAAACCAGGATGGATCCTGGTGGTATGTGAGAATGAAAACAGCAAGGACTGGCTTACGAAGGTGGTACCAGATTTAAAACCATGGCCTGAAGCAAAACTCTCGGTTTTACAGGAGAACGAATTGCCCAAGCCAGCGGTAGTCACCACCTTCATTCCCAGCAGTGAAGCCCAGTCCTTGGACGAGGCGATAAGCCTGCTGCGTACCCAGAACAGGGGCCTCATGACTGAGCTCTGGAAGGTTCTCCACAGCAGGAAAGAAGAGGGGGGTGTAATCGCCACCTTTGCAGTGGACGACGCCTCTGTGGAGACTCTGAAGGGGAATCAGGGCAGGGCCGCCCTTGGTTTTAGGAGCATAGTCTTCAGAAGCAAGGGCGACCAAAACAAGGAGGACCCTGTACAACCAGGTACCTCTACCTCCAATATTACGCAGGCTTCAGTGCTCGCGACACCGACGCCGTCTGAGCAGCAAGGAGTGTCTGGACCCCAGAACCTGGGAACTAGACCTCCTCTAAACTTTGCTGCCAGAGGGCGGGGTGCTCTTGGAGGTAGAGGATCTGCACGGGGAACGGCTCGGGGCATGGTCCAGACTGGACGCGGACGATCTCGTCCACCGAAGGGAAGGGGTAGGCCCGGGGTCGGGGCACAACCCAAAAAATAATGGCAACCCAGGGAAAGAAGGTGAGGTTCTTGCAGGCCAATCTCCACCACGCTGCGGCAGCAAGTGCTGTGGTTGAAAAATGGCTCTGCGAGGAAAGGGCAGACCTCGCCCTCATACAAGAGCCCTGGGTGTCACATTCCAATATTCTGGGACTCATCGCTGCCGGTAAGATAATTTTTAACAAAGGCAGCAACAGACCCAGAGCCTGTATTGTTTTTAATAAAAACATTGACTTATTGACTGTTGCAGAGTTGTGTAACGATGACATTGTAGCAGCCATTTTAGCCATCAAAGGGAGCACGGCCAGAGTTCTTGTGTGCTCGGCCTATCTTCCAGGCGATAAGGAGGATCCTGCTGAGGACCTGGCGAGGGTGACGGAGTACGCCCGCCGACACAAGCTGCAGCTGCTCGTGGGGTGCGACGCAAACGCCCATCACACCGTATGGGGTAGCTCAGATGTCAACAGCAGAGGTAGTAGATTATATGACTTTCTACTAACAAATGGCTGGCATGCGGTGAATAGGGGATGTAAACCGACCTTTGTAACCCGTGTACGTCAAGAGGTGTTGGACATAACCATTGCAACTAATGATCTGGCTAGACGTATCATAGACTGGCACGTTAGCGATGAGCCATCAATGTCCGACCACAATCATATCTGTTTCGATTTGTTAGGATCATTTCCAAATCAGAAAATCAACTTTAGGAATCCTAGAATCACTGACTGGGCTGCTTTTAAAGACAAACTCAAGTTGTATCTAGAAGATGTTCCTAAAACAATCAAGACCAAAGATACTCTAGACATAGCAGTGGCGGTTACCTCAAATAGTTTAATCAAAGCCTATGAAGATAGCTGTCCTGAGAAATCAATGTCGTCTAAAAGAACAGTACCGTGGTGGAACTCTAAGCTGGATAGGCTCAGAAGTAAAACTCGAAAACTGTTCAATAAGGCTAAAAGGACCCTCGATTGGGAGGCCTATCGAAAAGCCTTAACAGAATACAATAATGAAATTAGGAAGTCTAAGCGAGCGACATGGAAAAACTTCTGCGAAGGGGTAAACAACACACCACACACATCACATCACAGCCCGGAACAGTCCACTGCAGGACTTAGGGCCTCTCCCACGAAAGGGGACAACACACCACAATGTGCATGAATCCACAAGTTCCTCGCGAAAGACAAACCTAACCAAATCGGACTGCTAAGGTACCCAAACGGGGACTATACAGCAGACGAAAAAGAAACATTAAGTTTATTGGTATCGACCCATTTTCCTGGTGCTTCTGGTGGGAGAGTGCACTCCGCTCAACCACTTCGACCAAGTGTCGATGACTGGAGGAGGGCGTCTCTCATTATTAGACCTTCTCGGGTAAGAGGGGCCGTCAAAACCTTTAAACCCTATAAGGCATGTGGAGAGGACGGCATTTTTCCCGCACTGTTGCAGCAGGGAATAGAAATTATACTCCCTCACATGGTAAAAATCTTCAGAGCAAGTTACGCCTGGGGACATATTCCAGAAGAATGGGCCAAGGTCAAAGTCCTCTTTATCCCAAAGGCTGGCAAGAGAGACTATTCTCAACCGAGATCCCTCCGGCCTATCAGTCTAAGTTCATTCATGTTAAAGACTTTGGAAAAAATTCTGGATATTTACATTAGGGAAACAATAACAATTGACAACCCTATTCATTACACTCAACATGCCTACATCAAAGGAAGGTCGACTGAAACTGCCCTATTAAACTTGGTAGACAAGGTCGAAAAGGAATTAGAGGACAAACAAATTGCACTTTGTGCGTTTCTGGATATTGAGGGCGCTTTTGACAATACCCCAACAAAGACCTTAATTCAAGGACTCACTGAAAAGAAGATTGACAGCACAACAGTCAGATGGGTGGAAGCAATGCTCTCAAACCGAAAAGCGAAGGTTGCCCTACATGGAAGCTCGTTTGAAGTATTTACTACCAGAGGCTGTCCACAAGGAGGGGTCCTATCTCCACTGTTGTGGACCCTAGCGGTAGATCAGCTCTTGCATAAATTGGCAGAGCTCAGGATAGATGCACAGGGCTATGCTGATGACCTTGTGATAATTGTCAGGGGCTTCTGCCAAAGTACGATTTCATACATTATGCAAAGAGCGATGAATATTATTGATAATTGGTGCAGGGACAATGAGCTGTCTATTAATGCAGATAAAACTGTAATTGTACCATTTACCAATAAAAGACAACTTGACGGATTAGTCAAACCGCGGTTAAATGGCAAAACTGTAGACTTTTCAAAGGAAGTGAAATGTCTGGGTTTAATACTAGATCAAAAACTGACCTGGAACAGCCATCTAACTGCAATTTTACAGAAGGCTAAAATAGCCTTAGGCATTTCCAGTCGACTGGCAGGGAAAACCTGGGGCTTGACCCCAAAAATCTCTATGTGGCTTTATACAGCTATAGTACGACCCATAATTACGTATGCCTCTATAGTGTGGCATACAAAAGCCAACCAGGAGACTGTGATTAATATACTGAGCGGCTTACAGAGAACGGCGTGCCTTTTGGTCACAGGAGCCATGACAACCGCCCCGGGAGCGGCCCTGGATGCAATTCTGGACCTTCCGCCGCTACATCTGCATTTGCAAATGGTGGCGGCGGCCAGTATGCACAGGGTAACCATCCAGGGGGAGGGGAAATGGCTCTCACAGTCTCTGAAATCTTTTCAGGAAACGATCATGGGCAATAAAATACTAGGTATGCATACAGACACCATGATTCCTAAGTGTGAACACCATAAACTTTACACTGTAGAGATCCCAGCCAGGGATGAGTGGCTCAAAAGCCAAATTTCCTGGAAAAAAGGGAGCCTGATCTGGTACACAGATGGATCCAAATCAGGACATCACGTGGGGAGTGGAATATATGGGGAGCGACCTAGGGTTAAGAAATTTCTGAACCTGGGCAAGCACGCCTCTATTTTTCAAGCCGAGGTTTACGCAATTTTGGAATGCGCTGATATTAACCTCCAAAGGCACTACGTGAACCATTGTATTTATATACACTCAGACAGTCAAGCAGCTTTATTAGCCCTATCATCAAACTCTGTGAGTTCTAGATTGGTGCTAAACTGTGTGAATGTTCTCAATTCCTTGGGTGAGAAAAACCAAGTAATTTTACGTTGGGTCCCAGGACATGAAGGGATCGACGGCAACGAAATTGCAGACGATCTAGCTAAGGCTGGTAGTGTGACCACAACACATGGTCCAGAACCATTCTGTGGAATACCAAAAAGCCTAGTCAAACTGACCCTACGGACAAATTGCAAAGAGCAATCATTAGAGCACTGGAAGATGCAGCCAGGCCTAAACCATTCTAAAGCATTAGTCAAGGCCTACAATGGCCTACATGCCAAAGAACGATTACTACTCAGTAGAAATAAGTTGCGGATCCTGGTAAGGGCGCTGACTGGTCACTGTGGGCTGAACAAGCACATGTTTAACTTGAAGATCAGCAGTACAAAGGACTGCAGATTCTGTAAGGAGGACGAGGAATCGCCTCTTCACCTGATTTGCAAGTGCGAAGCCCTGATGCGCAAACGTAGCATCCATCTTGGTAAATACCAGCTACTACCGGATGAGGTGCACGATATCAGTGCTAAGAGCCTTTTACAGTTCATAGAAGCTGTAGGGATCAGCACTGAACTGTAAGCCAGAGGCGATCACAATAGATCAGTAATGGTCGCAGTGATACTAGGACGTTTAGCCTTGAAAAGCCCACTCAACAAATAATAATAATAATGGGTAATCTTAAGTAATCGTAAAATGGGGCCCCGACTGCTTTAAAGTTTAAATTAAACTAACATTTGCACCCACTCATCCATAACTAATAGTTAATTAACCACAGATTCATAATTGTTAATTTTTAATATTTAATATTTTAATTGCCTCTTTGTCTGGGTCGTCATTGTTGCATAGGTTACAGTAACATGTATGCTTCGTCTAATATAGGATGATAATTTTGACAGCTCACTAATTCTTGGTCCTTGGCGCACGCCTACGAAGTGAAAACACGTTTTTTTTTGGTAAAATGTACAACTGATAATGTCATACTTCATAGACAGGTACCGCCCCTTTAGTGAAGTGCCACGAATATCAACAGACAACTGAAAATCGGTATTCAAATAAAATAATAGAACATTAAAAATTTTCATTTAGGTAATTATATTATTTTTTGTAACTAAATTCTTATTTCTTGTTTGGATGTTTGGAAAATTCATTATTTAAATTTCAGCTCGGCCGGGAATCGAACCCGAGACCCTCTGCTTGACAGACCAGGGGGCTTATCATGAGCTCTTATAGCAGAACCTCACGAAGCTCAGATGGCAGTCGCTCCACGGTAATTACCTGATCTCCCAAATCCTGAATCATGGTTAAGATGAACCCCCGAGCCCCATTATCGTATCTAGGGCTATATTCCAGGGGGGGGGCTGGCCCCTGAGGATTCCTGGGTTGTATTTAATTTAAATTATGTTTGTATGAAGTTCTTACATACGCACGTTACATACGTTATGTACATACGCACATACGATACATCCTGGGGTGTGCATGGCCCACCCGGCCCACCCTATACCTATACCACGCCTATACCGAGCTCTCGTGCTACCTTCAAATAAACGTCAAGATGATTTTATATCTACAGTAATACCTACCTAAAAATACTGTGGAATCAACAAGGTCTAAATTTTTGTCCTACGTATATATTAGTTGGTACTGATCTAAAATTTGGCAAGCACAATTTTAAACATTCTGTCCTTTTGCCATTCTGCCAGTCTAATAGCCTTATTCACGTCGTCAGTTAATTGTTGCCTTTTAACTTTAAACACTAAAGATGTATCATCGGAGAACACAACAATTTCGTTGGTATCTGTTAGTACGGTACGGTAAGTCATTTACATCAATAAGAAACAAAAATTTACCTAAAATTTACCCTTGAGGGTCACTCATAGAGACAAAAGACCCTCTCTCCGTTCACATCAACCTTCAGAATCCTTCCTTCTGAAAATAGGAGTAGGATATGGGTAGAAGTAGTGGTAGTAGAGTTCATTTATTGAAACTACGCGAACGAAGACTTTTACTATTGTATTCATGTATTTACGAAGAATGGTGGTAGAAGCCTGATACCCGCATATTTTTTTCATATTTTACTTCACTCGGCCAACATATGGATCCGCCTTTACATTTCACCTGTGGTAGTTGGTTTATGTTTGATTTGTTTATTTGTTTGACAGTGACATGACAATCCAATATACTTGTAAAACTAGCGACGATTACGATAAAATCAAAATAAATTTATTATAAGTACTGTAGACAATTTAAAACAAAAATGTGACTGCCACGATAATATAAAATCACCGCGCTCACAGGTACGAAATTGTAATAAAAATATATGTTTATTAAATTGTTTCAATACTAACCCGAGTTTTGTAAATAATTGTTAAATGTATTCTTATTGCGTTTTTTTAGGGTCGTCTGCATAATTGCAGCAATGTTGCACAGGTAATAGTTCCATACAATGGATGCTTACACGACAAATAGAGAAAATTACAATGCAGAAAATAGTGTTGTTCAAGAGTGATTCCGAGGAGTACCGGCGCGCTTGCAATGAAGAGGCATATGAGGCGATATTCGTGGAGCCGCTGCAGTTCAGGCTGACGGCTGGCGCGGGCGTGCGCGCGAAGGCGGCGCGCGGCGACTACGCCGGGCTGGTGCTGACCAGCCCGCGCGCTGTGGACGCGCTCGCGCAGTGCTGGGACTCGGACAAGTTCGTCATATGGAACACGAAAAAAATATATGCCGTAGGAGAGACCACGAGCCACAAGAGTAAGCTACTTCTTGGTCTGGACACTATCGGTATGAGTGCTGGTAATGCAGAAAAATTGGCAGAAATTATAGCAAAAGAAAACTCTGCAGAGACAAGATTTCTATTTCCTTGTGGCAATTTAAGCTCTGAAATACTACCACAGTCTCTTGAAGCGAAGGGCATTTTGTTGGATTGTGAAACAGTATATGAAACCCATGAAAATGACAATGTTCAGGAGAGTTTAATGAGAGTAAATGAGGAACAACCTTGTGCACTTGTGTTCTTTAGCCCTTCCGGCTGTGAGTATGTGCACCGGCAGCTGCAGACCTTCAGCAACAAGCTATCTCTCCTACCACATTTTGCCATTGGTCGCTCCACCGCTAAAAAAATTCAAAGTTTGGGAATTGAGGTTGCTGGTGTTGCAGAAAAACCAAAGGCCGAAAATGTGATGCTAACAGTTAAAAAGTATTTTAATACTTCTAGCAGCAATTAAATACTAATTAATAAAGGATAAACTATTGTTGTTATAGAAGTTATCAAATTTAAATTATAATTATATACTTTTCATCAATTTATTTTAGTATTAAGTACATATATAATTGTGCTTATAAAGAACCTTCAAGCAAAGGGTATATATTGTTGGACTTCTTGGATACAGTACATAATTCAGATTATTTTCCTATTTCTATTCAGATAGAATACCTAGTATATGAAACGCTAAATAATCAAACAGTCAAAATAAAATACAGTGACACCAACCTAATTCTGATCAGTAGACCAAACTAGAATACTTAAACATGTCATTCTACTGGCCACACTAACGCTGCAATCGAATGAACAGACAGATAAGTTGGTGGCACTCTAGCACTATTTGTATAGTGCCTATTCAGTTCCGGTTCAAACATTGTGGTATTCATAGTGTATATTTTTAACAGAAATATCACATTGTTGAATTTCAATACATATAACACTAATAAGCACAATCTGGTTTTTAGATTTATGCTACTCATAAACTTGTTAAATAGTTATTCAGAATTATATATTGGTAATTTCATCATCATCATATCAGCCAGAAGACGCCCACTGCTGGTCCAGTGCCTTCCGCATCCAGCTGGTACCTGCGATCTTTACCAGGTCGTCGGTCCACCTTATAGAAGGCCTACCTACGCTGCGTCTTCCAGTATGTGGTCGCCACTCAAGAACTTTACTGCCCTAATTGGTAATTTAGGGGGATTCTAACGCCAGGTTCCTCTGTTAACAGTGTCACAGAGGTCAAATGGTAGTCGTTCTGCTGTATATACCAGATCTGCCAAATCCTGGATAATGGTCAAGGCCGACGCTGGGCTCGCGCCGTCAACCGCGATATTGACGTCAAGATCATTGTGTATTAGTACGGATTAAACAGATTATAGCACATGATTTCCGCATTTAACACATCTCAAAGCCATGATTGGCCGTGGAGCCCTGATTAGTGATTCGACATCCATACTAAATGTCTCGTAATTTTGTTAATTCGTTGGAGTGTTGAGTCCGTAGGAGGAGTCCGGGAAAGAGTACCCGCCCTTCACTAAAATACTCATACTCTTTTTTTATACTGATATACATATTTCTATTTTCTGTAAATTGTAACTTCAGCTATATATTTATGTAATAACTAAATCTAGCTATATATAGTATATTTAGCTATATTTTCTCGTTAAGATGATATCTATCTACGTTTGATATAACTTAAATATTTTGTCAGTTATTATCGAATTTTCCAAAAATGATTTTTCGTTAATGTCTCGTGCCTGGGTGGGAGACTTTACCCCTCCAAGTAGGGAGACATTATAATAATCATAATCATCTTGGCGTTAATGTCCCGGTTGTGCTCTCGAGAACGAAGGAACCTGACCAGATTGGATCATGGTAACAAATTCAGTTGCCTGATTTTGCAGGTTTCATCACGATGTTTTCTCTTACCTTTAGAGCATCAGTTTGAATTCAACTAATGTTCATAACACAAAAAAGAGTAATTTGTACATGGCCGCAACGGGATTCGAACCTAGTATCGGATACTCAACCGCCCGGCTACCGACGCTCGTAGGGAGTAGGGAGCAAGTACACATACACGTAAGAGACATTACCCGGGTTTAAAAATGAGTAAAATAGTAAAAGGACTGTAATTTCATTAAAAATATTATAACATGATAGGGCACTTAGTATTACAAAACACAATAAAAATATTATAAACTTCGAGTGTCTTTGAGGCATGTAATTTAAATGAAGGTGGTTAAAGAAGATGTCACACATATTTTGAGTTATGTCATAGTTACTATGACCCTAATAAGTAATCACAGCCTTAGAATTATAAGCCTGTACTTGAAGGACATTTTACGTGATTATTTATTTGAAAAAGAAACAACTTTTTTTATGGAAATTGCAATAGAGATTACGCGGATAAAGTCTTCTCCCCACGCGTGGCTAATGTCTCCCACCCCACCCCTATCTGTTTATTATGTAATATTTATAAAAACTATGCAACTTCCATAAAAGCGTATTACCGTAAGTGTTACTAAGGTTTGCCATTGATATTGGTTACTTGTTTGAGTCTATATACAAAACAACATAAACTAAATGTCTTAAATTGAAAAAAGTTTCTTATTGGATGGATGCAATAACACTTTACCACTTCGCATTTCTGAACCTAACTGCAGAATGGAATAATGTCAAGAGTAATTTAATAAGTACACCAATGTCGCAAAACATAGTGCCACAAACATTTTGCTGTGGCTAATATCTCCTACCTGATAAACTCTCCCGGACTCTCTTACCTAATTGTATTATATTATGAGTAGGTAAATGTATTCAATGGTGCGCAAAAAGGGATCCTATAGGTTAATAACCTATGTAGGGGAAGGTGGCCTAAAACAGGTGAGCGCTCGTACGCTGCCATGTCAATAAGTAGTGCCGACGGGTGCATGTTCCGAGAGTAGCCGAATGATGACGAATTTAGATCCGTTTTGCTCGGGCACCGGAGCCGCTTAATGGCGAACGTATGTTTAACGAAAGTTTTTTAGTGCTTTTCTTAAAAAAAATAAGGATGTGTTCCTTGATTAGTCAAAAACCTTTATAATTAGCATATTGTTAATATTGCGCTTATATTTTAGCGCTATCTATCTTGAAATTAAGACAAAGAGTTATATCGGATTACCTTTCATTTTGAAGTCTATAATTCATCATCACAGCCTGTAACAGTCCACTGCAGGAGTTAAGGCCTCTCCCACGAAAGGGGAGGTTATTGCCATAATCTCCACGCTTGGCAGGCGGGTTGGAAGTCTACCCGGTACTTACTTTACAAAAATATGTGCCATTGGGCAAAACGGGTATAGTTTTGTATTTATTTATTTATTAGTTCATTTCACAGTTTAACAGCAATGAAATACATATAAAATATGGGTACATTATGGTTGAAATGCCAATGACAAAACTGCATTTTAAAATTTTGTTATGTAGCCACTAAGCAGCTTAGCAGATAGATACCCAAATTGACAAACAAAAAGAACAATAAAAAATAATAAAACAAGGTATATACATGTACACTGGCGTGTGTGTGTTTGTGTGTGTGTGTGTGTGTTTTCTACATCTACACTAATATTATAAAGAGGAAAGATTTGTACCTATTTTTGTATGTTTGTATGTTTGTAATGAATAGGCTCAAAAAGTACTGGGCCGATTTAAAAAATTCTTTCACCAATAGAATGCTACATTCTTCCAATTTGACATAGGCTACATTTCATTTTGAAAAAAATTAGGGATCCTTGGTAAAATTTAAACAATGTAACCGAAGGTGTAGAAAAATGAGTCTTAAAATGTCTTTCATCGAATGCGCTGCCGAAACTATTAGCGATAGAACAAAATAATGTACAACAATATTGAAGAACATCATAATGTCTACAAAAAACTCCGCGGTAGCATATGTCCAACTATTGTAGTTATGTCACTACAACAACTTTTTTCATTTTAAACATTAATGAAAATGCTAACCAAATTCAAATCATGCTATTTATGTGTTTATATTAATCCTTATCCAAATAAATTATTTTATGGTCAAGACCATTTAACTACCTATAAAATAGTTTTTAAATTATTTAAATTGGACTTTCCATTCAAAAGATATTACGAATTAAAACATTCAAACAGTAAATGTAATCTATACTAATATTATAAAGAGGAAATGTTTGATTTTTTGTTTGTTTGTTTGTTTGTATTGAATAGGCTTCGAAACTACTGGACCGATTTCAAAAATTCTTTCACCGTTGGCAAGCTACACTATCCCCGGGTGACATAGGCTATATTATATTTTCTAAAAAATTATGGATCATTAATAAAACTCCAATAATGTAACCCAAGGTGTAAGAAAATATCCAAAAAATTCCTTACATTCAAAAGATATTACGAATTAAAAAATTCAAACAGTAAATGTAATCTATACTAATATTATAAAGAGGAAATGTTTGATTTTTTGTTTGTTTGTTTGTTTGTTTGTATTGAATAGGCTTCGAAACTACTGGACCGATTTCAAAAATTCTTTCACCGTTGGCAAGCTACACTATCCCCGGGTGACATAGGCTATATTATATTTTCTAAAAAATTATGGATCATTAATAAAACTCCAATAATGTAACCCAAGGTGTAAGAAAATATCCAAAAAATTCCTTACATCGCGTGTGCTGCGAAAACTATTGATGATAGAACAAAGTAATGTACTACGACTTTGCAGAACACATAATTATTTACAAAAAGTGTCGCAACAGTATATGTCTAACTATTATAGTTATGTCACAATACGTGTTCTTTTATTTTCAAAATTTAATTGAAATGCCGCCGCTAGAAAACGCTCTTTATTTGTACCTTGGTATCAAATCAAAATCAATTACTTCATATTCACGACTGCTTCAATACCTTTATATAACTTTTTGAATTATTCAATTCAGACATTCCATTCGAAAGATATCACGAGTTTAAAAATGTGAATATTAGAAAAAATGTCGCGTGTTCGCCGCTCAGTCCGCTCGGCTATCTAGGCAGCACGGGGTACGGGAGGGGAGTCAATGTCAAGAGTCGTGTGCGGAATCGAATAATTTTCGCTTGAAAGTAACCCGTGTACCCGTAGTGGTACCCGTGCGAAGCCGGGGCGGATCGCTATCCTAAATAAAATAAAAATAAAACCCCATCACTGCGATCGGAGATATCCCAAAACGCCTTTTGTAAATTGTACACGGCTCAAATAAAAAATGTCGAGAGTAGTGGAGACGTGCCCTTCGTACAGGTCTATGGCCCTGTTAATCGGAGAGCCTAAAGCATAACCGCTGCTGTGGTCCACTGCTGCGCACGCGGCGGTGGTCGAGCAGGCGCGGCCAGCGGCCACCGCAGCGCGCGCGGGGCGAGCCCGCACTCAGGACCACCCGTGACAACAATTGTGGACTATCTACTCCGCAATTAATTAAGTCGTGTAGGAGTCTCAAGTCAGCCACGAGGCGCCTGTCCTCCAATGAATTCAATTTATGTATTTCCATACCAGCCTCATAATCTGCAGCCACCGTGCGAGACAAGGTGTTTAGCTTATTAATAAAAGATTTTTGTATTGACTCCAACCTATTACGGTGGACAGCATAGACTGGTGACCAGACCGGAGACGCGTACTCCAATACGCTCCTGACGTATGCAAAGTAATGGACTTTAAATGCAGCTGCTGAGTTTAGGGCCTGTCCTAAAAATGAAGCCCAACATCCTAACTGATTTCGCGAAAATGGATTCATAATGGGCACAAAAAGTCAATTTCGTGTCCAATACAACGCCAAGATCCTTGACCTGTGCGTTTGATAACGACATTGTTGAGTCTATACGAACAATTTAATACAAAATGGAACATGTTATTTCAATCTATATTGTAAAAATACCTCAAAGGAGTACCTTTCATTTTGAAGTCTATAATTCATCATCACAGCCTGTAACAGTCCACTGCAGGAGTTAAGGCCTCTCCCACGAAAGGGGAGGTTATTGCCATAATCTCCACGCTTGGCAGGCGGGTTGGAAGTCTATAATTACTTTACAAAAATATGTGCCATTGGGCAAAACGGGTATGGTTTTGTATTTATTTATTTATTACATGCTAACGTTGTCCCCCTTCCTAAAACATCCAAACCCGTTTCCTTTTCTGATTTTCGTCCCATATCACTATTACCATTCCTCTCAAAGGTCCTAGAGCACATTATCCACAGTCAGCTCACGCAGTACCTGTCATCAAACTGTCTACTTTCTCCTTTCCAATCTGGCTTCCGACCAGGGCACAGTACCGTAACAGCACTGCTAAAAGTCACTGATGATATCCGCTTTGCGATGGAAAATAAGTCTCTTACCATTCTAACATTGCTTGACTTTAGCAGGGCCTTCAATTCTGTAGACTTTGATGTTCTTCTTGCTATTCTTCGCTCTCTTAACATATCTCCTTCTGTGGTAGCATGGTTCGCTTCGTACCTTCGCGGTCGCCTGCAGCGGGTCCGCTCTGATGAGGTCTTCTCGGATTGGTGTGATCTCGTTGCGGGTGTGCCGCAGGGTGGCGTTCTTTCACCTCTCCTATTCTCAATTTTTATCAACACGGTTACCTCAGTCATTTCCTCCAATTTTCATCTCTATGCAGACGACTTGCAGGTTTACCACCACTTTAAAATTACAGACATTGAAGATGCTTTTGCCTGCATTAATAATGATTTGCAGCGTATATCTGCCTGGGCTGAATCGTTTGGCTTGCTTGTTAACCCCAAAAAGTCTCAGGCTCTTCTCATCGGAAGCCCGTATATGTGTAGGCAGCTTGGTAATGTCACTGGTGTCCCGCAAATTACATACGATGGAATTCCAATCCCACTGAGCAAATCTGCAAAGAATCTTGGCCTCGTATTTGATTCAAATTTGTCCTGGGTATCTCACGTCGATGAGGTCAGCAAGAGAATACATTACTCGTTTCACTCTCTCAAATGCCTCCAAAGTTTCTTACCTTTCAAAACTAAAATCTCTCTGGTCCAATATCTTCTTCTTCCTCTTCTTGATTACGCTGACTCCTGCTACTTGGATGCCACTGAGGAGATATTGAACAAATTGGGGCGCCTTCAAAATGTATGTATCCGATTTATTTATGGATTGCGCAAATATGACCATATTTCAAGTTGCCGAAAACAGCTCAAATGGCTCCCAATCCGCCTACGCAGGAATGCTCATATCCTATCCACCCTTTATAAAGTCCTGTATATCTCTCCCGCTCCCGTTCCGTTCACAGAGGTATGAGGGATCATACCTCTGTGAACGGTTTCACTTTGCCCGTCCACAAGATAAGCCTTGTCGTTCTAGCGTAAGATCGTTGCTAACAATTCCTGCTAACCATTCCGACTTCCTTTCCTATTCCTTCACTGTTCATGCAGCAAGACTGTGGACGCACGAAGTGCGTGACAGCCAATCTATCCATATATTTAAAAAGCGTGTAAAGGATCACTATCTATCTCAGTGTGCCTAGACGTATTACAATGCCTTAATACATATTATGTATTAATATAGTATATGTTTATTTTATTTATATATACCTATTAGTATGTATAGAATATTATGTATGTATTTATTTATAGTATATAATTATTGTGCACGTCGTATCTGCGTATATTTATCATATCTCTCTTTTTGTAGGCCTGCTGGAAGAGATTTCTTTTTAGAGATAAGTAGTGCCTGTTGTCTAATATCTAATTTGTACTATATCTTTCATTTTCTTGCGTACAATAAATTGTTAAATAAATAAATATTAGTGTTTTGATCTACAACTCCTGTAGCTATTAATATTACATCAATAGAAAGGTTGATTTTGTTAGGTGGTTGAGGTGTTTAAGTTTGCATTTTAACAGTAAACAAAATGTTAAATGCTTACAGTCGAAATGATAAACTATAGTCGGTGGGTAAAATATTTTTTCCTAGTTGTTAGATTTTAAGTTTGATTCACCAATCCTAAAAATTATGACGTCTACCCGTTTTGTCCTAATCCGATACCCGTTTTAGGCTCATATGCGGGCAAAACGGGTTATTTTAGAGATTTCTTATTTCTTGTATTTATAAAAGATTTGATAGAAAATGCTTCAAAATAGTGTTTTACTTTCAAGTTTAATAAACATCCTATCTTATAAACTAAATTAAGCTAAGATAAGACCATATTTCTAGATTTTTTTATCCTTGCGCGAAACTTACCCGTTCTAGGTCACCTTCCCCTATAAAAAAGCAGTTAAATAAAAAAACCCAATTTGCCGTTAGATGGCGTTCTTTTTTGATTGCTTTGTTGCTTTTTTATTATTAACATCTAGAATCCATTTCGCGCTCAATTGAATTCTAACGGCAAATTGCACAACTAACATAACTTTGAACGAAAGTCGATCGAAGGTTACATATTTCTATGAAAATCGTTCCACCTTGAGTTAAGTAGGTAGGTATTTGCAAGGACGATGTCATCGAAGGAAGGGAAGGTCACACTTCGAGCTCTTGCTGAGCCACGGAGCGCGACATCTCCGCGCGGGACGCTCCCGGCGCGGGGTCTGCCGCGGCCGCGGGCGCACCGCCCGCCGCCGCCGCCGCGAAGTACGCCGCCACCGCGCCGCCCACCAGCAGCGCCGCCGACGCCAGCGCCAGCGGCTGCCAACACAACGTTCCGTTACTGCGGTCGTCGCCGCGGCCACCGCACCACACGGTCACCGCATTCACCCACCGCATGCACGTAGTCCAGCGGCGCCGAGGGCGGGCACAGCGCCAGCGCCAACACCGCCCACGCTACCAGCACCACGCCCGACACCGACGACACCACCAAGTCCTGCATCAGAAAGAAAGCTTCGATCTCATCGGGCCCACAGATCGCGTCCGTCGCTACACGCAACGCGTACCAACCGTGTAGAAAAAGGCGAGCGGCGCCCGCGCTGGTAAGTCACAAAGCGCGAGGGCGCACAGCAGCGCCTGCGCCGCGGCCGCCGCCGCCGCCGCCGCCGCGCCGCCGCTGCCGCACCCGCCCGCCGCCGCCAGCCACACCGCCGCCGCCGCGATGCTGGCCGGCTGCAACACTCGCAGCGTCAGCGTCGCTACCCGACTGCGCCTGCTCTGCCCCGCGCACACGGACACTTACCACCGACAGCACCTTCAAGACCCCCGACACGGATAGGAAGAAGTCATTTTCGGTGTAGTATCTCTTCAATATTTCACGCTCCGAGTCTGACATGCCCGCGGTGGCTTTTCCTTTGAATTGAATAAGTAGATTCCAATTATTCCAATATTATCAGATAATTACTATATCTGTGATATGATATTGATACCTATCTAATATCAGATTAGGGCTGAGATTTTTGTTGGGCGTTATCTACCACTTTGCCACTTTACTCCTTTCTCACGTGAAAAGTATATATAGTAAGTACTTACTGTATATATTTTTCAAAATTAGGTAAATGTGTAAATGCCTACAATCGAACAAACGTAGGACTACAAACGAGCGATGGCATTCAACCATTCCTTATACACAAGGTCATAATGACTAAGGACGGTAGGTACCTTAGCAAGCCTACAATAGCTAGATTATAGTTCTTTGAATTGTCAATGGGTCATTGGGTTTCCTATAGGTTTCTGTGACCGTAGCCGTAAGTTGGCTAATTATAGACATATAAATCTATATAGGCCGGATTCAAATGGTAATTTTGTTTCCAGTACATTTTATTCCCAGTAGGCACGACGAAAACTGGTTACGAATGGGAATGTTATTTTCAGTACATTTTATTTCCTGTGTGTACGACCGGGAATAAAAGGTCAGGAATTGACGAACTAGGGTAATTTTAACCTATTGACCGCCACAATATGAAGGAACTATATAAACTTTACTTTACTTACTACGCTGGCTCCGGGACCCAAAGTGGATCTTGGCCTGCGACACCAGAGATCACCACCTCTGCCTATCCTGCGCCGTCTCCTGCAAATCGAGGATTCCTAGTGCGTGCAGGTCTTTCAGGACTTCATCCATCCAGCGATATCTGGGTCGCCCGACCGGTCGACGTCCGCCCGGACGACCCACATATCTCCTTATGGCGCGATCCTCCCCATCCTCTCCACGTGGCCAAGCCAACGCAGCCTTGCGGCCTTGATCTCTTTATAAAATTTTGAGAAAATTGCATTTTATCAGAGTTTAATGTTTGTCATATACATATAGATGACCGTGACACTTCGTCCTTGATACCAAGGCATATATCTACACGTGCTCGTGATGATAACAAACAACTTACTATTACCAACTCTGAAACCTTGGCAGAATTCGTTTTAAATTTTGTAAGAAAAATTTTTTTTCCGCGATGTAATTAGGATAATTTTTATTTACGGAAAAATATATATTTTTTTTTAGGTACTTTTTGGTATCATAGTAAAAGTTATTTGTTATCACGAGCACAAGTAGGTACCCTTTGGTATCAAGAATTAATTTAAAGTCACCTGTATATAAGTAGAGTGAAGCACGAGATATTAGCAGACCGGCTAAGCAAAGGACCTCCAAGAGCCCTTTGTGTTATTAGAAAAGAAAACTGCAAATGTATATATGAAAACCATATATTATTAATCAAATTTTTAAAATGACTAGTGGAGTCCTCGTTGTGGGGCGACGCGCGGCGCCGGCGGGTGGCGGTTGACGATCAACCGATTGTGTATTTGCCGCCAGCCAAATCGGACTATCCAGCTAGGTGTTTTACAATAAGCCCGTTTTGGTTACCACTCATTCCTACTATAGGTAGCATCTACACAACTTACTTCTCTGGGAAAGAAAGTCGGTATCAATTTGTTTCCAACTCCATTTTCTCACTTTATTTCTGGTTCTAAAACAGTATTCGACTTTTCTGTTTTGATCGTCGCTGACGTAAGTCTTGCCCAGCGTATATTGGATAGTTAATGGCAAGAGTGCAGCGAGGCTGTGCTTATGATTTCGAAAACCAGTAGGGGTAAAAATCGAAAGATAATTTTTGGAAGGGATTAAATAGTTCGTTTCAATAGTTAGAATGCACTTAGGAGATCCGTGCAGTAGCATACCCAGAATATTTGCCAAAAATTACAATGAATTGCAAATGACCACGGCTACCAAAACGGCTAGCGTAATGCTACGATCTGGCTGGGACATATTCACTACCTTGTACAATGTCCAAACAAACAACGGATATAATTTCAACAAAAGGATCTGCAGTGAACGCGACGCGACGATATGTAGACGCGGCGGCGCGCGCGCGCCTCTCCGGACAGTATAAAATTAGTTCTTACAACAATCTTATCATAATTATTCAATTATTTCTAATTATTTCATATACTATGAACTATTATACAAATGCAAACTATTCTTCAATATCAAGCCTTTCAAAGTTGGAAATAAACAATCCATACAATAATTGGTAGGTACACATTTCTCTGATTACATTTATTATCCTTCAAGTAACACTGTCATAATATGTATATACTTTTTAAATAATAGGTAATACAATATAACTTCCAAAACACATCTGGACGCTGAGATATGAGACCAAAAATTCATGCACAAATCTTACCACTAAATAGAACCTTCCACACCGTCAGGTTTAAAAAAATGAGATCAAACGCGCGACATTATAAATTACTCTAACATTTTGTGCAAGTCTAATCGAAGAATGTTGCTGATTCAAAACATGAACGTTAATAAATGACTAGCATAAAAATCAGACTTACGATGGAAATCAGAGCTGCGGCCGGCGGCGGCCAACTAATATAAAACGGTAATACACAGATGCATCTGCAAAACAGCCGCAGAATAGACTGGCTCTATTATTATTATAATTAGCGAAAACAAGGACAACTTATAACGTATGGTGCGTTTCAAACAATTACCCAAGATTTTACAACATTCGTCTTGGTTGTCTCTTAGGAACCGCTTTAGTTTAATTGCCACTAGCTAGTTATATTCGCGAACTCGTTCCTGATGACCTTTGGCAGTGAAGTAGTGCAGTTCGCGGGCGCTGTATTTTAAAACACAAATACATATATAATATTTTTATAACTGCGTGCGGCATTTGCGGGTTTGCAGATACTTCTGTATACGATATAAATGTATCCTACGGAGATAACACGTCGAGTACACGTCGGTAAGCGGCGCCGCACGGCCGTCGCCCGCGCCCTCGGCTCGGGAGGCGGGCTCGCCCGGCGCGAAACGAATATTGAAACATACAATATATACTTTTTTCAAAAACTTGTCAAAAAATGCACAGGTTCCACTCCGAGATCCTCGAAGGGCGGCACCGAGCGCCGGTCACGCGACGAGTCGGGCGCCTCGGCGGCGACGGGGCGGGCCCCCGGCCGGAGCGCGGCCGCGCCGGGCGGCGACGGCGCTCAGAACTCGGTGGAGGGTGGCCTTCACTATAAGGGGTCGTCGCGCGACGTGGACGGCTGCGGCTGCGGCGGCGGCGGCGGCGGCGGCGGCGCGGCCGGCACCGCGCGGTAGGCGGCGCGCGGCGGCGGCGGCGGCTGCGGGCCCGCGCGGCGCCGGCGCGCCGCCAGCCAGCCGCGGCCCTCGCAGCACACGATGGCCGCCGCCGCCGCCGCCGCCGCCAGCCCCAGCGCGGCCGCGGCCAGCAGCAGCGCGGCGATGCGCGGCGGCGCCCAGCGGTACTCGGGCGCGGCCAGCACGGCGTGCGCGGTGGCGGCCGCGCCGGCGGTGAGCGCGGCGCAGCTCCAGGCGGCCGTGGCCAGCGCGAGCCGGTCCCAGCGCAGCGGCAGCAGCGCGGCGAGCCGCGTGACGTGCGCGGCCAGCAGCGCGGCGTGCAGCAGCGCGGCCGAGAGCGCGCCCAGCGCCAGCAGCCGCACGCGGCCGGCGAGCGGCAGCCGCCACAGGCGCACGCCGGCCACGGCCCACACGCACGCGCACGCGGCCAGGCTGGCGAGCGCCACGAGCGCCGCGCCCGCGCCGCCCGGCGTGAGCAGGTGCCGCAGCCGGCAGTAGAGCGGCGCGAGCGCGCGCGGCCGCGGCGGCGGGGCGCGCGAGTAGTGCGCGTGCGAGTCCCAGCTGCGCTCGGTGGCGTCGGTGCCGGCCGGCGAGCGCCCGCCGCCCGCGCCCGCGCCCGCCCCGCCCGCGCCCGCGCCGCCGCCCGCCGCGCCGCCGAACCCGCCGAACCCGCTGCCCGCTATCTCAAAGTCCTGCCACAAAATACCGTTCATGTTACGAGTGTTTCCGACTTCAAGGTAGGATTAAAGTATATAACAAGAAGTGCAAAAATTAAAAAACCCGACTGCTAATAATAAAATTAAAATAAGTAGAATATATTTTTAAAATTACTTTTATTTTGATACCCCACTCGATTGGTTTAGAGAAAAAATATTTTCGAAAGTCAATATGGCACCTAAAATCCGCCTTTTAAAGTTTTAATATACCCAGTGTCACTTGCGTGACCAAGACGAGTCTAGCAACACATCAAATGTAAATCCGTTGAGCCGTAAGGGCCCATGTAGCCCATGTCCAAGAAATATACATACATGTGACCTGCACGCAACTCTCCTGTCCCAGGGCAAAAATGAAGATATTATAGGTACTGAGTTGTCATAAGAACAAAGAACAAGCAGTGGACTTTTATAATAACAATGTTAGTGGTACTAAGTCCTGAGGTTAAAAACCACAATAAATACTTAAAATACCAAGCTATGAGAACCATTTTCAACAGGTGAGCTGTTACGGTCTAGTGGTGCTAGATACCAAATAATCATCATAACATCAATATCCCAGTTGTACTCTAACAGCCACAGGCCTGGGATCCGACATGAACTGGAGCCAACATTTGGCAGATTAAATAATTATAGTAAAGAGATTGCTGTCTGACCTCTTAACAACTGAGGATCTTGACTAAACACAACATAGTTACAAGAAAAATCTGTTGTTTGCCAACCCAATATCGAGTCACTTGGATATGACAGGTTAAACAAGTGGAATTTGCTCACTTGCAATTTCAATTTTAATATGCATTTGAGAATTCTTTTAACATTGGACAGATCCATAAACTACAAGTCAAAGTTATACTTAAAGAGTAGTGCCCCTGATTATGATCACGCTGTTGAAGTTGTGTCTATTATTAATTTTCAACAAAAGATTAGATTACTGAGTGCATATTAAATGGCTGCAGCTACTACCAAGGTGTTAGTAAACCTCAGTCTATAACCTTCCTTAACACAATAAATTATGTTTAATAAAATGTTAGGCTGAAGTTTAATAAATAATTACCAAGCAATACCTCTCTTCCTAGGGATTATTTCTGACAAATTGATTGTCAATCAACCTAGGAAGTTTGTTTGTTTGTGGCTGATATGTATACAATCTATTGGATGTAGGTACTGTAACTAACACCGATACCATCAGTGGGCCGTTGTATATTTCTAATGTAAGCTTTGTAGCTTAGTCACTTTTTGTAACATCCAAAATTAAAGGTAAACTGAAGCATTACTTTTAAAATCTCTACGTTGCTTACCTGTTTGCAATCATACTGAGATCAATTGGATTGGCTAGTGAAAGTGTACTTAGTAGCAGTCTAGTACTGGATTGGTAGACCTAGCCAGCCGCAGCCTGCACTCACCTGCACGTCCTCGCCGCGGCAGCTCGTGGGCTCCAGCTCGCGGATCTCGTCCAGCAGCAGCTCCACCTCGTCCGTCGAATACAGCTCGCTAACTGACACGTAGCGCGCCGGCGCCGCTTGCATGTCACTCGCCGCGCCTACCGCCGGCTGCTGCTCCGGGCGCGCCTACAACGGGCGCTCCGACCATCGTCACTAACTCGCAACCAGCCTCGGCCTCGATCACCCTCCTCTACACTTGGGAGTCGTCTATCCGACATTTACCTTTTCCAGGCGGTGACATTGAGTGTCCGTCTGCTTTTATATGACCACATGCTCTAGTGGCAATTACGAAAGTTTGAATAATAGAAAAGTATCACAATTTCAGAAACAAAACGACGAACGAAGAATAATGACAGACGCTAGATGTTTAGCACGCCATGTTTTTTGTTAATACTTTTTTTTGGCATACGTATTGGCTTGGGTGGCTAGCTAAACATTTTATGGCTCTGGATAAAACTGTTTTCATCCAACATTACAAACTCCACTAGATGGCGTTAGAAGAGATGCACAAGAGTTTGATTCCGGCAGGTATAGAATGGACCTGCGATGCACGCCATTATACCCAGTCGTTCAATCCTAATCACCACTTAATAAAAGGAATTTCGGTTACTAACCCTTTTTAAGCGATCATAAAGACGATTGGGCGTGATATATACCAAAGAGATTGGAATGTTAGCGACCTTCATGTAGACTGGCAAGATATCTGGCAATCGGTTCTGCAAGCTATGTGGTCTGCCTGCCCATTGCCACTTCAGTTTCGTAACTTTGGAACCTAATCGGTTCCACGATCTTAGTCGCTTTTTTCTGATCACCTTCATACTTTAGATACCAACGTAACGGGAAGAATACCAAACAAACGAGGTACGTAATGCTATTTTGCTCTCTAATCTAAGAGGTATTATTACTGAACTCTATTGCTTACCTTCCGCCTCCTGCATTATCAGTAACTCAACGGTACTGGTACCATAACATATTGCATTATCACCGACTATAATTTCAGCTTATTCCAGCGCCAGTAAATGGTTGAAAGGCAGGTTGTATTAAAATATGGGGTACGATGTGGTAGAATCTGCGCGGGACCACAGCCGGGATTTGAGGCCAGAATGATGATGATGATGACGCCGTAGTAGAATCGAGTAGTATAAACGGACGGTCCAAGTAACAAATTACGGTTTTTATTGGTTTCGGGGTTCAGCTCGGAAGGCATAGATAGAAATCTCCTAAGGGGAGGAATTGTAGCCTATACAATTTTAATTAAACAACAAAAGGATGTTTGCATGAGATGTGTCAAAAGTATACAAATTGTGTTAACAGTAAAGTTGCTTTTTTATAAATGATTTTTATTTCGAATTTTATAACAGTTGTACATAGAGTACTTAGTCTTGCTAGTAGAAAATATATGTCAAATAGGGTACTTTTAGTGGTCAACTAATATTTCTAAATATTACAGGGAAAACAAACTACTCAAACATAATTTGTAGTTTTTCTTAGTACTAAAAATGATACTTATATACTATTTATAACAGTATAGAAATGCCCGTGTAGCTAGGGATATAAATTACATACAAAAATATCACTGTCACTCGTACATCTGCGAGCGATGTTCGTATGAGGTAACCGTCCGGCGCCGAAGCGAACGCACCGCCTTACATCTAAAATTATAATTAACAAAATATCGGAGGTAATCAAACGTAAACAACTAAACAACAGACATGTCATAATATGTCAGATCAACGCTAACGTTCAGACTAGGTTGCTGTCACTCCGGCCGGGTGACCGCTGAGGACCCGTTCTAAGAGATACAGGAAACAAGATTGAAACGTAGCAAAGACGTGATGGTGCGCTAGAACCCCGGCGGCGCCTGCACCCGGAACTCCCTCGCCTCGGGGTTGAGCGGGCGCGGCGCGGGCGCGGGCGCGGGCGGGTAGCGCGGGAACGCGGCGGGGAACGCCAGCGCTGGGTGCAGCGGGTACATCAGGTGCGGCGGCAGCAGCGGCATCATCGCCGGGCCCGGGTGCGGCCCGGGCGGCGGGCGCTGCGCGTGCGACGGGTGCGGCAGCTGCGGCACGTGCGACGGGTGAGGCAGGTGCGGCGCGTGCGAGGGGTGCGACGGCTGCGGAGCGTACGGAGGGTGCGACAACTGCGGCGCGGGCGACAGGTACGGCGGCTGCGGCGCGGGCGCACCCGGCGCGCGCTTCAGAGCGTCCAGCATGTACCAGTGCGCGGCGCGCTCGTCCACGCGACTCAGCAATCGGAAAATTTCACATTCCGCTTCCGAGAGAACAGCGCCCGCGCCGCCGCGGAACAGCTGCCGCTGCGGGTCCGCCGGCCTCGGGGGCGGCGGCGGCGGCGGCGGCTGCGGCTGCGGCTGCGTCGTCGCCGCCGGGGGCCGCTGGGGCGCCGCATCCGTCGCTCGCTGGGCCGGGCCGGTCTCCGGCCTAGGTCGCTGGGCCGGGGACGTCTCCGGTATGGTCGATTCAACATTCTGAACCACCGGCGTCGGGCGCTCGGGCTGCGGCACCGGCGGTCCATTCCGGGCCGCCGCCGGGGTCGAGTCGGGCGTCGGCGGGCGCGGCGGCGTCTCCGGCGTGGCGGGCAGCTTGCTGGCGAAGCGCGGCGCCAGCTCATAGCGGCCTCGGCCGCGCCGGGCGGGCGGCGGCGGCGGGGGCGACGGCGACGGCGACGGCGGCGCGGGGAGGTCGACGGCGACGACGGCGGGGGGCAGCGCGGCGGGCACGTGGCGGCGGTAGTCGTCGACGAAGTCGAGCTGCACGCCGCCGCGCAGGTAGGCGATGATCTCGGCGTAGTTGGGCGTGGCGCCGGCCTCCAGCGCGGCGAACCGCGGCAGCAGGTAGCACTCGCCGCTCTGCAACACGACAGCACACGGTCGAGCTTGGGTCGGTGCCCGGGTAACGACATCTTTGTAATATAGGATGCGTTTTTTACTTTCTAGGGTGCTTTAACAAAAATATATAAAGTAATTTAGGGTAACGTATACAATTGTTGGCACCCCACTAGTGATTGGCACGTGCAACTTACAACACAAATATTAAGAACTAGTGTTCCAATTAAAGGAAATTAATAAATGTTTTTAAATCTTTGTTGGCATCATTATAATTTGTGTTTAGTAATTTTCGAACATACATAACTAACTACACAGCAAACAAAAAAAAACTCGAGGCGTCCGGAGATTGCGCTCGTTTAATGGAGTTTCTTATGAATTCAACAAGAACCAGGTGTATGTTAAAAACTATCTTATTAAAATTTTGTGTTGAATATCATGCCAAAAATTACTTTCTACGTTTAGCTTAATAAATAAAGAATCATTTTAATTGGGTTTTAGAAGCATTTACGTAACTCAACTCTAATTAATTGGGTGCCAATGACTGATTTTTTTCTTGTACTAAAGTCTTAATCCATTGGCACCTATGCCAATGACTACAATTGGATTTTTTGAATTGTTGCTTTATGTTTTAACAATTTCAGAAGTCAGAATTAGAATAGAATAAAATAATAGTTTTGAAATACATAAAAGCATTTGGCAACGAATTCTTGGCACTGCCAATCATTATACTAAAGGGGGTGCCAATAACTGTATACTGATATTGTACCAATTATTACAGTTATTGTCAAGGTATCCCGTAGTGTACCTTTATGCCATAATCCTGGGCGTACATCGAGTGACCGCACATATTTATTTTATTACAACAATAATCTAGCGGAATATGCTAGACCTATTAGTGCAGGAAAATTAGATAATGAAATAACAAGCTGAAAATTAATGGAAACCTAGAGAATAGTATCCTGATTGATATCTCAAAAGTCCCAAAAAATGTAATGTGGGGAAAATCCGTGATTTAAAAATTCGACTTTTAAGTATAGCGACTGAACTGAGCGTCCGATTTTATTCGTTTTTCTTTTAAATACCTTAATTCAGTCTGATATATCTTTAAAAATGCTGAAATCTATTTTAGTCCTTGAGAAAAAACAATACGTACCTACTATTAAAATCCAACAAATGAATTTTGTTTAAAACTTGTCTATTATTCGACGAGTTACAATTCTGGCGGCATTTTGGGTAACAATTGGCCAAACGTGTTTTGTTTTACTAATTGGGACCTGCTAAACATTAATTTCTATGTTGGCACTCCCGATTTTGGACCGAAATCTCAGAATTCAAGATGGCGGATGTACGAAAAAAAAATTTTTTTTTTTCATTTAAGCCTTTCTTATCAAATGCAAGCACTATCTGAGAGAATTCTAAAAATTTCCACATTTTAGCGATTTGTTTTAAATAAAAAGAAAAATTCCGAAGGAAATCACATTAAATATTGAGATAATTAACAACCTACATTAGCCTAAATATTCTGTGCTATAGGCTACATTACTACCAAATTTCATTAAAATCCTAGTTATATAGCTTTTTGTTTATAATCCTTTAGTCGTTTCATTTTATTGAATACTAAAGAGCCCGGCGCGACTACGGTATCCTATCCTACAACTACCCTACCCTTCTCTACCCCTATTTTACGCTACTCTACCCTACCCCAATTTTACCCCTATCTTACCCTAACCCTACCTTACTCCATCCCTACACCTACCCTACGATGGTGCGCTCTAACGACTCAAACCTATTTTAATCTATTGGCTGTATGGCAAACCTATTGTTACAGTCTTATGGCAAAAATAAATTGCAATGCAGCATTAAATCGCAATGTATTATTTGGTAAAGTGCTAGCATTCTAATCTAAATTGAGCCCCAAGAAGAACTAACATTCAAAAACCGTTAAATTAATACGTCAAATTAAAACTAGCTATCCGCCCCTACTTTGCGCGGGTTTCTCGGCTTTTCCTTACTATAATATGCATTTTGAAGTTTACCGCGAACAGACAGACAGACACGGCGTGGGACTTTGTTTTATAATATGTAGTGGTAATTTGTATTTAAATAAATGTGTCGAATGGTTAAGGTATTCGCTCGATCATGGCCAAGGCGGACCCTGGACATTCAGACGCGAAAGCACAACCGGGACATTAACGCCACGATGATTATTACTTCAAGAGGTTACTTATTTATTTCTGTAGGTAAGGTCCACCTGCAGAACAAATGTTGTTGCATAATAAACAGTGTACATAAAATAGATTGTTCTAATATGAGTCCCATATTGGTAACACAACATTCGGGTTCAGTGTGTCATTTAAAACAATTTAAATTATGTAGATTGCAATGTAATGTAATATAATAATATATTATAATGTTTCAGTCAGTAAAGCGAATTTAAAGGAATTTTAGGAAGCTAGTCTTGAAAACAGCTCAGTACAAACCCAACATAAAAGAATTAGTCAAATAGGTGTAGATGCGCGAACATATATTCGGCAAATTGATATTTTTATATTATTTTATTAGGAAAACTTACAGCTAAATTAAGTTACATTAAATTGTTGGATAAATGGGTAACACAGCCATTTACAAGTTTATATTTACTTATAACTGTTGGCCCGGTGTACTACCTCTATCCTATCCTACTCTACCCCTGCCCTATCACTGTCCACTACCCTACCCTAATGTATTCCTACTTCTACTTTACCATAAGCTAACCGTCCCCCTACCCTTCACCTACCATTAAAAATGTGACATAATTAAACAGGAAAAAGATGTGCCAATCACTAGTAATTAGAATGCCAATGATTGTACTATGAGTGGCCAATAACTGTACTTTTTTATGGTTTTAGTTTTCCGATTTATTTTAATAAAAACGTTACATTTTTATTATAAATGTCTTTTTACATAAATAAAAACAAATCAAAGAATACATTTAAACTTATAAATATGTTACTAAAATTATAATTAACAAATGAAGTGAAAATTTTTCTTAGAGTGCCAATCTTTACATACGTTACCCTATATTTAAGAAATTTAGGTCTGGTAATTTCTAATATTCATTGATATACTGTAAAAATATGTATAACTGTTTATTTTTTCATAACATTTAAATCACAGCTGAAAACAACAACTTTTTTCTATCATATTTACTAGTTGAATTTACGAAATACGTTTGACTAAATTTTATCTACATCAACATACTACTTCTAGGTATAACTACTAATGTAAATTGGCGTAGAGCGCGCTACAACCGCTTCGAGTCCGCTAGTCAAACTTTAAATTAGTGTTTATCAAATTCGTTGCAAAATCAGTGAGGCTACATAACTCCTAGATGCATCAGTAACACATTCACTGCTGCATATAATATTAATTCAACTAATATTTTTGTACTCACGACATTATCCGTGGTACATTTTACCGAAAAAAAACGCGACACTTCGGAGGCGTGCGCCAAGGACCAAAAATTAGTGAGCTGTCAAAATTATCATCATATACTAGACTGAGCATTGCATAGTCAATACACATGAAAGCGGTAGCGCGCTGCGGCTCGGGACGGGGGGGACGGGGCGGGGGACGGGCGACGGCGTCGAGCTGCAAACTCTCGGGGAGGATGTACCTCGACGCGCTGCGGCCCGGCCGGGCTCCTCGCGGCGGCGGCGGCGGCGGCGGCGGCTAGGCGGTGGGCGGCGGCGGCGGGCGCAGCAGCGCGCGCGACATCGCCAGCTTGCGGCGCAGCGCGGCCGCGGCGGGGGCGGGCGCCGGCGGGGCAGGCGGGGGCGCCGGGGCGGGCGGCGGCGGCGGCGGCGGGGCCACCGCGGCCGACAGCTCGACGAGGCGCCGCAGCCGGCCCGGGCCCGGCCGCCACGCGGGCAGCCGCCGCGCAGGCCCGGCGACGCGCGACGCCGACGACGCCTCGCTGCCGAACCGCGAGATGGCCGACGCCAGCGAGCGCACGTCCAGCTCGGAGGAGCCCGAGTCGGAGCCGCGGCTCGCGGGCGCGGCCGGCCCGCCGCCGCCGCCGCCGCCGGCCCCGCCCCCGGCCCCGGCCCCGGCCCCGGCCGCCGCGCCACTCACGTGCAAGGCGGAGTCGTCGCGCGCGTCCGCGTAGCCGGCGCGCACCAGCTCGCGCGCGATCGTCACGTCCTCGTCCGTCGCCGTGTCCACCAGCACCACCTCCACGGCCTCCTCCTGTCGACGCACCGAGGGGTGAGTGGGGGATTCTAGTTATGTCGTGTTGGGGTCGAACGGATAATTTGCCGGCCTTAGCATCGTGTGGCTTACACGCAGGCGCGTGTAGTCACACGATTTCAGAGATCCAAGATTTGGTTGAAGGGTGGCGCAAATAGTAAAAATCATTAGTATCAATCAATGAGCGAGCGCTCTAAGTTAAAAAACAATAGGCCTTTTAGTGGGGTGATCAAGAAATGAATGAGCGAGCGGAGTGAACTCGGAAATTTTGGGTTTTAAAAGCTGTGAACTGGGACGTCAATGAAAGGCCGAGATCGATAGCTGACTGCGTTTATTAAGTAAATGTGCATCTACCATCATTTACAGTATTATTTAGACAAATACCTTACAAATACGTGAGCGAGCTCGAAAATTTGTCATTTTGCATTATAAAAGCCTGAAGTGATCATCGAACTAATGAGCGAGTGGAGCGAGCTCGACATTTTACAGCAAGGGGTAATCTTTACAAAAGCAACTTAGGGAAATCAATGAACAAGCGACCGCTACGAGTTTGGTGAAAATTAAGAAAATTAACTGAAACGAAGATTGGTGAATGGTAAGAAAAGTAACTAAAACCTATGAGCGAGCTAAATGATCTCGAATCTTTGACATTTATTTTATTTTATTTTTGGGTCAAAAGCTGAATGAGCAAGCGGACCAAGTTCGAAATTTTTGCATTTTTGTTTAGGTACCAATAGGGACTAATAGGGACAATATTTCTCCGATTTAATTTTAGTTTATTTAAATTAAATCAAATCAACTTTTAACATTATGGTCCTTAAAGGCTGGTAAATAAGAGGTGATTGATAAAATGAATATTTGATCGGATCGGAATTTTTTGGAATTTCGGGTCTTGAAAGATTGGTGAATAGTATGAAAAAACTGAGACCAATGAATTAGCGGGCGACGTAGCGCAAAATTTTGACATATCGTTTATTAAAATTGGTGAGTGATTGATAGAATGAGTAAACTAATAAAGCGAGCGCAGCGAGCTTGGAATTGTTTGCCTTTTGGCTTATAAACCGTTGGCGATTGTGAGTCAGAGTCGGGGCTCAGGGTGAGGTTATTGCACCCACGTTTTTCAAGAAACGGGTCAAATGGTTTTTACAGGGTCGCCATCGCGGGGGTGATGCCCCGGGCATTGCAAACGTCCATAGGTTGCAGGGACTGCTTACCATCAAGCAGGCCGGCCGCTTGTTTGCTTAGTCATCTTGGACATTTCGCTTTCTATAAAGTGAGTTGCTATCTTTGTTTTTTAGGAGTCTTCATTGTCCCACTGCAGGGCAAAGGCCTCTCTCCCATGTTTCCACTTAGACCAATTAACAATAAACAATAAAGACTAGTGGTACAAAAGAAAACGACAACGACTCACCTCCAAATCCCGAGCGACGACATTGGCGACCAGTCTCTTGTCCCGCACGAGTTGCAGGAACCGTGCGGCGGCGGCGCGCGGCCAGCGGCGGCCCAGGGCGGCGGGCCGCGCGGCCGCCAGCCGGGCGCGGACGGCCTGCGCGGGCAGCGCGGCCCAGCGCCGCGGCAGCGGCTTCAGCCGCCCCACCGCGCACGGCTCCACCGTGCCGTAGTCTATGTGCCGGACCTGGGGGCGGGGAGCGGTTAGCGGGGCAAGCGGGGCTGTGGGGGGCGGTGGGGGGCGGTGGGGGGCGGTGGTGGTGGTCAACGGTGAGGAACTAATATAGGCTTTTAGGCCTATACCCAGCAGTGGGCGTCTTTCGGCTGATATGATGATAGGTTTTAAGACATTCGTGGTTAATAACTACGTGGTTTCGTGCTTTTCGTGGTGTAAGTGATAAAGAATTAGTTACAAAAGGCGAACAGAATTCCGCGTTCGGAGCCAGCCCGAAACTTACATTTCTGACCTAGAAATATGTGAGGACTGTCGAGTGTGTCGAGAGGGAACTCCTAATGGCGTTACTTGCCGTTGTCAATGTAAAACATAAGATCTCACATATTACTGGTCGGGCTTTAAGTGAATGCACACTAGATGTACAGATAAGTACTCTTTCAGATCGATAAAACTCTATAAACGATTCTGCATATTTATCACGTTATATCGTAGATGTTACAGGCGACAATTACCACTTCCAGTAGTAGACCAGAAAAATTAACCAAAGAATTTACCGAACCCGGACTTTTGGGATATTGAACACTATTCTCTACATTTCCACCAATTTTCAGTTTATTTCAAATGTCTGGATTAATGTCTAATTTTCCCGCACTACAAGGTTGTCTATCGTAATATACCTTGACGGAGTCGCAGTCCAGCAGTCGCACGATGACGGCGCGGTGCCAGTCGCCCTCGTAGCGCGCGGCGCAGTAGTGGCCCAGCCGCGCCGCGCCCGCCGACAGCCAGCGCCCACGCCCCGCTCCGCGCTCGTAGTACTCGCTGCCGAAAGGGGAGAGGGGAGGCTTTAGTAACAAGCTGTTAGACGAGTTCAGCCGTCCAGTCCCGCGGCGGCTACTCACGTCATCTCGTCCATGAGGCGGTCCATGGCGCCGTAGTGGTCGTCTCCCAGCCGCAGCAGCCAGAAGTGGCTGGGCGAGTAGACCTCGCCGACGACGCACGGCAGCATGGCGCCGGCCGTCCAGTCCTGCAGCGACGCGCCGCCGATGCTGTCCAGGTAGTGCACGCAGTCCGCGGGAAACACTTCCGGGTCCTAATGGCGTACGTACGTTCTCATCAATGTGAATGAAGCAAGGTTAGGTCTCTGGGGTAGGCAGTTATCGGGGTTCGATCTGTGGTATAGATGGTGGGATATGAAGCGGATTTTGACGGGAATAAGGAGATTGTTCTAATATTTCTTCCAACACCGGTTAAGACTCTTGTTCAATCTCTATATATGATATATTTTCGATATTTTGGGTTTTGAAAGCTGGGGTAAGTAATATATTAATGAGTGATGATGTGTTGCTGATCGTAATAAAAGACAATCAAAGATGTATCCGGAAGTTTCTTAGATTATATTACTCAAAAATCAAAATTATACGTATCTTTTTATTATAGGTACTTAATAACCGAGCGCCCTAAGTAAAAAAATTGCTCTTTTTAGTGGGGTGATAAATAAATGAATGCGCAAGCGGAGCGAGCTCGGAAATTTTAATTTTTAAAAGCTGGGGGAGAACAACGATTGTGTGAGCGCGTGAAGCGAACTTGAAATTTTTGACATTTTGGGTCTTAATAGCTGCGGTGATCAATGAATGACCGACCGGAGCGAGCTCGTCATTTTATCCGTTTGAGGTCTTAAAAGCTGGAGTGCATTGAATGAATGAGCGAGCGGAGTGAGCTTGTAATTTGTAATACAGGGTGTTTCATAATACATGTATAAAGCCGAAAGGGTGTTAAAGTAGAGCTTTCAAAGAGTGCACTGGCGACTTCATTTTATCCGGACATTGAATTTTAATTTTAATAAAAAAAATTAATTTTTAAAGATAAATAACCATATCGACTACGTTGAAGCGCAGCTCTATTTCAAGTTGATGATCATATAAAAAACAGGTTAATAACCTCGTGCGACCCCTATCGAAACAAAGCAACCTCCTCAAGCCTACTACCAGGAGCCTAATGCTGCGTACACACCGGGCGATGTGTGACGCGCACCCGTTTCGGCCAACGATTGTCCGTTGGCGTGTGCCGGCCGGCAATCCGCAGTGCAGCGTGGCGGTAACATCAAACGGATAGAAGTAATCATCCAATCGCAGTTTGGGCGGATACCGAAGGCCAACAAACAAACGTGCAAATACGAGCCCGAATCGGTTCCCAAAACTCCCAAAGATCGTTTGCTTGACCACGAAATGCAAGTATTAGACCTTAGAAGTCCAAATAATTCGGCCGACAGCCCTTCGTTGGCGTACGTTGAGTGTGTACACACCATAAGAACGAGTAATAACCTCGTGCCATTCATATCAAAACAAACCAACCTCCTTCATCTTACTACCAGGCGTCGTACTAAATGTTACCTACTTATCTACATGAATAGGCTCTACCAAATTAACTAGGAACTTGCCTACACTAATTATTTTCGATATGTAGGTATGCTTAAATAGTCGGAGCGTCGGTGGCCTAAGGTTGCGGTATCCGACTCGTACGCGTGAGGTACCGGGTTCGAATCCCACTGCCGCCATGTACCACTAACTCTTTTCTAAGTTATGCACAGTAGCTGAATACTAACCGATGCTTTTACGGTGAGGGAAATCATCGTGACGAAACTTACACATTCAGTTCAGACGACTGAATGTGTAAGTAACCATGATCCAATCTGGTCAGGTTCCCTTGGTAGCAGGGTTAGGAGCCAGGAATGTCAGATGGCAGTCGCTCCACTGCAATTAATTACCTAATCTGCCAAATCCTAGATCATGGACCATAGTCAAGGCGGACCACGGGCACGGAAAATAATTTTGTGGAGAGAAAAGAATTTGTTACAGTGGAGCGACTACCATCTGACCTCCATGACCCTGCTACCAGGGGAACCTGACTCGATTGGATCATGGTTACAATTTCAGTTGCCAGAATTTGCAGATTTCATCATGATGTTTCCCTCACCATAGGAGCATCGGTTAATTTCAACTAATGTACATAACTCAGAAAAGAGTCATTGGTACATTGCCACAGCGGGATTCGAACCCGGCACCTCTCTCGCTTACGAGTCGGATACTCAACCGCCCAGCCACCAACGTTCTTGAAAAACATACTTAAGATAGCTACATAACTAAAACAGAATTCGTTCAATTGATAAATCGTTCTACACAAATAAGTAGGTACTATGTCCTACTAAAATGGTTCACTCATCTAGGGACCTACGTAGCGTAGGGAACCACTTATGAGACTAGTTTTGTTGAAACAGATTACAGACAGGTTTTACTAAATACCTACATGTTTTCATGAACAGATAAAAGCGTTGTCTTTTCTGCCTATTTCCCGTCGGAAAAGAACCTCCTGACGTTACGATTAGGTACTAGCTAGGTAGCATATCTTAAAGTCTAGCTAGAACCTAGACCTTTAAAGCATGTAGGTACGTACCTTTTTAAAGTTATTTTATGAAAACAAACAGCGTCAGGTGCCATACTTTCTTGCTTTCTTGTGGCTCGGATGACTGATAGGTATTAACTATCAAGTAAGCTTGCACTCGTATCGTAGCGTAGCTAGGTAGGTTTACTCCATACACACAGATACACAACACTACGCAGGCTCTGGTTGCTATGCAATACGTAAATAGGTAGGTACCATGGTGTTTGGCCTACTGCTAGCTTGCATTCATACACAGAATAACGATTATCACAATACTTAAACGTTGAACGCTGAACACAGACAAGACTACGTTAATACTGGTACCTGAAGCTATAAATCATTCGTTCACATCGTTAACACTCTTATCACAGTTATCTTCACAATAGGTACTTAGGTATCCTACAACTACAACGCAACAATCATTTCGGTCACGCGAAAAGCTAAAAACTGAATGAACGAATACGACGCGAAAGTAGGCAAATTTCGTCAATGGAAGTCGCGCCGTGGGTCAAACCACAAAATAAAGAACGGCCCGCCAAAGTATTCTATTTTTAGATTTTGTAGTTTTCAGTTTCTATTTTGATGTCAAAAGCGCCGCCACAGCTCCGGCGCCGGCCTTGACCTTGACGGCACGTGCAAAAGGATTCGTACTTAGGGATCCGTGTTTTAGGGGTCTAACTTATTTCGCCTTTTATGTTCTCTCGTTTTATGTTCTCCTGGTAGTTGCACCATAATGTTGATTTTTTTTTTATTTGTTAAAGTGAGTCTCAAGCGAATCCAACTGTGGGCTTAATAATAATCCTTATGGCGATGGCCTACATTTGCTTATCACGATTTTATCGGGTAGTTTGGTACAATGACAGTAACCTAGACAGTAATTTCTAAAATTGTGTTTGGGTCCGTGCTCCACCTAGGTGACCTAGGTTCTCCAATTGGGTGAAGCATGGGATATTTACAGGTAAAGCTCCATCAACTAAGAATCATTTAGTTAATTTTAGTTGATAAGAAATGTTCGTGAAAACGATAGGTACGATTACCTACGCGACACTGAAATATGACTGACAGACATGACATGAGAAAGCAAACTCGTAAAAAGACAAAGATGTTACATTAATTAGAGTTTGCTACATTAATATGCTACAGTAATTTGAATAAGACTACTTTGCTATTAGTTAGGTGGTGGTGCACTTTCGTAAAAACTATGAATGAACCTTTTGAATTAAAATCATAATTGATTACAATATTTTTTTGTGCAGAACCCTCGAAACCAAAAAATACAAAACGGATAATTTAGACCTCCTTAATATTGCGCCTAGTACGTGGGGTGTCCATAAAATAAGTCAGTGCAAATACAGGCATGACGCATTTCATCTTAGTCCTCACAGTGACAACGCATCTGCTGTTCTGCATGTTTGTTGCCTGCAACCTAAATGCTTAAATCGTAGATGTAATGGGCGACGGTTACCGCTTGCCTTCAGGTGGACACTCACTGCGTAGCATAAAACAAGTAATTGTACTGCCACTAGGCCACTAGGTACATATTTGTTTCTTAAGCGTTGTTGACACTAAAAACTAAGTAGTAACAGACGTTCCCCTTTTTCTGGAGCCAACCAACCATTAGTTGCAGTTGATACTAATCCTTACGCAAGATAAAATAGGCGCATTTGAGTGTGGAATACGTGGTCGGACGTCCGACCAAGGACGGCATTCCCGCGCATCCGTATTAACCCAAAAGCTGCTTTATTTTATACTTCGTAAGGATTAGTATCGACTGCAACTGATGATTGGTCGGCTCAAGGCAAACCGTAGCGTCTGTTACTAGTAAATTGAAGATAGGGTAAAACCGGGTCTCCTGACCGTACCTAGTACGTAAATAGTGTTGCTAGGTATTTTTTCAGCTATTCAAACTTAATATTCACCTTCTTGAATTCAAACATGAGTAGAATTTAATAATTAATATTAGATAGGTACTAAAATGACATCTTTCCTTATTTCGGAGCTGGCGGAAAAGTTCAACGGGAAATGCATAAACTTGTGCCAAGACTCACCACATGCATTCAACAGGATGTAGACTGAGTGAAAAAATAGACAAAAAAGTATAACAACAATATCGTGTAGTTTTGCTGCACTTTCCAAAAATATTAAAATCTAGTGAATGTACTTTATGGACACCCTGTGATATCAGTATCCCGTACATAGTCCACCTGCTTCAGTCATGACTGCCTAGTACAGTAGAAGATATGGCGCAGACGCGAAATCAAGCTGTAACCTTTTTGCCTATTAATGTTTATTGTGTTTTCGCAATTAGTTTGAAGACTATGTACCTAGGTGCAACATTGTGTTGAAGGCAACAAAAAACAAATAAATTAAAGTAGAAACAAACATCGAAATGTCTTGTTTTTGTGCCGGACTGCTCACGAGCTGCTTGTAATAATAATTTTATTAACCAGCCACTTGAGGTATTGATCGTAGTGATCTTTAGATTGAATTTTAAAACTCATATGAAACGGTAGGTAGAAAAGACTTAAAGGCACAAAACCTATATCCTATCTGTAACTGGTAAAATTGTATTATTCAGTTGATTGACCTGATTATGAACTTGAGTGATCTATTACAACTGATTTCTAGAGATGCGGTCTTTCGTTTTCAAAATGTGATTATCGACATTGAAAAAGAAAAAGTTCGATAGTCATTTTCTCGGTAACTATTCCACGCACGAAAAAAATAATTGTACCTATTGTTTTAATACGTTTAGCACTCCATCCAGTTCACGGCTTTATACATGTATTATGAAACATCCTGTATATTGGGTTATAAAAGCTTGAAGTGATCATAATATTAATGAGTCCCGAAGCGAGCTCGCTATTTTAGATATTTTTAGTCATAACAGCAAAGGGTGATCCTCACAATAGTAACAAAAAAAAACATCTTGGCGTTAATGTCCCGGTTGTGCTCTCGCGCACGAGGGCCCGGGGTCCGCCTTGACCGTAATCCAGGATTTGGTTGGTCAGGTAATTACAGTGGAGCGACTGCCATCTGACTTCCATGACCCTGCTACCAGGGGAACCTGACCAGATTGGATCAAAGTTACACATCCAGTCGCCTGAATCACCATGCAGGTTTCATCACGATGTTTTCCCTCACCGTAAAAGCATCGGTTACGAGTCGTATTCTCTAACCGCTCGGCCACCGACGCTCCTCAATGAATGAGCGAGCGACGTGAGTTCGAAATTTTTGATATCTGTTCTAAAAAGTTGAAGTGATAAAATCAATAAAAAAATTGAGCGAGCGCATCAAATTATTGGCCTTTTGACTCATATCACATCAAACCGTAGGCGATTGTAAATCAGAGTCGGGGCTGACGGGGAGGCAATTACAATTTGTCCACGATTATTACACCGATTGCCGCTCGCCTGGATCCGCTCCTGAGATTAGTATACCAATCCTTTTCATTTACGTTTGTCTGGTACGTATAACTAGTAGCGTTTTTTTGTGCATTTTCAATTGATGAATGTTCAACTCGCCTGCTAAACGTAAACACGGCGCAATCTTTAACTGATTTAGCTTAACTCCAATAGTTTCGAGAAAATGATGAAACTTTCCTCAGGTTTCCTAAATAAATTTCAACAGAGTAGGCTGCATGTTGGATGTCTGTATCTCTGTAGGGAGAGGAAAGCGGATGGCGTAGTGGCTTCATTTTTCGAACAACTGACAAACTTTAGCAATAGACATCTTCAAATATCTTGTGCTAATGTCGGTTACTTCTACTTGGGGATTTTAATATGAGTGATATAGAATGGAATTTCACCGGGGAATACTATACTCCTAACATGAATGTAACAGAGCGCCATGTGGACTTCATAGGGGCGATAAATCTCAGCAGCCTGCATCAATATAATGGTGTTTCAAACACTTATAATAGGATGTTGGACCTTGTATTCCAAATACAAATGTTTCTGTAAAAAGGTGTAGTCAACCACTGTTAGATGAAGATCCTTATCATCGATCTCTTTGCGTTTGTGTTGATTCTCAGCCGGCGGAATTCCTTCGCCCGTTGAAGCGATATAAATACATGTACAGTCGTGGCGATTATGAGTCGATTAACTCAGAACTTGCAGAGGTTGACTGGCGCAATATTTTGTCTCGGTACAAGCAGTGGATACATTCAACAGTGTTCTCCATGATCTTAGAGATAGGTATATTCCTGGAAGGTACACCACTACTAAAACATTTCCGGCTTGGTACACAGCATCTCTCAAAGGATCATTAAAAGAAAAAGCTAAATAACTTAAAAAATATAAAATCTTTGGTAATATCAGTGACCATAACACATACAGGCTGCTTCGGGACCGAGGCAAACGACTGGAGGTAACTTGTTACAATAAATATTTAGACGATGTACAGTCAGCCTTAACAGATAACCCTAAAATGTTTTGGAATTATGTTAATGACCGTAAACGCACCCATATATTAGTTACCCAGTGACCTTAACGTACAATAATGAAGAATACCATTCAGGTGAGGGAATGTGTGGGGCTTTTTCGGATTTCTTCCAGTCAACCTTTAGGTCGCCATTACTGTCTCGGAGCAAGCCTCGGTTGCTGACATTACTACAATAAAAATTACATCCACTGAAGTACTAAAGCACTTAAAATCATTGGATACGAATAAATCTGCAGGGCCCGACAACATTCACCCAACTATGATAGTGAGATGTGCTGAAGGTGTTACGGTACCACTGACCACACTGTACAAACGCTCATTATTTGAGTGCTCAAAAGTGCTCTAGTTACGCCAATTAATAAAAAAGGCTCTAAACGCATGGTAGAAAATTATCGACCTATTTCCAAGTTATGTATATTTGCAAAAGTACTTGAAAAAATCATTCACAATCAATTGATCTTTGCTCTGAAACATACCTTTAGCCCATCTCAACATGGTTTCCTCCCATCTCGATCGACTTAGGGACCTCGGAGTAACGCTGGACTCTAAACTGCTCTTTGATCAACACATCTCAAATGTAGTCACAAAGGCTTCCAAAATGCTGGGGTTCATATTCAGGGTGTGCCAACAATTTAGTAGCGTTAAAGCACTTAAAATACTTACTGTTCGCTGGTGCGAAGCAACTGAGAGTATGCATCCCAAATCTGGAATCCCACCTACCAGGTCTACATAAACAGCTTAAAGAAGGTTCAGCGTTGTTTCCTAAGGTATCTTAACAACAAACTCCATACCGATTTGGCTGATTATCAGGAGAGGTGCATCCATGATATGCGGTGAACACCATCACATCCTACCTTTGACACTGCATAGAGATTTGGCCGACTTGAATTCTTGAGTGCTATTGTGACGGGGAAGTTGGACTGTCCTGATCTTCTTTCCGCTGTGGGTATGGTGGGTAGGGCAAACCCACGCAAACCTGGTTTGACACTGCATTTGCCCGCGGTACGAACCAACTACAGGCAACATTCCTTCCTATGGCGCGTGTATATGAAATATAATAAAGCTTATTCTCGTGAGTCTGATATTTTGGTTAACAACTCATATTGGTTTAGTAAGAGGCTTTATACTGACTTTTTTGGCTTATAGAAAGATGCAATTTCTAATTGTCAGTCGTTTTTGGTCTGTCTATGTAGGTATGTATGTATGTAAATTGAGCTGAATTATCTGGTGTTGTTGATATTATAATTACTGTTTTATTTTTTATTTATTTTATGTTCAAAACTGTGTAGTAGTATGTTTTGAAAATGTTTAATTGTGCATCTGGTGCGACTGTACTACAACCTTACCTTTTTACGCTTGGTGGGTACCTACGTAATACACATTAGGTAAATAAATGTTGTTGTCATACTTAAATACGATTTATATTGTAATTATATATGAAAACTTGTAAATAGCAAAATATTACTCATATGTTTAAAAAACCATGTAATAATTAAAGCTAAAGTATTCTAAAAAAAAAAGTTCTCCAGCTATCTATTTTTAAGTAAAAAATGCTATAATCATATTCTTGTGCTTCGGTTTCTAAAGTACCTAATGTAATCAGACATTTTAGCTGAATACACACTGGGATCGTAGCGGTACAAAGACTAAAGCAAAACACTCACAAAGTCGATCCCGGGCAGCGCGTCGTCCGTGTGGTGCGCGGCGGCGGCGGAGGCGGCGGGGACGGCCGCGTCGTGCGGGGGGTGGCGGGCGGGGCGGGCGAGCGGCGCGGCGGGGCGGCGCGGATGCAGCGCGGCGGCGGGCGGCGGGCGCGCGGTGGCGTGCAGCAGCAGCGACTCGGCCCCCGCGGGCGCGGCCGCCGCCACGCGCCCCGCCGCGCTCACCGCGCCCGCCAGCGCCACCACGCTGCGCACCCCGCACCGCCCCACGTCCAGCTCGCGGCCGTAGCGCTCGCGATACCGCCCCATCAGCTCCGTCAGCCACACGCCCTCGAGGCTGTCCTCCACCAGCGCGGCCACCTCCTGCGAGACGCGCGCCAGCTCGCGCGCGCAGCTGCCGCGGCTGCCGCTGCCTGCCGACACCACGACCCAATTCAATGACTGTCCGAGTGTGCCCCGGACGTGGAATACGTCGCGTGAGCCTCGGCTAGCCCACTCGACGTGGAACTTGTAATGCCATAAATTACATCAATACGAGCGTCGACCAAAGTTTTTATGCACAACATTACGGAGTTACAATTTAATTTTGTTTTACAGTGAATTATTACTGTCTAGAAACGAATACGAACACAAAAGTAAACATTGTAAATGATAGCAAAGGTTTTTATGAGATGTATGTGGTTGGTTTTGTTTACTCAAAGCTTGTGGCATCACCGGATGGAGGTGATTGTGTTTTACGTACGCGGCTGATGGAGCCTATGGGAGCGTGGCCAGCAGATGGTAGTTG
Source organism: Blastobasis lacticolella (assembly GCA_905147135.1). NCBI lineage: Eukaryota > Metazoa > Arthropoda > Insecta > Lepidoptera > Blastobasidae > Blastobasis > Blastobasis lacticolella. The sequence goes on along the minus strand of LR990058.1, from coordinate 17,389,221 downwards.
TTTCAAGTTTTGTGAGAAAATATTGAACGATAATGATGATGAAAAAGTCCACATATTTTGGTGATTGCTCAATAGTCGGTTACATAATGTTAACTTTAGCTTCGAGTACTGAAATTTCCTTGATTACCGATACCAAGTAACTATTTCGATGTCTGTTGTTGTACCTGTAAGATGAGACAGTGTAAGCAATGGTGAGATTTCATATCCTTCTGCCAGTACAAGGTTAGTAGTACCTAAACTGTTGTTGAGGTCAAACATCCTGATATATTTGGCTGACTTGGAGTGGCCCGGGAGTCGTGTGGACTCATTGGGCTGAGAGCCCCGAAAGTCTCGATGTTGTGACTGTAGATGCAAGTTTAATGTTGTGATTTCTTAGAAGGCGGATGGATATGGGACCTCTTCGTTGTTGCAAACATTGTTAGATCGTTTCAAAATGGGAGTTTAAACATAACCTAAAGTCTCGATCGAAGAGTGGTAAGAAGCTATGACGATAATTTTACTTGTTTTAGAGTGGTACCGATGGACTGTGTTGCCTATGTCTGTTGAAGGCAGAAAGGAGATTTTTATATTCAAATTGGAAAGTAATACATTTTTAGAGACGTTAACACAGTTGAATGAAATCATTTTACCGCGCTGGTAGACAAATGAAAGTAGGTAATATTTTAACTCTGATTACTAATGAGTCCTGAAGCTAGTGACGTATTTGGAAATGAATTTCCGCTTCTGTTATCCACGGACCATTGAGTGGCAAAACTCAGTTGCTCTTTTATGACGTTGCTTTAGATCCTGGCTTTCATTGCAAACTACTGGTAGTATATTTGTGTAGGTAGTGAGTACAGGTCAATGGTGTGGAAAGTTCCCACATGATTTACAATGATTCAGACACATAAAATATGGAGACTAGTCAATTGTTTTGTCTAGGTTACGAGAGTAGAGTGTATATTCTTTAATAAAATGTGATTTCGATAAAAAGCCCCAGTGTTGGCTTCCATGTAATCACGGGGATCGGAACTGCTACGATGATCATCAGGTTGATCACAGATGACGACTGATGGATGGACAAATAATCTGGGGATAATCTGTCCTTGTCAGTCCTTCTTGTAAACATTCAGTTATTTGGTCACTATTGGCTTGAACTTATACTTTTAGTGTGTCTAAATTATTAATCAGTGTGAAAATTATCTCCCGCACTTTCTTTTTCATTATTTTGCTCATTATTTAATAATATTTTTCATAACTCACGAAAATAAACAATCCTACAGAAATCAAATTGTTTGTGATGACTTTTATGAATGACGTTCTATGACGTTTAAAAACTTGGCGTACGGAGATTTTTATTTGATTTTATTTAATAAGCGATTCGGACTCGGCGTGGTCTTATTATAACTTATTCTGAGATGCTTATTTTGGGTATATTGTTAACGTTTAACGACTCGGTAATTGAAATTTGTAACTTTGCCTGCTTGGGATGCCCGGGAGTTTTTTATTACTAAAATTTTAATTTAGTTTTGATGTTGGGCAGCAGAGATAATGTTGTTTTCGACGGTGAACGTTAGTTTCTGTCTAGGACGATTACTTGTTATGCAACTCAAGTGTTTATTATCACGTGTAGTGATAGCAGATAGACTGCATTACTTGTGATAGTCTGTATACGATGTACTGAGTAGATTTGGTCGAAGGACTGACCACGAGCTGATAAAGTAAAGTAAAGCGTGTTAGTTACTATTTTACGATTTTAGCAATTTCATATTGAGAAATATACTGCATAGTCTAACAGTAGTGTATCTACGTACAATAGGTACAGGTTATAAAAGTACGGCTAGTACTGTACTAGCTTCTATGTATTATAAAGGTACTACTAGATTCTATAAGTACCTACAGGTTACAAACGTGACGAACGAATCAACGTCACTGAGTAAGGCGCCATCTCCACGAGCGAGAGAATCGCGGCGATATTATCGTCGTGCCACGTATTTCAATTATTTCAATTGTACGCGTCTCCACACGGCGATGTTATCGCGGCGATGCGACGAGTGGCAATGTGCGCGCGTAACGTCGTCGTATCGCCGCGGTATCGTCGCGACTGGTGGCGCGGCCGCCGCGCGCTCGCCGCTTAATAGAGGTGTTCGTTATATTAGATAACGAATATATTATAACGGTATAAGAATATACCGATAACACCTAATATTAATACATAATATTTTCTGCTACTGATATACTGCTATTTCACACAAGATGACTACGCCATCTAGTTTCATAGTTTCGCACTACCACCACCTGCACTGAGAGAGGTTAGCGTCACAATTTGTCTGTTTTACCGACAGGCGCAGCGCGTAAATACAACAGTGACGAACGCACGTGTACGGATCACTATGGATAATCTGTATTCTATTGCTTTCGCAATAGGGCATAATATTAATCTAATTACATTTTGATATTAATATTCGAATGTTGTGTTATTTTTTCCGTTATATCTGTTCATTCTGTTATAATTATAACTGATAATATATTCAGTCGCTTCAGGTGTGCTATAAGAGTAAAGTCCTTTCTGCGATTTATTAAATAATATATGGTTGTTATACATTAATTATGCCTCGAATTGGACAAATTTGGCAGTATTTTAGCGTAGTCGACGAAAATGCTAAAAAAAAACAAAATGCAACTATTGCAAAAAAGATTTTTCGTATAAATAACACCATTTTACCAAACAATAAAATTGATATTATGCTCTCTTAGCCTCGTCCGGGATGAAGATGAGAGCGCGTCGTTTGTTTTGTTGTTTTATACACCTGTTTTACTCCATTTAACAGCATTCCATAACAATTATGTCTATTTATTTTCAACGTGTTATGATTTATATTTTACCCCTACCATCAACTGTCAGCTGGTGAGAGACAAGACTTTATAAAGACGGCTCGAGCGCCAGATTCCACATTGGGTCTCATCTTCACCAGGCAGCCATCAAAGTCCCGGACGAGGCTTCAGGAGCATAATATCAATTTTATTGTTTGGTAAAATTGTGTTATTATGCTTCCTTAGCCTCGTCCGGGATGAAGATGAGATTTGTCTGTTATCGACTGGTGATGGTATCTTGTTAAGTGGGTATTATGGTAGAAAATTGTAAAAATAAAATTACTAATTAATCATATTAACAAATTAATGTAATCATAGTACCATGTATTTTTAGTAAACATTTCAGATTCATGCTAAAGTACCGTACTTAACTATATGTGAAGATAGGTACTTCTAATTTAAAAAAAAAAAAAAAAATATTCTCATAGAACACATTAATAAGAAATCTATTTTTATAAATCAACAATAAATCAGTTAGGTAGACATACTAGTAGACATAGATACCTAAATAGGTTGAAATAATCTTGACAAAGATTCATTTTTATCCTGTTTGATTTCTTTCTTATAGTATTTTAGGAAAGTATTTGCCTGTTTCCAATTTCCTTTGGCCATTATTTCATCAATTGGCATATTTTGTAGCAAATTTAAAGAAGCAACCCCGGCTCTAGAACTTCCAGGGGTGGCTTGAATATTGGCACTGGTTAGAACACTCTTAACCCATGATGCGATTACTGTTCTAGAAGCTGGCTTAACAGTACCACATGAAAAGATAAACAACTCTTTAAAAGTGCTTTTTCTTATTTTGCTTAGTTCTACGACTCTACGAATCCAGAAAACTGGGCATATGTTAACATTTTCATTGCATAGTAATTTCCATCCAGATTGTTGGTGATTATCTGAATCAGTTTTGGATCCGAATTTGGGCCAAAATATTGTATGGTCCTCATTATCATAAAAATCTCCCTGGCCCGTGCATAGCAATGTTAAATCATGCACACGTCTGCCAGAGGCTAACAAAAGTAACGTGGCACAACACCTGTTTGCTTCAAAAAGTGTTATGTTGAGCCACTTGGTTAAGACCTGAGGATCCCATGTTGGACAATTATTCGTTTTTGGTTTCTCAAGCTTAATGGATTTTAGAACCTGTCTTATCATTATATCCGAACTAAGTTTCTGTTTTAAGTGAGGTTCACAGAAGGTAGAGATCACCGATTTATGGAGCATAATTGTCTTTGGGGACAGATTTTCTTTAAGGTGTAAATGTGCTAAAAATCGTGCTAAATCTGAGCTCTGTGGTTTTGTAGGGACAATACCGTTGTTGGTAGCCCATTCGAACCAGCGCTTCCAAGCTGGCTGGTAGACCGAGAGTGTAGATGGGCGCCAACTTTGAGATAGCAGGTCAATCTCTCTTTGAGACCAATCTTTTAATAAGTCGCCCCACCCTGCACCAACCAAGCCTCCAATATCAGGTCTTCCACGTGCTGAGGTGGCTTGTTCAATGTTGTGTCCACCAACACCTTTGGCAGGTTGGGTATTACTATTGGCTCCCGTAAGGCCCTCCTCATGAGGTCCGCTCTCCAGAAGGTCTTCCTCCACAGAGGGACCACCAGAATGTATTTGCCCCTCGCTGAGTTGAGATGATTTAATACGCGTGGCAACAAGCAAGGCGGGGGAAATACCCATGCCAGACTGAAATTCCAAATGCGACTGAACGCATTGTGAAACTCGGCCTTGCAGTCCCGAATATCGAGAGTGACATACCTTGGTGTCACATGCGTCTTTTGAGAGGCAAAAAGGTCTATTATTGGATACCCCAACCTCCTGAACAGATACGATCTCGCTTCTCGTAAAAGGTGCCACTCTGGAGGGCGCCACCCCCTCGATAAGCGATCTGCGATTCCGTTTAGGGAACCCGGTAGATGCCGAGTTACCAGGGTCACATTGTATTGGTGTGTCAGCTGTAATATTAGACGAGCCTCGTCTAACAGAATCAGTGACCTCGTGCCCCCTTGATTTTTTAGGTAAGATAAGGCTGTCAGATTGTCCGACTGTATCAGTAAGGTCAAGTTTCCGAGTTTGGTTGGGTTGTGTGCAATTGCCATGTAAATGGCATGCAATTCCTTTTGATTGGAATGCCACTTTATTTGATTTGTTGTCCATCTGCCTGACAGGGTTTAGTCGTTCAATATGGCCCCCCAACCATAAGCTGCAGCGTCGGTCACGAGAAAACTCGTAATTTTCGGATAATGCAATGGTGACTTTTCGTGAATTGCCTTCTTCCACCATATCAGTTCTTGAAGTACTAATGAGGGAATTGCTAGACTTATTTTCGGACTTTTGCGTAAGTCTCGATTGGAATGTATCTGAATTATCCGACAATGGAGTCTTCCCAACGGGATGACAAAACAAGCGAAGTTGAGGCAACCTAACAATACTTGAGACTGCCGCAATGTCCATTTTCTTGTTGTCAAGATTTGGTCTAGAAGGATAAGGATCTTTTCCCTCTTTTTCAGTGGAAGAATATCGAGTTGTCCTGAAGATCCCAATAAATTCCCAGAAATTCTAGGCTGCGGGCAGGAGTAGTGGTTGACTTTTCCATGTTCACTATCCAGCCCAGCATGTTCAATAAATTTAGTGCATACTGAATACTGGCCAACAGGGCTGACTGCGATTGAGCTGCCAGAAGGAAATCGTCTAAATATACGATGACTCGTATATTTTCCTTTCTTAACTGTTCCGCTACCCAGTTCGTCAAGGACGCGAATATCTTGGGGGCGCATGACAGGCCAAATGGGAGGAACGTCATTTGGTATTCCATATCTTGGTACCTGATCCGCAGAAATCTTCGATGTACTCGAGCAATGGGTACGTGGAAATATGCCTGAGAGAGATCCACTTTTGCAACCCAGTCCCCGGGTTGAAGAAAGTTTGGAACTATCATGTGAGTAATTAACTGAAATTTCATCGGTGTCACAAACTGGTTCAAGTGCTTTAGGTTGAGGATTGGTCGATGAGACCCATCCGATTTCGGAACTAGGAATATTGGTGATAGGAAGCTCGCCGAGCTTTCGCTTTTTTCTAGAACCTGAAGGCTTAATAATTTGGATATTTGTGATGTCATTTCCGGTGATACCGGGGTAGCTAGGTTGTATGACTTTTGATATAATTTGTATAATTCATCAACGGAGGCTTTTTGCAAAACGGAATTTTCATTCCTTGTATTAAATTTAAGCAATATTGTGGTGCCCCTAGCATTTTCCATACATGGTAAAAATCCTTCAGGCAACCGCCGCGAAACATTGTCGGATAGTCATTTGTATCGTTTTTGTTTTGGCTCTAATGAAGAGGTTTGCGCTGCGGACTCAAACTTTCTCTTTCTTGAACCAAAGTTTCGGCCCGCCGGACCGTCGCTTTGTTTCCGACCATATCTTTCCTCACGAAATGTCTGATTTGACGTGTTAGGTTTCGAGTTATAATATTTTTTCAGTTTTTGGGGGTATTTGGTCCGTGAACTATAATGTTCACGATTAGCAGCATGTTTGGTAGTTTTATTAAAAAAATTTGAGGTACCGCCATTGTCAACAAGAATTTTTTCGAAGTGAATGTTGTCAAATAAATGTGTATTTGATGGAGGTAATTCCTTTAGTTTTTCGGCAACTATAGTATTAGTGCACTGTTTAATAATGTTGTTTCTTCTGTGCTGAATTATACTTGCTCTTCTGCCACAAGTGATTTGTAAAATATCATCATTTACTTTACTAAAGGTATTATCCTCCATGAACAATGTTTTAATTTTGGCAGTAATCGAATCGCCTGTCAATTCGATGCCAGAGTAAGCCCACTCCACTACAGCCTGTAGTCTACTCTGTAAATCAGACCTTTGAGCTACGGCCGCATGCGTAATGGCAGCCAATGTTTGCTCGAACTCGAATTGAAAAGGAGCAGATGTGTCTGCAGGCTTCAACTCTGCATTTGTCTTTAATGCACAGAACCCAGGTGAATATAAATGTGCTTTTTGAGCCTCAAAAAACGGTATATTCATCCAGTCTGGACGCCCAAATTTTTGCAGTGCTGTAATTAGTTCCAGTTCTGCTGGCGAGACTGGTTTAATTTTAGGGTCTTTCTCAGTTAGTACAAGTTCGGTAAAACCAAAGCCTTTAGTACTTGGCGCATCAATGGGCTTTTGTGTAGGTATCGTTGTTGCGATGTCCTTGTTAATATTTCCTGCTGGAAAATATTCTGTGGTCTCACCCTGAGGTAACAAGACAGAAGGTTCTTGCTGTTCAGCCTGAACAGTGTTAAAAGTATAAACTTGGTCCCCAGCCTGGTGGACCATCGACACATTAGTCGCGCTGAAACCTGGATGCATCGCAAGGGGTTCGCTAATAACCGTGTACTCTTGTCCCACTGTTTCCACTAAATCATGGTTGGCATAATTTTGGCTATCTACAGTAGCATAAACTTGTTGCAATTGACTGGAAGAAGGTTCTAAATAATGCCTGATTTGTAACCGGACAAACCCCTTCCAGGGGCTGTTTTGATGTAGGTTGGTTAAATAAGAAATTGTTAATTGTATTAAGTTGATCTTGAATAGTACCGAGGGTAGTCGACACATCGGGACGACTTTTAGCACGCCGCCGATGTCGTCGCCGCCGATTATATTTATAATTGGGCGAAGAACAAGAACTTTCCGATGATGATGAGCTACTTTCACTCATTTTAGGAAAAAGAAGGTACTCACAATTGCTGGAGGATTCTTTCTTCCAAGATTCACAATAAAAGTATCCTTTGCTAACGAAAGCAAACGACGCAATGTGGAATCTGGCGCTCGAGCCGTCTTTATAAAGTCTTGTCTCTCACCAGCTGACAGTTGATGGTAGGGGTAAAATATAAATCATAACACGTTGAAAATAAATAGACATAATTGTTATGGAATGCTGTTAAATGGAGTAAAACAGGTGTTTATATGTATAAAACAACAAAACAAACGACGCGCTCTCCTCTTCATCCCGGACGAGGCTAAGGGAGCATAATCGACAGTTTCAAATTTGAGTCACACCTAAAACAAAAACACATCTACTGAAATAATACATAACTGAAAAACGATTATCGTTATACGGTGGATATATTATATTAGGGTGTTATTTATAACGTTAAAAATAACATAATATTTAATAATAGCATAACGTTCTGTTATGGTATATAAATATAACGGATCCGCGCACCTTTACCGCTTAACGTGGCGCTCTCGCAGCGAGCGCGCGGCGGGCGCGCGCTTGGCAACACTGGCGCTGTCAAACGTAGCGTCATTTCAGCGTTGCGTTCCATAATAAAAAAATATTTTATTGACTGAGACACTACTTATTTCGCTCTCGTCTGGCACCTAACTGAACTCTTTCAACAAAACTGCACAACGCCTCGTCGCGGAAACACGGCGATTCCGTTACGAGTCGCCGCGGGCATGCGGCGATTCCGTTACCAGTCGCGACGATACGCTGGCGGAATAATCGCTCGTACGTGGAGATTACCCGACGATAGAACGCGGATACGTCGCGATTCTCTCGCTCGTGGAGATGGCCCCTTAAAACGTTAGCAATGTTTATTAATTTCGATTTGTCTTTCCACGAGTTAAGGAATATTGTTTTGAGTTTAGAATGATAAAAAGAGAGCTAGTATAGTCTCTTACAACCATAGGGTCAGGAATGACCGAAGGAACATGGTACTGTGCTGTGGTATTTTTGTTTCAGAGAACACACACGAGGGCGTGTGTAGACGGTCTTGAGCCTAGACATCATTTTGACCAAGAAATGCAACGTCAATCGAAGTGCCACCTTGCGGATAGTTGGAAATACTGTGATGACATCATATTCGGCGCGCGGCCGTAACTAACACTTTGCATCCGATCATCGACGAGTCAAGACGTGAAACTATTATCCATTGAAGAGAAAAGAAGTCTTGATTTATTGCCTCACGTCACATAGCCGTACTCCATAAATGAGAGTGTTGCATAATGGATGATCAAGGGACCGGAGCACCGATGAATGATGATGGTCTCCAACCAGCGCTGGCTCCAGGTCACCAATTCTCGGCAGCGGGTCGCAGCGCGATGAATTGTATGTTTCCAATGATAATTTGCGCTTGGTATCCCCTGATATGGGTTGTGAGTTAACAGACACATTGGATAAATGATTTATATTTAATTAATATTTTCAACCAATTTATTTATTTATTTATTTATTGCTTCATAAGTTACATTAACATTATGAACCCTTACGGGCACTGCAAGTTTAAACTTAAAATTAAGTATTATGCATAAACAAAGGTTAAGTAATAAATTGTGTACATACTTATGGTTTTGTACCAAGTTATTCATTAAATTATTAAATATATCTTAAATAGTTAGAAAATAGTAATATATTTACTAATAATTATAGTAAATATATTGTATAATATATTTACTAGTAATAAGTATTTACAAAGTTGGAACATTCATAGCATGTAGGTACTATAAGTGGAGTAATTGTTATTTATGTTGTTATTTTAGTTTTTCATATAATGTAGTGTAGTAGTAATGTTTACGTATGTGTGTGTGTGCGCGTGTGCGTGTGTGTATGTGTCTGTGTGTGTAATGTGTATAGGTTAAAGTTTATGTACTTTTTTTATAAGGTATAAGTACTATTCTTTAAATTTAAACCATACTATGTGTATGGTTTAAATGTTCAGATAATTTGAAATATTTATTTTAATTTGTCCTCTAGAAATTCCTTTATACTGTAATAACATTTAGTTTGTAATAATTGCTTCAGGTGATGGGTAAATTTATTATTATCTGATTCGTTTCTTAGTGATGCAGGGAGTTTATTATAAATCTTTATTGACGTGATCAAAGGGCTTGTAGAATGCATAGTTAGACGTGAAGTGGGCAACATAAGTTTGTTTTTATCGCGTAGTGAGTATTTAGTAGGTACATCTTCTCGTGTGTGGTAAAAAGCGGGGTAGTTGCGTACAAATTTGCATAGTTCTAGGATGTATAAACATGGGACTGTAAGTATTTTGTGTTCTTTAAAATGAGGTTTACAACTGTCTGTTTGTTTGATGTTCATTAGGATGCGGATGAGCTTCTTTTGGGAGGTGAGTAAGGTAGGTGCGTCGGTGCTGTTTCCCCACATGATTATGCCATAGCTGAGCCACGCATAGGCGTAGGCATAATATGTCGCAGTTGCTGTTTTTAAGTCCGTCGATTTTTTTACTTCATGTAACGCGTATGAGAATTTTGATAACTTTTTCCTAATTTTTTGAATGTGTGCCTTCCAGTTTATGTTTGTGTCTATGTCTACTCCGAGTAGTGTGAATTCGTTCACTGTTTCAATTTTTTTGTTATTATAAGTGTAGTCTATTTTCAGCGGGGCTTTTTGATATGGGCGAAATATCATGAGTTTGGTTTTGTTATAATTTATTTCGAGATTATGGTCGCTCATCCAACTTGATATCGAATTTAGCATGGAGTTTAGTTTTAAGTGTATATTTGTGTCGTCATTACAATCAGTTAAAAGAGAGATATCGTCCGCAAATAACTCACATGACTCCATAACGGCCTTTGGCAGGTCATTGATGTATATTAGAAACAATAGACATCCAATGACGCTGCCTTGGGGAATCGAAGCCTGTGTGCTTCTGCGGTCCGATCGAACGTTTTCTATCTTGGATGTGTTATAATTAAAATGTTCAATTTCAACTATTTGCTCCCTATTGCTTAGATATGACGATAACCATTTGTGGGCGTCTCCGCGTATGCCTACACCATACAATTTATTAAGCAATATATCATATTGTACCTTATCATAGGCTTTGGTCATATCCAGTAGTAATCCGACGGCGTATTTTTTATTGTCAATGATATTTAAAATTTGTTGTATATATTTATATATTGCTAGAGTGGTGGATCTATTTTTGCGAAAACCGTTTTGTGAATCATTAAATATTTGGTATTTTTCACAGAAAGCATAAATGCGATTGCACATTGCCTTTTCGAAGATTTTGGAGGCTGTAGGTAGTAGTGCAATGGGGCGGTAATTGGAGGGGTCGGTTTTTGATCTTTTTTTGTGAATGGGTTTGACTATTGCAGTTTTTAATAAGTTTGGGAACACACCTTCTTCAAATGATTGGTTTATTAACATACACATGGGCTGTGTAAGCTCGTTTGCACAGTGTCTAAACAAAGCTGGCGGGAGTTCATCTATACCGTGACTCTTTTTATTTTTTAGGTTTTTAATTATTTTGTACGTTTCACGATAGTCAACTGGGGCGAGAAACATAGTGTTTTCAGTGGGATGTACGACGGGGCGGCCGCGGGGCGCAGGGGGCGCGGGTCGAGTGGGACAGGAAGCGGAACTACTTGAAGATTCTCCGATTGAAGTGAAGTAATTGTTAAAATTATCTGCGATTTCTTTAGAGTTTGATATTTGTATGTTATTAATTATTAGGTTCATGTTATGCGTATATTTTTTTGTTTTTTTGTTTGTACATTCATTTATTATATTCCACATTGTTTTGACCTTATTATGAGAATGTTTCATTTTCTTTATGTAGTGAAATTTTTTTGAAGTAATTATTGCTTTTTTAAGTGTTTTTTCGTAAGTTTTGTAATATTTTTTTAAATGTTCATTTTTTGTTCTAGATGTAAGTATTTTCAGGAATCTTTTATTGTGACAGGATTTTTTTATACCAGTGCTGAGCCAACATTTTTTGTATGTTAGTTTTAACTTTTTGTGTTGTTTTGGTATACAGTTATTTAGGGTGTCCATCATGAAATTATTAAACGCGGAATAATTTTCATTTGTGCTTTTATTTGTTGATATAATGTCTGTCCAATTAGTATTTATCAACACTGATTTGAAGTTATTTATATTCTCCTCATTAAATGTTCTTTTTATTACATACCATGGTGTTTGTTTGCTTTGTTGTGGTAATGTTATTGAAATTATAGTAGTTAAATGATCAGAAAACCCGTATTCATTTACTTTAGTGTACATATTTGAATCATAAAAGTTAGTGAAAATTAAATCTAGACATGTTGAACTTGTATCTGTTATGTGTGTAGGCTCTGTAATGTGTTGTGTAAATTTATATTCCAGCATGAGTTCCAATAATTGACTAGTTTTTGAGTTTTTTGACAGCATGTTGATATTAAAGTCACCTCCTAGTATAATGTTTCTTTTACAATATTTCTTCTTGGTGTAGTTTAGTAGCTCTCTAAGACGGCTGTAGAATACGTCTTCTTGTTTTCTGTTCCAATAGATTTCTACTATTAAGAGGTTTTGATGAGGTATCTCTGTGGCACATATCTCTAATACATATTCTATGGACATGTTATTTATATCACATCTTTCTATAGATTCTATGTGGTTTTGTAGAAGAATGCATACACCGCCTCCTCCACGCATTTTCCGGCAGAAGGATGATGCGATCTTGTATCCGCTTATTTGTATCATGGCAAGCTTTTCGTCAGTTAACCAGGTTTCCGATATACAAATTGCTTGAAAGTTTGGGTTTTGATCTGTAAATGCTTCTAGAATATGATGTTTATTGTTGAGGCTTTGAAAATTTTGAAATAGTACTTTAAAGTGTTGCTCTTTATTTTCGAAATGTATGATTTGATGAGATTGGAAAGGGCCGTTCCATGTAGTTGGGTGTTTCATTTGTATAATTAACTTTGACATCATTTGAGCAATTTGTTTTTGGTTTATTTTTATCATCAGGGATTTCTATAGAATCGTCATTTTGTTCTTGGGAGTATATTTTCTTTTCCTGTATCAGTAATTCGTTGTTTCGTATTACTGCATACAAACCCCTACTTCGTGCTTTTAGCATTTGCTCTATCATGTTATGCCTTTCCTGGCGAGAATCATCATTTAGAAACGCTGATATTGCAATTCCTGTTCCCTGTAGTTTATGTTTATTATTAATTAAATAGTTCGTCATCCTTTTGCTAAGGAGTTCGATTACAAGCGGTCGAGTTTTATTTTGGTGGTATCGCCCTATTCTCTTGGCGTCTTCAATATAACCAATTAAATCGACGTGTAATGTATCTCGGAATAAAGCAATGATTTTACCATGTAGGTCATATTCGGATTCTTTGTATTGCTCTTTCAGCCGATACAACACAATTTTTTTACAATGTTCTTCTGTTTTTTGGCATTTTGTGGTCATTTTGGTACATATTTCTTTAATTTCTTTTCCCAATTTTTCGTTTTGTATTGTTAGGTTTTCTATTTTCAGTTGTAGGTTCTCTATATCTTCTTTCCTTTGCTCATTTTCACTATTTAGCGCATGTGTTTCCTTTTTGAAATCACTACGTAACTGGTTTATTGCTTTATTAATCTCCACTTGGATTGTAGACTGTAATTCGGCTATAATAGCCTTGTTATTCTCTTTTAATTGTGATGCAATTATTTTTGTTAAATTTTGCAATGTTACGTCCGTTTGAGGTTCTTCGTTACGGATTGTGTCGCCTAATAAGCTCAAATCTTCAGAGTTAAGTGTTTCGTTGCAATTTGATATCTTTCTTCTTATTGTGACATTACTTTCTAGCGGCGTACTTTCGTTGCATACTGTATCTCGATTTCGTGGACATATTGGGGTATTTGTAGCGGATAACTTCGGCCTCTTGCACGCATGGCAAGTCCATTGCTTTTTCCGTTCTACGTCCATAGTATTATAAAAGCGCGTACTGGATACATTTGCGCATTCGAGGTCATATTTCTTCGAACACATTTTACATGTTAGGAATTCCCGTTTAGGTAGTTGTTTGCGGCATGCTACACATTTATTTTTTGACTCCATGATTCATAATATTCGCAAACTATTATAGTAATAATCAGTCTATCGGTCTGTCGGCTTTTAGGCGGAAATCAAATACAGGTTTTAATTACGATAACTTAATGCAATCTATCGGATCTTGAAAGTAATAAATAATGGATGTTCTTATTATGAGTATGACAATGCCCTCTATCGGCTTTCAATGGTAATTAATTCAATTAGTCGAGTGCAGCAATTACCCTTTTCTTGCTAGAACTGCCAAAATTAGGTAGATGGCGTTGTGTTGCACTTTTCTTTATCAAATAATTTTATAATTTTTATTTATTAATTAAATGTGGTATGAACTTAACTAAAACATACCTTATGTATATTCCTTCCGTAATTTCTACTTTTATTAGATAGAATAGGCCGATGTAACATTGTTCACTTCAAGAATTAAAGTTCGTTAGATCTATTGTTTTGAATTTGGCGTCTCTTTGTTTACGTCGATAGATCGATTTTGTGTCGATGAATTTGTCTCGTAGTTACATTAAAGGTTATACAAAGTTAGTTTTACTATAAATTATTCAGTTTGTGAGTAGAACTATACTTTTTAGTCACGGTCACAGATTCTAGTTTTGGCGTCCTTTTCAAACGAACTTTCTGTTACAATTTGTTTTTTCACTGTTTTGACTTTTATTAACACTTATATACTTAGATAACACTTCTACACATTACTTGTTATATTATTGTCTTGAACAGACCGTTTCTATTTCAATAATAACGCGAAAGACATTTTTTATAATTTTAAACACGGAGCTATTTGTTTTCGTGGCGCCACACAGTGTGTTAAGAACCCTCATTTTGTCTCACATTAGTTTTATTGAGGAATACAATAGTTATTACCATTACACACATAAGAGTAAAATTCCGAGAACGATATGGCTTATAGTTTTTGTGGAAAAAAAATTCAAAGTTTGCTTATAACCGGGTCCGGCTATACACAAAAAAAATAATTAAAAAATAACTCAACATGTTATTTCAATTTTGATTATCTCAATCAAATATACATATAAAACTACACCTTTAGACAAGTTTTTGTAGAGTTACTGTGATCCTATCAAGAAATATAAATTTATTTTTCATTTTCGGTTTTATTTTTTTGTGCCATTGTAACGCTGTATTAGAAAGAGATTCATATATCAAACGAAAGCTTAAACAAGCTCTTATAAGCAGTATTAAATTCACTATCTAACACCGCGTTATTCAGAAGTTACAAGTAATATAAATTATATCCGGATTTTTTGTATCTAGGGTTGTCACTTTAGGTCAATATTAAAAAAAAATTTTTATTTGTTTACGCTCATACCAATTATCTAGCCCAAGATAAGCTTCTATTGAAACTTGTAGTAGATGCCCCCTGGCGAATTGCTACAATTTCGGAAGATGGCCACTTAGTGGAGGAGCGAATAAAAAAGTCCAAGCCGAAATCCGAGAAAAGATGGGCTTATTGGTGGATGTGGTGCGTCCTACTTCAGGCACCACAAATGACGGCAATACAGCTCGGACCGCCTTTTCGGATCGATATCGTGCAACTTTCTCTAAAATTTTGAACATCGATAAAAGGCTTATCGACGATATTTACGTTTTTTAACAATATTGTCAAGTAACTTGTCCATTGCTCCAGCAAAATTCGGCCATTTTTGTAGAGATTTGGCATACAAGTATGTGGACCTGGCACCCAATGACAGTTACTTTACATAATATTCTAGTACATGGTGCTAAAAACCTTTACCAATTGGGATTCGGAGCCAAGGAGCAGAAACACGCAATAAATACTGGCGGTCTGATAGGGAGCACTATTCTAGAAAAACCACTCGTGAAGCAGCAATGTTTGATTTGATCCACAGGGCATTGGTCTCCTCAGACCCTGTAATTTAAGATTTTGGGATTAAAGAAAGAAAACTTAAACAAAAGAAGAATCCACTACCAAGAGAAGCAATGTGGCTATTAAAACCTGTTGATTTTTCAGTTCCAGATATTAATGAGAATGAGCAATTAATTTTGCATAATGAATACTAAAATAAGTCATCTTTTTATTATTGATATTTTATTGATCAAAAATTTAGTAATATTGGTATCCGGATATAAAAAGTGACAACCCTGAAAAAAATCTTAATTATCCTATATATTTTGAATAACGCGGTATTAGATAGTAAATTTAATACTGCTCATAAGAGCTTGTTTAAGCTTTCTTTTGATATATGAATCTCTTTCTAATACAGCGTTACAGTGGCACAAAAAAAATAAAACCGAAAACGAAAAATAAATTTATATTTCTTGATAGGATCACAGTAATTCTACAAAAACTTGTCTAAAGGTGTAGTTTTATATGTATATTTGATTAAGATAATCAAAATTGAAACAACATGTTGAGTTATTTTTTAATTATTTTTTTTGTGTATTGCCGGACCCGGGTATAAGCCAACTTTGAATTTTTTTTCCACAAAAACTATAAGCCATATCGTTCTCGGAATTTTACTCTTATGTGTGTAATGGTAATAACTATTGTATTCCTCAATAAAACTAATGTGAGACAAAATGAGGGTTCTTAACACACTGTGCGCCAGCGCCATCTAGTTTTCCAATTTATGACTTCATAAAGCGCGCATCAATTATCCTTTACAATATATCGGTGGCCAACGATGTTGTACTGGGTAATTAATGACATATGTAGGTCATGTGACCATTGCCATGTGATTTGGCATTTAATTATAAGTCATGTGATTTGTCCATTG
The DNA here is from genome assembly GCA_905147135.1 of Blastobasis lacticolella. Classification (NCBI taxonomy): domain Eukaryota; kingdom Metazoa; phylum Arthropoda; class Insecta; order Lepidoptera; family Blastobasidae; genus Blastobasis; species Blastobasis lacticolella. Next base: position 17,372,773 of record LR990058.1, on the reverse strand, counting down.
CCATGTGATTTGGCATTTAATTATGGGTCATGTGATTTGACCATTGCCATGTGATTTGGCATTTAATTATGGGTCATGTGATTTGACCATTGCCATGTGATTTGGCATTTAATTATGGGTCATGTGATTTGACCATTGCCATGTGATTTGGCATTTAATTATGGGTCATGTGATTTGACCATTGCCATGTGATTTGGCATTTAATTATGGGTCATGTAATTTGACCATTGCCATGTGATTTGGCATTTAATTATGGGTCATGTGATTTGACCATTGCCATGTGATTTGGCATTTAATTATGGGTCATGTGATTCGACCATTGCCATGTGATTTGGCATTTAATTATAGGTCATGTGATTTGACCATTGCCATATCATTTGGCATTTAATTATAGGTCATGTGATGTGACGATTGCCCTGTGATTTGGCATTTAATTATAGGCCATGTGATTTGGCCACTGCCACGAGAATTGGCGTATGATTTCGGTCACGTTTGACAAATTAATTTAATTGTATTTTACATTGATGCTGTAACTCGAGTAAAGATACGAAGTAAGTAATCCTGTAAACATGTCTTGGCCGTGTAGTGTCCGGCAGAGTAGAATAGCACCAACCCCTTACAATCGTGAGTGTCGTATAAGGCGACTAATGTTTTTGAGACAAAATATCTACAGAATCCGTAAACTGGAAAATGGGCAGCAGCTTTTTCCATTGTTATTTTATAACACTGCGATCTCCAATCCGCTTGCCAAGCGTGCGGATAATGGCAATAACCTCCCCTTTTGTGAGTGAGGCTCTAAGCCTTGCAGTGGACTGTTATGGGCTGTGATGACTTACATGTCAAGGTAAAAGTTATTAAATTGTCACGATATAATTCGAACATAAATATTCTGTAAACATTGCATTGCCATGTTAATCTGTTTCTTACGTTACACATACATTTTTGTTTAATTGTAATTTTGAGATAGTGTATCGTTAGCCAAATAGGCTGCTCGTCAGTATGGCCGTGTGGGCAATAAGATTATTATTTTATTTATCTTCATTTTTATAAAATGTCGGTAGTGTTCTTAAATTAAAAACCACACGTGCGGGTACACCGCAGTATATAAGAAAGCGGCCATCGCTCTCGACAGGTGTTTTGGATCAGCCTACGCCGCGCCGCTAGCAGACGTCGAGCACCGCGCCGCCGTGAGGTCGAGCACCACCGCGCCTGTTCCCTCCGCCCGCCGAGCCGACGAAGCCGCACACGAGCCCACAACAATGTGCCGCGCACAACATGATGTTGTGTCGCGGCACATGCGCCCCGCCGTCGTCTGACCCCGCCGACGGGGCCGCCGCCGCCATCCAGCCAACGCCGGGCTGGATTCGGGCTGTGCGGGTGCGACGTACCTCCCGATCGCCGAATCCACCGATCCAGACCAGCGGACGCAGTCTCTAGCAGTCCGCACCCCGACCGTCACTCCGGGCTCTCCAATGAGAGCCCGTTGAAGTGGCGGTCCCCCACCGACGACGCCGCGCTGAGAAGCGCCCTACACCCCGCCGCGCCGCGCACGCGCACCCGCGTACCGCGAATCGCGTTGCCGCCGCGCGGCCACAACTTGACGCCGCGTCGCCGTCGACTCATCGCCGTCAACGGCGACGCCACACCGGACACGACGCCCTCCCTGATGCGACATCGGGTGCAGGAGGACTCCCTTCGGGTTGAGACCCTGCACCCCACCCCCACCGGACTCTACGGCCGCTGAGCACCGCTCGCGGCACCCCACCTGACTGACGGCCGCCGCCGGCGCGCGCACTGCGCCCGGCGGCCAACCCCACCGGATCGACTGCCCGGCGCTGCATTTCCGTCCCTACGGGTCGACGGATCTAACTGCGCCGGGCCCCGAGCGTTAGCCGCAATTGGGCAGCAACGCAGGGGCCGTTGAGCGACTATGTCCCGCGGCCCCCACCTCCGGACGAGACCCCCGGTAGCCGCAAGAAGTCCTTCTCACGAGGTCGACGCCTGCAGGCTCCAGCGACGCCTCTGCCACGCCAGTGGCAGCCCCAACCCCGAATTGTTCGCGCCTGGAAGCCGCCCTACGCTGGTCCCGCGCCCAGTGCGCCCGACCGCGGGGGAGGTGACGAAGGCGCCAACCTCAACGACCGGCCCGTTTCTACGGGCCGCGTAAACAGATTACCGCCAGTGGGCTCGACCCAAAAGCGGTCTCCCCGCACGTGCGCTCCGCGCACGCGCGAGAAGATGAAGAATGGTCTCGACAGGTCAGACGTTGTTCGACTGCGGACACGGCACCGCTAGTGCTCTGAGCTGTCTTTCTCAGGTAATCTTGCTTAATAGGTTAATTCATATTATTTCTATGTTCTATTTGCTTTCTTTAGATATAACAATTTTAATGATTATGAATTTGTCTGTATTTTGCTAATTCTAAGTAAATTGCTTAATATAATAAAATATTATGTCCTCTCGATCTGTTGCTGTCTATTTAGTATGTTATTTGCAATAATATGTGTACATGGATTTATTCTTAATATTTCTTTAATTTCTATACACTCCCACATATTATTGTGCTCTGTAGCGATAACCTGGTAGAATATAATATAGTACCTATTGCTGAGATTGCCAAGATTCTGTATGTAAAGCGGACCGACCGGTTCCTCCTTTAACTAAAAATGAATGTTGAATGTGCAGAAGGCTCAAATCCAATGCTAAGATATTAGATTCGATTCACATAGCCCAGCCGCTCCGTCCGCGAAAATATAAGCGACTATGTGCAATCAACTATTTGAACACCTGCATAGCCACCCACGCACCTATAATTCGTTGCACACCTTTTTAGACGATAGAGCTAAGGTATCCAATTGTTTATCATTTCACGTCGCAAGTTGATTTACTAAAGAACATCCCATTGTATAAATGGCTAACGGAGCACTGCTTTTACTCTGTCAAGGAATATTCAAATCAGTTTATTCTACCTATTCTATTCGGCGGCCGGGTCGGTCAGTAGCGCGAACGATTAAATAGAACATTACGAGCAGTTTTATGCAATAATTATATGTAATACGGCCGACCCTAGTTGGCACAGCGACATAGTTAGAAGAAAGTATATTGTTAATAAGAGGATCACTCACCAGACGATAGCTTGGTTCCGCAATCCGAGGTCTTTGCGGACACACTGTTGTCCTCTGTGCTGCTGTAGGCGTGCGAGCTGCTTCGCCGGAGGGTGCTCCGCCTCCCGGGGCCGCTGCCGCCGCCACGAATCGGGGCGTCTGGGCCGGTCCTATCCGAACCACTCCGATTGGGCCCGGACCGATCCGAGCCGTTTCGAACCAGCGTACTTCGATCCGGACTGGTGCTTACAAAGCCGTTTTGTTCCGGGGTAGACCGATCCATGCCGGTTCGAATCGATCGATTCCGATCTGGGTTAGACCTCTCCGGGCCATTCCGATCTGAGCTCACCCCCCGGGCCGGCGGCCCGCGCGGCTCCGACTGTGTCGCCCGAACCGCAGGGACACCATTATTCTGAGATTCAGCATTCACTTTAGAAAGCCCCTGGCTCTTTTTTTCTTGAAACGTTTTCGCAATTGTGTCTGTTTCGTAATTGCTTTTTTGGGGGATTCTCTCCATCACACTGCGCCTTTTGCCCTTGCTGTAAATGGAGAGAGATTATTGTAAATTTTAGTAGCACAGTAAGTTGTTTTAGGCCTTTGTTTATTTATCTAAAAGCATGGCACTCACACTTTGGCCGTGGAGGCGATCTTCTGCCGCTGCACGTGCTCGTCGATGTGTTTGAGCTGCTCCGGCACGATCAGCGTCAGCACCGGGTTGTTGTCGCCGCGGAACTGGGGCGCATCGACTCATTATTAGTTAAAGGTGCTCCCGCGGCGGTGTACTTATACATTGGTAACCTTTTTGAAACATCTGGGTACATTTGAAACTAGTACAAACAAAATTTTACAGAAGTTTCAAAAGCTTTTTGCAACATTTGTAAACATTATACGAGAAATTACAATAGTCACCATGCAATATGAAGAAGTATTTAGTTTTTAAGACTTCGGTCTGGAAACATATCCGTCTCCTACAGTTGTAATGAGTTTGGAACAAATCCACCCGAGCATCGCAATAGTTTTTTTTTTGTTTTTACTTTATTTAGAAACAAACAGTCGTTTACACAAATAGTACATTGCACTAGATAATTAAATAGACCTAAAGTTTCCTATTTCATATACAAATTTTGGTAGTTAATAGCTAACTGTTGCGACTGACAACAATGTTAAGTACAATACATTAATTACTAAAATTTTGCTAATAAATATTATACACAATGCTTACATTAACAATTTGTCTTAATTTGTTTTTGTCCTGTAACAGATTGTTTGCAAAGATGTTGATATCATTCAGCAAAACATTATAACAAGGTGCAGTTCTTCTGATAAACGAATTTTTTGCATAGTTTGTGGTACAGTGCTCAATATAAAATGGGTCTATAGAACATGAGGAGATGCGTGGAATCTTAAAGTTAATTTGTTCGAGAAGAGGAGAAGAATCTATGTCACTATTAACAATTTTGATTAAAAATATCGATTCTAAGTACGACCTACGACTTTGCAAAGTAAGTAAGTTATGTCTTTTTGCTGAATCACTATTTGACTGAAAGCTGTGACCTCCACGATAATCTAAAGATTTCAGAAACTTGTTTTGAACTTTTTGCAGACGAGCGATATGAACAGCTTACTGAGGGTTCCATACCACACTGGCCAACTCTAAGTGGCTTCGTACGAATAAGTAGCAGATTTTTTTTTTAGTTAATGTGTTTTGTATTGTCCGTATATTAAAAATATTATTTAAACATTTAAAATTATAATATTCCATAAGTACTTGCTGAGTGGTGCAGTGTAACACGGATTGCATACGGTTCTCAACATTATTTTACCTCAAGAACATAAGTCATGCAGTGTGCCCGATGTAAAGCATCCGTAAATGATCCCGCTCAGTGAAGTTCATGTAATAACTTATCACACTGTAATGAGCGTATACAGACCTCCGGCTTCATCATTTGATTTGTTCGAGAAAATTATGGACGAAGCCCTTATTAAAGTTAGCAATTGTAATAAAAATATTGTTGTTTGTGGAGATTTTAATACAGATTTATTAGACGTATCTTGTAAATATACTGGTAGGCTAATATCATTATTTAAGTGTCATAATTTAATCAACTTATCTTTAGAGCCTACTAGAATAACAAGTACTACATCAACTTGTCTAGACAACATTTTTTGTGATATCCAGGCATGTAGCCAGTCCGTAATAAACAAATTGCAATCCGATCATTGTGGTCAATTAGCTGTGTTTAATGTTAATATGAGGAAAGAAACAAAAAATACTATTAAATTTGTACCAATTAACAACAACCGTCTAAACAGTTTTAGAAATAACATTATAGAGAAATCATCTAATTTAAAGTACATATTTTGATGATACAAATGAATATTATAATTCAGTTTTACACATGACAAAAACTGAAAGTAATAGTATATTCAAACCAAAGGTGAAGGCAGTAAACAGCAAACTTATGTTTAGCGATTGGGCGACAGCAGGAATACATAAGAGTAGAAATAAATTATATGAGCTCTATGCAGAACGGGCGTATAATAATAGCGTAGAATTTGCTGAGTATGTTAAACATTATTCGAAGTTATTTAAACGCGTTTGTGCTACAGCTAAATCGAATTTCGTTAAACACAAACTAAAAAATTGCACAGATGTAGTAAAATCCACATGGCAGATAATAAATAGTGAAACTGGAAAAGTAACAAATCGCGATACTAAGTACAGTTTAAAGATAAATGATAATGTTGTTACCAAAAACTCGAAAGTTGCGGAGGCATTCAATAAATTTTTTACAGACATTCCAGTGTCAACTACGAAATCCTTAAGTTCGTTTCCTGCTCTCGCTGAATCCTTGTTAAAAGAAAATGTACCCGAGAGTGTCATCGATCTTAAGTTCGAGCATGCAACACCTCAAGATATAGTTAAGGCTTTTAAAACCATAAAAATGAAAGCAACTGCCGACATTGATGGTATGTCGGTAAAAATTATTAGCTCTGTAATTGATGTTATTGCTGTCCACTTAGCGAATATATTTAATAATTGTGTTGATAATGGTGAATTTCCTGACCTGATGAAGCACAGTAAAGTTATTCCATTGTTGAAAACTGGTAATACAACGGATCCTACAAATTTTAGACCAGTTTCAATTTTACCGACTCTAAGTAAAATATTTGAGAAAATCATATTAAATCAACTAAAAGCTCATTTTTATGGAAGTAACCTATTGCATCATAAACAATTCGGTTTTACTCGCGGTCGTTCAACAACTGATGCAGGTGTTGAACTTATTAAACATATATTTGGGGCGTGGGAGGAATCACGTGATGCCTTAGGGGTTTTCTGTGATTTATCCAAAGCCTTTGATTGCGTTAATCATGACATTTTGGTCAGGAAATTACAACATTATGGAATAAAGGACTTGGCCCTGAACTTGCTAAATTCATACTTGAGTCATAGAATGTGATGTTGTCAAACAAATTCAACAATCCCTAGGCCTAACCATACAACAACAATAGCCCATAACGGTGACTATTACGTTAAAGCCTTTCGCTTACGACGTTGTTAGGTATCTATAAAATATATAGTTGCTACCTACAAATATTAAGTATTGGTAATCTGAACTTTTTACCAATAATATAAATAAAACCACCACCCATTATTAGCAACATACTAACCAATACCACAAGATAATAAAATATAAGGTAATGTTAAAATTATATATAATAAAATATTTATTTTATGTGACCCCCGAATCCCTGGTTTGGTGCCTGTACCCAAGTGAGGGGGACATTCCCCCGTATTGAATTCCTGGGGGCATGTTTATACGGCGTTATGTACACTGCCTTGCGATTAGAGGGAATGGAAAAAGTTGTCCTCCTCTCTAATAGCGTAATTCCTCCGGCCGAACGTGGTTACTCTCGTCTTATTGCGAGGCCCTTTGCTTTATGGGGTACGGTTATCTATGGCCCTTATTTTCTATAACGGCCCTCGGGGCTCGGAGTAAATCACGTTGCACAAAAATAACGTTGTTGAAGTCAAGTTGATGTGAACGGAGAGAGATCTATGGGGTCTGTTGTCTCTATGGGTGTCCCCCAGGGATCTATTTTGGGCCCGTTTTTGTTTCTTGTTTATGTAAATGACTTACCGTACTTTGTAAAAGATACCCATGAAATTGTCTTGTTCGCGGACGATACATCTTTAGTGTTTAAAGTAAAAAGACAACAATTAACATATGAAGACGTGAACAAGGCTATTGCAGAAGTGGTAAACTGGTTTACGGTTAATAATTTATTACTGAATGGCAAGAAGACAAAATGTTTAAAATTCTCTTTGCCAAATGTTAGATCAGTGCCCACTAATGTACAAATAAAAGGCGAAAATTTGAATTTTGTTGATTCTACAGTATTTTTAGGCTTTACCCTGGATAATAAATTGCAATGGGGTCCTCACATTGATAAATTGGCGAAAAGGCTAAGTTCTGCAGCATATGCTGTAAAGAAAATACGGAGTATTTCTGACGAGGCTACAGCCTTACAAGATTAGTTTACTTTAGTTATTTCCACAGTATTATGGCCTATGGCATACTGCTGTGGGGACACGCTGCCGACTGGCACAATGTATTTGTATTGCAGAAAAGGGCTATTCGCGCGATTTATCAATTGAGACCTAGAACTTCACTAAGAGATAAATTCAGGAACATTGATATAATGACAATGCCGTCACAATATATATATGAGAATTTAATGTATGTTCATAAAAATTTACACTTATTTAAGAAGAATAGTGATGTTCATAATATTAATACGAGAAATAAAGATAAGCTTGTTGCTGGTGCTTGTCGTCTAGCCAAAGTCCACAAATCATTTATGGGTCAATGTGTACGCTTTTATAATAAGGTTCCAACAGATATTCAGAATTTACCATTGAATAAATTTAAAGTCGCTATAAAAAACAAATTATGTCAAAAAAGTTATTATAGTATATCTGAATATGTAAATGACAAAAGTCCATGGGACTGAACTGCTGTTCTATACAGGTATTTACTTTTAAGATAGTATATAGGACAAATAATGTATTAGTACATAAGACATGTTAGGCTCTGTGGGTTTTTTGCCGTTTCTTTCCCCCACAGAGAACCACCTTAGAAGCGGCGTTAATTTTCCTTCCTCTCCCACACATGGTGTCTCCTGTCTGCGCTAGGGTAGGGGTAGGGTAGTAGTTAGAGTAGGGGTAGGGTAGGGTAGGAGTAAGATAGCGGTAAGGTAGTATAGGGTGGGGTAGGGGTAAGATAGTGGTAGGGTCGGGGTAAGATAGTGGTAGGGTAGAGGTAAGGTAGTGGTAGGGTAGGGTTAAGGCAATGGTAGGATAGGGTAGGGGTAAGGTAGCGATAGGGTAGGGATAGGATAGAGTCGGGTGGGAGCAACTACCTATCACATGCAGCATGTGTGATGCACGCTCACTTAAAAGTCTGTCTGGCGGTGGCGTGGGGGCCGGGTCGCTCTTTTCCCTCAAATATGGTTGAATTGGACGATGGCTGGGCCCTGCGTTATACTCGTGAACGGGTGCTGCCTTAGTGGACTGGCCTACTCCTGCTGTAGTTTTAGGTGGCTTTTCTTAATTATACTAGACATACCTACGAGTATATAATATAATATAGCGTTCCGGCTCTGTCTGGCATTGTCGAGCCCGGTTCGGTTGTGGTTGGCGAGGGAGACGTTTATCTACAGCCATAGGGCGGTCAGCGTGTCACTGTGTGTTTCCTTCCTACTTTCCTACCCCCCTCCTTTTTGACGATTGAAAGAGATATTTAATGTCCTAATCAATAAAGAAATTTTGATTTGATTTGATTTGATTTGATTTGACAGCTTTAAATTAATAAAAAAAGAATTTCACCAGGAAGCAATCGGCGAACCTCTCCCTGAGGAAGGTCAGAGGGTCCCTGTAGCCATACTTGGCGTAGGGCAGCGGCACGCCCAGCATGGCGCGGTAGTCGCGCAGCAGCGAGCGCGCGTCCACCTGCGTCGGGCTCGACACCACCAGCGAGCGCAGCACCTTCTTCAGCTCCACCAGCGCCGGCTCCATGCTGGTGGGGGTCTAAGCGAAACACGCGCATAATGAGAACCAATAAATTCCCTAGCATATGGAAGGTCTCGCAGATAATAATGGTGCTCAAACCAGGTAAATCAGCAAATGATGTGACATCTTACAGACCAATAAGCTTGCTTCCGATAATGTCCAAGCTTTTTGAAAGAATTCTTCTGCACAGACTACAGAAAGCGCTTTTAGAATAGATTATGTGATGTATAGAGTGTGTGATGTCATCAGGAGAGCCCTAGAACGTAAAGAGTACTGCTCTGCCGCTTTCTTGGATGTAAAACAAGCATTTGACAGAATTTTGTAAAATTAAACAGCTCTTACCTCACAAATTCTACAGCATCCTAGAATCATATTTGAACGAAAGACTATTTCAAGTAATAGAAGGCGACTCTGAATCAAAGTTTCACAGTATTCTGGCCGGGGTTCCACAGGGCTCAGTACTGGGACCAATTTTATACACAATTTTTACTTCAGACCTACCGCTAGTTCCTGGAGTGACAGTTGCGACGTTCGCAGATGACACAGCAATACTTGCTACTGATTTGTGCCACATCAACGCTTCAAGGTCCTTACAAAAAACAATGGACGCAATCAATGAATGGTTTTTAAAATGGAAGATCTGCGCCAGCCCATCAAAGTCCGTGCACATAACTTTCACGCTACGCAAAAACGACTGCCCACCCGTCATCTTAGGTGGAGCTGAGCTACCACATGAGAATACTGTCAAGTACTTGAATGCATCTGGACCGTAGACTAACATGGAGGACGCACATACAAGCTAAAAGAAATGAAGTCAACTTTAAATGTAGGAGATTTTACTGGCTCCTTGCTAGAAATTCAAAGCTGTCTATTGACAACTAACTCCTCATATATGAAGCAATTTTGAAGCCAATCTGGACCTATGGCATTCAATTGTGGGGCTCTGCCAGCAACTCCAACATCATAATGATACAATGAGCCCAGAACTGCATATTAAAACAAATATCGAACGCTTCTTGGTTTATCACCAATCTGGAAGTCCACAAGCTCTTGGGAGTGAGAACAGTACAGGAGGAAATAAAATCATGTTCCTTAAAATACAAAGCTCGCCTTGAGAGGCATCCTAATAAATTGGCGATGGAACTCACCATCCTGGATGATATGAGACGTCTTAAGAGACGCAAAATAATGGAAATCGACGACAGTTAGACTAACTGACGAGGCATTACTATTGGGGAATGTTCTCAGCACGCCTCTTGTCCTTCACTTCATCTGCTCATAATCATAGGATTGATTGCAAGATTATGTAATTAATAAAAAAAAAAAGCGACCCACGCTAACAGCTGGAATACACATTAGAGATGAAACGGATAGTTGTTTGGCCGGATACCGGATATCCGGCCAGCCTCCTAGCCGGATAACCGGATATCCGGCGGCCGGATATTTACAGGTCATAGTCTCTGAACAAGTTTGTACAAGCTGTAATCGCAGCGTGGGACTTTATACGACTGCATGTGTTTATGTAATTTAAAGTTTTCGTTTAATGTGAATAATTTGAACGTTGAACTGAACAATTCTTCCGCCCTCGTACGGATTCATAGTTTCAAAATACGGGCTTACACATTAGCCCACAGCATCGTAGAGGATAAAAGACATCGTATACTACCTCTAAATATAAAGAAATTCATATTTTAATCCAGGATAATATTTTTTCATATCTATTATATCAATATATATCTTGATTGACTTTAAATTATTACACTAAGTACATAATAATACTAAACAGCACTTGTCTAAACTACACACGACAAAAATGCGTATTTATGCTGGTGTCACCCTGTTGGGCAAAGTACACCTATGCCCGAGAAAATTTAAGAACGCTCAATGCGATGGTGTGAGCATGTGCTCCGCCGTCCCAAAGATCACCTTAGAGCAAGTAGCCCTAAATTTGGCGACGACGACTCGCTGACGCGGAAGACACCCACACGCCACCTGGCTGACGGCGGACCAACGGGACCTGAAGGACAATATTATTGACGCTGCTACTGCTCAAAATAGAAAGAAATGGAGGAAGCAGACAAGAAGAGCTGACTCCAGCTAATGGAAAAGACATAGTGCAAAAAGAAGAGACCAGAAAACTATTAAAAATTCTTGCTTATCTACCAAATGAACGATACGAGTAGGTGCCGATGCCAACATAATCAATAGTTCTTTGATTAATATTTATGGTTTTTAAACGTTTTGATACTTTTTACTCGACTGCTACAGAAGGGTATATATTTCCGATGAGCAAAATAACTTTCATTGGCTTTTCATAGATTTTTTACTATCCGGTATCCGGCCGGATATTAACGCATTATCCGGTATCCGGCCGGATAGTAAATTATGGCCGGATAGGCCGGATACCGAATAGTGGCCGGATATCCGTTACATCTCTAATACACATATTGTTCACACACATTGAACGGAATGGAATGCGTTGCCTGAACATTTGGGGTCATCATTTGGGAGCATAGGCCTCCCCCAGTGACCTCCAAACTCCACAAAGGCCGGTATGGCGTCCGCAGCCTGCGTATCCTGTACTCGTAAGGTTCCCGTGTGCGTTGAGTAAACAACACACTGGTGAGTGTATTATTTTCGCCAACCAACCTCCTTTCTTTTCCAATTTTGCTTAAAAATGTTATGACTTGGCAACAACTTTGACTTTGTGAATAACTGCAGTTACAAAAACAATTTTATAAAGACCTTCTACCATTGAAAAAGCCATAAACTAACCGTGAAGGAGATGCATTCAATTTAGGTTTTTGAAATGGACAAAGTTAATTTAAACATTTAGGACAATGTTGAAATATTTAGATGAAATGTGCATAATAAAGATTATTGACAAATAATTATAACTAATTACTACTATAAAATTTATAGTGGCTACATCTCTTTCAGCAATTTTTAGCTCGAGCACTGTCACACAAAGCTACTTTTCGCTGGCGGAAAGTAGAAGTTCTCAACTTTAAGTACCAATCTGGCCGTGTGGTGTCTGGCAGAATAGAATAGCACCACCCCTTACACTCATGGGTGTTGTACAAGGCAACTAATGTTTTTGAGACAAAAGATCTAGTCTCCATAGACTCCAACCTGCCTGCCAAGTGTGATAATGGCAATAACCTCCCCTTTCGTGGGAGAGGTCCTAAATGCTGCAGTGGACTGATAATATGGGCTGTGATGATGATTAAGTGTGCAAAAATTTTTTAGTTTCATGATTTAAACAAATACTAAATTAATGGGATCAAGGGTAAAAATGTTATAATTAACATGTGGGGATTAGAAAGATATTGAACATAAATAAAAAAACCTAGATAGCCTAACAAAGTGCACACAGGATGAAACTTGACATTTTCTCCTTAAACATACCTAAGATGGATATTTCGGATTTGGGTTTCAAACAGATAACTTCATCTACATCAGCAGTCCTACCTACTTACTACTACTGCTTACTCAGCAACAAACTCTATTCAACATAACAATTTCAGTTCAACATTAATTATAAATTTAACATTGTAAACACCATTGGCAAATTGTTAATAAATAATAGAAAATGTAATTTTTTGTTTTTACAAAACTTTCAGGAAATGTTAGCACAATATGAATTTGTGTGAAAGACATACTTATTTGGTATAAAAAAATTATTATAAATGTAACAATAATCATATCTAAATATTTTCTAATTTCGGTACCTATTTTGTATTTTTAGTTGAGCGCGTATGGAAGAATACAGTTGTACTTACATTAGATTTGGTTGGTTTAAATCTTGGTGATTCTCAACTTCTCATCGGCTACTAACCGAACATATAGAAAAAATATTGGTTCTCGCTTCAAACTTTTACATACAACTTCGAAGTACAATATTTACATACTAAATATCACACGTGATAACCAAAAGCAGAAAACACAGGAACTCGAAAGAACAAATCGCTGGAACGATTCGAAATGAAATAAACTGAATGAATGAAATAAACAACAAGTACAACAACAAAACAACGAATGAATGGAAAGGAAAAGTATTTTTTTATTATTTGGTCTGGATTCACTTCGTACTAAAACAAAAAACTTGCGTATGTTTACACTCTTGCGGAGTGTCTCGTCAAGGAGAGACGCGAGGCGAGTCATGGTGAACATTAGGTTGGCAGGTAAGAAAGCCAGATTTTGATAAGGATCTATTTATTAGTCATCATCATCATCATGTCAGCCAGAAGACGCCCACTGCTGGGCATAGGCCTCCCTCAGAGATCTCTACAAAGGCTGTACCTTCCGCATCCAGCTGGGATGGCACCGCGTAACTCCAATCACATAATACCATTACTCATGAATGACATCACAGAATTCGTACCGCGCATCAAACCGACCGCAAAGTAAACGAAATGAATATAAAGTGTAAAGCCTAATAGATGAGACCAAAGATATTGGAAACAGGAATGATTTTCAAGTAGAAATTTACAAAAAATGATAGCTTCAAACTTGAAAAAGAAACTTTTCCAGAAAATATTATTCATAAAATCATTTTCAGTGAATCTTTTACAGGATATTTAATTTGAAACGAAAACTTGATGATCATCAAACGCAATTCACATAAATCCGAGTATTTAACTTGCGTGCTATATTGACCTATAAGTGCATAATTTGGGACGTCATTAAAATACTTGATATTTTCTTGACTTTTTTTATTCACATATTTTTCAGCTTTGAGAAAATTAAAAATAAATCGATAACAAAAGTAATCAATTTTAGTATCTCAACTACAACAGTTTCACTGTAAAAAGTCGCACCAACTCCACGTTCATTAGACTCATTTTAATAGCATTGATTATTTACAAAAAGATGTAAAAATAAAAAGACCAAGTGACCGCAAAGTTAAGAAGGTCTTTTACAATGAGATTCAACAGTCATTAAAGTAAAAGACATGGTACATTTATGATGTGCTTAATTAAATTAAGTAAGATTCAAAAACATTTTTTACTTTTTAACAGTGCGCATTAAAAATATTCACGATTTTATTCAGGTAAATTCTTATTGGGCTAATATCATGGATTCACTTCCTGTTTATAATAAAAAATATATTTGACCTACTTCCACCAACTTTTAATAATTTATAGCCCCAATTGAATATAATTTCAAATTTTAACAATATAAACAATAGATAAACTTCAGAAATCGAACGCATGCGGTACCGAACCCGTATAAGATCAGTGATCTGTAAAACGGTGTAAGACAAAAAAAAATTCAGAAATGACTTAACAATTTGATAACTCTTTACTCTCATCATCACTTGATGGACTGTGTTTTTTAAACGAAGCTTTATACTTGGCTCTAGCCTTTTTCAAAATCTCCATCATATCGTGATCATCTCTTTGATAAGCCAGTTGATACGCAGTCTCTCCTGCATAGTTTGTGGCCTCTATATCGGCGTTCAGTGTCCCACACAGCCACTCATTCTTCTCCCAGACGCATAAGTGCAGTGGAGTAAAACCACCGCGTCCTTCTTTCCCGTTGATGTCCGCTCCAAGATGCACTACGAGTTCCATCATATCTACAGCATGATATGCTTTGCACTTCACGATGATATGGGTGCACAGTTGTCCATTGTAGTCTTTTGTATTTAGGATTGTAGGGATTGGCTCGCCTAAAAATGTTGCCATCCGCCGAAGAAGAGCTATGGAGTTTGCTTGACATACCTCATGAAAGAAGTTTTCTCCCAAGTGGTTCCTCACAATTAAGATCTGAAGTAGCCTATCGGAGTTCATCTTCACAATTTTTTTTACCACATACTGAGCACCGATTTGAAGTAAAGATTTGTAAGGACTGCCACACTTAGTAGAACAAATTGATTTTTATTAGAGCTAATTATCAGCCAAGAATAATAGGTCATGTCAATTGCGATCAAAGGTCGGGTACTTTTTAGCCTGTTTGTGTCGTTGTTATCGGTAGTGTCTGGAATTAATTAGCTCCTGTAATACAATTACATTGTTTCTTCACTCGGACTTTCAGATAAGAATTTCAAGAAATCTTCTGTCGAATTCCATATTTAATGAGAAAGTTTTTGCCTTGCTGCTATTAACGTCAAAATTTTTATCATTCAACGGTCCTTGTATTCGTAAGCCATGTGGAGAGACATGTTCCGCATGATATCTCCAAGTTAAATTTTCGTATTCTAATTCGATAATTCATTTAGCGGGTTCATATTTTTTCTCCTTGCATCAGAGTAAAAACACCTTACGTAGTTTGCATGATCACAGAATACTGCACTACTCAAATGATAGGATAAGGAAAAAATGGAATTTCAGATAGCGAACAACGCACACCAAGTGAGTTCAACAGTTTTTTTTTAATTTCCAAATTTTCATCAAAGTTTTTTTCGATTTTAAAACAAATTATATTTATAATTTGGCGTTTATTATTTGACATAAAAAATATCCAAGATTGTACTTAAGTAAATTTTTACTTCACGCGCTCAATCATACTTCTTAATAATGAAGATAATTCTTATGTGCCTTGTTGGTTTTCTTCTGCAACGAGTACAAGCTCAATAATTTTATAAATGAAGGTATATTGCCCGGCAGTCATAACACTGAGGTGTCTCATTTTTCTAACCGCAACCATGTATCAAAATCGTAACATTTTAGAAAAAACTGATTAAAAATTGTTGAAATACGATTAGACATGTTAATTTTATATAAATTCCAATTGTTTATATGAGATATTACGTAATAAATTGATCTTAAAATAAGCATCAGTAATTTTATTGAATTTAAAAGTGAATTTTACCATCGCGTCATGGCGTCACAATTGTAATTATATCTATGTATATCTACTTTAAAAATCGAGTTAACTTTTTAGCCGGTTAAAAAATTAGCTGATTAGCTTAGCTAATTTAAGTTAACCGGCCAAAAATTAGCTAATTAGCTTAGCTAATTTCAGTCAACCGGTTAAGCTGATGGCTAGCTAATTAGCTAACTTGGTTAACTTTTTTAACCGGCTTAGCCGGTTCAAATGTATAGCCCTAATAATCATCATAAAATTAAGTAACTGGGGTGCTACATACGCTTGAATTGTATAATTATTTTATGAGTAGATATATTTTCAATTAAATTATTCATAAATCATACATGTTTATTATTTCATCAACAAGGAAAACTAACTTGGTATTCCCGTTAAAAATCCAATATCCTTGTCACGCTTTTAATGAGACGTAAAGTCCAAATACCTATCGAATAATATAAACAGCTGCGCGTATAAAAATATATATCATACAACTATAGCATATGAGCTACATAGATTATCTGGATCAATTTCTATAGCTATTTTAAACTTTTTTCTTCCACTAGTAAAACGTGTTCCAAAATTTTGTAACACAACGCATACTGTTCTGGTAAAATAACACTGGAATGTATTTGACTTCTGATTTTTACCACTGTTTGAGGAAGTGAAATTCTTTTTTTTTCAAATAATTGTGTTACTGCGCTATCTATAGAACAAAACGTTTCCGTCCAACCGGAACCTGGAGAAGAATGGATCACAATGGGTCCAGGCATTAAGAAATCGTTTTCAGGGTACTCGATTAGCATGTACTGTTTCCGGTGGACCGCTCTTCGAAAATCCAAAAACTCTTTCAGGTCTGTGGAAGTGTTGCTGTTAGGCCATTTGAATAAGCAAAAATTGGTTATTTCGCGCGATGCTTCGGTCATTGTGTTAGTAATCCGCAGTCGGGTTTTGATCGAATTCACTCCTTCCGTGATTTCAATGGTTCTGATTAGATATTTTCCGTAAGTTACCTCAAACCCATCAGGATTCATCCAAGGCTGGTAGCATCTATTCGTTAATGACACAATAACACAAGACTTTTGGCTCCACACTAGTTTAAAGAAAGCTTCCCACATGTTTTCTGTTGGTGTTTGAGTGCAGATGAACCTGTGATTCTCCTTAATTCCATCGACGTAGTCAGCATATATTGAAGATCGAGTTTCTTTAGATTTTATCACTATTTGCGGCATGTTCCAATCGTTCTTCTCAAATCTTAAACCAGTACAAAAGTTTATAATCGCCTTCATTCCAAAATCATCCCAAGAAATAACTCGAGCATGCTCTAGGGAGACAAGATCGTAGAAATCCGGGTGACTTGTTATTCTCAGCAGCTCTGATGCACTACGTCTTTTTAAACACGAATTACCCATTTTTTAACAAAGAGAATCTAAGGTTGAGGACTTGTAGCCTGGACTTTTTGATGTGCAATGATGTTACCTATCCGATTCAACTCATACAAAGGCTCATTAATTATATGAGACGGTACTTAAGCCGTATTTAGGCTCTTAATCATTGACGAACCTCTAAAAACGTCTAGGAGCATAAAAGGTAAACTATTTATATCAAATGACGTCAATTACCACGTAATGATTCGAGAAAACCATTATATGATCCTTATCAGTTATAATTGTTATAGTTCCTTGGACATATGCAATAAATAACATACTCAATTAATTATGCATAGCTTACATTAATGGTTTTTAAGTTTTTCCTTCCGCTAGTAAAACATGTTCCAACACTTTGTAACAAAACGCATACTGTTCTGGTAAATTAACACTTGAATGCCTTTGACTCCTTATTTTGAGTACCGTTTGAGCAAGTGAAACACTTCCTTCTCTTTCAAGCTGTGCTAGTGCATTATCTATAGTACAATAAATTCCCGTCAAATCGGCGCCTGTAGAACAGTGAACTACAATAGGACCTGGCAATTGAGAATAACTTTTAGCTTTCTCAATCAATCTGGACTGTTCTCGGTTAACCTCTTTCTTAAGATCCAGAAGCTCGTTTAAGCCTGTAGGAATGGTGTTGTCGGGCCAATCCGTGAACCAAAAATTGGTTATCTCACTAAAAGTTCCACTCATTGTGTTGGTGATCCGCAATCGAGTTCTGGTAAAACTCTTTTCTTCTTTACTTTCAAGGATTTTGATGAAATATTTTCCAAAAGCCACCTCAGATCCTTCAGGATTTATCCAAAGTTGATAACTTTCTAAGTTATCTTGATTTGTGTCCGTCAGGGACACTATCACACAAGATTGCTGTTCCCAAATTAATTTGAAGAAAGTTTCCCACGTGTTTCCCATCGGCGTTTGAGTACAGATGTACTTGTTAATATTTTTAAATCCGTCCACAAAGTTAGAATGTATGTAGGACGCAGTTTCTTCAGTTAATACTAGCATTTTCCAATTGTCATCATAAACTAGATTTTCACGAGAACTTATAACCACTCGGGAATGATTCCAACACGGAATACCACAGTATCTGTTTTTCTTGAAGTTTTCTTTTCTTGAAAAATAAACGATTGTACCTCTAAGAGGAACAGATATTACTTGAGAGTGTTCTCGACGGACGAGTTTGCAGAATTTCGGGTGACGTGTCATCTCTAATAGTTCGGCAGCACTTATGGATTTGAAGTACGAGTTTCCCATCTTAAAAGAACTGATAAAAATCAAAGGTTAAGAACTTGTTGCTACGACTCTTTGACTTGAAATAACGTTATGCCTGTCGAACACTTAACTTATACCTAGGCTAATTGAATTCAGGGAAACACTCTGACTTCATTTTAACATTAACTCATGGTTATTCTCAAAAAAACATAAAAGATCCAGGAAAACTACCAGAGATTACGTCAGTTTATACGTCATTACTCCATAAAATCATCATATAATGCTTACCGGGCAGGAATATTATTGTTAATATATACACCTTTCAACTTATAGTTGTTAATTGTTTCTACTACAAACTACACTTCTTTATTGGCAAACCCACCTTTATATACTCATAATTTTAACTACTAACATTATACTTTTAGGTAGTACTACCGGTTTTAGAATTGCCGTTCAGAATTTAATGAAACTTGGCCTATTGGTACATTATAATATCATAATTAACCAGTTAAATTTTTGGAAGCCTACAGAGAACTGAAAAAAAGATAAAAATATTTAAAAATTTTTGCCTTTAACATTGATCCTTATGGGAAATCACAGATTTTATTTTATTTCACAAAACTGGCCGTTCAGATTCTTATAAAAATTGAAGCAATAAAATATGAAAACATCTAGAACATTTCAAACAAATATCAATATGGTTTTAGAGAATATGAGAAAAGTTAATGATAAAAGTTATTAATAAAAAACATTCAAAGTTTATCTCTGTCTTGCTTTCTCCAGTGCGATTTATTATAAGGAAATCTACTACGTTAATCGAATAAGGTTAGGTTCGGGGATTTAACTTTTGTGGTAATGGTAGTACTACCTTAATGTACCAACTGCTTTTTCCTACATGCCAGATACAACTGGCATATCACTGAATATTATTGTTTACTAAACATAAATACTACTAAACGTGATTAATTAATTATTCATCAACATCAATAATGGAAGTCTTTACATTGTAACTTTTTTGAACTTTAACATTATTTGATAACGCGTGAGCTGACGTAGAAGTTTTGATATAAGTTTGGAATAATCAATCAGTAGATCTGAGTAATAGTATTCTTATCTAATGCTACTCACAACAATATAATTTGTTCATAATTATAATTCATTATTCTGTAAGCTATAGAATGGCATCTGAACATTCTATCAAAAGCCTCATAGTGCATTCTATGATCACAATTTTTTCAGTATTTAAATTCAACTAAACAATGCGCGTTGAAATATTTCTAAGTTCCTAAATTTCGAGATCGAAATCTTTCCTTGGAATGTTAGCGACCTTCTTGCTATTACCATGAAGGTCGCTAACATTCCAATCTCTTTGGAAAAAAAACCATTTCCTTGGTCTGCGGTGACACCGACAGTTGTCAGACATCAGTCAAACGGCGCCCAGTGTTTATATCCTCTGTGGGCGCTTCCTCCTGTCAGAGTCCTGTCAGTCAGTCAGATTCTGACCTTCTGCTTCTGTTTTCCTGCTGGCTGGCCTGCTGGCGAGAGGGCAGTGGATTTAATTAGTAGGCAGTACAATTTCTTCAACCTGCCGGGCTCGTAATTGTTTGTGTTGTATTGTAAAAGTACCTCCTGCGTAGGGTACTATTGTACGGAGATTTCCCTGGAGCTTACATAAGATTCGTAAATAAACATGTCAATTCTTCAGCGCGCTAGCAATTTAGGACGCAGCGTCCTGAATAACCTAAAACCAATAAGCTTCCAGCGCGTGGCAACGAAGACGGATCAAGCAGCACCACCAGTAGAGACTAGACCCACGGTCGCTAAATTGGACCCTTTGCAAAAAGCACAGCTTGTGGATTTTGGTAAATACGTTTCGGAATGTTTACCTAAATATGTGCATAAAGTTCAATTAACTGCGGGTAATGAGTTGGAGGTACTAATCCCTCCAGAGGGTGTAATCCCGGTCCTGCAGTTCTTAAAAGATCATCATAGCGCTCAGTTCGCCAATCTGATAGATATTGCAGGTATGGATATTCCATCGCGTCCTAACAGATTTGAAATAATATACAACTTGCTGTCACTTCGATACAATGCCCGCATCAGAGTGAAAACTTACACCGATGAACTCACCCCAGTTGAGTCTGCTAACGAAGTATTCAAGGCTGCCAATTGGTACGAAAGGGAGATTTGGGATATGTATGGAGTTTTCTTTGCCAACCACCCAGACTTGAGAAGAATTTTAACTGATTATGGCTTTGAGGGTCATCCATTTAGGAAAGACTTCCCTCTCAGTGGATATGTTGAAGTGCGCTATGATGATGAGCAGAAACGAGTGGTAGTCGAGCCATTGGAGTTGGCTCAGGAATTCCGAAAGTTTGAGCTCAGTGCACCTTGGGAGCAATTCCCCAATTTCCGTGGGAATCCTGCTGCTGAAGAAGTTGTCAATCCAGGTGAAGAAAAAACAAAGCAGTAATGACAATTTTGTAAATCATTAGGGACAGTGTTGTAAATAAACCATATTATTTACTTATTATATTAAGCCAGCAAGAAAAGATTACAAGAAGTAATAATGTTGAATATCTATTGTAGTTTGCTTCGATAAATAAAGAATATTATTGAAAAATATTCTAGACATCTATTTTATGTTCCAGCTCCCAGAGTTTTAAGGGCCTTAATGGGAATATATAGATAGATAGATAGATTAACTTTTTATTGCACACAAAATTACAGGAAAGAACATTTAACAGGTCTATTTAAACATTGTGGGCAAAGGGTGGGTATATTTTAGTCATTATGAAAATCCTTTGGTGTTTCAAACAATAAATTAACATAAACAGCCATAACAGTTCACTGTTGAGCCTACTCCACATGTAGTCAAACGTAAAGGCAGCTAATCCCTAATGGTGGACAGTAACTGTTCACAGCCCTTTTAGGCACTTAAACTTCTCCTTTAAACCAGAACACTACAATGCATGTATTATTGATTGGCAGCAGCAAGAGATTAATCCAAATAAACTTCTCAGGTTTGAATGGTCATTCTACCAAGGTCCATTCTCCGACTCCTTAACCTTTCCTTCACCTAGTCTTTGGTAGCCCAATCTGATACACAGAACCTGCTGTTTCGAGTTTTCGTCTCGAAGGTCAAGCGGCACTTCACTTCAAGACAGTTATTATTATTATTATATCAGATTTCTTTATTATCTCGACTTGGATACGGGCTGATGCCAAGTATTCTGGTTCCAGTGTTTCAGTTTGGTGACTTTATATGTCTTGATTTGTGATTTGACTATCTTGAAGTGTGAGCGAGGTCGGGTTGAGGAAACGCCGAACTATGGAGCATTATTATTATTATTGATGGATACACTAGCAGCTAATGCTGATACATGTATATCACTGCACTTTAAATTGTTACTGATAAAACTTGTCCAGTTTATTTTTAAAAGAGTTCACTGATGGAGTGCTTATAACGTCTTAGGGTAATTTATTCCACTCCAAACAGTTGCTTCAGTTACATCAAGCACAAGTCTGATCTTACATGGAGTACTACTGCCACCTCTGGGATGGATCAGCCAAATACCAACTGGCCTCTTTGGATTCAATGGAAAAACATGCAAGTATCCGCATAGGGTTGTGCGTCTATCAGTCTTACAGGTAGCATTTCAGAGTGTGCGAAGCAGTTGCAACACCTCATTCCGCCGGCCCCTTTCCGTCATCGGGAAACGCGATCTGAATGTTTTTTTTTTTTTTATGTTATACGGCAGACAAACAGGCAAGCGGGCCACCTGATGGAAAGTGGTCACCGCCGCCTATGGACATCGGTAACACCAGGGGAGTCACTAATGCGTTACCCGCCTCTGAAGAGACCTCTAATATACCTCTTGAACGATCCCATGTCATAGTCCAAAGGAAACACTGTGGCTGGGAGCTCATTCCACATCAGAATCGTACCAGCAAGAAACGTTCTTTCGAACCTTCGCGTCGTGACCAACAGAGGGTCTACGAAGTGAGGATGAGCACCAAGCTCACGGCGGGTGGTGCGATGGCGGAATTGTGCTGTGGGCACCAGATCGAAAAGTTCCTCGGAACACTTCCCATTGTACAGCCGATAGAACACACACAGGGAGCCAAAGTCCCTTCGGTTTGCCAGTGGTTCCAACTTGCGTGTTTGTATGGGATCATCGACAATTCGTACGGCGCGTCTCACCGTACTCCGTCTCACGTACGGAGTCCAGAGGATTAAGCAGGTCGGCAGTTTCGCCGGCCCAAAGATGGGAACAATACTCCATATGTGGCCGCACTTGTGCCTTGTACAGCAGCAGGCGCTGCCCTGGGGTGAAGTATCGCTTGGACCAGTTATGCACTCCAAGCTTTTTCGAAGCCAGTTTGGCCTTGCCTTCCAGGTGACTCCGAAATCGCACGTTATCCGATATGTCGACACCGAGGATCCCAATACTTTTTGAGATGGAAGGGGTGTTCCTTGAAACTGCGGCACTATGTCAAAGGGATCTTTTTTGGCGGAAAATGCGCAGTGTCCTCGAGGGGTTGAATTGGACTAGGTTTAGTCTGCCCCACTGAGCAACTTGCTCCAAGGAATGTTCGATATTCGACACAAGTCTAATTCGGCTCTCCGACACCTCGGAACGAGGGACATTCGCTCGGCCAGTATAACTAACATCTCCCGTACTGTCATCCGCATAACAATGAATACTGGGGATATTCAGCATATCATTGATATGCAGAAGAAACAGCGTGGGAGATAGTACTGAACCTTGGGGTACTCCAGCATTTAAAATCTTGGTATCGGAGCAACAGCCATCGACACCGACTTGGATGCTCCGTCCAGACAGGAAGCTGGATATCCAATTGCAGAGCCCCTTGGGGATACCGTACCTCGGGAGTTTTGTTTGAAGTGTTCTGTGCCAGACCCGATCAAATGCCTTGCCTATGTCAAGACTGACAGCCAGAGCCTCCCCCTTGCTCTCGACGGCCTCAGCTCACCGGTGCGTTAGGTACACCAGAAGGTCACCAGCTGAACGACCATGGCGAAAGCCATATTGACGGTCACTGATCAGCTGGTGGTCCCTTAGGTACCCGAGGAGCTGGATGTTGATAACCCGCTCCATCACCTTAGAGAGCAAGGAGGTTACCGCTATAGGCCTGTAATTTGATGGGTCTGAATTATCACCCTTCTTGGGTATCGGATGCACAAGAGCTAGCTTCCACGAAGGCGGCACCGTTCCAGAGGTATAGGAAAGCTAGAATAAGCGCATTAGCACGGGAGACAACTCGGGAGCACATTTTTTAGAACAATAGCCGGAATGCCGTCAGGCCCACTGTACTTCCGGATGTCTAGGGAGAGAAGCACACGTCTTATAATTTTTTGGGTGAAACGAACTTCGGGCATGCTGCCCTCACACCGCGAGATGTTAGGCGGTGCAGCTCCCCCATCATCCAAATTTGAGTTTTTGGCAAAGAGATTACCTAAGAGATCGGCTTTCTCCTTTGCCGTGTGAGCCAATAGGTCATCCGGCTTGCGTAAAGGTGGAAAAGAAGTCCGACAAAAGTTCCCCTCAACAGCTTTGGAGAGAGACCAAAAATTACGACTCCCAGATGGGTAGCTGATTAGTCTCTCCCCAATTCCACCAATGAACTTGAATTTTGCTCCAGCCATTATCCTCTTTGTAGACCTCGATACAGCATTATACTTTTTCCTCAAATTGTGGGTGTTAGGGTCCTTGTGCCCGAGCCATTGTCCAGGCACGAAAAGCATCCTGCTTGAGGCGAGTTGCCTCAGCACTAGGCCTGTCGTACCAGGGCTGGCTCTTGCCGCCGAGGCGGACTACAGAGGATGGAATAAAACATTCCATTTCCTGCAGTACGACATCAGCTACAGCGGTAGCACAAGTCTGGGAAAAAACGTCTCCTTCTGTAACGAAGAATACGAACCCCAAAAATTAATTATTACCTTTCATAAATGAATGAATGAATGCTTAATTCTTATACCGTAAATCTTCCAGCTATCCGCACGCTGTGAAGTGTCCCTGATCATTATAATCTAAACATCTTCAAGGCTAGAGTGGCATTCAAATGTCTGGCTAGTCTAAATAAAAAAGCCTTAAGATAGAGGGCTATCAGCAGGACCATGAGCAGATGAGAATGACTTGTGCCCATGAGATGCTGGTGGAAGGGCCTAACAACCCCCCAATAGATTATTTTGAATTATATCAGTGGAAATCAAACTCAAAATGGTATTTAAATTAGTTTATTTTTCTTATAATTAGATCAGAATATTTTTAATGTCTATCTACACTTGCAATACAAGTAAAAAGACAGTTTGCTACATCCATTTGAATAAGTTTTTAACATGTCAATAAAAGGTATTTCGGGCCAAATTTTCGAATAAATTCCTTGATCAACCTAATAAAAATAATGGTTGAGATTTTTGAGTAGATTAAACACCGGACACCCGACAAAGAGTAACCAAACTTGCAGGCATCGTCTATCGGCGGTATCGGTAGCGCTTGAAGTGGAACCAGAGCTGGAATATGTTGTTGTGGAAGTGGCAGCGGAAGCCGCGCTTGTACGAGTACTCCCACTCGCGGTTGACGATCTTGAAGGCGATGTCCTCGTAGGGCGGGCCCGCGCGGAACCGCAGCACCGCGAACTCGGGGTTGTCCGCGCACGGTTTCTGGAATATATTACATTGTTTAAATAACGTTTCTCAATGTGATGCTGAACGCTTTACATGGTTTTCGTACATAGAATACGAGATATCTTTATACAAGCTAACCTATTGATAATAAAAAGAATTAAAAAAAACGGAACATATACTGTACATACTACATCATACATAATACATCATCGTCATCATTATCAACTTACTAAAGTTTAGTATACCAATAGTCACTGTTAGACATAGGCCTTCCCCAATGAGCGCCAAGCTAACAACGCATCCTACCCCTGACTTGCCGCAACCAACATCACAACAACCTGGCGAAAGAGTGTCCTACATTACGCTTCGCCGAGTCGCCATCTCTACTCTTTAGGTAAAGCAGCACGTCATTATAATTACTTAAAAGTTTAGTTTCGTACTGGACACGAGCCTCTTCTAAGACTCGAAATGGGGGAGCTATCACCAAACCTCGGCCGCTACTCACCAGCGAGAACTCCGGCGTGGAGCCGGGCTCGATCAGGTCCGGATAGAATATGTTGAACTTGTAGCCCTGCACGATCTTCGGCGGCGGGTTGTCCATGTCGTAGTGCGTCTGGTTGTACTTGTTCCACTCGAAGCCGGTGTGCACGCGGTTGAAGTAGCGCGGCTTCCGCGGCCGGTACTTGTCCGCCCACAGGCAGGGCGCGTCCGGCAGCGCGTGCTCCACGCTGAACTGCGCTGCGTCCGCGGCCGCGCCCATCGCGCGCTCCGCCACCGCCCGCAGCGGGTCCGCCCCGGCCACCCCACCCGGGGCCGCCGGGGCCGCCGGGGCAGCCCCCGCCGCGCCAGCCGGGGCCGGGGGCGGGGCGGGCGCGCGCGCGGCGGCGGCGGCGCCCAGCAGGCGCGCGCGCAGGAAGGCGGTGCGCTGCGCGTCGTCGGCCGGCTCCGTCAGCAGCGTGGCGGGCTCCAGCGCGCCGGCGGCCAGCGGCGGCGGCGAGTACCGCCCCAGCCGGTACTCCGCCACGCTGCCGCTGTCCGACGCGTCCGAGTACGACGAGTCGGACTCGTCGCCCGCGCCCGCCGCCGCCGCCGTCGTCGACGACGAGGCGGACGGCTGCGGCTCCGGCTCGGGCTCCGCCTTGGGGCTGCGCGCGGGCGCGGCGCCTCCCGGGCCGGCGGCGGGCCCTGCGCCGGGCTGCACGCCCTGCTCCTGCTTGAGCAGCTGCAGCTTCCGTCGCAGGTTCTCCTGGTGGCGGTCCCGCAGCCGCGCGCGCGCCATGTGAGCTACGGATATAGAGACGATTAGTTAGATGAAGTTGGAACGACGAACCACATATTAAAGTTTCATTTGTACTGGATGAGTGGTGACCGACTACGACATGCTTTTGTATTTTATGACGTTCATAAGAGTTTTGTAAATCTAAATTGAATAAAAATTATTTGACTTTGACTAAGGTGTAATTCTCGAACCAATACTACATTAGGAATTTCAAAAGACTAGCCTTTGTATTTCTCCAAGGTGGACAACGCATACGTAATCGGGTGGTGCGGCGGTGACCACCTTTCCATCAGGTAGCATGCTTACTCGTTATCTCCCACAACCGTAAAAAAAGCTATGTCTGTCGTGGACGAAACACTCACCGTTGAGCTGGCTGAGCAGGCTCTCCCAGTACCCGACGTCGACGCCGTCGGTGCGTCCGGCGATCTTGCGCTCGATGCTCTTCCGGAGCGCGGCCAGCTGGGCGGCCGTCTTCCCGCGGAACACGCCCGCCACGTCGTCGGCCACCGCGCGGTGCACGCCGTCCCGCCGGACCGCCGCGTCCGGCGCCGCCAGCCGCCGGAGAGCCGCCAACTCGGCAGCCACGATGGTCCGCACGTCCTCCCAGTAGGCGGCGTTGGCGTCGTGCTCCAGCTCCTGGTACACCTGGATGTCCTCCAGCAGGTCCTCCAGGTCCCGCGTCTGCAGCCCGTTGAGGTACGTGTAGGGCTCGTGCATCTCCAGCGCGTCCACGCACTGCTCCGAGCTCACGTACCACGCCAGCAGGTCGATTGGCTTGGCTGGAGAAAGCAAAGTAGAAGTTTAAAAATTTTTACTTTTTTACACTACTTTGTTTTTAAATTTAACATATATATTAACTGTATTAAAACGCTCGAAATAGTAGGTTTGTATTTATTATTAAAAACTATAACCAAGTTGTGAATAAGTATTGTGTTTCAAAATATCGATCAACCAAACTATATCAGTTGGGACAGTTTTGCTGAGAGAAAAGTTATTGATCCAAAAATGTATTAATTACAATATTCGTTTTTGATTTTGTGATTTCTGTATTTAATGTGTACAGTAAGTAACCTGTTGGCTAAATAAATAAATTATACAAGAATAGTCTTTTCCGTATAACATGATCAATCAGTTGCATACTGTTCGGTTATAAGATTATGTAACCGATAATATTTTATTTATTTGCCAACAGATTTACACTTTTTGGTACATTAAATATTACATGAAAAATAGTAAACACTTAAATGTAAATCCAATAACAGGCAAACTTACGTTCACAGTGAAATCGATCGCTCTTAATTAAAAAATAAATCTATATCTACCACCACTAAAATTCAACAACTAAATAATGATTGTTAGTGTAAATGGCAAGAAGACGTATTTAGTATATTATACAAATATTTTTTATATTGTAATAAAGAACAGTGTAGTATGTCAGCACAATTTTCGAAGTAACATAGTTTGTTATGTTCCCTGCACTGTCTATAAACTATATTTTAATCTGTGTTTATCTGTGAGAATCTGTAATTGGCTTTCTGATACTTGAGTTTACTTCTAATCCATGTTACAACAGCTGTTGATTTTCCTAAGAATAAATAAATAAATAAAATAAAATATATACCTCGCTGGTCCCGTATCCGTATCATGGAGCGCAGACGGGCCTGCTGCAGATGGAAGGCGTCCTCCTGGCGCGCCCACGACGTGAACTGGTGCGCCTCGCGCGCGCGCGCCGCCGCCAGCGCCTCCGCCTCGCGCGACGCGCGCTCCGCCTCGCGCTCCAGACGACGCTGCTTCACCTGCGAGACAGCATTACCTCAACCACCTGTTCTAGCCAACGTGTGTACTATTTTTGCGTCCGACAGTAGAAAAGAAAGAAATATGTATGGTGCTCGACATAGGCAATAGAAAAGTAACATAAACGATAGCTAAATACCATTTAGGATAACCAGAGCAAGGGTGAGTTTGATGTGCGAGGGTTACATTGATTACCCACTTTTCTCTGTTAAGTTCTAAGGGAATTATAGCTATTTTCCAGTATTGCTAAGTACCAGTATTGTCATCATGTATGACGTGTATTGTTTGCATGAAAATAACACTTGACTAATAGAAAAAAAAAGATATCAAGGTAACCTCAGTACATCAAAGTAACCCCATCCTACCAGTACTGTAAACGCTGTGAACCGTGTGGCCAAACGCAGCAGATAAGTTACGATCGACAATCGATCGTAATAGAATCGCCACGAAGCGATTGGTATGTTGGCTTGATTCACATGGTGTTTCCACATATAAACATTCCGAACGCGTTTCAGAATGTTCTAATGTGTTTCGCTCCTCCACGAAGCATCCTCAGAACTAAGTGTTGAGGTTTATCGGTGATAGCGTTGTGTTTTATGAGTATGGTGAACCATTGGTAGGGAGGATACAGCTTAATATTCATTATTTGAAATCCAATGAATTATAAAGTCCAAAAAATAATAAATGTGTGTTTAGTAGGCATTTTACACTTCTTTCAGCCAGTACTTGGCAAAGCAAATACACATTTGGACCGGCCTCGAACAAGTCCTCAAGTTTTAAGATACACCAAGAATGGGTCAAGGTCCAAAGTGTATGTGGTAGTTTTAAGTCCATTGATTTGATGAGAAGATGAAACAAGACTTTTTGAGAAGTGGATGCTCTGTGCCTGAAGCTGAACTATGCTA
The DNA here is from genome assembly GCA_905147135.1 of Blastobasis lacticolella. Taxonomy (NCBI): domain Eukaryota; kingdom Metazoa; phylum Arthropoda; class Insecta; order Lepidoptera; family Blastobasidae; genus Blastobasis; species Blastobasis lacticolella. The sequence continues at coordinate 17,343,508 of LR990058.1, read as the reverse complement.
TATCGAACGGAGATTTGTGACGAAAATTGTAAAAGAAGAAATAAACACCACAGAAAAAAGCTTATTACACTCGTACATTATGAATTCTAACTGCGTCGGCGCATACTAGTAACAACAAAAAATTTCCTAGGTTAAAGGCAAAAGACAAGATAGGTGAACGAAAAATTGGATGTCAACTTCCACAAAGTAGACAAACACCTATGTGCCCCGCTAAGCAATATAAAAATGATATTCATATCAGAAAATATTACATCAGATACACAGTTTCATTAAGCAACATTACCTATACGCAGATGATCTTCAAATATACGCGCAAGCTCGACTTGATGAACTACCCGAAGCAATTATGCGTATGAATGTCGATCTGATTTCTATTTTGGACTGGAGCAGTAAATATGGCTTAAAAGTAAACCCCACAAAAACACAGACTATAATTATCGGTAGTCCTACCTCCATCGCTAAACTAGATTTTACTAGTCTTATACCAATTCGCTTTAATAATGTGCATATACCCTACAGTAAAAAAGTAAAAAACTTAGGGATTTATTTTGACAGCACTCTGTCATGGGGGAGCCAGCTAAATGAGGTCAGCAGGAGGATATTTGCTGCTTCTAAATCGTTAAAGCGCCTCCGCAACTTTCTACCAACATCTACTAAGATTACACTTGCTCAGGGCCTCCTGCATCCAATCCTGGACTATGCGGATTGCTGCTACCCTGATCTTACGGCTGAGCAGTTTAATAAAGCAGAGCGACTGCAGAACATGTGCATAAGGTTTGTTTTCGGACTGCGGAAATTCGATCATGTGTCGGAGTTCCGGAAGCAACTAAAGTGGCTCCCGGTTCGTTTACGTAGGGATCTCCATATGCTGTCACTCCTATATACAGTACTTTTTAATCCCTCTGCTCCGCATTATCTAAAAGAGCGTTTCCAATTCCTATCTTCCTCCCATTCCCTTTCTCTCCGCTCTTCTGATAACCTTCTTCTAAATGTCCCACTTCACTCCTCTAACTTCTATTCTAAGTCGTTCACTGTCCAGTCGATTCGACTCTGGAACTCATTGCCTGTCGAAATCCGTCTGGCAAAAACCTTAACAACCTTTAAAAAGCTGGTTAAAGCGCACTTTCTCAAATCTGTCACATAGGGATCCATCATCATCAACGTCTCACTTCACTCATAGGCGGATACATGATAAACATCAAAAAATGTATTTTATTTTTATTTTATCATCTTTATATTGTTTTGTGATGTTTAATTAATTGGTATTATGTATTTATAGTATTGTATTTTAGTGATATAGGTTTATTAATATTAATGAAATATGCCACAGTAATGTTCAGTAGAACAGACTTACCATCTATCCTAGGGTTTACTCTGTTTTTAGATGTTTAAGGTTGCCTGGAAGAAATCGCTTTAAGCGATAAGGCCGCCGGTTGCTTTTATTTGTTTATTTTTTCCTATGTTTTTGTTTTATTCTATGTATAAGCAATAAAGAATTTTTCATTCATTCATTCATTACCTTCTCTAACTCGATCTTGTTCTCGAGTTGCTTCTGCCGGTTGAGCGCCTCGAGCTGGTCGTGGCTGACGGTGCGCACGCCCTCCTTGGCCAGCTTCTTGTTCCACACGAAGGTGTCGGTGAGCGCGGAGTCCCCGAACGGGTTGTCCTGGTCCGTGTAGCATTGGTACTCGTTGTCCCAGCCCATGCGCTCGCGCCGGCGCCGCTCCTTCGCCTGCTTTTCGCGGAGCCGGCGCGCCCTTCAATTGCACAAACAAATGTTATTTTGCTTTATTGGTTTATTAACATATTTTTTATTTATTTATTTAATTTGCCAACAGATTTACATTTTTTTTACAATGCTCTTAAACTATAGTAACAATAACAATTAACATAAATGTAAAGCCAATAACAGGCAAACCTTACGTGCACTATATAAATCGCGCTTATAACGTAATTACTAACCTATTACAATAAAATATATTACACAAATTAATAGATACATAAGCAATTTTGTTACAAAAAAAAACTGAGTTTACAGATTTATATAATTATATATATATATTTTTTTTTTCTCTTCCCTCGTAATCTCCATCTGCCATCAGCCCATTGGCTATAATATAATTATATAAACATGTTTTGTATTTCGAAAGAGAAAAGTTAAATACATCGACAGACTTATCCGTATTAAAGAACTTGTTATGTGCCTTGGATAACCTAGTAATTAACTCGTTTCTACCCACATTCGTTCTGCTGTTTCTAAATGTAAATGGTCTGAAATTAGTTATTCTGGCATTACGTCTAGGCACCGAGAAAGATAATCCACTTAACAAGGACGAACAGTCAATCAGCCCCCTAACAATTTTAAATAGAAACATTTGATCCGCCACCCATCGACGATCCCTGAGAGAAATCATATTATGATGCGACAGTCGATCCCTGTATGAGGTAAGCCTAGATAATTGCCCTTGTTGCACAGTAAGGAAGAACAAAAAGCGTTTCTGGATTCTCTCTATTCTAGAAACATGACATTCATACTGTGGATTCCAGATGGAAGAACAGTATTCTAGAGTACTACGCACCAATGCACTATACAGGTATTTAAGCGCAGAAATGCTCTTGAAGCACTTGCAGTTTCTCCAGACAAATCCCAACATACGAAATGATATAGGACATATAGGACATTAAATCTGACAAAAGCATCAGTAGCCTAATGGCTAGTTCAACCCAGTGCTGTCACATACCAATGGCTTCTTCTAATTTATGTACATTAGTTGAACACTGACCGATGCTTGTGTGGTGGATGATGGTGAGGTAAAACTTTGTGAGGGAACCTGTATGACTGCATTACCATGATCCAATCTGGGCAAGTTAACATGGTTACGGAGATCAAATGCTTAGCTCAGAATAATATTTTAATTATGTCTCTTACCTTGTTGGCTTTCCACAAAATAATAATTAAATGTAGAGCCAATTACAATGAGTTAAAAAAACTTCTAGTAAAAGGATATTTGAAACAGCTTTGTTGAGTAGATCACAACAAGATAAGGTCTGTTATTGTGCTGTATATTGCATTATATTTTATATAGTGAATATCAGTTCATGTAAATAAGTTACTTATCTAATTATTTTGCAATGTGTCCTTTACAAATACCTTTTTTCTTCAGGAGTCTCTTTGGCCTTGAGCCTCTCTTTATCTTTCTTCTTCTCCTCCTTAATGCGGAGTCTCTCTGCTTCTAGCCTCTGTAGTAAACGTAACTCCTCCTCATTGCTGTCGCTACTACTTTCCGAGTTGCTTGATGAACTGTCTTTCTTCTTCTTTTTCTTGCCCTTTTTGGGTTTGGAAGTACTTGCTGTCTCTATCTTATGTTCTTTGCTAGATGACCGTGGCCTGGATTTGGCGGGAGAGCTGTCCCTGACGTGCCTGTCCCTCTCCGAGCGGTGCTCGCGGCTGTGCTCCACTGAGTGCCGGCGGGAAGGCGAGCGCCTGCTGATTTCATGTCTCGATGACCTAATTGCAACAAGTAATTCAAGCTTCATTATCACCAAACAAAAATATTGTGCAATTAATCTGTGGTTCATAGTTTGGTACAATTTAGTAATGTATCCCAACTTGGTTTTACATAAATTTGGATAGATAATAGAAATCGTGTTTTATAAACTAGTTTTAGTTAGAGGATACCAAAGGGTGCAACTCAAAAAGACTTTGAAAAGTCGAGAAAAGGCCCGAAAGGGGTTTTACAAGTATTTTTTCCTCAGCGCCCCCTTTGCTACACTCCAAGCCTAGTTTTGCTACGTAGTATTACAAGGAAGAGTAAATTTAAAGTTCAAAGGAATCGAAAGGGGCAATTCATTAAAACTTACAATTAATTGACCAGGGTTAGGTCATGGTTGGTTATTGGCCGTGTGGTGACCGGCAGAGTAGAATAGCACCAACCCCTTACGCTTGTGGGTGTCGTACAAGGCGACTAATGTTTTAGAGGCAAAAGATCAAGAGTCTCCGTAGTCTGGAAAATGGGCAGCAGCATTTTCCATTGTTATATTTAAACACTGCGATCTCCAACCCGCCTGCCAAGCGTGGAGATTATGGCAATAACCTCCCCTTTCATGGGAGAGGCCCTAAGTCCTGCAGTGGACTGTTACGGGCTGTGATGATGAGGTCATGGTTAGGATATTTTATTTATTAATTATTTATTTAACAGTTTATTGTGCACAGGAAATACATCGTGAAAAACAGGCAAAGTAATAAATAGCAGAACAGGCGCTACTTATTTCTAAAAGAAATCTCTTCCAGCAGGCCTACGGAAGCGTGATGTGATCATGAGACGCCGATAGGACGTGCACAATATTACCTATCTCTAAAAAGGCATACTAGCTAAGGTTACTTACATTAGTCTCCAAAGAATAACTATGATATCATAAAGCGTTAACCCTAAGATAATATTCTGTGAAAATGATTATGTGGAATATCATTAATGAAATTTCATCCAGTATAAATAATAAATACAACGTATTTAAGTAGAACACGACACCATTTCACTCACGCAAATAAACATCTAGGACTAGGAAGTTAGGAAACCACATGACTTTAAAAACTTCATCATGGACACGTAAGCTAAGAAACCATTCATCGCACTATTGTTACTCGTCTTGATACTCGCATCGTGTAAATGCGACTCTATCTTTTAATATTCATTCTTTCTGTCTAGCTAGTTTGTGATACAATAAACGTCAAACTTGACATTTCTGTACATCATTCCATTTCATTCGTTCATAATATCGTGGTTAGGGAAGTGATCTTGTTATTACAATTTATTTACTATTTACGAATTTATTTACTATTTACGTAGCACAGAATTTCGTAAGACGTATAGTTTAAGTAAAATAATAATTACACATGTACCAAATATTTACCAAAACCAAATAAACTAATTCGCTAAAAACAGAACATAGTTCAAGAAACTTTCTAAAATGTCCTTCTTACGAGGGTCGGAAAATTTTGTATGGTGCACAACGAGCGTGCTTGGGAAGGGTGCTACGGGCGCGGTGTTCCAGGGGGTGAATAAGAATAATGGGGAGCCGGTGGCCGTGAAGACGTTCAACCAGCTCAGCCACATGCGACCACACGACGTGCAGATGCGCGAATTCGAGGTGCTGAAGAAGGTGAAGCACGAGAACATCGTGAAGCTACTCGCGATCGAGGAGGAGCAGGAAGGCCGCGGAAAGGTCATCGTCATGGAGCTCTGCACCGGCGGCAGTCTCTTCAACATCCTCGATGATCCAGAGAACACCTACGGCCTGCAGGAAAACGAGTTCCTGCTGGTGCTGGAACACTTGACGGCGGGCATGAAACATTTGCGTGACAACAACTTGGTCCACAGGGATTTGAAGCCAGGCAATATTATGAAATACATAAATGAAGACGGCACAACCACATACAAACTAACAGATTTTGGAGCAGCTCGGGAGCTGCAAGAGGAAGAACAATTTGTGTCTCTGTATGGGACTGAAGAGTACTTACATCCAGATATGTATGAAAGAGCAGTGCTCAGGAAACCTGTTGGAAAAAGTTTTGGTGCTACAGTGGATTTGTGGTCTATAGGTGTGACACTTTACCATGTAGCCACAGGACAATTGCCTTTCAGACCTTATGGTGGAAGAAGAAACAAAGAAACAATGTTTTATATTACAACAAAAAAAGCATCAGGAGTAATATCAGTGAGTCCATACTTATATTTGTGATACAATGCTCTAAGGTAGTACTACCAGTGGTAATCAAAAGACGTTTTAAATGGTAATTTTATTAATTTTAAGATTGGTAAAATGCTCTGTGTGATTTTGGGTATAAGGTACCACACCACCATGAAATATCATCAAAACCTGTCCCATCTTTTATTTATTTATTTAATTGGCCAACAGATTTAATATTTTTCAACAATGCTCTTTTATTGACATTAACATTTTACATAAATGTAAAGCCAAATAAATAAAAATGCGTAAATGTAAATAACAGGCAAAACTTATGTGCACTATATAAATTGCGCTTATAACGTAAGTACTAATCTACTACATTAAAATAAAATGTGACTTAGACAATATAGTTAAAAAAAACAGCAGACTTATATAATTAGTTTTGTATTTCAGCTGAGAGTAGTTAAATATATCGACAGATTTTTTCTCATTAAATAACTTGTTATATTCCTTAGATAACCTAGTAGAATAGAATAATCAATTATTCGATTTGTTCTGCTATTATCATTTACATAAACCTTTGTCAGAAGCACTCTGGAGTACGCATCACAAATCTGGGATCCTAAATAAGAAACCTATATTTTGCATCTGGAAAGCATACAAAGGAGATTCGTCCGCTACCTGTGTTATTGTACTAAGACAAGTTATAGTTTTTTTTTTTATTACTTTTCTAGCCAGGCATTTGACCGCCACCTCACCTGGTGGTAAGTGACCATGCGGTCTATGATGGAGTTCAACGAACTATACTAGTCTCTGCAGGAAACACCACCTACTTTTACATGTTGAACGGCGTAAAGTAGCCGATCTAATATTCCTTTTCAAAATTGCTAACAGCACCATCAACAGTTCTCAACTACTATCACAAATAGATATAAACATTCCAGCCAGAGGCAATGTAAATCCACCGCTCCTCTGCAACTTCCTATCATATAGACAAATTATAGGCAGAAAAGTTTTGTACTGTGTGCATGTGCCTCCTTTAATAATGTTGTAAAGGATGTCGACCTTGATTTGTTTCACTCTAGTGTTCCGGCGGCAAGAAGACTTTTGGTTAATTTTAGTTTTGAAAATTGTCTTTCGAATTACTTACTTAACTGTTTTTTTCGTTTGTAGTAGTTATATTGGAAAAAAGCATTCGGTTATAGCATGATATAACCGATAATATTTTAATCTGTGTTTATCTGTGAGAATCTGTTATTGGCTTTCTGATACTTAAGTTTACTTCTAATCTATGTTACAACAGCTGTTGATTTTCCTAAGAATAAATAAATAAAAGATAGTCAAGTATCCCAACGTCTGCCCATCCAGGCCCATAATAATGCCCACAAATATATATCTCATGAAATTAATATTCTGGGAGATAATAATTTTAGTAAGAATAAATTGGTTGTCTGTTGTCTAGGGAACACAAACAACGGAGAATGGTCCTATTGATTGGACCCGTGAGCTGCCGTCGCACTGCCAGCTGAGCGCGGGGCTGCGCAAGCTGGTGACGCCGTTGCTGGCGGGGCTGCTCGAGGTGGACCCACACAGGATCTGGACATTTGATCGGTTCTTTTCCGAGGTGCAAGTGGCAACTTCCACCAAACAGATACACATATTCCATGTGAACAAAGCAACTAGCATAAAGGTGATCTACTTTAATAAATACTTTCACTTTTGTGATTACTGTGTATAAAATTCTAAGATTTCACTTACCTAATTGCAAAGATAATTATAAAGTTCCTTAATTAATAACTGTTTTATCTAAGAAAACATCAAGGCCCATCTGTAATAATTGAGTGTTTCGTAATTATTCTAATTAGAATTAGAATTTGGGGAGGTACGCTGATTCAACTACCAAAGTGGTGTTTCAGGTTTTCCTGAAGCTGGACGAGAACCTGGAGCACCTGCAGACGTACATCTGCGAGCAGACGAGCGTCGTCGCGGAGTCGCAGATCCTGCTCTACCAGGACCGGCTGCTCGGGACCGAGGTTGACGAGAACACGCCCGGTGAGTGAGCGCCCGGGCCCGTCCTCGCGACCCGCAGAGCCGGCCCCGGCTGACCGCCCCGCCTCCTTCCCCGCAGGCCGCAGCTACCCGGACACGCGCGCCGAGGAGCCGCTGCTGCTGTTCAACAAGAACAGCAACAACGTGACGATGCCGGCCGAGCCGGACGCGCCCAAGTTCCCCGTGTTCCCGAACATCGTGTCCGTGGAGAACGACGCCAGCCAGGCGAAGGCGGCGTGCAGCGTCGGCCACGTGATCCGGCGGCGCGTGGAGGCGGTGTGCGCGGCCGCCGTGCTGTGCGGCGCGTGCGTGCAGCGCTGGGGCGCGCTGCTCGGCGCGCGGCTCGAGCGGCTGCAGGCGCGCACGCTCGCGCACTCGGCGCACGCGCAGCGCCTGCACGACGCGGCGCGCGCGCTGGACCTGGCGGCGCGGGCGGGAGCCAGCACGCAGCAGCGGTGGGCGGGCGCGGCGGCGCTGGTGGCGGGCGAGGCGGCGTCACTGCGCGCGGCGGCGGCGGCGCTGGGCGTGCGGCACGCGGCGGGCGCGCTGCGGGCGGAGTGGGAGGCGCTGGCGCGCGGCGCGGCGTGCCCGGCGGCGCTGCGGCTGGGCCGGCGCGCGCGCACGCTGACGGAGCGGCTGCGCGAGTCGTGGCAGCACCTGGTGCGCGACCGCGCCACGCGCTCGCTGACGTACAACGACGAGCAGTTCCACGTGCTGGAGCGCATCACGGTGGCGGAGACGGGGCGGCGCGCGCGGGCGCTGCTGGCGCGGGCGGCGCCGCTGGCGCGCGCGCGGGCCGACGCGCTGGCCGACTGGTACAAGGTGGCGGCGACGGTGTTCCTGCAGACGCAGATCCTGGACAAGGATGCGGCGGCGGCGGAGCTGAAGGCGCTGGCGCTGGCCGCGCGGCTGCAGGACGCCGAGCTGCAGGCGCGGAACGCTCTCGACGCCGCCGCCAAGGCCGACGCGCCTTCCCCCCAGCGGCCCGTCGCCGCCGCCGCCGCCACCGCTGATGCTGCCAACGCCCCGGTAAGCTACCACTACATATCATCAATGTCACACGACTATCCGACCGGTCAGATCCAAGGACCAAATCCAGGTCCAGGTCCTTGTGCCCAACTACCAAACTGATTCAGACCAGAACACTAAACCAAACTGAACCTAATTGAACCAGAACCAGACCACCAAACCTAATTGGAATAAAGCCGAAGTTACTCAATATTATAATTTTCCAGTTAACAAATTGACAATAAACAGAACTCTCAATCGCAAAACACATTGTGTTATCTGTAAATAATCAAGGGCCTATACATTACAAACAAACCTTTTCTCTAATCATCATACTAGTGGCCAATACCGACTTATACCACGGTTTATTTACCTGCTCGTCCTCCTCTACTTCTCATCGGCAGGTCTCATCATTCTTGCAGTCAAAGGACGTCTAATACTGGACATAGGCCTCCTCCCAAATCTTCAACACCGATCGTGTCTGTGTCCTGGGCGACTCGCATGTATCGGGTTCCCCACGAACTTTACCTGGTCCTCAGGTACCTCCATCTCGCGGAGGGCCGTCCAGCTGCCCTACTATTTCCTCTAATATGAGTACCCAATCGGCCCGCAGTCCCCTACGGCGCCCCCCCGCGCGGCGCCGCGCGGCATCGCGGGCGGGATCGCGGGCGGCATCGCGGGCGGCGTGGACGCGCGCGGCGCGGGCGTGCGGGCCCTCATCGCAGCCCAGGACGAGGTGGCCGCGGCCGTGGCGGCCAACTCCGCCACCGTGCAGGCCCTGGCCAGCCGGGTGGCGGCTCTGCAGCCAACGCAGCCCTAGCAGACAGTCCCCCCCGCCCCCGCCCCCGCCGCCGCCGTCGCAGTGCACAGTCGCGGCGTCAACGCCCGGCCGGCCGAGGTGGTCGTGGAGGCGGAGTCGTCGACGGACTCGCGGGAGTCGGACTCGGTGACCGCGAGCGAGGAGGACCCGCCCGGCGGCGGCGGCGGCGGCGGCGGGCCGTGCCGCCTATCCTGAGATAGTGGTGGCTTTTTGGACGTTTCGTGGTACCTTTTACATAGATAGTGAAGATCGAAGTTACTTTAAGTTGCAGGGTAACATTACTCAATTGTTGTGTTGTGTCATGAACAACAATTATTTTTGTACACATAAAAGATGTACATTGTCGGACACGAGCTGATTCTGCCGGCCATCGTAAGCGTCACAATGGCGGCAATTTTGCAGCAGGCACTAAGAACAATTATTTTTCGAATATTTTAATAATTTTTCATATATTCGAAGAAACGTTTCAAAAGATGGCTATATTAAAAGTAGCTGAATTATTATATTTCCTAGCTAAATCATTAGGCTATAAATAAGATCTCAATCATGATTCCATTGCACTATATTGTCATAGAGAGTATGACGCTAAAGTATTATAATGTGTAGATATCACTTAGATTTATTTAAGATATTTGTAAATACTTTTATATAAATGTAAAGCATATATTATACAAAAAAATATAGCAGGGTGCTAAACTAAGTGACACGTCCTTGTAGCAATATGGTAATTTAATAAATAATTGAAAACAGTGCCTCTTCTCGTCTTTTATTGCAATGTCGTTGCTGCTAGCTAACCCAAATATCAAAGAGTGGTGCGGTGTTAGATAGCGTAGTGCCAATTTAGCATGGACCGGCCAGGTGAGTCGTTCGCACCGGCGCGGCGCGTGCGTAGTGCCGTAGGCCGCATTAGTGGTAAAAGGAAAAAATAATAAGCCTGTTGGAATGTAAAATAATGTATTTCATATACTTACACAATAATACTTATCTTCGAGTTTTGGCTTAAATCTATCTGTACAATTAATAAGCGGGGTTGTGGATTCGGTCATTTTTATTTGGTCAGAGTCTGTCCCACCGCGCAGGCTAAGCGAGGATGTTAGTACACATCTCTAGAGTACGCGCAAGATAAATGATGACTCACGCTCACGCTACTCCGTGCCGGGTCCGAGTCGAGTCTCGGCCATAGCACGGTCCCCATATTTTAATATCCCATATATTTTGTATGAGTTGTCATTACTCGGTTGCCCCACGGTATAGTATGAGCGTATCCATCGTCGCTTCACGCCGTCTGTTTCTATGTAGGCTTAGATCTTTTAAACTACGCAACGAATTTTAATGCGGTTTTCATCAATAGATACGAGTGATTCAAGAGGGAGGTTTATAGAAAGAAGAAAAGGGTAGGTAGGGGAAAGTATGTGTAGGGTAGGGTAGGAGTAGAACGTCACGCGTACGAAGTCGCAGGTGTAGCGTGAGCCATCCTTTGGTCTGCACGTTAGGTCCATGTCATTGTTTTTGTTGGGAGTTTTATCTATTTCAACTCTGTGGGGAGTTGTCACGAGTCAGTCTTGTTGTCTGTCTGTCTTTAGTTCCATTTTGAGCCGCGAGCAGGGTTATCTTGCGCGCACTCTACATACGTGTAGGAACTGCATGTTTTGGGCCAAATATCTGTACACATTTTATATCTTCTGATAACGAATTTTATGTGATTTCATTTATTTTCTGGTTTTGCGCTCGATTAAGGTCTGTCTGTCTCGTGAAGTGAACAAACCCAGTTGCAGTGCAAATATATTACATAATTGGTTTGACATTAAGCTGATGGGAACTTATATGCTATTGAAGGCCTCAGACTCAACTGTTTGTTCATCTTTACATTTTTTACTCCATGGTTTAACTAAATATTTGTAAATTTCAATCTAATGGTGACTGTACCTTATATACAGTTACAGACAGATATCATAGCATACCTAAAGCAAAAGTACATATTAAATACACTGTACAATAAGTACTAGTCATATCCGATTTACACTCATGTATCTACATCATCATTCGGGGTCACGCTTTCAAAATACAAAAATGATTAAATAATATTAACAACAATACATCATAATAGTATCACAATTATTTGGTGATCTGTTCTCTTCCAGTGGAGTTTGCGGATTGGCCGCCGCCGCCGAGCCTGCAAGCAGAATGTGCGTTCATAAGTTACAGCCTTCGTCTTCCTGGCAAAGTGCTGCCCGTTGCCAATTTAGTTTTGAGCTGTCGATGACCATGGTGCTGCTACTTTGTTATAATTAATGAGTGAGAGGTGAGATGAGATGAGAGGAGGTTAGGAGGTGAGATGGTGAGATGAGGTGAGATGGCGGTCAAATGCCTGTATAGTCTAAAATAAAAATAAAAAAAACTTGTTATTTTCCCGACATTAAAAGTACCCTACGACACTCGGAAATAACAAATACCTAGTATTTATTATCCAGGATAAGTCATTCAAAGAGTTACCAATACCCTGTATAATATTTAGAAGGAAACCGAGCAGGCTGTTCTGTTCACCTGACGGTGCGTGATCACCGCCGCCCGCAGGCACCCCTAGGCAATACCCGCGGAGTCGCGAATGCGTAGGCGGCCTGCGGAGAACGAGGAAGTTTTCAATGTCGTATGTAACGGTTTGGAGACACTGCTGCAGGAATGTAATACGAAAATCAGTGTAGTTTCGGAGGGTACACGGCATAGCTGACATCGAAAATTCGATACCTCGGGCGTTTGGTAGTAAATAAATCATCTTCGCGTCAATGTCCCGGTTGTGTTCTCCCGCACGAGGGCCCGGGGTCTGCCTTGACCATGATCCAGAATTTGGCAGACCCACAGGCGTTGGCGTTTACAGGGAAACCTGATCAGATTGGATTATCGTTACACATTTGCCTGAATGTGCAGGTTTCATCGCGATGCTTTCTCTCACAACAGCATCGGTTAGTGTTCAAGTATGTCACTCAGAAAAAGTCATCGGGACATGGCGGCACTCGGGATCGAACTTGGCACTTCTCGCTTACAAGTCGGGCGCCTTACACCGACCACCGATGCTTTTAGTAATAGGTACATATATTAGTTCCATACCCTACGGCTGCGGCGGGTGTGTGTGCGGCGCTCGCGGCTTGGGCCCGCGGTCCAGCATCCGGTCGCGGCGGTGCGCGCGCTGCACCGCGCGGAACTGCCGCAGCCGCTCCGCCCACTCCGGCTCCTCTTCCGAGTCCGAGTCCTCGCTGGGGAGAGACGGGGACGCTATAGTTCATCGAGTACCCGTCGAGTCCGTCTGCGGCAGCAGCATGAGCAGCCCTTGCAGGCCGCGGGGGGGCTCCGCGGGCAGGCCGCCGCGTACTCACCCGTCGTGCTTGGGCGGCGGCACGCACTGCAGGCGGCGCCGCAGCGTGTGGAAGGCGTCCGTCTGCGGCAGCAGCATGAGCAGCCCTCGCAGGCCGCGGGGGGGCTCCGCGGGCAGGCCGCCGCGTACTCACCCGTCGTGCTTGGGCGGCGGCACGCACTGCAGGCGGCGCCGCAGCGTGTGGAAGGCGTCCGTCTGCGGCAGCAGCATGAGCAGCCCTCGCAGGCCGCGGGGGGGCTCCGCGGGCAGGCCGCCGCGTACTCACCCGTCGTGCTTGGGCGGCGGCACGCACTGCAGGCGGCGCCGCAGCGTGTGGAAGGCGTCCGTCTGCGGCAGCAGCATGAGCAGCCCGCGCAGGCAGCCGCGCAGCCGCCGCCCGCCCGCGTCGGGCCGGAGCAGCTCCAGGCGCAGGACTGCGGAACCAGGGACGACCAGGGGACTACTTTTATTGGCTGGAGAGACACAGTCAGCTGGCCACCGTCGCCGGAACGGCAACCGAAGCGGAGCGGATATGTACCGGCCTGCGGCCTGTTTGTGTCTTGTACTTTCCAAAGAGCATTCAATACTTATTTAAAACACGACTATGTAGCGACACCCTCGCGGAAGGATAAAACGGGGAAAACATCGATGTTTCAGAATCTGAACACATACTCCATACAGTTGCAATATTTTCGGTGTAAAGCGCTGTGCGCACTGTGTAACACTAAACAACGGATGTCTATCTTCAAAGCCTATCGGGATGTGCCCTAGCCCTAGCGTTTATGGTATAGAATTTTTTTAATTCGGTTAAATTATGTTAGTGTTGTGTTAAAGCGCACATATTTAAGTTTCAATTTGGTAAGATTATGTTAGTGTCGTGTCAAAGTGCAGAAGATATTTAAGTTTCAATTCGGTCAGGATATGTTAGTGTAGTGTCAAAGCGCAGAGAATATTTAGGTTTCAATTCGGTCAGGATATGTTAGTGTAGTGTCAAAGCGCAGAGAATATTTAGGTTTCAATTCGGTCAGGATATGTTAGTGTAGTGTCAAAACGCAGAGAATATTTAGGTTTCAATGCGGTCAGGATATATTAGTGTAGTTTCAAAGCGCAGAGAATATTTAGGTTTCAAGTTGAAAAATATCCGGTCAGCCCTCAATACAATATGCAGCAGTGACACGCATCTTTAGTCCTAGTAATCATAATCCTAGCGGCCTATCCCGGCAGAGTTAAGATTTATGATTTGACAACCTGAGTGGTTGAGTTGGTTAACATGCCACACAGAGGTCTCGGGATCGTTTCCCGGCCGGCCAGAAATGGAAATGATGAATTTTAATTTCTGTTACAGTTCTGGGTCTTGTATGTATAACAAGTATGTATTTCAAAATATACATAAGTAGTTTATCAGTTTTGTGTGAATTGTGCAAGCATATTTGTTTATTTTATTATTTGTGATCATCCGAAGGTAATTTAATTATATCTTTTAAATTGTATTGCTAGATAGTTTGACGTTACTTAATATTAAATTTTCGTCAAATATCAAATATAAACTGTCTTTCAAATAAATTTACATAAGGTAAACAAAGGACTAACCGAATTTGTCAAATTATTCAATACTGAGTTGTCAAAGCTCGGCCGGCACTCGATCGCCCCTCGCTATGCCCATATAAAATATCATCTTTATCATACATATATTTAAGAGTATGACTCTTGTCTTGATTCACTACACTTTCACTACACATGTTATCGGGGTTTAATATCGAGGTAAAAATAATACTAACCGTGGTAACAAACCCGATAACATGTGTAGTGAAAGTGTATATGGGATATTATTTATTCGTGCTACGGCCAAGATTCGGCTCGGACCCGGCACGGTGTAGCATGGGTCATACTTGACGAGGACACTCAACATAAAACAAAGATTGTCTTGGCGCTGGTTTTCAGTGCATCCTTCACAGCACGAATACGCAGTCCTTCGTTAGCACAACACACACGTGGGCTCAAAGCCAACTACAATGCAAGGTATCGAGTAGAAGTACTAGATATACTCACAGGCGAAGATCGGCGACTCGATGAGCTGCACCAGCTTATCCACCTCGGTGAGGAAGTCCACCGTGATCTCCAGGTCACCGCTGACAGCGAGGTTAAGGCAATCGTTTGGAATTCCGCACTTTTTGCGATTATTTTAGTCACATAGTATAGCGAGGCGGACCCCAGCAGAAGAGAATATAGTTTATGTGGAATTTATGAGTCTATATTTATTTTTAACCTAAAATCGCAATTTCAAGAACCACCAGATAGCGCTACTGTCAAAATACTATTGTGGATTATTGGACCGAAACAATGGCCATAAATTGATGGATAAATTCTTGCTAATAAGAGGGCTTTATTTGGACATCAGACTTCACGTCTCAGTATCTGAAGCGAAAACCCTCATTAATTAAATAAAAAAATTTTGACTGTTGTGAGCGTCGAGCGTCGGTGACCTAGTGGTTAAGGTATCCGACTCGGAAGCGAGAATACCGGGTTCGAATCCTACTGCCGCCATGTATTAATGCCGACTCTCTTCTGAGTTATGTACATTGGTTGAATACTAACCGAAACTCCTACGGTGAGGGTAAACATCGTTAGGAAATCTGTGCATTTAGGTGACTGAATGTGTAATCATGATTTAATCTGGTCAGGTTCCCCTGGTAGCAGAGTCACGGAGGTCAAATGACAGTAGCTCCACTGTACCTGATCTGCCAAATCCAGGACCATGGTTAAGGCGGACCCCGGGCCCTCGTCCGCGAGAGCACAACCGGGGCGTTAACGCCAAGTTGATATTTCCTGGAAGAGTTAGGATGGCAAGTCCAAGGGTACCTAAGAAGACAACACATCTATCCATCTATTTAACGAAAACTTTTTCATTTAATAATGTCATGAAAAAGTGTACAGTGAAAAGGATACAAGGTGTTGATGAGTCGGTTGCAGTGGCGGTAGTTCCCGGTGAGCAGGCAGAGCGCCAGCAGCGCCACCGGGCTGTGGCTCCAGCACGGGTACAGCCGCGACACCAGCCGCGGCGCGCTGCCCTACGGGGGGCACTACTATGCAGTACACCATACACTATTTCACATCACATCACGTTCCTTAGCCGTGTGGTGGCCGGCAGACTACAATAGCACCAACCCCTTATCTTCGTGGGTGTCGTACGAGGCGACCAATATTTTCGAGGCAAAAGATCTAAAATCTGTCCAAACTGACTTGTCTTATTTGGTTATAGAAATTATGTATTTAAATGGATAATTTGCAGCAGTATTTGTTGAAATTCACATTCTATGTATTTCTTATATTTTTCGAAACATCTATACACAATGTACGTAGCGTGATTGCTACGGCAAGTCGTGATTTTGGGTATTGTTTGTTAACCAAATAAGACAAATCAGTCTGGACAGATCATATAGCCTCCGGTTTTAAAATGGGCAGCAGCGTTTTCCATCGTTACATTTATAACAGTGCGATCTCCAACCCGCCTGCCAAGCTTGGAGATTATAGTAATAACCTCTCCTTTCGTGGGAAAGGCCTTTAGTCCTGTAGTGGACTTCGGGGGGCTGTGATGACTCAAGTTCCTACACGTTTACAGATTTCGTAAAACTGAAATTCCGAACCCAAGTCTTTACTTCATAATTATCATCATTATTTAGCCGAAAGCCGCCCACCGCTGGGTATAGCCTCCCCGAGAGATCTCCACAAAGACCGGTCCCAGGCCCCCCAGTTGGAACCTGCGACCTTTACCAGGTCGGCGATCCACCTCGGGGGAGGCTTCCCCCTGCTGCGTCTTCCGGGACGTGGTCCCGAGAACTTTACTCTGCTCGTTCCCGGCGATCTGTGCTTCAAGCTACGTGCCCCGCCCGCTGTCACTTTAGCCTGGCAATCCTTAGGGCTACGTCGAGGTACGGGGAGGGAAACATCGTGATGAAACCTACAAATTCAGGAAACTGAATTTATAACCATGATCCAATCTGGTCAGGTTCCCCCGGGAGCACGGTCCCGGAGGTCAGACGGTGGTCGCTCCATTGTAACCTGATTGTCATAATTGCCAAACCCTGGATCATGGTCAAGGCCGACCCCGGGCCCTCGTGCTCGAGAGCACAACCGGGACATTAACGCCAAGATTTTTTTAAAATTATTTGACCGCCATCTCACCTGATGGTAAGTGGTAAGACTGTGAAATAAATAAATAAATAAAGTGACGATGCGGCCGATGAAGGAGCATGCCTGTCTAGGAACAGCCTATTCACTCTGGCCTTGAAGGCGTCTAGATTATATTGATCAGGGAACACACTCGCGGGGTAATGCGTTCCATTCCTTGGCCGGTACGCATTATAAAGGTTATACTAAAGCGGCCGAGATGATTAATCCTCAGGGCTCCGTCGGGGACCCTGGTCAGCGATGCAAACATGTGTTAACTTACATCGGGGCTATACGAGGTGCTGCCTAAGGTCGTACAGCTCCGTCGCGGTGCTGAAAACATGTCTCAACTTACATCGGGGCTATACGAGGTGCTGCTTAAGGCCGCACAGCTCCGCCGCGGTGCTGAAAACATGTCTCAACTTACATCGGGGCTATACGAGGTGCTGCTTAAGGCCGCACAGCTCCGCCGCGGTGCTGAAAACATGTCTCAACTTACATCGGGGCTATACTGGCGGAGGTGCTGGCGGAGGTCGTAGAGCTCTGCGGCGGTGAGCAGGATCTGGCCGAGCAGCGCGGCGGCGGCGGCGGCGAACCGCAGGTCGGGCTCGGCCGCCACCAGCTCGGCCAGCGCCGCCAGCGCCGCCTCCGCGCCCACCAGCACGCACACCTGTCTAAGGGGGGGGGGAGGTCTCACCATCATCAACAACACACCTGTGTGGGGGACACTCGATCTCACCATGACCAAAATACACCTGTCTGGGGGCGACGAGATGTCACCATCGTCAAAACAGCTAGACAGATGTAGTCTGGCAGACATTCGGTCTCATCATCACCAAAGTACACCTGTCTGCGGAACACGAGCCTCAGACACATGATATCACACCATCATCGAAATACGCCTGTCTGGAAGACACTCGGTCTCACCATAAAAATATTACACCAACATTACTCTTCTTTTTTTATTCCACTCAAGTAGCAAACAAGCTTGGGGCCGAATGGTAAACATTTACCACGCCTATGGACGTTTACTCTTCGTATAAGCTTTTCGACATTACCATGGGCCGATATAACCAATATGGCATCTCTAGAGAGACTGCACCGAGATTGCATAAAACAAATGAAGGACATCGATCAAGATTTCATATTTTATTTTTATTCAAATTTAAGACTGGCACCTTTTGCACCCCTACAAGTTACAGATGTCCTGGTGGCCACTTTCTATCAGAAAGAAAGAAAGAAAGAAAGAAAATATTTATTACAAAGGACGCCACGACATAATAATTTACATTTAACACAAAAAAATTGTACATAAAACACGGAGACAATTATAGGGTTCCCAGTGGTATTTTTCGTGGGCATCCAGCGTAAATGGACCCTCCTCAGCATAATTTTGTGGCCGCTTGCCGCGAACCACAACGCTGGTTTTCAGTGGGCCCCGTAATATCCCACCGACACTGCACCGCCAAGCAAGCAATACCCACTTCAAATAAATAAATACCTACTATCCAAACAATAAAATGAATTTATAAATCATATTACTATTATAGAATAAACATAAATAAAATAGCCAAAAAACCAAATGTCGCAGGCAAATGTATCAGGTGAACCTATAACCGCCTGCTTCTCTAAGCAATAAACAAAAAGAGTTTCCTTCTATCTACCTGATGATGAATGCGCCACGATCTTCCATGAGAGCGTCATCAGCCGCCAGCAGTCGCAGCAATGCGCTGAGGAACCGCCGGTAGTACGGACTCGATTCTAGAGAGCCTGGGGAACAACACAACAATAGATTAGTGCAAGGGTTTCCAAACGTCTCGCGAAGCCCTAGACCTAGAGCATCTTGACGTCAGCCTAAGGGCGTCGCGAGACGATCAAGATTTCAAAACTATGTTTGAGATCTTCTCAATTAGATCTCATTAGAGTGGTATATGGTATGTGATGGCTCAGTGGGTCTAGCTGCAATAATACCAATCGCTTTGTCACGTTTCTGTTATGACCCGGGGCCCTATTTTTGAATTGCTTGCCTCGTTTCGAACGATTTTCAATTTTGATTTTCGGTATGAAAAATTGGATGTTGGATGATGCTGATTTTCATTATTTTTTAAAGCCATATTATGTCGGTGTTGCCCATGTGGTTTAAAAATATTAACATTTTCATGCCGAAAATCAAAATTGAAAACCGTTCGAATCGAGGAGAGCAATTCAAAAATAGACCCCTGATCTCCCAGCGTCGCTCGAATCTGTATTGTATTGTATTGTATTCATTAACATGTTATTTTAGATGTACATTAGACGTAATAGAATCGCTAAGAAGCGCCCAGCGTCTTGGCCAGCCCCGCTGGTGTGTTGTGTGATGTGGTGGGTCGGGCGTACCGTTTTCGGCGTGCGCGGAGCAGATCTCGGCGAGTACGGCGAGCGCGCGGCGCGCCACGTCGTCGGCGGCGGGCAGCGCCAGCGCCGACACCGCGCCCACGAACACCGTCTCCGAGCACCCGCGCATCTAGGAACGCCCGCATTATTTACATGCTAGGCCGACAACTTCTCTACTTCCCTGCGTATTTAGCGCAACAGTGAAACCCAGAAAACTTCTTTACTTCCCTGCGTATTTAGCGCAACAGTGAAACCCAGAAAACTTCTTTACTTCCCTGCGTATTTAGCGCAACATTGAAACTCTAGGGAACTTCTTCAAGTAGGGAAGTCCGTAAAGAAAAATAAAAAATTAATAATGTGTGTATGTAGTTCATTATCTTTGCAGTTGATTGTACTAATACAAACGGTAGGCTTAAATTAGGGTAGGTTAGTGCTGTCACAAACAAATAGCGTCGGTAGCCGACGCTATTTGTTTGTGTATCCGTAATAGTAGGTTGAGTATCCGACTCGTAAGTGAGCGGTACTGGGTTCGAATCCAACTGCGGCCATGTACCAATGACTCTTTTCTGAGCTATGTACATTAGTTGAATTCCGACCGATGCTCTTCCAGTGAGGTAAAACATCATGATGAATCCTGCAAATTCAGGCAACTGAATTTAAAACCATGATCCAGTCTGGACAGGTTCCCTTGGTAGCAGGGTCACGGAGGTCAAATGGTATTCGCTCCACTGTAATTACCTGATCGCCAAATCCTGGATCATGGTCAAGGCGGACCCCGGGCCCTCGTGCTTTAGAGCACAACCGGGACATTAACACCAAGATGATGATTTAATGCGAGCGAAGGCAACATTGTGGTAGTCGAGCTGGCGCCTAAAATGTTATAAAGTGGTAGGACTCTGTCAAGCCCGAAACGTACGCCTGGGTAAGTACCACCGCCTTAACTATTTCTGCCGACAAGCAACAATGCTTGCATTGTTGTGTTACAGTTTGAAGGATAAGGTAGCCAACGAAATTACAAGCATGAGGCATTTCATCTTAGTCCTCACAGTGACAACGCACCTGCGGTTTTGCATTTTTGTTACCTGCAACCTAAATGTATGAATGGTAGATGTTATGGGCGATAGTTACCACTTACCATCAAGTGGGCTGCCTGCTCGTTTGTCATTGAGTAGCATAAAAAAACATATGGCGTTGACGGCCTCCTTTCGGCCTGTAAGCGAATGTCGACGTTGTCGTAACGCGAAAGCGAGACAATATACAAATGAACCTTCTATACGTTGGCTCTTAGCCAACATGCATTGGTCCCTTAAACAGCTTGCACGTTTTAATTAAATTTGATTGGCGCTTTTGCATTTACAAGCAAAAGTTTATCACTACATGATACCTACTCCAATTTAACTATTATAAAAAAGTTATTTACTTAATAGTTTAAGCAATTAGGTTAATGTTGTGACAAACCTCTTCAGCCATTAGGATTAAGACTGCTTATAAACTTAAAATACATCGATACATTGATCTACAGATGTACGGATCTATGACTACACAAATTTATAGAACATTAGAATGTATTTAAATAAAAACAAAGATAGAGTGCGACAAAGATAATAATGTCTGTGGTGTAAAAAAGGTAACATGTCGCCAAAGCCCCAAACTATTGAAAAAAGCACCCGACATATACACAATACATTATAATTGTATGTAATATTTGTAAAAGACTGTTTGTTCCCTGAAGCAATAAATAAATAAAACACACTGACGCTTCCCTCACATCCATAATTATTCTTATCACACTCTACTGCCTTGTCCTTTTCTATTGAACCTGTGAATATATAGGCCAGTCTAATCTTACATCTAAAACCCAAAACAGGGCAATTTTTTGTAAGATTTGACTGGCATCATACGCGTAGTGAACGTACCTCGTTCGGCATCTTGTTATACAGATGCAGGAACCAGTCGAGCGCCGCCACCTTGGTGTGCACCGACGAGTGATGCAGCAGCTGCGACAGCACCGCCACCACCGCTTCCAGCTGTAGCCCAGAAGCCCCCTCCGCCCCCTCGGCATTCCCCCCCTCGGTGGCCTCACTGTCCCCCTCGGCCTTGCTATCACCCCCCTCGTGGGCGGTCGGCATGTCCGTGACTAACTTCAACAGTTGTGAATTGAGAGTGGTGGCCGCCTCGCGGATCGCTGTGGTGCCGGCTCAGGGTGGTTATTGCATTAGTTTTGGAAGGTAAGGTGAATGAGTGGTTTTATTATAAGGCGGTGATTTTCCTTTTGTGCGGTCAAGCGACAGTGCTTGCGCTGGTTTTGTGAAAAAGATAGTGTATTTAGGTAGGAGGAGCTACATCTGCTTAGTCCAATTTATCCGCTTAGTTACATTTGATGTGCGGTCTTGCAATAAAAACAAATGGTCAGTAACTAAATTTATGAAGCGTAAATGTTATGTATAGACAACAGTTGCCGTTTTTCGCTTCTAAAACAATATTTTTTTTATAAGTTTCATCTTTCGATTCACACAGTAGCGCCACCTGGCGGACCTTCTGCATCGTAGGCTTGTTATATATGTTGTCAGAATTGAGCTGTACGACACCGGCCGCACTGACAGGAGGCTTGCTCAAAGCCAGCCTAGCTACATAGTCGTCTAGTGGGTACAGTGGGTAGCGAGTAATAAAGCCGTCAAGCGCGGCGCCAAGCGTGCAAGGCGACCGGCTTCCAACATGCTGTAAAGTTCGTTTGACTTCACTATTCCCTACCTAGGCGCTAAGTAAACCATCAGTCAGTTCGGGCTTAGCCTAACGGTGCTCTACACTACAGCACAACTTCGAAAACATACATAACTAGCCAACAATACAGAGGGTTCGCCAGGTGGCGCTACTGTATTAATTATAAGATGCAACTTACCAGTTTTACCACAATACAATATTACGTAATGATTTGATGTTAGTGATCCTTGTGGGGGTGTCCCCGTGGAGCGTGGCGGTAGCAAAGGATACCCTTCCGGGGCTCGTCGGTGTAGGCGAGCGCGGGCAGCGCGGCGGCGAGCGCGCCCGACGCGAACGGCAGCGCGCGCCGCTCGCCGCGCGGCAGCCCCACCAGCACCGACACCCAGCGCAGCGCCGTCAGCTGCCGGGGTAACGACCGCACAATCACACACCTTGTCTAGCCAACATGCCCATCGCTGGCCAGCGGAACTCGTCGGCTGCGTGCGGCCTTCGCGGCGTACGCAGTACTAGCGCGCTAGGGGGCGATTCTCGTGCTGGGACATCTCAAATAAGACATTTTCTTCTAGACAAAAAACTGTATTAAAACGTCACTGAAATTTATATTCGACAACATACGACTGTCGAAGATAGTAGAGAAAATATTTTTTGGGTGCAATAGACATTTCAGTGTCATTATTAATGGAGATATGTAGCTAGAAAAAATGTCAAATTCGGGATGTAACAGCGCAAGAATTAGGCCCCGGGCAATCCTAAATGTTATTTATGTCATGTCGGTCATAGATTTTCCTTTCTATTCTATTGTCGATCACGAAAATAGCACTGGCTAAAACTGGAATTTAATTTCGCTATTTCGAAATGTATCTTATTCACACTCACTTACTTACAAACTCAACTTACGCCCACTCACTTATAAAATGTAATAGTGTATGTACCCTAGCACAGATTTCGGTCTTTTTGGGTTGTCAACTTGCCATGATGTTATGCTGGATCGAACTGCAATATTGCCGGGGCTTACAATATTATCGTGGACCTAACTTATTTAGAAGTATGTGTGTTTCAACTTGCTTTAAATAAATAATTTTTATCAGTAATCCTAAATTCAACAATAGCTACGCCGTCACCGAGTCTGATAAGTTTGTGGACCTTAAATATAGAAGTTAGTTAGTAAGTAGGACATAGAGTGAAACATTTTTGATACCTATGCCGAACAAACAGGCGGTCCACCTGATGGTATGTGTGCTGGAGACGAGTTGAACATATTTAAGACCATCAAATAGTTGACCACCGGTTGAACGTCCGAATACCGCTGGATAGGCGCAGTGGAAAGAGGGCTGTCTCCTTATTGGCTAGCTAACTCACGAACTATCTCGACACACATCGCCATCGGGATAGATTTGACAAGTTGATGAGTTCGTTTGTGGTATTTTAATCTTTCGTATACTTTGGCCTTTTCCTCTTAACTGCAACTTGGGGTTCTTCAAAAAGCATGTTTAAAGGTACTAGGTCAGCATCGTTTCTCTTCCCCCCATGTAGCTGATGTCCTGGACAACGGCGAACACTTTCCATCGATGGAGCGCCGTAGCGTGTGCATCCCAAGGCCGTAAAAAGATAAAAACGTCACTTTCGTTTCATTAACTTCTTCAAATAGGAACCATCGACAATATCACAGACTAACTTATCAACTTTTATATCTTTCCCGATGGCGACATAAGTTGAGGTAGATCGGAAGTTAGCCATTCGAGTTCTTATTAGAACTCCAGGCCTTTTGGCAGGACGTTTCAGTATCTACAACGGCGACCCAAAAAGAAGCCTTGACACCCAAACACGACCGCTGAAGAAACATTAGGAAGAAGTGCCAACCAGCTTGCCAACAGTGACTTTGATTCAACCAATCAACGACAATGTAGATAGCGGCTTGCAAAAATTTTTCGTTGACCTTGGTCGTTGACTTTAGTCGTTGTTCGGTTGGTAGAATCTAGGTCACTGTCGGCACCCCGGTTGGCAACCGTTACGCTACGCTAGCCCGTTACCTGCACGAGGTCCTCGGGCGCCTGCGCGTGCGTGATGAGCACGTTGAGCATGGCGGGCGCGTCCGCGCGCTCCGGCGCCGCGCGGACGCTGCGCAGGAACTCCGACAGCTGCACCTCGCACCTGACACACACCCACACACCCACCCACCCACAACAACCAATATAAGGTAAGGATAATGCGCTGATAACATTTCACTAAATTCAGTAACTAAATTAGTAAAGAGCGTGAGGACAAACCAAAGAGAAATGTATTGCTCATAGAATAAGGTCCATTTTTGTATCTCGGATTTTTGAAAAGCGGAGCGACGCGTGACTTTATATAAGTGATACAAAAATGGACCTTATTTCACGAGCAATACATTTCACTTTGATTTGCTCGGACGCTTTTTGCTTCTGAATTTAGGCTTCTGAATTTAGTCAAATGTATTTAGTGCATATGCGCTTATTACACATTCCTAAATTCAGTTACTAAATTCAGAAACAAAAAGCATAAGAGCAAATTAAAGTGGAATGTATTCATCATAAAAAAAGGTATATTTTTGTATCACGGATTTTTAAAAAGCGGAGCGACACGAGACATAATATAAGTGATACAAAAATGGACCTTATTTTATTTGCTCTCACGCTTTTTGTTACTGAATTTAGGAATGTGTAATAAGCACAATAAGCCTGACTGGGCTCCCGTGTACAGTGCGCCGGCGAGTCCATGTCCACCCGACCGACCGTTCAAATAATTCGAGTAGTGTCAGCATTCAATAATTGAAGGCTCGATAGATCACCATCTCACTCCGTTTCGGTTGAAGCGAGTGAGGTGGCGATGTATTATACGTTCGAGTTAAACGGTCAGAGTAAAATGAACTCGCGAGCGCACAGTAAGTGATGTTACCTTAAGTGACATCAGTTTTCATGGTAAATATTTCGGACTCATAATAACACAATTTGTCAATGGCATGTAAGTGATTGGCCGTGTGGTGTCCGGCAAAGTAGAATAGCACCCTTACACTCATGAGTGTCGTACAAGGCGACTAATGTTTACGAGGTAAAAGATCAAGAGTCTCCGTAGTCTGGAAAATGGGCAGCAGTATTTTCCATTGTTATATTTAAACACTGCGATCTCCAACCCGCCTGCCAAGCGTGGAGATTATGGCAATAACCTCCCCTTTCGTGGGAGAGGCCCTAAGTCCTACAGTGAACTATTACGGGCTGTGATCATTAGCGTATCTAGCGCTACTTTCCAGGGTGGGCCTGGCCCCTGAGAATTCCAATGTTGTATTTAATTGAAATTATGTTTGTATAACATTTTTATGTACATATGTACATACTGTACATCCTGGGGTGGGCACTAGACCATTCTGGGGTGGGCACGGCCCACCCGGCCACCTCCCTTTCTACGCCTATGGCTGTGATAATGATGTAAGTGATTGATCAACATTTTAATTGATCAATAATATTATTTTAATGGATGTTGATTGAAACAGCGATTAACCCTATCAGCAAATGATCATCAGGACAGCGTATTGTTAAGCATGTTTTAAAGATTTGTTTGAAAAACATTAATTTAGCAGACGCATTATATCTATAGCTTCATTTTGTCATGCCATATAACGACTGGCGGCATAAGATTGTCGCGCCGATTGAAGGTCCGTAAATCGGAGCTTCAATTGTAGTTCATAATCCTTATTTGATTACATTTACAATCGTGCATGCTGATCAGACAATCTACAAAGCCAAAATACTAGTCCACTTGAAAGGACAATGCGAATGTAATAAAATCCAATCCAATGCAATCGACTGCCCCCTATATATACTGTGCCAATATTGGACTGGCTTGGTGGATCGTCAGCGCTGTAAAAGGTCCCATGGGAGAGCGGCTTTAAGAGTGTAACTCACATGCGTCGTATCTCCGGGTTGGGGTCGTCGAGCATCCGGAAGAGGCCGTCCAGCAGCTCGGGCAGGTGCTGCGCCAGCGCGGCCGCCGGCGCCGCGTCCAGCACCGCCAGCCACGACACCGCGAACTGCCGCGCGCCCGCCGCGCGCGCGTACAGCCGCTCCCGCACCAGCGGCACCCACAGCCGCACGTCGAACTCCTCGCTCTCCGTCACTATGTCCTGCGACGAGGGAACGGACCAACGGTAACTAAGTAGGTGGTAGTCTTAGGAGACTTTAATGGTCACCACACTGAGTGGCAAGGGTCAAGCCGTCCTACCAACCCTGCCGGGAGATCCGCCCACGAATTTGCTCTGGCCAATGGTCTCACACAACTGGTATTGGAACCCACCTACTTACCAGATGTTAATTAATATTAACTAATTAAAGATGTTAGTTAATTATATAGCTCGAAGAACAGATGGCCGATGGGGCAGTAAAGTTCTCGAATGGCGACCACGTACCGGTAGACGCAGCGTGGGTAGGCCTCCTACAAGGTGGACCGACGACCTGGTAAGGATCGCAGGTACCAGCTGGATGCGGAAAGCACAGGACCGGTCTTTGTGGAGATCTCTGGGGGAGGCCTATGCCCAGCAGTGGGCGTCTTCTGGCTGATATGATGATGATGATGATGATGTGGACCGTGATCCTTCTTTGTTAGACCTGATGCTGACCTCCCACCCAGACGGTTATCGGGTGTCCGTCGACGCTCCTCTTGGGACATCTGACCACTGCCTAGTCTGGTTCTGAGGTGCCTCTTGCTATACCCGAACGGGCTTGCCCCAGTGGGTCAAACAAGGTATGGCACTATGGTTCAGCAGACTGGGATGGATTGCGAGAATTCTTTGCGTCGTACCCGTGGATACAGCTTTGCTTTTCCTCAAATGACACCAACATCTGTGCTGCCGTTGTAGCTGATGTCATACTGCAGGGAATGGAATGTTTTAAGAGTGCCTCGTGCCTGGACAGGGGCTCGGGCCCACAAGCCCACAATTTGAGGAAAAAGTATAATGCTGTATCGAGGTCTACAAAGAGGATAATGGCTAGAGCAAAATTCAAATTCATCGGCGGAATTGGGGAGAGGCTACCCATCTGGGAGTCGAGCTTTTTGGTCTCTCTCCAAAGCTGTTGAGGAGAACTTTTGTCGGACTTCCTTTCCACCTTTGCGCAAGCCGGATGACCTATTGGCCCACACGGTAAAGAAGAAAGCCGATCTCTTGGGTAATCTCTTTGCTCATAACACAACTCTGGATAATGGGTGAGCTGCACCGCCTACCATCTCACGGTGTGAGGGCACTATGCCTGAGGTTCGTTTCAACCAAAAAATCATAATATTTATTTTATTTTATTTTATTGGTTTACCAACAGATTTACACTACATCTAACATTTAAATCTATGGTATTACAATATTTTTGTTAGTTTAATACGTGTGCTTCTCTCCCTAGACATCCGGAAGTCCAGTGGACCTGATGGCATTCCGGCTATCGTTCTCAAAAAATGTGCTCCCGAGTTGTCTTCCGTGTTAATACGCCTATTCAAGCTTTCCTACACCTTTGGAACGGTGTTGTCTTCGTGGAAGCTAGCCCATGTGCATCCGATACCCAAGAAGGGTAACAATTCAGACCCATCAAATTACAGACCTATAGCGGTACCCTCCTTGCTCTCTAAGGTGATGAAGCGGGCAACAATATTCAGCTCCTTGGATACCTCGAGGATCACCAGCTGATTAGTGACCGTCAATATGGCTTCCGTCATGGTCGCTCAGCTGGTGACCTACTTGTGTACCTAACTCACCGGTGGGCTGAGGCTGTTGAGAGCAAGGGGGAGGCTCTGGCTGTCAGTCTTGATACAGCCAAGGCATTTGATCGGGTCTGGCACAGGGCACTGCTAACAAAACTCCCGAAGTACGGTATCCCCGAGGGGCTCTGCAATTGGGTATCCAGCCAGCTTTCTGTCTGGACGGAGCATCCAAGTTGTTGTCGATGGATGCTGCTCCGATACCAAGACTATAAATGCTGGAGTACCCCAAGGTTCAGTGCTATCTCCCACACTGTTTCTTCTGCATATCAATGATATGCTGAACATACCAAGTATTCATTACTATGCAGATGACAGTACTGGAGATGCTCGTTATACTGGCCGTGAGAATATCCCACGTTCCGTGGTGTCGGAAAACCGAATAAGACTTGTGTCAAGTTGCTCAGTGGGGCAAACTGAACCTAGTGTAAATCAAAGACACAGGTCTGCGCATTTACCGCCAAAAAGGATCCTTTTGTCATGGTGCCGCAGTTCCAAGGAACACCCCTTTCCATCTCAAAAAGTATCGGGATCCTTGGCGTCGACATATCGGATAGCGTGCCATTCCGGAGTCACCTAGAAGGTAAGGCGTTGGACATCCACTGCGGAACATAGGCCTTCGCCACGTCTTCCACACCGATCGACTCTATGCCTCCGTTCCTGTCGTGCAAGACCTTTTTTTTATATAATAGAGGGACTGCAACGAGAAAGCGGATTATCAGAAGGAAAGTGATCACCGCCGCCCATAGACACTCGCAACATCTAGGGAGTCTCGAATGCGTTGCCGGCCTTTAAGGTGGCCTCTTGAAGGTTTCAATAGTACCCACGTGAACGCCATTCAATAGTAGGTACTTAAAAGTATTTTTTTATTACACACATTAAATTCAGCTTAATAGAGATTATGCGTGAGTAGATGTATGAATGTGGAAGAGGCAAAAGAGGTGTGTCAGGATCGTAGCTTGTGGCACTCCGCCTACTCCTATGGAATATGGGTGTGATTGTTCTTGTCTGTATGTTTGTAATGGTTGTCTCACCTTAACGAGTCTGTCGAGCAGCTCCGCGGCGTGGCGCACCTGCGGCTCGGGGTCGGCGGCGAGCGCGGCCAGCGCGTCGAACAGCAGCGGGAAGTGCGGCAGCGCGGCGCCGCGCGCGGTCTTGGCCACGTTGTACAGCGCCTCGGCCGCCTGGTAGCGCACGCGCGACTCGCCCTCGCCGCAGCACGCCGCCGCCGGCAGCACCAGCTGCTCCAGGTACGGCACGCAGCCCTGGGGACGGCCCGGACGTATGGACTGAGGTTGCTGGTTTACGACGCGAGGATGCCCAGGACCGGGTCCTGTGGGTCCAATGACTCGGAAAGCGGACCCTGGCAGAAGCCGCGACTGACCCCTCGGATGATGATGGTGATGAGACTGAGGGCACCGGAGGTTATCCTACGTCATAGAGTAAATGAAATATACCACTTTGTAGCGTCTTTGTTCAAGCCAAAACTGCTGTTCTTTTGACGGCAGACCGGTTTTTACGACCTGAGTGGTGGGGTTGTTAACATGGCCGGTCTGGCACGCAGAGGTCCCGGATTCAGTATTCAGTATTCATTTATTTGCAGTGGTAGCATGTACAATGAGTGGATCAGAAATTGTTACCTATATATATAATAAGTATCTATGTATTTAAAAGTATAAAAATAGTTTTACAGTGGTCTAGCGCCCATATGACAAGCTTTGCTTACTTTGGGGCTAGATGGCGCTGTGTGAATTGTTTCAGCATATTTATTAACTATTTTATTTCTATATGTACTATCGCTTCAAAAGTCAAAACCTAATTATAAAAATAAATTTTATCTTCGACTGTACTGAATGTACCAGGTTGTGCGGAGGCAGACAATAATTTTGTATTTAACTACAAAACTTTGAACAAAACCACTACTATTGCTACAAAGTAGCATATTTCTGGTACTTGATGACGTAGGATAATCTCTAGTGGCCTCACAGTCGAATAGTGTTTATCCCACTATCACACATGCACCTACACTACTACCGACCTCTCGGCCATACGAACCGCGCCATACCTGATTAGGTACGACGCGGGAGATACGCACATTTACTTATAACAATATTTTTTCATTGTTATTTTATTACATAGCCTAACCTACTTTATATTGTGTTGTTTAATTGGATCACTTTTTTTCTTTTGTAATTATTGTGATATTTTTGTTGTGTAAATAAATGCTTAATTTTCTACTTGGCGGTGGGGTGGTAGTTTTGGGCTTGCCTCTACAACTTTGGACCATTCCATGACATAGTAGATAGTATCTCTATATTGCTTAGTAAGTTAAACAAAAATAGAAAAACTAACAAATTTTGGGCAAAGGCAGCCAAGCGGTCTTCCAGGTAACCTTTATCTAAAGTACCTTTTAATAGCTAAACCTCTATAAAATTTGGTTATAGACTAATTACAGTCTACTAGCTTGACTCACTACTTTATCAGTTTCATTGTAAGTCTTTCATTGTCCAGTGATGCTGCAAAGTGTAACAGACTCACATGTGTCATCAGAGTGAATCATGTAACTATCATCTGTCTGTCTGTTAGGCTTTCAGGGCTAAATCACTGCACCAATTTTCATGAAATTAGATATGGATATAGTTTAGTAGAGCTCGTCTAATTTAAAATGACGTGCCCCACTATCGCATTAACGCACACAAGCAAGTTTAAAATATGAACGCAATACATATACAAATGCCGTTGTAATTGGTCATTCAGTTGCCAGTAAGATTCAAACGTCGGAGCACGCGCCGTTCATTGGCTCCCACACAGATGAAGTGTCGTTATTAATATTTGCACTCACACATCGAAATCAACTAACTAAGTAGTGGGGCGCGTCATCTTAGACTAGACGAGCTCTACCTGAGTATGGACATAGTCTACTTTTTATTTCCCTCCACTAGCAAAACAACTTTATAATACTACTTACCATGGTTTTGACTACTTGATGGAAAATGTGTGTTTTCACAAACATTCATCCATCTCCACACACTTATAATATTAGTGACCTGACCTGTCTTTGCACAGTTACAAACAAAAAAGATATAAAAAGGAAGGTAAGAGATCAAAAGTAGCCTATGTCTTTCCTTATTCCCCTTTTACTTCCTTCACAAATGTTATCTAAGATTATTTTACATGTGAAAATGTAACATATAGAGAGAGGCACTTTCATTAGCCTGGAAAAGAATGATAAAAAATAAAGTAAAAAGAAAATTTATATTAAATAAAAATTCTGAAGAAGCAGTTGGAGTGTAGCAAAGGGGGTGCTGAGAAAAAAAACGAAAAAAGGACTTGTAAAATTTCGTAGTATCTTCATACCTGCAGAAGATACCATGAACCTTTACCCAACCTGTTTAGACTTTAGACTGTCTGTAGTATACACGGGCATAGTGAGGCCAGCTCATTTTATACTGGTGGTACAAAGGTGCTATGCATTGCAGTGTAAGTCACGTAAGAAACCAAATAACCAATGTTTCTAATTACCTTTCCCAAGCCAACTGCGACTGAAGAGAGACCCATGAGGGCACCATTCTTTACATTGGGGTTGGTGGATGCCATCAGGTCTTGGCCCAACACCCGCAGCAGGCGTTTGATCTGACTAGTGTTATTTGCTTCATTGAAGTCTTTCACCATCCTAAAATAAATAAAATAAATTAGGACAAAATTTATAGTTAACTGAACCAAAGGTTACTCATTATTAATCAATGAATAAACAAGTCTGGACTCATTATGATTAATTGTATTTACTGTTAGAAAATAAACTAGCAGCACAATAAATAGAATATAATTTGAACATACTTTTCAATTTCAACTCCTGCAAACTTTCTTTTCTCGTACAATTTGTCGCATAGCCCGCGAACGCAGGCTATGCTTAGTGGAGCATAATCCCTTTCAGACATTTTCGAATTATTATTTTTATTAATTACTTCATGAATTGTACAAAATAATTTTTTATTTACTTTCAAAATAAATTACACCCACAAGAAAAGTCAGTCACCAAAGAAGACAAAGAGTATAGAAACAAGAGGATAGACCACCACAAACCACAAATAAGCCCTACAAACCTGAAACATAACTGACAAGTGTCAAGTATGATATTGCCAGCTCAAACCAATAATTTTGGTCGATGTAGGTATACAGATATTTCCAGTAGAAGAGATATTGTAAAGTTTATAGCTTGCGCAACTTTGAAATTAAATGGGGTCAGGATAGGGTTGTAGTAGGTCAACTCGGGCAGAATTATTAAGAATTAACAAAAATATATCAACAAAGTAAACAAGTTTATATTTACCTATTTAAAATAAATATATATATAGCACGGACGCGTATTTTTTTATTTTGCGCCCCACGCTTATGAAATGGGCACCCTCCGGTAGAGACCGGCCGGTCTGGTTATGCACAACTCGCCAAAAAGAGACCTAGGCGCCTACGTGCGTAACACCCCCTGGGAGTACTTGTAGCCGGGAAGGCCTTTCAGGTTTCATTGGAAGCGACACCCCATGGGGATGGAGTGCGCACAGCGTCACTCCTGACGGAGCATACGCTGGAGAAATTATAGCGAGACTCCAGAAGGGGGTCCCGCTGCTATGGGTCGGGATTAGGGGGCCGCGGAAACGGCTGAAACGGCGGAAACGGCTTCATCGGGTCGCCGGAGCCTATAGGAGGAGGTTCCGTAAAGACATGTCTCGGTCTCCGCACTATGTGGCGGAAGACCGGACGGGGAGAGCAGGCTGCTGCCTCTCGCACGAGGCCGCGTGCTTGCGAAATCGATTAGGTACCAAAGTAATAATCCGGAAAACTGGATTGGCGAAAATTTCGTATTCTGATGCCCCTCGAAATTCAGAAGGTTTCTTTATTGATTGGTATTTTTATAATGAGTAAATTGTTAACGGCCGTTTGTTAATTGGCCGTGTGGTATCCGGCAGAGTAGAATAGCACCAACCCCTTACGCTTATGGGTGTCGTAAAAGGTGACTAATGTTTCCGAGGCAAAAGATCAAGAGTCTCCGTAGTCTGGAAAATGGGCAGCAGCATTTTCTATTGTTATATTTAAACACTGCGTTCTCCAATCCGCCTGCCAAGCGTGGAGATTATGGCAATAACCTCCCCTTTCGTGGGAGAGGCCCTAAGTCCTGCAGAGGACTGTTACGGGCTGTGATGATGAGTAAATTATTAGCAGTAGGTCGGTATTTATTGCCCACAGTTATTGATGAACATACATTAGGTACGAATGTCATTTGTCTGAATATGTATAGTTAGGTACTTATTTGTGATCGTATTTGAGTTTAATTTTCAGGGTGTTATTTATTAAATTGTGTGAGACTTTTTGAACGTTGCAGCCCTTGCGCCTTGTTTTCGTATGAGTTTATGACAAATGTCTAGCAGAAAAAGTAAAATGATATAAGGTTGATTTTTGCGAAGCTGACTATACAATACATTTATTTTGTATAACAAAGCAAACCTATTGATACATAAAACGACAAAACCAACTCGGAATCTTGGCTTTAATCAGCTAAAAACTTTAGATAATTTATACGACATATCTAGTTTCACAATGAGACATTGACAGATCAAAACACAGACAATGCATAGATTCATGACATTCTCCCCCGCTTAAAGAAACCCCCCTTAATCAGTCACGAAATCCCGAAGGTGAGCTGGAGGTCTACGCTCTCGAGTTGTCCTTCGCAACTGTAGTGCCGAGTCCAAATCTCTAGTCTCTTCCTCTGGCTCATCTTCTGATTCAGATGTTTCATGGACCGGAAGCGGAGCTAACTGTTTATTTGACACTGTCGACTCTCTGCCGTCTGGTAATCTTATGTAGGAGTACGACGGATTCCCATGTATGAGCTCTACCTCTTCTACTAGCGGATCGTACTTAGTCGATCTAACGTTTTTCTTCATAAGAACCGTTCCTGGAGACATTAGCCATGACGGGATTGATTCACCCGTTGGTGATTTCCGAGGATGAGAGAATAAACGCTCATGGGGTGTCTCTCCGGTAGCGGTGCACAGTAATGAACGAATGGAGTGTAGAGCTACGGGTAGTGCTTTCTCCCAATTAGAAATTTGTAGTTGTCTCGAGTTTACATATAGCTGAATCGTTCTCCATAGAGTGCCGTTGAGGCGCTCAACTTGCCCATTACCCTCTGGGTTATATGGAGTCGTTCTGCTGGTAGCCACTCCAAAAGCAGTAAGAAATTCTTTGACTTCATTAGACATAAAAGCAGTCCCTCTGTCGGAATGAATGTAAGATGGAGCGCCAAAAGTGAAGAATAAATCCTTTAGACATTTTATTACAGTCTTGGCCGTAAGATCTTTGCATGCATAGGAAATCTGGAATACTCGTCTATGATCGTGAGTATGTATTTGTTTTGTGTATTTGTCGGTAAGGGGCCTTTGAAGTCGATACTTAGTCGCTGGAAAGGACTCATGGCCTTTATAAGTTGGTTATTTAATTTCAAAAAACGTGGCTTAATTTGAGCACATACCGAACAAGATGCTGTCATAGCTTTAACATCACTAATAGTATAAGGCAGATTCTTCGATCTAACCCAGTGATACATTCTACCGATTCCTGGGTGACAAAGAAAGTCATGAAGTTCATAGAGTTTGCTAGGGTTCATGTGAGCTAATATTCTCGATAAAGTATCAGCGATAACGTTTTCTTTGCCAGGTCTGTACATTATATCGTATTTATAACAAGACAGTTCGAGCCGCCATCTTTCTATTTTCTCATTTTTTATTTTACTACAATGAACTTGATCAAACATGAAACCGACAGACTTTTGATCAGTTATAAGTAAAAACTGGCGGCCAATTAAGAAATGTCGCCATTTCCGCACACATTCGACTATTGCGCACGCTTCTTTTTCTATGGACGACTGTTTCTTTTCCGAATCATTTAGTGAACGAGAGAAGTACGCAATAGGTCGACCATTTTGGGATAAACTGCCAGCGATTGCATATTCGGAAGCATCTGTTTCCACTGTCAGCATATCCGAATCGTTCACTGACACTAAGGCCGACTTAGCAATTTCAGTTTTCAAAAACCGAAAACATTCCTCAGCTTCTTCATTTAATGGCAATTTTGCCTTTATCAAATGCTGAATTTTGGATGAGAAGTTCGGAATCCACTTGCTGTAATAAGCCAACATGCCAAGAGCTCGTTTAAGAGAAGCAGAGTCTTCCGGCAAAGGCAGGGATAGAAGTGGTTTTAAGCGATCCTCGTCAGGTTTGATACAATTATTATACACCGTATAGCCAAGGAGATTAATTTTATCTTTACTAAATACACATTTATGTTTGTTAAGCGTCAAGTTGTACTTCTCTACCGCATCCATGAATCGTTGGAGATTATTGTCATGTTCTTCTTTTGTTTTCCCACAGACGGTGACGTCGTCTAAATAAGCGAATGTTCCTTTAAGGTTCTCGGTCTCAATAACATAGTGAAGCGCTCTTTGAAAGGCCGCCACGCCATTAGTGACACCAAACGGTATGCGTGTAAATTGGTATAGATTTCCACAAGCCTCGAAAGCAGTCATAGCTCGCTCTTTTTCAAGAATCGGTACTTGATGATAGGCTGATTGTAAATCAATTTGACTGAAGTGATTGTATTTAGATACCTTGGCTACAACTGACTCAATTTTAGGTAAAGGAAACGCGTCTAGTTCGGTGTAGCGATTGACTGTGCGAGAATAATCGATCACCATGCGTTTCCGATGCGTGGTGCCACCTGTCACTAGCACCTGAGCTCTCCACGGCGAAATGCTCGGCTCTATAACTTCATCTTCTAGTAGTTTCGTGATTTCGGTCTTGATAAATTTGTTGTCCTCTTCGGAAAACGTCCTAGACTTGACTGCAATTGGTTTTGTATCTGGAGTCATGGACGAAAAGATAGATGCCGGCGGTATAGTAGATTGCATAACGCTACATACTTGTAGAGGATCCTTATCGCCACCAAATTCAAAATTTAAAGATTTATGTTTTCTTAATAGGTCATGGCCTATTATTACGTCCGAGCAAAGGTTTTGGACAACGAGTAAAGGTTGGTGCTTGTAAGTGTGTTCATTAATTTTTATAGTAACATGACATAAGCCACTCGCAAAAGATACGTTATTCATTGAGGCCAGTGTAATCGGTAGGTAGGCTCTCTTGCTTTTTAGGTTCATCGTCTTTACTAAGCGTTCGTCAATGAAACTTACTGAACTCCCTGTGTCGATAAGTGCCTCCGCACGGAGGTCGTTGATTAATATTAATACAGTAGCCTTTCGTAAGCTGGCGGGTACCGCAGCCGAAATGGAAGCTGTAAAACCGTCTTCAGTTTTCACGTCAGTGTCTTGTTCTACGTTCACAGCATTAACAGTGCTTCCTGACTTAGACGATCGGCAAACGTTGGCGTAATGCCCCTTTCTAGAACACAGCTGACATGTCGCGTTATGAGCTGGGCACTTAAACCGTGGGTGTATGTTTTCTGAACCACAGAAAAAGCAGCGACGTGGATTACGCGCGTTCTTAGGTTGAACTACAGCTAGGTTCGCCGGTGACGTTGTAAGACCACTGGAGTTGAAAGTTTGATTATTTATTTCGGCGGTTTCGAGAGTAATTGCTTGGTTCAAAGCTCTGTCCAGGTCTAATGTAAAGTTTTCCAACAATCTTTGCCGTATATTCGAAGATATCAGACCTGATATAAATGCATCTCGTATATATTCGTCTTTGTATTCTTTTGCAGTCACATTTTTGAAGTCACAATCAAAAGATAGTTTCTTCAAGTTTTGTATATATTCGGTAAGGGATTCTCCTGGTTGCTGTTTCCTCGTTGACAGTACATGGCGCGCATGTATTATCTTTTCATCCAATTTTCCTTCTTCTAAAATGAAATTTTGAAATGTCGACAACCAATGCTGCCATTTGAGGTCTGCAGCCGAGGATTCAGGCTCTGCGTCGAACCGTTCGGGACGTAGATAACGAGAGATGTTTTTTGATAGCGAAGTTTCGGCTTTTGCCGATTCTTTTTCGATAGGC
The DNA here is from genome assembly GCA_905147135.1 of Blastobasis lacticolella. Lineage (NCBI taxonomy): Eukaryota > Metazoa > Arthropoda > Insecta > Lepidoptera > Blastobasidae > Blastobasis > Blastobasis lacticolella. The sequence goes on along the minus strand of LR990058.1, from coordinate 17,306,517 downwards.
ATATTTTAGCTGATTAAATTGATACATAAAACGACAAAACCAACTCGGAATCTTGGCTTTAATCAGCTAAAAACTTTAGATAATTTATACGACATATCTAGTTTCACAATGAGACATTGACAGATCAAAACACAGACAATGCATAGATTCATGACACCTATCTACCGGATCTAGGTACGATCAACACTGAAAACGCTGATACCAACTTAAAAATGCCCATCTAGCAACACTCAAATATCAAATGGATTATTGGTCCAAGATTTGATTATCTAGATTTTTTTATCTGTGGATTGCAGTAGAGTTGCCCAAGAAAATATTTTATTTTATTTTACACATGACCACACAATCCGTGTCAAATATTATTGTCAAAATTCGACACTTATCACGCGGATCGCCTGTTTCGATTTGTTGTTTATCTCGCGGGTAATTATTTTGATAAAAACTGCGTCTTGCCGTAATAGCCGTAAATTGGATGTCATTAGGCAGCAATTTGTGATGTGGAATGATATTAGTGTGTTAGTTTAGAACGGTGCAGTATCGAGATGCCTGTGACACTGGTAGACAGGTTGCCCTTGCCGAACCTCAAGGTGTACACGGCGACGAGCGTGATGCTGGTCTCGGTGGCGGTGTACCAGGCGGTGTCGGTGACGAGCGCGCCGGGCTGGCGCGCCAACGCCACGCAGCGCGCGGACGCGGCGGCGGGCGAGCTGGGGCTGACGGCCGTCCCCGCGCCGCCCGCCGCCAGGCTTCCGCGCAACCTCACCGACCAGGCGCTCGACGTCGCCTCCTACATGATGCAGGAGCCACTCTGCATGTGGGTGAGTGCCAGACACTGCCTGCCTGCGACCGCGACACACACACATATTGTAATCGTTCACACGTACCTATTATTTGAAAACATTGTGTTGTTTTGCTTGCACAGCTGGTTGGCTATTTAGCTAACAGATGATGAACATTTTCGAGTTAACAAAAGTATCTTGTGTTTTTAGTTGATTCTTATTAGAATCTTGTAGGATGTCCAATTGGCACACTCATAAGAATGCACAGTAATAGGAAAATCTTTAGATTTTTCCTTACTTGTATGTTAATGCTTGTGTCATCTGCTCTCTGAAACCAAACTATTAAAATCAAATGAAATCACATGTGTTGAATCATAAATGTTTTTGATTTGAGGCTTGGTAAAAAAACCAATTAACAAATTAATTGTACACAACCTATTTTGTATGTAGGTAGGTATTAGTATTTATTCCAAGAACAATTAGAATATAAATTACTGTATATTTAAGTATTTCTATTCAAGTAAGGTACCTATTTCCTTGTTATTGTGTTGTGTTAATCAAAATTCAGAATACTGCTTACCTATCTACATTACATTCTTGCTGTATGGCATAGACCAAGCAGCAAGTAAATAAATAAACAGTGAACCAAAAGCTTGGGTAACAAATAATCTTAAAAAAAGTTACAAGTTTTTTATAAAAGGACAGAACTAATGTTGGATGCACAAATATATTTGCATAAGCATTTTGTTTATAATGGATTACCTACAGATTTTCTTATTCAATTTAATAATATAGTTTTATTTTACTGTCACTGGGTGCCAATGGTTCCCGAGACTTATTCAGTGTAACATTTAAACCATCCCACTGGCTCTATTATCTTACTTTGATACCATTATTAGTAAAATAGTTTTATTAGTAGGATCTCTGAATAATAACAGCAATTTAAATTATTATTTACACTTAGTCTTTTCTTCTTATCATATGAGGTATCACCTCATCGTAATATAAGGAGTGTTGACTCACCCATGAGGCCACCTGAAGATAAAAATATTGATTTCACTTTATAAATAATTAAGAGATTATGCCGACACAATAATTTTCACACTGTTATCATGCATTCTTGGTTGCTTGAGGTAAAATATGATTCCACTTTGCGACATATTTATTTTGTTTACAATAAGTACCTAAATAATGATGTTTACATCCATAACGTACTAGCCATTCCCTGTGGTTTTCACCTACACACAGTTTGGATCTCTGTATACAATCATCTAGTTTTCAGGATCCTATTACTTTTCTAGGATGAAAAGTACCCTATGTTACTTGGTACCAATGTAGCTTCCTATTAGTAAAAGAACTTTCAAAATTGGTTTATTAGTTTCTGAGATTACGCCTAACATACATACAACATAGGAGCATCAGTGGCCGAGTGGTTACCGTATCCGACTATAGGTACCAGGTTTGAATCCCACTGATGCCATGTACCAATGACCCTTTTCTGAGTTATGTACTAAATGTTAGTTAGTTAAATGCTAACTCATGCTCTTACAGTAAGGGGAAACTTTGTGATGAAACCTGCACATTCAGGCTACTGAATGTATAACCATGGCCCAATCTGGTCACATTCCCCTGGTAGCAGGGTCACGAAGGTCAGATGGCGATGGTGGATGGTATTTGTCTTATCTGCCAAATCCTAGATCATGGTCAAGGCGGACCCCGAGCCCTCGCGCGCGAGAGGACAACCGGAACATTAACGCCAAGAGTTTATTTTATTATTTTTATACAAACATACAAATTCTCTTTATCTTTTTACTATCTTTTTTATATCTCTAATAATATAATGTACAAAGGTAGACATTCAACGAATACTGCTGCACATTATCCATTTAGATACATAATTTCCAGACAATGTTTATCATGAACTTTGTATCAGATACAAATACACAAGTGTACAATATTCTATTTGGAATGCATTTAATTCAAAGAAACATGATGATAATACAGTGACCCGCCTCGGCTTCGCTCGGGTAATTAACAAATTATACACTTAAACCTTCCGCACGAATCACTCTGTCTATCTATTGGTGAAAACCGCATGAAAATCCGTTCAGTCGTTTTTGAGTTTTTCGCGAACAGACAGAGAGACGCGGCGTGGGACTTTGTTTTATAATACGTAGTGATGTGGTGGCAAGTTTGATTATGAGCAAAGGTGTGGGTGAAATCGAAAAAATCATCTATTTTGGTCGAGTAGAGGAAACTTGTCGCACACTGCCCGCGCAGTTGCCAGCGGCCGCGGGGGCAGGGGCAGGGGGCAGAGGGGAAGGGGGTAACGTCACCCACCAGTCACGACTTACGCACGTCCACACGTAATCTCTTATCGAACTGCTGAACTATATTCCGAATAATTATAAGTACAATTACCACGATAATCGGCTCTCGCCACGATGTGGTGACGAGCGGGGTGATTGTGTAAGGTTATCGACTTGCAGTTTTCGAATTGGTTTTTAACCCCCGACGAAAAAGAGGGATGTTATAAGTTTGACGTGTGTATCTGGGGCTCTGTGTGTCTGTCTCTTAACTCCTGGACGGATGGACCGATTGCGGTTCTCTTTATTCGAAAGCCAGTTTAGTCGAGATGGTTCTTAGCTTTGTTTCAATAAAATCGGTTAAGTAGTTAAAAAAAAAGATTGAGTATGTAATGTTAGTCCGGGGATTTCCGTCGTTTTCTGCCGGTTAGGTTATTGTTTTGAAATGAGTATGAATGATTGTCCATCGCTTATGTCGTCACGTTGTCCGGCAACCTGCCAGCGACGGCAACAATTACACAATAATAACAATATTTAGGTACTACTGTAGACTGACGCAACTTCTTGCGAACAAAACAGCCCAAAAGCTGCTTTGCAGCCCAAATGTGGTTTTGGATTTATTACTCACAGTCGTAGAGGATTAATTAATCCTGTAAGCTCACAGGTTTAATTAATCCTTACAAGCAACTACACTTTCGGAGTTACCCATTCTCTACGAAATAATTAATATCATTCTAGTGAAAAATGTTGGTTACCAAATGAAGCTCAGTGAGATACTTAATTCAAATGTATTTATTTATTCCTAAATAAACGACAACAAGTGAACAATTAAACAATGCCATGGCCTCAATTGTCAACATACTGCTAAAACGTCTCGTTATCGGTTAACGTACGACATTTTGGCACTTAGATTACAGGATAGACGTCATACATACGAATGATAACAAGAGCGATCAGTCGTTAACCCCATAGATTATGGATTACCCCATACTGTGCCATGCACAGTGCGCGGAATAACACGTTGCAAACTTATGTTTTGCGCGTATTATTACTCTTACTTATAATAAAACTTTACATTTGTTGAACACTAACCGATGCTCTTACGGTGAGAGAAATCGTGATTCAGGCGACTAAATGTGTAATCAATTTCAATTTCAATTTATTTAGCATTCCATGTGTTTTACAAAGTAGTAATAGTAATTTTACATCATGATCCAACCCGGTCAGGTTCCCCTGGTAGGAGTGACACTGTGGTCAGATGGCAGTCGCTATACTGCAATTACCTGATCTGCCAAATCCTGGATCATAGTCAAGGCGGACCCCGGGCCCTTGTGCACGAGAGCATAACCAGGACATTAACGCCAAGATGATTATGGTTTGCTTATAGTAAAACTGTAACAGGTCCAATTCTGACATTGAAGATATTTTATTGTGAACTCTCTACCTGAGTGTCTTTTTTGTGAATACAACCTGGGAGTTTTTAAATCCAAAGTAACAACCTCCTTTTTTGATAAGATTGCTTGACTAGACTTGACTAGTGTTTTTCAAGTTCAAGTTAAAAATTCTTTATTGAGTAGGACATTATCTCATTATTATATTATTTTATCTCTTTCAAACGTCGAAAAGGAGGGGGTAGGAAAGTAGAAAGCAAACACACAGTCACTCCAGGACCGGAGCACATCCACCCCATGCCGATAACGGCCGGACCGTGTCCGACAATACCAGACAGACGGTCAGTGCCCGACAATGCCAAGCAGAGCCGGACCGCGCCCGACATACTATATAGGAACCTATATTATACTTAAGAAAAACCACTTAAAACTACAGCAAGAGAAAGCCATTCCACGATGGCAGCATCCGTTCACGAGTATAACGCAGGGCCCAGCCATCGTCCAATTCAACCATATTTGAGGGAAAAGGGCGATCCGGCCCCCACGCCACCGCCAGACAGAACTTTAAGCGAGCATGCATCACAGATGCTGCATGTGATAGGTAGCTGCTACACCCTATCCTTCCCTTGCCCGTAGCCTACTCCTATCCTACCCTACCCACCCCTACCTTTACACCTACCCTACCCCGGCCTACGCCTACCCTACCCCTACTTTTCCCCTACCCTATCCCTACCGCACGCCGTCCCCACCGCAGCCAACGCAGAGCAGGCGGCCCCCAGCTCCGGTACGACCAAAAGACACCGTGTGTGAGAAGGGAAAGAATGTTACATATTCAGATATACTATAATAACTTTTTTGACATAATTTGTTTTTTATGGTGACTTTAAATTTATTCAATGGTAAATTCTGTATATCTGTTATAACCTTATTATAAAAGCGTACACATTGACCCATAAATGAAGTTTATCTTGATTTTTAGTATTCATATTATGAACATCACTGTTGCTTAATATGAGACAACAAACATCCTGTAGTCCACGCGAACGAAGTCTCGGGCACAGCTAGTAAACTAAGGACCTTGTCCGCGACTACGTCCGATAGTGGACGGTGTACGAAGCAAATGTTGAAAGAAAGCCGCAAATCGTTGTACAGGATACCTGTATGATACACGGCTACTTTAGGTTAAAACAATTGTATGGGATTTCAATATTTTTTCTTTAGAAACCTATTCAATTCAATTATCCAATCTTATTTTATTCTGTTCAATATGAGTTTTATTTTCATTTATTGTCATTTTTTGTATTTTGTATCCTATAACGGACATTTCATTATTATTTTCTACCATTATGTTTGACTATTTGCATAAATTACCTGCCTTACTGGTAATGTTCTTTTTTGTTAATTTGCATGAGTCGATCATGTAAAATAATTTGACAAGCTTTGTATCTATTTACCTTAATGTAATTTTATGTATTCATTTTATTTTGACATTGTTTATTATATTATTTCAATTTATTAATTATTTAAAATTGCCTTCTTATATGGAAGCACCAATTCTAATCTTATAACTTGACGATCTCTTTTATTGACCAAATGTAATCTATCATGATCATCACAGCCCGTAACAGTCCACTGCAGGACTTAGGGCCTCTCCCACGAAAGGGAAGGTTATTGCCATAATCTCCACGCTTGGCAGCGGGTTGGAGATCGCAGTGTTTAAATATTACAATGGAAAATGCTGCCCATTTTCCAGACTACGGAGACTCTAGATTTTTTGCCTCGAAAACATTAGTCGCCTTGTACGACACCCACGAGTGTAAGGGGTTGGTGCTATTCTACTCTGCCGGACACCACACGGCCTTAATGTAATCTATATATATTCTTAATATTATCATTATGTAAGAACTTTAAGAGAGAAATAAATAAATCTAAATCTATCATGTTACATTTCTTTTTTCTTTATTAATAAGTTTGAGATTCAGAATTTTTTTAAACTTCGAACTGTACTATGCTATACTATTTTTGAATTATGTTATTATGTACGTTAAATTGATGCTCACACGGTTCATATTCCCAAAACCCGGGGGCCCACTCCTCACCCTGCACCCCAGCGGATTTGATGGCGCGAGTCGAGCGGTAGTCAGTCAGTGGCGGAGGCAGCGTCCAGTGCAGCGATATTTTATCAATTTTAAAGTTAAAGTTTACTCTACTGTTCGATATGTTTTAAAAAAAATGTGAATCTCGAAAGTTTTAAACTTTCGAAATTGAGATAAAGAAAAATTTAAACAAATGAGTTAAAGTAAATATTTTTAAATCGGCTTTTTGGCGTTACATATAAGTATATTAAGAGACATTTGCCGTATATTTTACAAAATTTTACTAAGCCGTCTCCTACCTGCAGGACCCCAACCATGGTATGTTTTGAAATATTTCTTGGATTATTAGAAAACAGGTCTCTGAAAAGTATTGTTGTAGTATATTTTTGAAGCGACTCGTGATGCTCTTTCATTTAATACAAAATAAGATAAGTTTCCGATAAAAAAAATTTCAAGACCCATACAAAAAATTCATGAAGTCATTACTGCCTCATAATGGGAATATTTTTAAGAATTACCGCTCAAAATGATTGTTTTAACCCAAAGTATCCTGTACATAAAAGCTATCCTGTACACCGATTTGTGGTTGTTTTGTGTAAATATCAGTTATACTTAATATAAATACTTCGTATTTTGGGATTAAAAGTATCATCATATTGGTGTGCAAAGGCCTCCTCCAAAGACATAGCCCGATCATGTATCGCTCGCAATCCAGTTGGTACCTGCGTACTTTACTAGGTTGTCGGTCCACCTTGCGGCTGGCCAACCCCAACCCCAGCAACCATTAGTGCCATTACCACTTGAGCCTAGGTCCGCCTACAATTTTCATTATCTCCAATTCAATCGCGCAGTGAAACTCCGGGCATCATAGCTCTTTCGGTTATTATGTATGATCGGTGAAATGAATTTCAGTAATGGGTTGTTCGATGATTCGTTATATCGGTCAATTAAAGCTTCGTAGAAATTATGCATCGTTTATTTGAGTGATCGATTAATAGTTTACGTTAAAATTAAAATGATAAAATGGCTTTCGTAATTACGTGGGAAACCCGCTGAATAAACTGGAGAGTACATCCCAGTTTCGATCGTATCGAAGGCTGTTTTGTAGTCCACAAACGTCAACCGTAATGGTCGGTTATACTCTTCGTCTTCTGTATACCATGCCGCAGCGTGTGTATGTGGTCTATAAGATGACGACTTCCACCTTTAGGTGCGAGACTGCGCTAATGGGTCTCGAAAACAGCTTCACTTCTAAAACTTTTCCCCTGAAATACATGGTATTCTATTATCCTACCTAAACATTTATTATATTACTTTTGTGCCATACCATCTGGGCGTTCCCCCCTGGAGGATAACGGATTAGATGGATAAGGAGGATAAATCGGAGGCTTAAGAAACACGAGCAACAGTAACAGTAGACTAAAGTAATAATTAATCAACGTTATAGACAATCTATACTTATGCCTCCAAGCGGCGGTTTTTGCATGATTGAGTAACAACCATCCAACAAACTTTCAATACAAACTTTCACGTTTATATTATTAGTGGCAGTAGCATAGCGTTATCTAGGCTAGATAGCTTAGGTAGAGTTTCTTAAACTTTCGTCCGTGTTGTTTCGACAAATGCCAATTGCTCAGGTGTTTATGACAAACTGATGACAGGCGGGTATGTCACGCGGCTGCTTTGATCTTCTTAACTACGTACGGTTTTGATTGGTTCTCAATAGAAAGTTATTTTCTAATGATTCGTAATTTGAATGACTCCTAACCCGGTAGGGGTTAGGTTTTCGGGTCAGGTTAGGATTAATTCTTTGAGTCTCTATAAGAAATGTCGATGTTGTATCAAGTCTTCAATATACATAAACAATTTTCGGAGGCCTACGTGTCACTGGCTAAGCCTTATAACATATGCATATATACTTACTAAAGATTTGTTGACCTTTAAAAGGCCAACAGAATAATATCTATGTGAGTTAAAGGTTACAGACACAATTTTTATCTATTACCTACATATTAATAAAAATAACCTGTTGTTTATAACTATGTAAAGCTGTTGACCAACCAATGCAATGCAGGTGTTATACTTCCTTACATATTTGTTATTTTAAATTGTGAATTTAATTTGATGATTATTATAGTGCTCTTTCTGTGTAAATGTACATTAGACCTTTCAAAATAATGCCTTAAACTCAGGAGATATCACAGATTTGAAATACAGTTGTAAAGTAACTGTAGCAAGCGTTTCTGGTATTTTGCTAACAGAAATAATATGGTCATTTGCGTATATGGTATTTCGCGTTTCTGTTGCGTTTCAATGCGTTGAAATGAGGTGGTCTCTGCCTCCCCTACGGGAAAAAGCTATGACGTTATGTTTACCTATACATATAGTATTACCTATGTTTACAAAGAAATTGTTACAGGTACACCTACGATAAAAATGTAGTTAAATTTCATGGTTGAAATTTTTGTATCGGTAGCACTTTCGCAATACAAATACTTAAACGCATAGTTTAACGTTTGATTAATGAGGCTCTAGTAACGGTTTCACAGGTTCTATTTTGAAGGGCAAGTATACGTGTATCATACACAATGGTTCTACGCTTTCAAGCACAAGACAGTGCCCGTGCGAATCGCGGGCAGGTGCCGAGTTTCCCGCGTACGGCTTTGCTTTGGCGCCTTTGTGTTCGTTGCTATTGGAAATATCGACACAATCCCCCGTGTAGACCACCTAGGCACGCCTAGACTAAGTCAGGGCTTACCTACGTTGTGAGTGCTTGTGCATGGGATAAGTGTATGTACCTACACTTATCCCGTGCACTTAGATTGCATCGTGTGAGGCAGAAATATTGCTGTTTAGGGATCACTGTTTTAAACCGTTTACATTACATTATTCACTCAGTATCAGCTAGATGTCTAATGTTTGCGTATTATGGAAATCTGTGGAGCATTAGGTATAAAGGTGTTACTCAACACTATCTTAGCACTTTCAAAGTTTTCACCTCAAACTGCGCTGGTGGCAATTCCCGGGTCATCGACTTTAAACATCGAACATGTTATACGTTCATAATGAATTCGTTCGTCGATAATCTGCACAATGTCCAAGTCGTATAACCTTCGTAATTAATTGCCCAATAACGAAATTACACTGATATTAGTTAATTGAACGATTATATATTTATTCGTAAATAAAGTATGGTTCAATTTGACAACAGCAAATGGTTAAACAAATGTCTCATATTCTACAAACTCTACAGCAGCCTAGCCACAAATTATTCCTTATACTCCAATTAGTTCCTAACTATAATCCTATAATAAATGCGAAAGTTTCTACCAACCAACGGCAAAAAATCCAACAGACGCCTAACTGTAATAGAGATTTCTTCCAAAACCAGTAAGTATAAGATGAGAAAGAAAGAAGAAAGAAAGAAAATACATTTATTACACATAGCACACCACGACACAATAACAGTTACAATTACAGACAAAGGACACATTAACATTTAAAATATCTTAATTAAGACAATATGTAGTCTCCCATGACACTGTCGGTGACATGAGCTAGCGTCTTCTGCACATCCTTAACAACATCGCCACTTTACAACGATAATTACTTAACTAACCCTGCTAAATGTACATTCACGGTGATAAACAAGTGTAAATAGTTTGATTGCAAATTGTCAGCCAATATGTTGAATGTTAACCATACGGGAATCGATGGAGCGTAGATTAGCACCCGATTACCTGCCGATTACCACCCGATACGCAATCGATTGCCGTCTTTAAGAGGTAGACCGGTTAAGACCTCTGCCGACAAGGGTCTCGAGACTGCTTATTTATTTGCCTCGATTGAATTGTAATTGGATCGCAACGGCAGTTTTAATTGTAGCAGAATACAAAAAACGCGTAAAACTGCCTTTTAGCTCTATTGCGATCCAATTACAATCCCATCCAAATAATAGTAAATCAGCGTACTTGAGGACCAGGAAATGAGCAATAGTATTTAGGTCCTCCTCTCGGGTAGTACATCATCATCACAGACCATAATAGTCCACTGCAAAACTTAGAGCCTCTCTCATAATAACCACGCTTGGCAGGTGGGTTTAAGTTCGCAGCGTTGTAAATATAACAATGGAAAACGCTGCTGCCCATTTTCCAGTCTACGGAGACTCTAGATCTTTTACCTCGAAAACATTAATCGTCTTGTACGACACCCACGAGTGCAAGGGGTTGGTGATATTCTGTTCTACCGGACACCACACGGCATTGCCCTGTATTTACCTGTAAATCGTTTTACCTTCTTTGGCTCACAAATGCACGTCTTGTCATGTTACAATGCTTGTCCATCACCGTACTTTGGAACTGCACCCCTTTGAAATTGCATTTTAGGTCCTTTCATCACACATCCGAGAGGCTAAGGGTTTCTTCATCTATAATTTAGCGTACGTGGTCCGAATAGCGGCGGGTTCGATTTCCCGCGCTGTCAATGCAGGTGATGTAGGTAAATTTGTTGCCTCGAAAAGTTTACCTTGGACGACACCCGTGAGTGTAAGGGGTAACACCACACGGTGCATCCCTTCACTAAATTGAATGGCCTTCAAAACAATCTACATTATAAAGATTACTTGCCTTCTACGACGGAATGGGTGGTCCTGTTTTACTCTATCTACCGCCCCTAGACCTGTAGCTAAAACCTACCTCAGACCTGTAGTACCAGTTGTTTGACTCTAGTCTTCAATTACACACTAATTACTTTTATAGCGTTAGATGAGTACAAAAGCATTTATATTGCTTATTTGTTTCTATGCATCTACGCTGTGAACTACGTGAAAACCAGAATGGCGGGCTGTTTTTTAATTTCTTTATTGTCATTTTATCTAAGTTAGAATATCGTGAGACATCGTCCATTCCTCTCTAATTAGGAAGAAGAAAAAATAATGCACTTGTTTGCACGACGCAGGGACGTTGCGAGTGTAGAATATTAGACATAGCGGATGCGAATGCAGATGCGGATTTCAAACATTTTTAAGATATATTTAATATACGTTAATAATTTCATCCCTAGTACAAATAATTGCCGTAGCCGTGTGGTGTTCTTTTATACACGGATGTGAACAACGGTGAGTGTACAAGGTGGCTAATGTCACTTAAGCCAGCTCCGTAAGCCAGATATTGGCAGCAGCGTTGTCTGTTGGGCGTTTCCACTGCGATTTCCAACCCGCTTGCCAAGTGTCGATATTATGGCAAATCCATCACTGGTGGAGGAGGTTGAAGTCCAGTAGTTGTTACGGAATATAGACTGTTGGTATGTAATAATAGGTCATATTGGTAGGGCATTTATCTAGGCTTACCTCATACAAGGACCGACTGTCGCATCATAATATGTTCACTCTCAGAGATCGTCGATCGATAGCGGATCAAACGTTTCTTTTTAAAATAGTTGGAGGGCTGATTGACTGTTCGTACTTGTTAAATATACTATCTTTCTCTGTGCCTAGACGTAATGCCGGATTGGTTAATTTTACACTTAGAAATAGTAGAACCAATGTGGGTAGGAACGAGATAATTACTAGGTTATCCAATGAACATATTAAGTTGTTTAATGCGGTTAAATTAGTCGATATATTTAACTATTCTCTGCCGAAATACAAAAAAGGTTTTATGATTATAAGTCTATAAACTTAGATGTTTTTTTTAAATAATTCTTAAGGCTCATTTTATATTTTAATGTAGTAAATTAGTACTTACGTTATAAGCGCGATTTATATAGTGCACGTAAGGTTTGCCTGCATAATTTACATTTATGTAAATTGTTATTGTCACTTATATATTACTTGTTATAGTTTAAGAGCATTGTAAAAAATGTATATCTGTTGGCATTTTAAATAAATAAATAAATATCCCGGTTGTGCTCTCGCGCGCGAAGACTGTTTTCGCCTTGACCACGATTCATGATTACCGTGGAGTGACTGACATCTGACCTCTGTGACCTTGTTGACAGGAGAAGTTGACCAGATTGGATCACGGTTACACATTCAGTCGCCTGAATATGCCGGTTTTCCCACGATGTTTTCTTACCGTAAGAGCATCGGTTAGTGTTTAACATAGCCCAGAAAAAGTCGTTGGTGGAACTGGGGATCGTACTCGGTACCTCTTGCTTACGTTAGACTCGCTTGCCATTAGGCCAATGACGCTCTACCTACAGACGGTTGGTATGTGATTGCATCGAAATCACCTACATCAGAAGTGAAAATGATTACATCTATTATCAATGTATAAAATACGTAACAATACACCCAATACTGATACCTGCAGCTATATCAGCAGTAAGTCAACCAAACAAAATACCTTCGTGTGTTTGTGGACCAGCGATTATCTTGGTACTATCATCTTGAACACGTGAGTTCAAGAATCAGAAACCTAACCCTTATTTTTAAAACATTAAGACATGTGGTACCAAGCTCTGCTGCTGGAAAGGGTACTAAAAATAGAGACATACTAAAAGAAATGTACATGGCTCTGGTGCAGTCTGTCATTGGCCATTGCATTTCTATATGGGGTGGTGCAGCGAAAATGAAAGGAGGACCAGCAGAAATGTATGAAACCCAGCCTATATGACCAATAACGTTGAGCGATATGTCGTTGGAAAGGATTTTTCATTTTCTATAACTTTCACAATTGCGACAACTCGCGAATAGCTGTATGAAAAAAGTTATGGTCAATTGAAGTGAACATCGATTTGTACTGGAAAATTCGGCCTATATGTCCAATAATGTTGAGCGATATCTCATTGTAAAGGATTTTTAATTTTCTACAACTTTTACTATGGCGACAACTCTCATTTTGAGAAACATCACTTTGTACTGGAAAACTTTTACTTTAATTGACCATAACTTTTTTCTTACAGCGATTCGAGGATTGTTGATATCCTAGACGCTCTGCCAAACTATACAACGCATTAAATAAACTTTTAGACATTCACTCTAAAACTTACCACGAATGTAAGAAAGTCGTGCAAACCTGTCTTACATTAAAAACATATTACGAAATTGAGCTTCTACTCACAAACACACACATACACACATTCAAACTTTCACATGTTTTGTTTTTATTTCTTTTCTTATTAATAATGTAAGTAGAGATAGAGCAACAATATTGTAAACCTAGAAGAGCGGTGTCTTCTAATACAGGCCTAGCTTAAAAGAAGACACCTCCCACTAATTTTATACAGAAATTGTTAAAATAAAATAGTAAATTTAAATTAAATTATTTAAAAAAAAATTACAATTTTCAACTCTTTCTTCGGCTTAACCGATGATAAAACCGGAGCAGTCTCAGCAGAAATCTGTGAGGGCTCTCGGGGTTTTGGATTTCGATGGAGCCGGAGCGTTAAACTTCATCAATCTCAATCTGGAAGATTTGGATTTAAATTCAATGTGCCTCTTACCGTGCCTTGGCACTGCCAACTTTTACGCTATTTATCACCGATATATCATTGAATATACGCCGCTTAGTAGATAAGATGAAGTCAATCTCATTTTATGTGACACTATCGGAACTAACGTACGTCCATCTGCGATGTTTCGCTTTCCTGAAAAAGGAGTTCATCACATAGAGTCCCTCGTTCTTCATGACGCCGGCCAGCATCTGGCCACGGGTGTTGTTACAATATATTTACTCAAAAATGTTTGTAGGTACAATTTTTACCATCTAGAGACAGTTGTCGCCCTCCTAGAAGTAGAGCCGATTTTTAGACTTATTGAGGATCCCATGATTATTGAGACCTCCCCTTTCTTCGGACTTAAGATAAAAATAATCATCTTGGCGTTAATGTCCCGGTTGTGCTTTCGCGCACGAGGGCCCGGAGTCCGCCTTGACCATGATTCAGGCTTTAGCAATCAGGTAATTACAGTGGAGCGACCACCATCTGATCTTCGTGAGCCTGCTACCAAGTTTTATCACGATGTTTTCCCTCACCGTAAGAGCATCGGTTAGAATTCAACTAATGTACGTAACTCAGAAAAGAGTCATTGGTACATGGCCGCAGCGGGATGCAAACCCGGTACCTCTCGCTTGCGAGTTGGATACTCAACCGCCCGGGTATCGACGCTATTACCTTTACCATTTACATAATAAAGTAGTATAGTTTTTCCCTACAAGATAGTCATTTTCACTAATAAATGCACTAATCTACATTTTATATTGTCCCACTGACCTTGATGCCTAAGATACAGGTAAATCGCTTACTTAATTTAGGTATCTAGTTTTTTTTTATAATAGACAAGACCGCTATCTCACCAGTTTAACAATAATTAGTATGCACGTACCTAATTATATTTTGCTTAGCCATAGATTTATTGTAAACTTTAATTTCGCCTGTATACGCTTTTTTCCTCCGTACGTAACAGTAACATATAATTAAAGTTTTTCATTAATAAATTCATTTATTTTATTTTATTATTGTTGGTCCAGGTCCATTTGCCTTAGTTGTTTTTATTGTATAGTCACTACCAAGTATTTAAGTAAATTAGCGAAATAATGAGATTTTGTAGTAATTTTGTTTTTGTTGTTTGATTAAGGCTATAAACGATTCTTATTCTTCTTATTAATGATGACCGTGGTTGTCCCCAGACGGTGATAAACATGTGCTACTGCCTGCTGGCGCTGGCGGGCGCGGGGCTCCGGCTGGCCGTGTTCGGCGCGCTGCGCGTGGCCGAGGCCCAGCGCGTCAAGGACAAGTTCTGGAACTACGTGTTCTACAAGTTCATATTCGTGTTTGGCGTGCTCAACGTGCAGTACATGGACGAGGTGCTGGCCTGGGCGGCGTGGTTCACGCTGCTCGGGTTCCTGCATCTCCTCTCCAATTTGTGCAAGGATCGCTTCGAATATGTGAGTCTCGTGTGTTGCGTGGGATTTGTTAGGTTTTAACCGCCGACGAAAAGAGGGCTTTCGGGTTGTTTCGTTAAAATAGCTTCAGTAGTTTAGAATATCTTTGAGTTTATGTAATCTTGGTCGGGGGCGTTCCGACGATTTTCTGTCTTGTTATTACTATTCAGTTACTTGTTACTACTTGTTATTCAGTGTTTCCTTTGGACTATGACATGGGATCGTTCAAGAGGTATATTAGAGGTCTCTTCAGAGGCGGGCAACGCATTAGTGACTCCCCTGGTGTTGGTGATGTCCATAGGCGGCGGTGACCACTTTCCATCAGGTGGCCCGCTTGCCTGTTTGTCTGCCGTATAAAAAAAAAACAAAAAAAAAATACTAAAGCATTTCTTCATAGTAACTAAATTTCACATATAGTTACATACAATAGTAGATAGGCTAAGTGGTGGTCTACGGGCGGACAAATACTTGAATCCTAAGTCCTTAGTCCTACCACAGTTGAAAGAATAGCTGTGCCGTATAGTGCGATGTTTCGGAGCTTGTACAGCTAAGCATAAGCATGTTTTGTTTATTTCAACAAATGTGTCTAGTCATAAATTTTTTTGCTATGTCAGTATTATGTTATGTCATTTATTTATTGCTTCACATGGTAATATAATAACATTAGATCTTAAAAGTAGGTAAGTATCTCATGTGACCCTGTGACGGCACTGCAAAATAATAAAAAATATAGAAATCAAAATTATCTTAACAATTAAATCTAGATTCCATATTGCATAAATTATTACATGTTCATTTATAACAAATTAATTAATTGATCAATTAGCGATACGTCAAAAATGAGAATATGTCAATTATTTAAATAAAATTAAGTTAAATCTCACCTTATCAAATTTAAGTACATGTCAACAATCAATCATTATTAAATTAAATGTCAATAACCGATAAAATCATTATAAAAATTATATTCTAAGTCATAACAAGTACAGATACAGAGCCTTAATACAAAATAAGTCATAGATATAAATTTTTCTCATTAAAAATTTCATTTAAACTATAGTAACTCTTTTAAGAACATAATGCGTTCAAGTTTACTGACGTTTCCAACTTTAGGATAGAGTACAGGTAGAGGCATTCATCAATATCTCACTAGGTGGTTCGGTATAGTAGAGGCATTATAGACAATGCAAATATTTCGTAACTAACCTATGCAATGAGACCGAGGTGTAGCTTCCAAGTATTACGCACATCGATTGATAGGAACATTGATATCGTTATGTTATCTCTAACCTATCCAACCATTAAATTCAACTGTATTACGAGGAACAACCTCACTGGGGCAAGGTCGAGTCTGAGGATCCGTGATGACGTAACGCGCGACTGTTATTATAATTTTTATTCCAACATGTTTGCGGCGTTATAAGTTCACTCACAATATCAGATAAACACGGCCGGTCGTATGGGTTTCGGTCTGTTAATACATTCCGAACGATTTATTAAAAGCAACGAACGATCCACTTCATAGTATGAATAGCTATATTGGAATGGGAAAAGTTGTTTACACGACATCAGAAATATACATACGAAGTGGATATTCCTAGTCTGTCGAGCCTTATCAGCATACAAACTTCTATGTCTTCGTAATAAAGTCCCCCACATCCAAACGCCTCGTCGACACTCATAGTAATCATAAAACACGTAATACGGCCACGTAGTAGGTACGGTCCGTTATTGAAGTTGGAACTGGAACTAAACTAAAGTCAAGGCTAACTCAACTCACTCCGCTTGCCATGCAACCTTAAATCGGCTCAATTCAAGTCATGGGAGCACAAAAATTCTATTGCCAGTCGTTGTAAAAGCCGTTGGCCTTGTTTTGGTACCATATCTTACCGCGGTATACACCCCCTTTCAGCTCCCACACATGCTTTAGGAACCAATCGAGCCCAAAATTATGAAGCCTACTTCATCCGTGGGCGGCTACAAGGCGCAAGGCGTGAAAACGTTTTCTCGTGTCGGCAGCAAACACCCGATATTGCTGTAAATCGAGATACGAAAGGGGAACAATAAACAAAAAACAAAGAAGCGTCACTTCTTTATAATATTGCAATATTAGTTGTATCTAATCTAGAGTATGTGTGGGTACGTGTAGCGCGCGCGCCACGCGACATTGCCAACGAATCTCCCGCCAACGCGTTACTACGTCTCAATGGAGCCAAGTTCGCGGCTATTTTGACACGTACAAGATAAACAAATGGTCGTGGCGGACACGATACATATGGTTAGTTATTACTTATTACACGTATTATGTGGCAGAATGTTACGTTTAACTACTTATTGACATTGCGGCGGCCCGTCATCTCATGGCGTGGCCGGTGATAGCGCACCGCACGCCAACAGTAGGTAACAATGACACCATTGTTTTGTTACGGTAGTGTAGTTTATTGAAATTACTAATTCTCCCATGCACTGTTTTAGTTCGAGTGGTAAGATTTGAGTGTTTTTTGTACTTATTCCTTCCTTCCCACTACAACACTATTGGAGATTGGAGATACCAACATTATATTGTGGGAATTGTAGAATGTCAAAAATATTCGGCACTGGAACACGCTCGTTAAACTCTTAATCATATAATAGGGCTGACGAGACTCGTGAGCGGCCGCGAAACACGTGAGCCGCGCCTCCGCCCCGCGCCGCAAACAAACAAGTCGCCAGCAGAACTATTTTGACGTCGCATTCGTAAAAATAACGTAGTTGAAGGCTAAAAATATCTGACAAGCTACAAGTACCGCTAATAGCCAACGGAAACAATCACACGTTGAACGCTTAAAAACTACAATTATAATAGTGTTTGCATTGAAATCTGGAAGATTCGTTTTTAATTACAAAACAATTACGACTTGTTCAATAGATAATATATTGTTTAAAAGCTAAAATTAGAGTAGGAAATTTGCGTAGGATATTAAAATTGGAGTCTTCCGCTCGATATGTAATGTTTCCACCGTATGAGTTTATTAGCGGATAAGAGTATTTTGAAGATAAGATCTCATTGACAAGGTTTGAATAATATTTATTCAGTTGAGACTGTTGAGATAATCTATCATCACACTACTAGCGTACTTAGCTACCGAACCTAACAAACGTAACACCATGCCCTTGGCTTAGTTTACATCATCGCAGGTAGAAATAACTTTAGAAAAGCTTAAAGCTAGAAAAATTACCGCCAAATTGTTCTGACCTTGTGGCTTACAATACCACAAATGTGAACGTTACTTCTATTCTATGATCACACAAACTTCAAGGTTTTTACCAAATACACGCGAAAAAGTTAGATGGCGACCTTTGATGGTTCCATTGCACTTAGGCTCGATACTGCGTTTTGGAGCTTACTGAATTATTCCGGCTTATTATAGCGATTAATTATGACTGTACGATAAAACTAGTTTTTATCTTCCTTTAATTTGACAATTATCATCTTGTTTTGTTTCTCTACCGTATAAAAGATAGACCTCAAGAGCGGTATATGGAGGCGGCCCATATCTAAAAGCGGACGTCTTGCGGCTGAGATGAAGATGATGATCATAAAACCAAGTGCTCTGTGTACTGTCTTTTTCACCCGTCGTCGACAGTGTGGAAAGCCTGCGCAGTAGCGATCGCTCGACAACTGAGATGACGACGATGTAAGCGAGTCTGCTTCATAACGTTTAGCGGAGATTGGTCCCTTTTGGTTAAAGGCGACGTCGCGTGGCCCTACTTTATTTATCATCACCATATCGGTCGCAGGTCTTACTCTGCCTGACGTAGCTCCATATTGTTCGACCTGCCTCTTGTATCCACTGACTTGACTGAGATAGAGATCCACTGACACCGATTAAATTTTTTTTATGTATAATTGACGAGGTGTCGTACAAGGCGTGCTATTAAACCAAGCGTTGAGTTTGTGGCAATGTATAGGAGGCTCAAGTCTAACAGTGGACTGTTATGGATTATTGGTGAAAGCTGCGGATAGCTACACTTAAGTGCTATAGAATAACTGTGACCCGTCCATAATTTAAATCTAATATACGAATTTGACATATTACCAAGAAGTAATGCAGTTCCTGTCAATCCTGTTATCATCATCATTTCTGCTACAGGACGTCCAATGCTAAACATAGGCTTCCTCCCAAGCTTTCCAAACTGATTAGCTGTGACTTTTGCATCGCACCATTTCACCTTACTAGGTCATCGTTTCATCTCGTGAGAGGTAGTCCTACGTTGAGTAGCCCAGTGTTTCCTTTGAATTATGATAAGAGCTATATTAGAGGTCTCTTTAGAGACGGGCAACGCATTATCCATAGGTGACGGTGACCACTTTCCATCACGGTGACCCGCTTGCCAGTATAAAAAAATATCCAAGCACAACAACTAACCTCTCCCCCGCCCCCCGCAGCTATCATCGTCGCCTGTGCCTAGCGGCGCGGCGGCGCGCGCGCGGCTGCTCTGGCTAGAGGCGGGCGTGGCGATCGGCGCGTGCGCACTGCTGGCGGCCGCGCCGCGCGCCGGCCCGCACCCGAGGGACACGTTCGCGTTCATGCTGGCTGAGGTGAGTACCGTCTGTCTATACTATACTCTAGCTATACATCGGTACATACGGGAAAGAAAGGGATGAAACGGTTTTATGGGGTCGGCAACGCGTGGGTGATGCCCCTAGTATTGCAGGCGTACATAGGCTGCGGTGATTGCTTACCGTCAGGCAGGCCGTAAGCTTTTTTGCCGCCGTTGTCATATAAAAAAATATTACATAGCAAAATCAAAGGAAATAAAAACAACATTAAAAGTTGTGAAAAAAGAAACACGACTGCTAACATCATTGTATATATTTTTTTAAACCGTCGATTAGCAGATTGCTCAAAAAACGATTTTGCACGTTACAACGTCGAAACAACAATTCTAAATACAGTGTATTTAGAAAAATCGTTACAAGAAAATCGGATCAGTGTAGTGTGTGTAGAAGCGATGGTGAAACCAAGTTTACGGATTTGTTATTCCATTTGTAAGTAGATACTTTTACTGTGTAACGTATAACAATGCGTATTATCACACACAGTGAAGTTCTAGGCACTGATTCGGCGGAACAATTCAATTGCAAGAAAACATAACCTATGCAACGACTTTTTTGGTATTGCCGACTTATAATTAGTCTCACCACACCCCTCATAAAAATCATGTGTACTCGTCTTGTTCTCACATACAATGCCCAGACACCACAGGCCGACGAAAAGAGAGATTATATTGGGATATTATAGGGTTATCTTAAGTCGGTGGCCGAGCGGTTAGAGTATCCGACTCGTAATCCAGAGGTCCCGGGTTCGAATCCCGCTCCGGCCATGTACCACTTGACTATTTTCTGAGTTATGTACATTAGTTGAATACTAACCGATGCTTTTACGGTGAGGGAAAACATCGTGATAAAACCTACACATTTAGGCGACTGGATGTGTAACCATGATCGAAACTCGTCAGGTTCCTCTGGTAGAAGGGTCATGGAGATCAGATGGCAGTCGCTCCACTGTAATTACTTGACCTGCCAAATCCTGGATCATGGTCAAGGCGGACCCCGAGCCCTCGTGCGCGAAAGCACATCCGGGACATTAACGCCAAGATGATTATTTTTATTTTTATCTTAAGTCCGAAGAAAGGGGAGGTCTCAATAACCATGTAATCTTCAATAAGTCTGAAAATCTGCTCTACTTCCGGGTGGGCGACCAACTGTCGCAACAAGCATTTTTGAGTAAATGTTATAGAATAACAACACCCGTGGCCAGATGCTGGCCGGCTTCATGAAAAACGAGGGACTCTTATGTGATAAACTCCTTTTTCAGGAAGGCGAAACATCGCATATGGACGTAGGTTAGTTCCGATAGTGTCA
Source organism: Blastobasis lacticolella (assembly GCA_905147135.1). Lineage (NCBI taxonomy): Eukaryota > Metazoa > Arthropoda > Insecta > Lepidoptera > Blastobasidae > Blastobasis > Blastobasis lacticolella. The sequence goes on along the minus strand of LR990058.1, from coordinate 17,285,155 downwards.
CATAAAATGAGATTGACTTCATCTTATCTACCAAACGACGTATTCAATGATGTATCGGTGATAAATAGCGTAAAAATCGGCAGTGACAAGGCACGGTAAGAGGCACATTGAATTTAAATCCAAATCTGGAAAGATTGAGATTGATGAAGTTTAACGCTCCGGCTTGTACCTAGCCATCGAAATCCAAAACCCCGAGAGCTTTCTACTCGAATTTCCAAACCGCTTCGAATGCCTAGGAGAGTGGGTTTGATATGGACGACTATAATAACAACATTATCATCTCGGCGTTATGTCCCGGTTGCGCTCCCGCGCGGTACGCGAGGGCCCGTGGTCCGCCTTCCTACTCTTCCTGGCTCACTTCGTTCGGTCTTCGGCTACAATAACAGATTCGTGGAAACTGTCTATGCCAATGGTTCCCAAAGTAGACAGGATCGCGACTCACGAAAAATAAAATTCAAATTTTGGGACCCATCTCGTGACTAACGTTTTCTCAATAATTGTAACTATGCGAAGGACTATTCAAAATAAAGTAAACCACCCAAAGATATGATTTTAATGGAAAGGATGCATTAGTTGCCTATTTCTTGTCATAACAGCTTTGGCGTCGACTTCGATACGGTTGGGTCCAAGTTCTGTCAAACTAGGCAGGTAATAAATATCCTTTTTCTAAGATGTTAATGATAAATTGATGTTATTCGTCCGTTCGTCGTCGTGGGTTTTTTCGAAATTTTAATTATGTTTTTATATGCGTATGTAACGTCACAGTTAAACCCCAACCCAGCAGCTAGTATTCATCACTATATAGTATATACTTAACACTAAACAATACAACTATTGTAATCATTTAAGTATGCATATTGAGCTCACTATATAGTATATACCCAAGTAGCATATCAAAAAATACTCTTAAACTTCAAACCGGAACACGACGAACGTGTTCATACTAAAAGTACTTAGCTATATGGCAGGGAAGCATCTAAAGCGCGATCTAAAATACAAGCAGCGCCATCTAGTTGAGATCTCAGGAACTTCATGACAAAGATCAACAACGAACATTGTTTTGGCACTGTCTCTACTATTTTTGAAAGAAGGAAGAAGGAAAGTCGGTGATGAATGTTTAATGCTCCTTGGGGTTCCTAAGACAGTATCAGCTTGTCCGCGGACGTCCAACTATCTGCCTGAATGTTTAAACTGCACGCGTCTTTTGGGGCACCTGTTTAGCCATTTTCAACGGTGGGAAGTCCGGTTCGATGGGATTTTCCCGAAATAAAACGAACACTAATATATTCTAAATAAAACAAATAGAGTAATAAAAAAATATTAGTCATAATCGGAACAGCAGCCCATAAAGACTACTGTATAACTTGAGCTCTCTTAGTATCGGTGGAGAGTTAACACAAAGAGAGTAGAGACTCGTATCCGATGTGGCATGTGGGCAGAAAAATAAAATGAAATCTATAAAGATAATCTAATCATACAATATTAGAACATTAAGATTACACAACTAATCAGTACATTTACGACAACGAAATAACAATAGTGACGTAATATTTGTTTTCGTTGACTCTCTAGACAACAGTTGCCTGGAAGTGATCGTTTGCAACGATATGGCCGCCATTGTTTACAGTTATTTACGATTTCACATTTTTGTATTTACAACTTTTTTATGTAATAAGGGGTGTATCAAAAACAGTATGCAAACGGGATGTAGCTCCCGTTAGTTTTGTCACGGGGAGACGCGTTATTGATCCATCTCGGCTCGGTGCAACGGCTGAAGGCCGGCCGCGCGTTTTCAGTGTGCTCGATAGCGGAGCCCGGGCGGTGACCTTGCAGGGGAGCTAGCGTCTCAGCTTTTGCGATAGTTAATAAATAAATATGCCTGGAAAGTTGGCACAGCGTCATCTAGCCCCAATAGAAGCTAAGCCTGTGTTATGGGTGCCAGAAAACTGAGAAACTACTTATATATTTTTAAATACATAATTATAAATTAAAATTAATCATTTAAATTCCTGCCTGGCCGGAAATTGAACCCGGGACCTTTGCGTTAATCGGCACGTTAACCAACTGAACCACTCATATAGCCACTTGAATAGTCAAGATCTTGAAGACCTCATCGTCGCTTTCCATCAGGTGAGTTGAGGTCAAATGCAAGCCTATTATTAATAAATAAAAAAAAGATAGGTTCGAAACTCAGGTCGTCAGAATAACGTCACGATAGCATCGAAATAAGAAATTGGTATGAAATGCTGTCGCTATTCGGTCCCACCCCAGCTTTACAGGTAGTGGATGATCTTTGTTGATCAAATATCCGAGTGCTTGTTCTTGTTGGACGTAAAAATGTTTTTAAAACATATGAAAGCTGTTCTCCGCGATTTTCACACGGGTGCATTTCGGATCGGTCTCTGAACATTGAACTATCATTCACGATCGAGACTCCGAGTATCCTATGGCACATGGGAATCATATAGCTTTCTATCAAGCGAGCTATCTCTCTTAATGTAAACAGATGTAGAGCTCTCCGAAGTACGAACAAACATAAATAGTATGGCTCTGCCTCTGTTTACACCAAACGAACCTATGATCTGTTTAAACTGACTTGTCTTATTTGGTGAACAAACACCCAAAATCACGACTTGCCGTATCAATCACGCTACGTATATTGTGTATAGATGTCGAGAATTATACAAGAAACACATAGAATGTGAATTTCAACGAATACCGCCTCACATTAAGACAAGTCAGTCTTGATAGATTATAAGTTCGCTTGATATAAAGTTATTATTTACTTAGTAATTCTTTCGTATAGAATATTGATTAATACATTGATTGAATATTAAAATTGTAAAAAAGTAGTGTAAGCCAAGCCAACCAAACTCATTTCATTATTATACATTTTTATTAATTTGAATTTGGTATTTAAAATGAACTTGCAGCTTTGCCAATGTCAACCACAATGCTAATGAAATAATTTGATGATTCATTCATTAACATATTTAGGTAAGTACATATTTAACTGTTTAGCACCACCGTTTCTTACTTTGTCTATTTTTCTTACTGAAGTCATATTTTCTGTGTATTGTATATGTATTGATCCCAGATCAAGAGATAAATTGTTATCTTTACATAGTATAAAACAAAGTTGTCTGTCCGTCTGTATGTATGTCTGTGTGTACGCTTAAATCTTTAAAACTACGCAACGTATTTTAATGCGGTAGATTCAACAGTAGATAGAGTGATTGAAGATGAAAGTTTAAGGGAAGGACAACACGCGAACGGCCAGCTAGTTGTCATTTAAGCATTAAATGTTTGGTACACAAAGTACGTAAAGCGGCGTCGAACCACTATCATAGTATCTCGCTTATTTCTCACGACAAACAAACCTGGGCTGTGTCTTACGCGATATTGGACTCGAACCATTTTTACAATCTATTATTTTGTTTTACATGCCCCCATGTCTGTTCGTAATAAAATCTTGCAATTTAGGTTTCCCGGTTTCCGATTGAGCTGTTTTGCACTAATGTAAGTTCGATAACAATGCAATGTTATGACGGAAGGTGGCCATAGGAACTCCGAAACTACGCATGGTAAACCCATCAAGTTTGGGCTCGTTTGATCAGTCTTCACAAATACTCTGACTGATCATAGAGCTTTTATCACGCGCGATAAAAGCTTGGTATGAAAAATATGTTTCATTTAAACTTGTTGCGGTTGTATTTAACGGTGGATTCCACGCGCTGGCCAGTTCCGGCGGCGGGCTATCTAGTTTGTATACTTGTGACACAAACAGAGAATGGCGCGCCGTGGCTTTCCGTACTTTACACTAGCTGCTGTAAAATTTGCTGTCATTAGTTCTATAAAGTTGGCCTGGAAGACATCCGCCTTTGCTGATATGTGTTCCTATTGTAATGTTTTTACTATTATTCTTATGTTTTCATGAGCAATTAAATAATAATATATCTATTTACTTTGTGACTTTGACCAAAGCGGAATCTCCATCTTTCGACAACGTTAATGGGCATTCGAAAATCGGCGTTGCATATATGCGTTTAAACTGACTTGTCTTATTTAGTTTATCACTTACACCATCAGCGGGCGCACCTGTTCCGATTGTAATTGTTATTAATGAAGCTGCAGTTTCATTTTCTATCCTATTAAAGCACTAATCAACTTAATAAGTTTACACCGTAGTCTTAAACTAACTAACCTGCAGATTGTTTCATGTGGTTTTCCCTCACCGTAAGAGCGTCGGTTGGTGTTTCAACTAAAGTACATAACTCAGAAAAGAGAGAGAGAGAGAGAGAGTGGTAAATGGTGGCACAAGAGGTTCGAACCCGATGCCTAGAGATATGAGTCGGGCTCCTTAACCATTAGGCCAATGTTCGACGCTCCGGCCTTTGAGGTGGATGCAGAATCGAAAGGTCTGCAATAATGAATAAATAAATGAATATTTTCTGTATTTGTTCACACAGAGGTTACATAATTTCGTGATTAATCAATTACAAAGGTACAAACATAAATAGCCTTTGTGAGAACCTGAAGTCTGAAAAAGGCTGCACTACAGATCAACTATAATTGCTTAATCTAGTTTTATAACAGAAAAAACATAAGTGCAATCTTCTCCAAGAGTTTGATGTGCTGTGCAGTGCTGTCACAGTGCTCTAGTACTGTAGCTCTAGCTACGTTTGAGGAAGACGTCAAATGTAGCCAATGCACCGCCACGTCAGCCTCTTACCCTATGAACTGCTTAGGTCATAATAGTCTGGCTCACGTAGTTACGCATCTCAGTCTGACGCATGTGGTCATAGCTTCCGTGCGACAGAGATGGCAGTATTGTACGTAGCAGTTACGGATACAGTTCAATAACCGAAACAGTGACTTATCGTCCCAAAAGTAGTTAAAACTTTTACTTACCGAACGAGACAACAATAAGACTATTCACTGACTTTCGAATTGACCTTAAGAAGACAATGACTCGTTAAAGTATTTGTATATTTTAAAGTGTCAAGTCAATGCACTGGGTACACGAATTCTGTAGAAGACAGTTTCGGTAATGTGTTTTTGGTAAATAACGTCGTACCATCGGTTACCGCCTTCAGTTAACTTTCATGAAGCAACTGGATACCCACTGACAAAATATCGACATTTCATCAAAGGTCAAAGTTACGTACCTATACCATTTTATTTTTGAACGAGCTGCGCCCTGAAACCGATAAACCGTGTGTGTAGTTATAAATAATATAATAACGTATTTCTCAAGAAGACCTTTTTCAGAATTCATATTGCATTCAACGCGTCAGCCTCGCGTCTGATACGGTTCGGTCACGCTTTTGCGTTGTAATTTATGTTTTCCATTTTTATATAAGTATTGATTAAAATTTGATTTAACACACGTAGATTATATTAGCATCCTAACATGCCATTGGAAGATGACAGCTAGTTTGGGCTTCGTTAAATTCAGTTCAATGCAATCCAATAATGGGACTGTTTTTTGAGCATGCTGTCAAATTGTTCGTACGCATATCACGTTGTGACTATTTTTATATGTTAATTGCATACAACAAACTACCTTCAAATCTAGAGGTAGGTATTAGCTTGATATCCTGCCTGCTTCTAGTTCATTGCATTTCAATTCAATATTGCTTAAATAAATAAATAATTTATTCAAGAAACTTAAGTCTTAAATGACACCGTTAAATTTAAAACCTACTTATGTTTAAAGAGTAGAACAATTTCAAATTATTTATTACCTTAATTTACTTAGTTATTTAAGCTAAGTAAATTAAGTAGATACATGCTATATTTTTCATTAACTAGATTAAATACGTTCTTACGCAGCCGCCTGCCTCTAGTCCATTGTATTGTGTAGTTGTGCACCAACTCGACCATCTCTCATCAGATGCTCGCCACTTTGGATATATATTTTTACAGGGTCGGCGACGCGTGGATGATGTCTCTGGTATTACAAACGTCCACAGGCTGCGGTGACTGTTTACCATCAGGCGGGCCGTAAGCTTGTTTGCCACCTTAGTGGTATAAAAAAAAATCCGTCCGTCCTGCGATACCTGCACGCGATACATCGACGGCTAAGCGAGACCTCTATCGTAATAAACTCCCGCCGAAACGCGGATGAATGCCGTTCGAGCGACATTCACGGTGCCAACGTTGCTCCGTACGTCCAACGTGCGTAATTGGAACTAATTAGTTTATCTGCATTCTGTATCGATCCGTTTTAATAAAACAATGGATGCATTTCAATGTTCAGCGTTTATAGACGACGACGATAGTTTATAGATAGTGACGCCCGGGTTCGCACATGTTTATAATGATATCGGGGTTTTGATCGAAAACCGTGGCTTTTTATCACGAACTGAAAGAAGACAAAATTACTAGATCTTATCATAAACCTGAGAAAATCCTAACAGTTCCGACTGTTGAGATTTACGGATGAGGCTAAGAAGTCCCACCCGTGATGACCCGTGGCTGTTATACCTTAGATGAAGATGATGAATGTTACATACTGAGACTGAACAAGAGATTGAGGGGGTGAGACAGCGAGAACGCAGGAAATTCCCATCAACCGAAATATTCCATTCGACCGCGGGCAAACTTAAGGTTTATCAAAAATCTAAACAAGTCTGTCTACATTTACGTCTTTTATTTAAAAAAAAACTAGATTTTCTCAGGTTTATGATAAGATTAGGCAATAATTTTGTATTTATCCGGTTCTTGATCAAACCTGCAACATATATAACTTATCTAGACGTATTACTATCCTACCTAATTTTTTTTTTTTTTTTATGTTATACGGCAGACAAACAGGCAAGCGGCTTCTTCTGGCTAGCACATAAAACGAACTAACAGACGCGTGTAATCGCTTTGTTTTATATTAACTACATATGTGAACAACATCAAAGGGTGAACTAGGTACATTGGACACAACACAGATCTGGATAATATAAAATCTCAGAGCCACAATACGAGTGGTGCAAGTGACGTCAAACGAATTTATCATTTGGTGTTTTTGTAATTTTTCTCATATCATCACTATTCATCACATAGGTAAATCGACGTGACTAGTCATGCTTTCTGGCGGTTTATAAGTGCTTATAACACTTAAGCATCGCAGTCAACTTGTTTTTTTTTTGCTCGTCAGTAGACAATTTTTTGCCCGCGACTTCGCGCACACTTCTATCTACTATAGTCTAGCCTATCAATACTTTTAATACTCTCCTGTCTCGCTCAGTGTTCCCTAGCCACCTGCACTAGACAGGAATGTTCTGGGTAATAGACAATGCTATTAACGAGGCCAAGTACCTGCTGGGCGAGAAAGATTAATTTAGATAATCGGCTCCCAAGAAGAATACTTAATGTTTTTTTACTAGTTATTAGGCAGCCATTTGATCGCCATATCACCTAATGGGAAGCGACGATGTGTGAACAACCCAGATATTAAATCGGGAATTTTCGGGAACTTCAAGGGTGAACCAGGATCCAAAATAGGAATAGAAATAAAATACCCAAAGTTCACAGTGGTAGGAAGTGTGTATTCAACAAAAATTCCCACTCGACTTACCATTTCTACAGCGCAACTTGTTACCGCGATGTAGAAATATATCGATCTCGTTGACAGCGCCATCTATCGGCCGCTGCGGGTATTAACTTTTACATACGCTTTACCAATGTGGCCGAAAATAGACAACCCATTCAGTCCTAACAGTATTAGAATAGGCCGTCACCTATTCTAATATATTTGTTCTTTAACTTACGTTACATTTTAATATCACCTGCATGTAAAGTGGCCATTACAAGCATTGCCCCGTTTTTTATCAGACTACCATTCCTAATCCGCACAGCACAACTTAGAAACAAAAAATAATATATAACAAAAGACGCCACGACATGATAATTTGCAATACAATTACATTAAACACAAATAAACAGTACATAAAACACGGGGACAATTATAGGGTTCCCAGTGGCATATTTCGTGGGCATCCAGCGTAAATGGACCCTCCTCAGCATAATGTTGCGGCCCCTGCCGTGAACCACAACGCTGGTTTTCAGTGGGCCCTGTAATAACCCACCGACTTACGGACTTACCTGCTACTACTACATGCCGATATTTTTTAATCTAAATGAAAAGTTTTACGCGCATCTCTACAGTTTTTACATTCATGGAGTTCTAAAAGAAAGGCGTGAAAAGGTTTTTACGGGGTCGGCAACGCGTGGGTGATGCCCCTGGTATTGCAAACGTCCATAGGCTGCGATCACTGCTTACCATCAGATAGGCCATAAGCTTGTTTGCTATCTAGTTGGTAAAATTTATAATAGTTCCCACAAGCCCAGACTATAACCGAATTTTCTCTGCAAAACTGCGGGCGGAACTAGTACATTAATATGTGATGGGATGCTAATAATTCAAATTCATAAAACATAACCCTCCTTTTGTCGCAGTCGGGTAAAAACCATTGGCGTCATTCGAACGTTTAAATTTGCTGAACACCAACATGTGGCACTCACTTGAAATTCCGATAACCAAAACCAATTTGTCACACGATATTATGTTAGTTTTAGTGAGCAATAAATTCCCAAAAAGGTCGAGCTTAATTACAAGGGTCACACTTGTAAGTGTAGGAAAAAATAAAAGTTCGCATTCCAAAATGTCCAATAAATTCACGCTGAGATATCGATGTAAAGACAATACCAAGAAAACGAACAAGCTAGCCTAAGAATAAAAAACTGTCATAAAAACAAAGGTTTCAGATATTATACATTTAAATAAATCTGTATCCTAAGTCTTACGACTTAGGGATGCTTTTCAAATATTACGCGGCAAACCCTTGACCAATTTCAGGTACGAGTCCAGGCAGTTGACGCTACCAAAAATGGTGGCCAACTTAAATGTGCGATAGCTATTGGCTGATCTGAAGAGACGCAATCGCGGGAAGCGACGGGATTGGCAGATTGCACTCCCACCACAAGGGATGATGCGCAGGCGTCGATTGCCATCCATAACAACCAAAACACCAAACAACACAAGCAAAGAAGAACCTTATGTTAATTAGCGTAGATACTAAGATTGTAATTAGTAATTCATCTCTATTATAATTAAGTCAGCGAGACGAATCACGGGGTAGAGGGATGAGACTTCTTATTTCGGAGCGGAGCGAGGCGGCTGGGCGAGCAACGGAGCATTTATTAAGATTAGATCTTAAGGTCTAATAATGTAAAAGTATATTAAACTTTGATTTACTAATAAATTAGAGTCAGTGTATATTAGCAGCGGTGACAAAAGTTAAGTTGATACCTCTTATGTTTATGTATTTGGTTTAGGTATTCATTGAATCGATCTGATTAGTTTCATATATAAATTTCATCAATTTCCAATAGAATTCTCACTATTAGAGATTTCTATAACATAGTTTAATTTAATCAAGATGGAAAGTAAAAGTTACCTCAATCGATTGACATTTACATTTAATTTAACATAGTTATTAATTACAAATTATCTCTGCATGAGATAATTAGAGCACGGTAATATTTGAACAGAATATACCGAAGCCTATGTCTATCATCATCAAATCAAGTAATTAATGTGTCTGATTATACGAGATCATTATGTGCTATTGTTTGACTAAATTCAACCAAAGTCTATGTATATGTATGTATTGTGCGTACGTTAACGTTCATCATCACGTTAACTAGTCCCTGCGTGAAATATTCATAATGTGGTATTATTTGAATAAAATGATACCAAACCTACCTATGTCTAATCTGCGACGCTTGGGAGTTTGTAATGTACTTACATTGAAATCATCATCAATGACGAATACTCCAAGATATATATTGCTTGAGTATATTCTACATAAATGTATGATTAACTATTATTTTATATAGAACTGAACTAGGTTACTGACCCCGATATATTGGCGAAAAGTCCTTTAAGTTGGCTTAAAGGACTAGTCAATATCATTAACGAATATACTTTGGTAATAAATACATCTAATAGACATAACCAACGGTTTATTCATAATGTTATTGGACCAAAAGGCGTATGGGCTGTCCCAGCTTATACGACTAGTCTAATCAACGAATATACCTATAATCTATATTATTATTAGGCCAAAAGGCGTGTGATTTGATCAATCCCCACATGACTAGCCTAATACTGACTACCTGTTGGTAACGCGCAGCGTTAATGAGTCGAATACTTTACTGATAAGTTAGCATTTATATCGACTAATTGTTTCACATTAATTGACTTAATTATGCTTATGTTTGATTATATGTTTTAACTTTGCAAACCAAGTATGACGCTTTGACTTTTGATTATGTTAATGCAACTATTTAATTTGAACAGATAGTTGTTTAAATAGTATTATTTTTAATATTAATTACTTAGTTAATTAATCATAATTAGTCTTAATTGGGCGGAATGGTTTTTTCGTACTAAGGACATTTTTTTCCATTCCAATAGGTATTTGGCCCTAGGAAACGTGTCCTTAGCATCACGGATTTCATAATTATTTTCTAATCTAGAAATCCCTGGTGAAAATCAGAAAATAGTTTCAATAGTAGAGTCACAATTAAGTAAATAAACGTATATCTATTCCTTAAACTCTACCTGTGACTTTAATTTATATTCCCGCATACCTTGACTAATTTTCAATAAATTACATTCCAAGTTGACTGTAATCATCCAGACCTAATGATTGAGATCCCTAAGTAACTTCTTTCAGAACTAATGGTACTTAAATGCCTGAAATAAAGTAAATTTCTTTAGAGGAATTCAATAAGAAATATCCACGTAAATTCTTGCAATTCAACGCATGGCATTCGAGTTTTGATAATTAGATTAAACCAATAATTTTTTGTTGGTTCACCCTAGTTGGTGCTATATTCAGTAAGATTGGGACACCACAGTTGTTGCGATCCTTCATCTCGTAAAACGTAGGGAAAAGCTGTCCAAAGGATCCTAAACTGATACAAAGCATATACAGGGGCCCCATTTTCGGATGAAGAGTGGAGATGATTTGAATACATATATGTATATGATAACCTTACGGGGTTACAAAGAAGGACAGCGGTATATCAAGGAATATACCTAGTTATCTTGCCAGGCCAAGGCAAGCTTAGGGAACCTTGGGGATCAAGAAAGCATCGACACCCTCCATCGTGGCAACCCTTTGGAGCACGTGAAAGGAGGCAGGAACACATTAAAAGGTCCTAGTCTGGACAAAGGTTCAGCTAGGGGACTGGCTCCTTTGTGACCCACTTCAGGGGGCTCAACTTGCTGTCTTATATTAGATTATATTTTTATTATATCACTTGAATCATTGCCATTGACGTAGCGGAGTTTTATTGCAAGTTTCTGTCATCTCATCTTACATAAACACTAGAGAGCAATTAACATCACAGTTTAAGGCATTTATAAACCAATCATCAAACCCGAATCTCATAAAGTTAAAAAGACTGTTGACGGTCTTTGATCACCCATTTTATATTGGACTCACACACGACGGTGAGACCGCGTTAGGTTTCATGACATGTAATGAGTGACTAGATCGACCTAGGACCATTTCATCCATTGAACGTAAACAGCTTGACCATACATTTAGCATCGGGAACACCTCATCGGGTGACGGGTACCTACTAGGCGACCCTAGCTTTGCACGGGTAGCAAAACTTATTGTTTGTCCGACCGCTGCCAAACTTCATAGCTTCACCCGCCGGATTAATCTGAAGATTGTCTGAAAATTTTATCGAAATTGAAATCCATGTTATGAATTGTATTGGATTTTTATAATAAAATGTAGGTACCTTTAGATTGTAACAAAATATAGGATTGAATAAAGCTCAACTTACGAGTACAATGCTAGTATAGAAAGTATTTCTGGGACATTACGCACCGATACTGCGACCTTTAGGCCCATTCCGCACAATCAATAATAGTTGATCGTGTGTTCCCTGCCTACCCCTATATACGGGCGAATGTGAATGTACGAGTATGTATGACCGTTGTATGCAAATCATATCATTGTATTGTGTTGTGCGTTCGTTTTCGGGGTTTCGGCGGTTGCGGCCGGCGCCCGGCGGCGGCCGGCCGATTCGGAACACGGAAAACCCTAGCTTGAACGAAACATATTAGAATTAATTTATCTACATACATACAGTCTTAGGAGTACGTAGTTACATATTCATGAAAATGTCCAATTAGAGCGTGATTTTAATCTAAATTTATGGACTGACTTGACGTTTAAAAAAATCATCTTGGCGTTGATGTCCCGGTTGTGCTCTCGCGCACGAGGGCCCGGGGTCCGCCTTGACCATGATCCAGGATTTGGCAGGTCAGGTAATTACAGTGGAGCGACTGCCATCTGACCTCCATGACCCTGCTACCAGGGGAACCTGACCAGATTGGATCATGGTTACACATCCAGTCGCCTGAATGTGCAGGTTTCATCACGATGTTTTCCCTCACCGTAAGAGCATCGGTTAGTATTCAACTAATGTACGTAACTCAGAAACAGTCATTGGTACATGGCCGGAGCGGGATTCGAACCCGGGACCTCTGGCTTACGAGTCGTATACTCTAACCGCTCGGCCACCGACGCTCGTTTGCAAACGCTAAAACCGCTGTACGAATCGAACTGATATTTGGTATGTTAAAAGTTATACGCAGGTAGACATCCGGTATGAAAGGATTTTTGAAATTACTTTCTTTTTTTGGCTTACGGTAGGCCAACAACAGGTAAGCCGGACACCTGATGCCAATTGGTCACCGCTGTGGACATTAGCAATGCCAGACAGAGGTATCACTAAAAATTTTGTTCACAATTATTAAGTTAAAAACACACGACGGCCACATGACCGAAACCAAATTCAATCATAAATGCACATAAAATTCTCTTTCCATTAAAGCTATATACATAGTGTCACTAATACCAAATTCTTTTTTCTTTGTTTTATTTCAATTTAAAGTTCTCCGCCTCTAAAAAAACATCTGTATATGCTAGGCTGCTCCACTGCCAAAGACACCTTACTCATCGGTAGGGGCACAACCCTACTTAAAATAATATTATTTTTCTACATTGTTCTGTATGTTGGAGGTAATTCCCCGTCTGGCGGCTCCAATTCGACGGGATATCCCGCTATGCGCTATCTCTCTTCTTTATTATTATTTTGTTACCATCTCATCTGGTGGAAAGTGACGATGCGGCCAAAGATAGAGCATACCTGTCTAGGAATAACTTATTCACTCTAGCCTTGAAGACGTCCGGATTATACTGTTTAGGGGACACACTCGTAGGTAACGTGTGCCATTCCTTAGCCGTACGCACTATAAATGTTGAACCAAAGCGGTTTGTGCGGATACCTGGAAGTTTTATTTATTTTTTATTATCAAACTAGGCAGGCATTTGATCGCCATATCACCTCACCGAGATCCACGACATGAGGATGAAAGGTCCGCCCAGATCGCGTTTCTCATAACTTTACCTACTAAGTATATCTAAGTAAACCCATTTCCCATGTTCGACAGTGCGTGCTGGTGGCAGCCGGAGCGCTGCACGTGCTGTGCCGCGGCGCGCTGGCGGCGCGCGGCGCCGACGCCGCCGGCCCGCTCGCCTACTACACGCACCTGGCTTTCGATGTGAGTTGCCTTTGCTTTTTTTAATTTCTAGCGTGCTACACTGTCAGGCGGTCCAGCTGATGGAAAGGGCCCACCGTCTCCTCCAGAACATTAGTGAAGGGCAGCGGATGCAGTGCCGGCCTCCGAGCTACTTGTAGATTTAGACACCCCAAATTATACTTAGTGCAAATGAAAGACTTCGGGAGGGAGATCATTCCACATCTTACATGTGCGCGCTACTACGTTAGGCCTTCGCTTTCTTATATTTTGTTTTTGATGTAATGTAATGGTAAACGTAAATTGGCATATCTTCGGGTACCAGTAAAACTTAATTGTGGTGACGAAAAACGGTTTTATGCCTGTTTCCAATATCCGTCGCAGCCTTTTGGATTAGTCCGTCAGTCACTACTCTGCCACAGGTCATCTTTGAAGGGACCACCTGCATGGAAATTACTTGCCAGGAATGGATAGTCTCAATCTGCGCTGTTCGATATATCGATGGATGAGCCATAATCGATAATTTTATTAGTAACAAACAATGATAAACCAATAACCCACATCGTATGTTCCATTACGTAGATAAACAATACCCTGAAGAATTATGCGTGAAGCTCAAATCTCCGATAACAAAATATTATTAAATATCACATAACGCGGTAAATGAATCATTATCTTGTTTGCTCTATTAAAACAAGATAATTTATTCAATGCGGTAGCGTTGTCAATAGAAAGCGAAAAATTATAAAAGTCTCTATGTCACACATTCACATAGACAAGTATTTTCACGAAAATCTAGTGTTGTAGACATTGATAATTGGTTGTAGGTGACCCCGGCCCTCGTGCGCGGGAACACTACCGGAACATAAATGCCAAAATGGTTTTAGTTGTACGAGTAAACGGCCCATTAGAAAGCAATTTTCCACCAAATTGGTCGCAGTCACCGGTCACACGCGACGTGTCGAATGCGATGCGATGATAAACCATAATAACAATTCAATTAAAACAAATCAACAATTCAATTCAATGTGTTTAAATTAAATTTGATTGACTCTAAATTGATATAAAAATATCCTTATCTCTGCGAGACGATAACACTGATGCAATATTAACATCGCACGCTTGAATTGTTTAGCAATTATGATTCTATTTTTGTTGTATGACATGTTATGTTGCGTTTATTGAAGCACGTACAGTAATTTGGTTTCGATAATTAATTTTATCATTAATGCTTGCTTATTAAGATTGCCAATATACGGATAAGTAACTTATCCGGTGTGGTGATTTGCGCATTTTTTGTCACGATGGGCCAGGACCGCAGGTGCAATGTGGCCATAGGTAAGAAATGACGCCGAAAGTGCATGTAGCGCAAATATTCCGCTAAGATTATTTTGGCTTACGAGCTGACAGCTCAATTGATAATGGGTGTTATCGCCCATTACCGCTACGTACGACTGATGAACTTTATAAAGGCTTTATTATGTAATCTGCGGTTACTGATTACTTTAAGGTTACTGATGTGCGTCATGCCTGTAGCACGGTAATCGTAAGGGCACCGGTAGCCCTTTTTCCGCGCACGTGGAAGTTGTGGAATGAGCGCCCTTCCGAAGTCTTTCCTTTGCACTATAACATGTCTACAGGTACCTCAAAGGCTGGCACCGCATCCGCTCCTCTTAGATTGCAGAGGTCCTGGACACTTTGCCCTTTTTTTTTTTTCTTTTTTTTATGTCATGCGGTAGGCAAACAGGCAAGCGGGCCACCTGATGGAAAGCCATCCTGCCACCTGGCAAAAACACAATACTATTGAAAAGAGTATTATTTAGCTGCGATATTCTGTAAGGTGGACGCCGCCGCCGCGTGTGGTGGGGGCGGGCGGCTCCAATTCGAACGAGATACCCCGCTATGCCCTACCTCTTTTTAGGAGTAATATATGATAATAAATAATCATCTTTGTGTTAATGTCCCGGTTGTGCTCTCGAGAACGAGGTCCCGGGGTCCGCCTTGACCATGATCCAGGATTTGGCGATCAGGTAATTACAGTGCAGCGACTACCATCTGACCTCCGTGACCCTGTTACCAGGGGAACCTGACCAGATTGGATCATGGTTACAAATTCAGTTGTCTGAATTTGCAGGTTTCATCATGATGCTTTCCCAAGCATCGGTTGGAATTCAACTAATGTACATAACTCAGAAAAGAGTCATTGGTACATGGCCGCTGCGGGATTCGCACCCGGTACCTCCCGCTTACGAGTTGGATACTCAACCGTCCGGCTACTGGTGCTCTTGTATTATATGATAATGAAGGTGGTAATGGCCGTGTGGTGTCTGGCAGAGTAGAATAGCATCAACCCCTTACACTAATGGGTGTTGTACAAGGCGACTAATGTTTTCGAGGCAAAAGATCAAGAGTCTTCGTGGTCTGGAAAATGGGCAGCAGAATTTGCCATGTTATATTTAAACATTGCGCTCTCCAACCCGCCTGCCAAGCGTGGAGATTTTGGCAATAACCTCCCCTTTCGTGGGAGAGGCCGTAAGTCCTGCAGTGGACTGTTACGGGCTGTGATGATGAAGGTGGTAAACGATTCTGTTCTCCCTTGCTCAGGCGGTGTGCCTATCAGTGGAGGCCCTCCACGTGGTGCACATGGTGGTGTTCAGCCGGCTGGTGGTGTCGATGCCGTCGCTGGTGCTGCTGCTGCAGCTGCGGCACCTGCTGCACCAGCTGCACGCGCGCCTCCGCAAGCACCGCCTCTACACCGCGCTCGCGCATCACATGAGCACCAAGTTAGTTGCTTTTTGTTGTTGGAGCTGTTAGGCAGGCAGATGGCGTCTCAATGGTGCTGAAGATGGAGCTTTCTGTGGATGGAGGCTCTAGCGTTGAAGGCGTCCAGATTATAATAATGATAGTATATTAAGAACAGGACGCTGTGTTGACTAATTGGAATGGCTGATAAATAACATCACTACTATTGGCGAGATGTTGGTGCCTTTATGCGCCACATTCATTATGTCCTAATATGCCGCCGATAGGGAAACTACTAATGAAAGACACTGATGCCCCTCTGTGATCGTACGTTATTTATGTTATGACGTGATTTATAACTTGTTCATGTGTTCAGGTCAGACGACCTGAGTGGTTCAATGGTCAACATGCCGGTCTGCCACGCAAGAGGTTCCGGGTTCGATTCCCGGCCGGGCAGAAATTGAAATGATGAATTTTAATTTGATAAGTAATGTATGTATTTAAAAAGATATTTAAATAGTATATCAGTTATCTAGCACCCATAGTACATGCTTTGCTTAGTTTGGGGCTAGATGGCGCTGTGTGAATTTGTCCACGAATATTTATATTATATTTGTTGATTTTCGAGTGAAATTGTAATTCTATATATCTTATATCTATTGTAATTCTAATCGGATAATAATTACATAGCTTACGGATACGAACGTTGTCGCTGCAGTCTGGATCTTAAGCGCCGACTCAAAACAGATACGGAGTTTTGACTCTCAGGCACACTCGAGGACGAGCTAAAATAATATATTGTCTGAGAACTCGCTACAAATTTAATTAAGAAATAAAATGCAGGAATAACAAAACTGTTTAAGTGTGTACAACTGGTACGCTCGCGCTAGTACACGACATATAAACCAACACCTTTCACGTCAATCTTAGGTAACTGCCGTTCGGAAGTTAGCTGCAAGTGTCATTATTTGTAGGAATACTCTAATAGGTTATTTTGATGCTAGTTATTAAAAATCTAATCGGCGATACTTTTAGTTATGTTATAGTTCTACATATTATTTACTTTCGGTTATTAGTTAAGTTATACACATGGACGGGGCAGCTTTTGGAAAGCTCCATCATATCTTTGAGCCGACGATCCCACTATCACTTAAGACCAGGGTATTCAACCAGTGCGTCCTACCTGTAATGACATACGGAGCCGAAACATGGACACTAACCATAGGACTGGTCCATAAATTTAAAGTTGCTTAGTGTGCAATAAAGCGCGGCATGCTCGGAGTTTCTCTGATGGATGGAATTCGTAACGAGGTTATCCGTCAGTGAACGAAAGTCGTCGAAATCACGCGTAAGATCAGTTTGCTGAAATGGAAGTGGCCTTGTCTCTAGACGAAATGATGGTCGATAGACCGACGACCTTAAAAGGTGGCGGGCAGTGGATGGATTTGGATTGCCCAAGACCGGGAAAAATGGCGCTCTTTGTGGGAGGACCTACGTTCAGCACTAGACGGCGAATTTAGTCGTGACGGTAAATTCCCGCCTCAAACGAACAGTAATGCAAAATTATGCGCATTTATCATGCTTATTAAGTACAGTGTTGCCCATTTCGGACGTACAATATTTTAGGTATAGTACCTATTATAAATCAGTTAAGACTAAAACAGACAAGTAGCTGCCATTTTAACACTTTTAAAAGTAGGTAAAAGTTTTTTACATAATAATAATCTAAATCATGTAGGTAGCATTTCTATAATTATAGAATTCAGATAGACTGTAGAACGACTTTTGTAACAGCCAATCTTTAAGTGTTGATTTAAATTTGATACCATCCAACTTTTTTATTTCATAAGGTAAATGATTAAATATTTTAATACCACTCACGTATGTGCTTTTAAGGAATAAATTATTATTAGTTTGGGGTATAACTATATTATATTCATAGTTCGGTCTGAGTAATCTGCTGACCTTGCCCACTTGGATCGTAACTACTATAAATATTACATTATTATTAGCAGCGTATTTTATTCTCCAATATTGTATTGTAAAATTAAACGACGAAAACTTTGGTGAGATTAAAAAATATCTGACCGCTGCACCTTATATAGTCGGTGGTTGGGAAGCTGCACCAGTGCCGCAATGTAAACAAAAAGCTTTTTGATAGTATACATTTTGAGCCAAAAAATTGTCGCTTTATGAGCGTTTTGAAGTTGAAAATTCCATATTAGTATACACACAATTAAGCGGCAGGTCAAACGAAAGCTCATTGTTCATTGCTCAGTCCATTGTTTTATGGCTTAGCTGCTAATAGACGAGCTTTGACTGTACATGCTTGTGGGCTCGCTACGCACGCAGCCCACGCGTATGCATTCACCACTACTTTCGTGGCCTGCCGCCGGCTGCCGGCTACAGGTTCCGGCAATAATAGGTTTGCATTAGCCCTCATTACATCTGGTGGGAAGTAAAGATTAGATCGAAGATGTAGCATTAGAAGATACCTATTCATTCTTGACTCATAGAACCTAAGGTTATATTTTTCGAGGTACATTGACACTGGAAAGGAGATCCATTCCTTAACAGCGCGTACAAGAAAAGTATGAGTAATTACAGATCTCCATTGGCACAGTTCAACCACACGTACGATGCAACATCAACTGTGATAGCAGTCAAATATGTGACTGAGGACAAAATAATAACTTTTTGAAATTTCATAAAAGTTCGTCCTCGGACGGAGGATAAGTTTTGCTATCCAACAAGGCAACGTAGCCAGCTTTCTGGGCACCATTCCGGGGGGCAGTGAAGAGGACGACTTTTGACTTGTTTTAGTTTTAGTTCAGTTGTAATGGTTTTGTAAATATTTTGTTTGTACCTACCATAAAAGTTAACAGAAAAATATCTCACATGTGTGCAGAATTTGTACTTTTGCGCTCTAATACTTTTACTCAAGAATCAATATCTAATGACTCGAACATAACGAGAAAACACTGTCTATTGAATTTTCCCATTAAGTGAAGCAGTGAATGAAAGAATGACTCAAATTGACAGTACAATGTCATAGGCGGCGCCGCCTAAACTGGTGGGAAAATGGAATAACCACCGTCCGATTGAGTTCTGAGAACATAGACCCTTTGTTTATTACGTTCTATACGTTTTTGTTGTGACTACATGACGTACTGTAACGGTATTTATGTGCGATAAAAATGTTCCAGTAGATTAGTTGTTACCTACATCACTATATGTATGTGTTTTTGAAAAGTATGCGTATAATAAATAAATAAATATGTTTGGGCAATTCACACAGCGCCACCTAGCCCCAAAGTAAGCAAAGCTTGTGTTATAGGTCCCAGAAAATTTATAAACTACTTTTTTTTAATACATACTTATTATAAGTACATACAACATCCAGACCCGTAAAAGAATTTAAAATTCATCTAGCTTCTCAGAAATTCACATAGATGGCGCGCAATAACGACTGAAGACATCATCATATCTCTTGGCTTGCCTTGGAAACGGCGCATTTGAAAATACCATAGGACAAATAAATCAAAGTATCGTTTTAAAATACTTTTTACGGTATTTTTAACAGACGCCGCTGCGTATATGTGGGCTAAGGTCCAAAGCAGGGTTTATCATGATGTTTTGGGGGGCGGCAATGAACTAAGAATCTTCGCGGACTTCCTTCATAGCATGCATATTGTTTGCCATTATCTATTGTAATTTTTTTTGCGAAAATGGTATGCGCATTTGTCTTTATGGCGGGCGAGAGCATTTCTTTACTTTTCTTACCTGCAGTTGCTATCAGCGCTGCATACACTTTTAAATACAAAGGCGATAGATAGTCCCATAGATAACAAAGAGTGTCCACGAATTCGCTCATTCATAAAGTAATTTAGTAATAGTTTTTCGACGGAAAAGGAGACGGGCTGAGGGAAGACGTACGGAAGTAACAGTTGGTAGAAGGCCTCAGCGCTAGGTGGTTGTTCTTTGGCTAGGGATATTATCTTGGTTTAGAGAGTGCACGGGACCGGGACCGCGTGGTGTTTTCGATAGTCCATTGATGTCGTCGATCGTTCTCTATTTTATTTTATTTACGCGAGTGTTGAAGATCTACATTATGCACAGGCGTTTGAAGTAAGTCCGATATTTAATTATATATGTTAAAGTATGTTTTGGTAGGGCCATAACGTGGCTATATCAAGGAGTGAAAGGCGGTGGATTGACAGTGGCTATGTTGGCTGCTAATGTTGTGGATCTTCTATCTATCCGCACGAGTCGCTTTAGTTCAGCCTTTATAATGCGTCCGGCCAATAAATAGAATGCGTTACCTGCGAGTGTGTTCCCTGATCATTATAATCTAGACGCTTTCAAGGCTAGAGTGAATAGGCTGTTCCTAGGCAGGCATGCCCCGTTATCGGCCGCACCGTCATTTACCACCATGCGAGGTGGCGGTCCAATGCCTGGTACACTTAAAAAAAACAAGTACAGAAGTTTAGTACAATTAAAAAAAAAGAGAGTCAACGGCTTACGACGCGAAGGTACAGCCCGGACGAAGTGGAGGCGGGAGAGCAGGAAAGCTGGATTTGGCTATAGCCGGTATTGACGTGACACATCACTAATAATAATAAATACCATGATTTTGTTAATGAATTTTAAATTTAAATGGTTCTCGATAAATTGATTATCATATTACTGATGATAATTGTTTGTTTAATTATCTTTTTGTGGTCATAATTACAGTTTAAAGCATTGTTTACTTGATTGGTTACGATGGAAACCGAAACGGCCTAAACCTTAAACATTGTCATTGCAATTAAGGCTCTACTGTAATTACACAAGGCACTCTTTAGCTAATCTCGCAGTTCCTACGTCATAATTATCTATTCAATTACTTGATCAATTTAATGGAATTACAGTCACCGCAAAAATAAATAGGAAAATAACAATTTGACCGCTGTTGTATCAACAAACATGTTGCATTATTACTCGCAATCGGTTCCAGCTCGTTTTCATTAATTATTATTGCCCGGTTTAACATTATACGTCATTACATTTTCTCTATTTATGTGACAATCCTGCACAAGAAATAACACAACTGAAAGACTTGCCTTTAAATATTTTAAACTATGCTCAGTAGTCTATGTTATAGGGAACGTTCCCATACTACGTGACCCATTTTTTACAAATGAAATGTAATGAAAAACGGCTGGAGTCCTTCCGCGAGTCCCGCGGGGTAAGGTCCAGAACGTTGCACCTTTAGTCAGAAATTATATTTTAAAAGAGTCTACACCCCGAATAAATTAAAAAAAAAATTATATGTACTACCTTGCTAAAGAGTTATTCGTGATGCGCCGGGTGACGGGTTTAGGTCCCAGCCTCCTGGCCGTTAGTTTTTACCTGCTGTTCGTCATTGTTGTTCGGCGTGCCGGTCTACAAACGTAACGAAAAAATAATTCAAGTACTACTACTACTCAGAAACGATTTTTTTTTATCGTTCACAATAAAATACATAAAAATAAATATGCTTGGACAATTCACACAGCGGCATCTGACCCAAAAGTAAGTAAAGCTTGTGTTATGGAAACCAGAAAACTGATAAACTAGTAACGTAAACATAACGTAATTATTATAGTGTCCCTAATTATACCTAATAAAGTGCATGTGTTGGATAACCATTTCAACCAATCGCAACGCATTTAGCTATTTACCGTAATAAATCATGCCACTTGTCTTGATGAGATGGTGAACGGGTCACGTAGTATGGGTACTTTCCGTCAATGTCCCTCTTGTGCTCTCACCCGGGTGCCCGGGGTCCGCCTTGTGGAGCGACTGCCATCTGAACTCCGTGACGTGCCACTGACCAGACTGGATCATGGTTCAGTCAATCGCCTGAATGTGCAAGTTTCATTGCGATGTTTCCCACACCGTAAGAGCATCGGTTGTGTTCAACTAATGTTGATAACTCAGAAAAGAGTCATTGCTACATGGCAGCACTGGGGTTTGAACCCGGTACCTCGGGGTACGAGTCGGACCCTTCAACCATTAAGCCACCGACGTTCCTAACGTTTAGATACAGTAACTAAATAAATAAATAAATAATCGTTGACAAATCCACACAGCGCCATCTAGCCCCAAAGTAAGCAAAGCTTGTGTTATGGATGCTAGGTAACTGATAAACTACTCATATACTTTTTAAATACATACATTATTATACATAGAACACCCAGACCCGTAACAGAAATTAAAATTCATCATTCCAATTGCTGCCCGGCCGGGAATTGAACCCGGGACCTCTTGCGTGGCAGACGCAAGAGGTTGACCACTGAACAACTCAGGTCGTCAAACTCAAATTAATATATTGTTTCGCAGCTACCCGATGGCAAGCAAGGAGGAGGTGGAGCGCCACCAGGACAACTGCGCGATCTGCTGGGAGCCCATGCGCGAGGCCAGGAAGCTGCCCTGCCAGCATCTGTTCCACAAGTGAGACATTGTTATGGGCATACCATCCGATTATGACCACTGTTCCACTGGCTAAGGTCCTAGTACGGTCGATCAAATGAACGAGTAATTTTTCATCTGTCCCCTGTGCAGCCTTTTCGACATCTATTTCGATTCATCCATTATATTTCCATCAATGTTTTCATTGGTGCTCGTCAGGGTACCTACTTTTGACTTGATATTTAAAATGTCCCTCGATTTTGTCATGAAATGCCAATGCTTAATATTGACGCATTTTCTTATTTCGCTCCTACATTGACTAAACCTATATTTTCAAATTCAAAATGACTTACCAATCAATACCTTTTATGACAACTATAACTTTAAACACAGTTAAAACTGAAAAAGTAAAAGTAACAATAGAAACAACAGTTCTATGTTTTAAACTTCTATGACCTGTAACTTAGTCCAGACTAAGTTTAGAGGTGTAGTGAGTATTGTTTGGTTCATCATTCTAAACAAATAAAATAGATTTGGTCTATCAAAAATTTGCTAAATGAAAAAGTCGCCACTGGTTCATACAAATCCGTATTGCCATTTACTTCTAGGTTTTCCAGTCATCACTGCCTATATTTGTCCTTATCTTATCCTCTTTCACCTGACCTCTCTCTTTGTGATCGAACCAGCTAAGCAGCCCTGTCTCTTTTGTGTTTACATTCTACCGTTTTTTTTATGCAATGCGGTAGGCAAACAGGCAAGCGGGCCACCTGATGGAAAGTGGTCACCACTGCCTATAGACATTAGCAACACCAAGAGTATCGAAAATGCGTGTCCCACCTCAACAATGTTTAAAAAAAAAAGAATTAACGTAGGCTCTGTGGGTTTCTTGCCGTTTCTTTCCCCCACAGAGAACCACCTTGGAAGCGGCGTTAATTTTCCTTCCTCTCCCACACATGGTGTCTCCTGTCTGCGCTAGGGTAGGGGTAGGGTAGTAGTTAGAGTAGGGGTAGGGTAGGGTAGGAGTAAGATAGCGGTAAGGTAGTATAGGGTGGGGTAGGGGTAAGATAGTGGTAGGGTCGGGGTAAGATAGTGGTAGGGTAGGGGTAAGGTAGTGGTAGGGTAGGGTTAAGGCAATGGTAGGATAGGGTAGGGGTAAGGTAGCGATAGGGTAGGGATAGGATAGAGTAGGGTGGGAGCAACTACCTATCACATGCAGCATGTGTGATGCACGCTCACTTAAAAGTCTGTCTGGCGGTGGCGTGGGGGCCGGGTCGCTCTTTTCCCTCAAATATGGTTGAATTGGACGATGGCTGGGCCCTGCGTTATACTCGTGAACGGGTGCTGCCTTGGTGGACTGGCTTACTCTTGCTGTAGTTTTAGGTGGTTTTTCTTAATTATACTAGACATACCTATGATTATATAATATAATATAGCGTTCCGGCTCTGTCTGGCATTGTCGAGCCCGGTTCGGTTGTGGTTGGCGAGGGATACGTTTATCTACAGCCATAGGGCGGTCAGCGTGTCACTGTGTGTTTCCTTCCTACTTTCCTACCCCCCTCCTTTTTGACGATTGAAAGAGATATTTAATGTCCTAATCAATAAAGAAATTTTGATTTGATTTGATTTGATTTGAATAACACGTTGCACTCCACTGCCAAAGCCACGGTTCCCCAAATCCCCGCCCCATGGAGCACTGGAGACCTTACTCACCGGTAGAAACACAATACTATTTAAAAGAGTATTATTTCGCTGCGATATTCTGTAAGGTGGAGGTACTTTCCCAGTCGGGCGACTCCAATACGAACGAGATTCTCCGCTATGCCCTACCTCTTATTTAGCTGAATATAACCGTCTAGCTATATCCAGTACCAGTACCAAATCCCCGTGTCTGTTGCAGCTCCTGTCTCTGCCAGTGGGTGCAGCAGGACGCGTCGTGCCCGACCTGCCGGCGCGCGCTGGCCGCCGCGCGCCCGCCGCCGCCCGACCCCCGGAACCACTTCTTCCACTTCGACGGTACGTACCGACCGCCGACCAGCACGCACGCCCCCGCACGGCCCCGCACGGCCCCGCACGCACCCGCACGCCCCCGCACGGCCCCGCACGGGGACGCACGCACGGCGGGGACGCTAGCACGTAGGTGTAGGGCTGACGCGATGTGAGATGCGCGCTACAAATATGTTCTTCCCGATATTTATTTATTTCAAATAAATTCACATACACAGCTTATGCCTAATTAATGTAAACAAAATAAACAGTAAAACTAGATATAAAAGAAGAAAATATAAATAACAAAAGGAAGTAAATTGACTAAACAAGATAGTTACATCAATTAAACGTTATTTTGGTGCGGTGGCACTATTGCGAAATGTAGGGTTTTCCGCATAATATCGGCAAAGGAATGCTTTGCCATATTACACACTCGCTTACACACACAGGTCATGTTGTATGTATAATCGAAAATATTTCTTTATTTACTAGAACTAGGCAGGCCATTGATCGCCATCTTCTCGTCTGATGGTAAACGATAATGCGGCCAAGGATTAAGGATATCTACAGACGGTCTATTTAATGTAATGTGCCAGCAGTTCCATCTTAGACTTGAGTCATGTATCGCAGTTTGCAAAAATATCTAGCGATTCGGAAGAGTTACGATAGTGTTCCTTTAATTACGTACTTCAACGATGATTTCGCTAGAACATAAATTAAAATTCTTCAAGTAAAAAAAGTCCAATCAAACTTATCGTTTTTTCATGGGAATCCTTGATGGGAAATCGGGAATCCTCGCCTTGGTTGAACCAAAGAAATTATGGTGTCCTAAACTCCGGTCTATTTACTCCGCCAACAATGACGCTGTCACAGTCAGTCAGCCGTCACCGGCGACGCGCCGCCGGCGTGCAATTCAGCATTTATTTTTCACTTTGTCGTGTTCCCGTGTCGCAACTTAGTCTCGCAAACTCACTATAGTTTACCGGAAGCAGCAGCTTTAAACGTGGAAGAATTGTGTCCCCGTCACGGCGCGATAAGAGTCACCATTCCAATCGGGGCTCTCGGTGTTGCAACGAAGTCTTTGGCAAAATCACAGCCCCACTTCAATTTGATTGCGGCGGAGTGAGTCCTCAGCCAAATCCTCGAGAACCCTCAGTCCAAATGAAAAAGTTAATTTAATATCGTCGACGTAGCACAAAAACGTAATACAAAGCACCAATTCCAATTCCCCGCGTCGTCCCACGACAAACACTCGTGTCATCAAATCCACATTATAAAAGAAGAAAATTTTATCGCGACTGTGTCTTCTATCGAAAAGTATAGAATAACGAAGAAAGTTTGATCACGTCCAGCCGTCTCGGCATGCAGAAACAGCATAAATTTCCGGCCCCAATTCGTACTGCAAGCGTCAAGTGACAATTCCAACCGGGGGTTCAAAGTCCCGGTCGTTGTGCCGCGGCGCTCGCGCGGGCGGGCGAGAGGCTCGCGCGCGGGGCTCGCGGCGCGGCGCCGCGCTCGCGCTCGCCGCCGTGCTCGCGGCCGTCGCGGCGCTCGCGATCGCGCGCCGACTCGCCAACGCCGATAGTAGCGACGGTAGGGACGGTAGGGAACAAAAAAGAACAGTATGTTGTAATCGAACGTGTGAGACTGTGATAATACTCACTCCATCGCCACTATTTTTTATTTTTAGAAATACACTTGTTAATCGGGCTCAGGCGCAAAACGTCCACTTCGCAAAATGTCGCTTTCTCACAATGTATCTTTCACATAGTATCACTTTCGCAAAAGGAAGCACGAGAAGCTTTCGCCTGACTCTTTGTGATAGAGTTATGACTTCACTTTGGCTTTTTTGAATGGAAGGATGTTTGAAAACTATAGCTTTCGAGTTAGACGGTCCCGTGTCTGTGATACCACCTAAGTTATTATATTGGTTTGTGTTTTCGACTGCATATAATAGAAGTGTGGCGCGAGTCACGATACACTATAGTTGAATTGTCACAGATAGAGTGAAGTGAACAACCACGACAAAATAGGCAATGTATGAGTAAGAATTCCGCTCTTTCGACCAGAGACAACACAGCAATAGTGCAAGTATAGCTCGCGATTTAGTAGGTTTCGATGTTGGCTGAGAAATGCGGGAAAGGGTGTAATGTGCGTCGCAATGTAGTACCTACTGTAGCACTACAGAACTTCAAAAGCGCTGGTTTTTATATAGTTTCTGTGCTATTACGTAAAACTGCATACGAATTAGTAGCAGCTTGCGCTCAAGGCCCGCACTGTCGCAATTTCATCGCCTCCCCCCACCGCTCTACATATGAGACCTTATCTATATAGCCATCTCCTCCTCCATCGCTCCATGTACGAGACCTTACCTATACAGCCAGCCCCTCCCCCCCCCCCCCCTCTCTAACTATGAGACCTTAAATGAGGTAAAGCTCCAACCGCCCCCCCCCAGGCTCCCGCTACGTGTCCTGGCTGCCGAGCTTCAGCGTGGAGGTGACGCGTGTCCGCGGGCGGCTGGCGGCGGACGAGGAGTTGGTCGCTCGAGTGGCCGCCATGTTCCCGCAGCTGCCGCGCGCCGCGCTCGCCGCCGACCTGGCCGCCACGCGCTCCGCCGACCTCACCATCGACAACATCTTGGAGGGCCGCCTGGAGCACAGGGCGGAGCCCCCAGCGTCGGCGTCGGCGCCCGCGCTCGCGCTGACGGCCCCCCCGCCGCCGGCGGCGACTGAGGTGCCAGCGATGGGTGAGTCTTGTTTTATACGGCTAAGGTGCATAGGCGTAGGAAGGGGGGGCCGGGTGGGCCGTGCTCACCCCAGGATCGGGTGCTCTCTGATTGTACATTGTCGATTGACTCGGCTTCTTCGGCCACGTCAGGGGCCAGGCCCCCCTGGAAAATAGCCCTAGATACGCTAATGTTACGGTGGCAAACAAGCTGCCTGATGGTAAGCAGTCCTTGCAGCCTATGGACGTTTGCAATGCCAGGGGCATCGCCCACGCGTTGCCGACCCCGTAAAAGCTATTTCACTCCTTTCTTGAAGGACTCTGTTGTATTCTCCTGGCAGTCCCCCGCTGCATGCGAGTAATTCACTTTGGGAGGCCGGTCTGCGACCGGAGTAGAGACCAGGCATTGTGACGAGTTGAGTGTTGGATATAGGAAAAAAATAATCTTTATCTTAACCTTTTCGGGTTAGACTGAACGCTACGACGTCACCGATACTATCTGGGAATAGGATATTATAACCCATATGCATTTCTCTTATAAAAATATATGGTTTGTTATTGTTCTGTTTCTGATGATATGATCGTGGTTCGCAGCGCCCCCCGCCCCCGCCGCCCCCGCGCCCGCGTCGCCGCCGTTGGTACCAGACATAGAGTGAGTATCTCATTATAACATTTCAACTGTACAAAAACATTACAATTGTGCCATCCACGTTGACAATGAACGATTCTATCGATAGTATGATTAGACATTAGACTATACACGTTTGCAATAAAAGAACAGGCCGATCGAGTGTAGTTACGCTTAAAAAACTATCGTTCACTGCTCTCTCCACGATAGCAATCATCATCGTAAGAATTCATAATATGACCGCAGCTGGATTTTCTGAGACTTAATTCGTTCGCCTTAATCTTTATATTTAACACTAGCGGCCCGCCCCGGCTTCGCACGGGTAGTAAACCTTAACAAATTATACACCTGAACCTTCGTCATGAATCACGTTGTCTAAAACCGCACTATGTAGTCTGTGTGTGAATACCGCATGAAAATCCGTTTAGTAGTTCTTGAGTTTATCGCGTACAGACTGACAGTAAGACACGCCGTGGGACTTCGTGTTTATAATATGAAGTAATTATATTATACTTAAGTATGTACTGAGTAGTGTCCCGTTACAAACAGGACACCATATTAAGATCACAAAAGTTCCAACCATCTCCTCAACCATTTTAGAGGGAAGGGGGCGACCCGGCTCCTGACGGCCGTATTTCTTGACATTGACTCCCCTCCCGTACGTACCCCGTGCTGCCTAGATAGCCGAGCGGACTGAGCGGCGAACACGCGACTTTTTTCTAATATTCACATTTTTAAACTCGTGATATCTTTCGAATGGAATGTCTGAATTGAATAATTCAAAAAGTTATATTAAGGTATTGAAGTAGTCGTGAATATGAAGTAATTGATTTTGATGAGGATTAATACCAAGGTACAAATAAAGAGCGTTTTTTAGCGGCGGCATTTCAATTAAATTTTCAAAATAAAAGAACACTTATTGTGACATAACTATAATAGTTAGACATATACTATCGCGACACTTTTTGTAGATAATGATGTGTTCTGCAAAGTCGTAGTACATTATTTTGTTCTATCATCAAAAGTTTACGCAGCGCACGCGATGTAAGGAATTTTTTGGGTATTTTTCTACACCTTCGGTTACATTGTTCAAATTTTACCAAGGATCCCTAATTTTTTTCAAAATGAAATGTAGCCTATGTCAAATTGGAAGAATGTAGCATTCTATTGGTGAAAGAATTTTTTAAATCGGCCCAGTACTTTTTGAGCCTATTCATTACAAACATACAAACATACAAAAATAGGTACAAATCTTTCCTCTTTATAATATTAGTGTAGATAGGTCTGTTCTGCCGCAGAATTGAAATACCTACACTTACAGTACGATATTCTGAAGAGCTCACCTTCCTCTGGACCTATGTTTACCTCGTCTTGCTGCACTCTAACAGTAATTGCTTACACGTAAAAGACCAAATTAATATACCAATGTCTAATTAAAGTTTCTTGTGGGAAGGCTAAGTAAATTTAAACGATTTTTCGCTGGAATACCCTAGCAGAAGGCGGAATTATCATTGGGGTGATTGCCGTGTGCAAGTCGCTGTATGGTTTACTAGTCGCTATAGTTAAACATAGCTCATAGAACAGAGGCCGACAGGGCAGTAAAGTCCTCGAGTGCCGACCACGTACCGGAAGACGCAGCGATAAAGATAGCATGGATAACCGGTTCTAGGTTATATTGCCTGGATGACACAGGACCGGCTTCCGTGGAGATCTCTGTGGGAGGCCAATGCCCAGCAGAGTGTGGGTCTTTCGACTAACCTATCCGTGCTCCCTAGGGACGAACCATCAACCCTGGGAGCTGCTACATTCGGGGGAGCCGCTTCGGAGCGCGAGGGCTGCCTGGCGCAGCGCAAGCAGGCTTTACTAGCGGCAGCACGGCGCCGATTCCTCGCCCGGAACGCCACGCCCGCGCCGCCCTCCGCACAGGCCGCACACGCGTCGGCCGCACGGCCCGCACCGCCCGCACCGACCGCACAGAACGCACAGCCCGCACCGGCCGGACAGGCGGGGGCAACCCGTGGCCCTGCCACAGGTATGTGAGCTGATCCTAAGATACGAGTTTTTTTTTATACTACACGGGTGTCAACAAGCTTACGGCCTGCCCAACAGGCAGGTAAGCAGTGACTGCAGCCTATTGATAGGAATCGTGATCTTATAATTGTCACGCCGCCTGTGAACAATATCGTTCTTTAAGCATTCGTTTCAAATTTAATGAAATTGGCTGATTTTAAATTGTATAATTGCTTAAATGGTAGCCGTTTAAAAACCATTTAATTTAACCATCCGTCTGCGACATATCCAATCCAACTAAATATTCAACCCTCTGCGACGACGATGGGAATCCACGGTAGTCGGGAGCACGCCGTAAGCGCGTTTGAATTGACGCGCAGTGACATCTATGATGTGCATCAAGTAACAGATGGTTAACATCCGCCGACTTTGCAAATAGAAAAAGCAAATGAATTTTCCATTAAAAATTTTTACATTTTGAACTACCTTTATCATCATCATTGTCTAGGACACTTCCTCATCAGCGACTCATCCGACTCAGCGATATCAATCCATCACTTTTTGTATCGCCCACGGGACCTTTTTCCTGATACCGGCAAGTTTAGGCACCTATTTCCCACGTATCCCTGAGGCTTACGCAATACGTGACCAAACCAGCGCAGACGAGTCCGCGATATCCCTCACGCCAAGACTGCCACGGATCACGTACTCTATCGAGCCGTGTAACTCCGCAAATCCAGCGCAGCATTTTTATTTCGTTGCACCTTTATAACACTAAGGTGGCAGACAAGCTTACGGCCTGCCTGATGATAAGCAGTTACCGCAGCCCATGGACGTTTACAATATCAGGGGTATCACTCACGTCACGTGCTACCGACCACATAAAAACCTTTTCACCTCTTTCCTCGAAAACACCAAATTATACTCTCCAGAGAACGGCTACTCGTAAACCAAGGTACGCGGTAGGACATCCGGATATACAAAAAGCTGAAATTTTATATCAAAGCATGCGCAAATAAATCTTCGCTGAGTCGAATGCGACGCTAGGATGCCGAAGACCGGTCCAAGTGGAGAAGAATGAGCAGGAAAGTCGATCCTGGCAGAGAAGCCGGGACCAGCACTAGGATGATTATAAATGTTACCCGAGGCCCCTGCTAGGCACCCGCTGCCGCCATTGCGTCCTACCTAACCCAAATAATACTATATGGTTTTCTTTTACCAGACGCAGTTCGCGACAGCACCTGAGTGTTTGCCCGCGTGATGCAGGCCGCCACCGCGCGCCACGCCGCGGGCACCGGCTACCTCATCACCGTACAACTCAACAGGAACGACTGAACACCCCCACACCACACCACACCATACCACGCCACACCACGCCACGCCACGCCGTCCGAGGGTGGCTTTAGCCTAGCTTTGGTGCTCGGCCGACAACAATTCCTATGTTCGAGGATCCATGTGAGACATATCAACCAATCAGATGAACAGCTTTAGAAATAGCTAAAGCTGTGCTAAACGCTGTGATTGGTTATAATTATGTTGATTCGAGGTAAGGAAACGAATGATGGCTCAGTATTTTAGCGACAGTTCGTTGAATGCTGAAGCCAGACTGTCTAGGAAAATGTATTACCGAATATAGCATTCTGGTAGACTACTAGGCGCATAGCTTCGTCGTGCATACATTTTCGTCGGCACGGCGAGTGTCGGCCGAGCATTGAATCCAGCCTTAGTGTTATGGGGGTGTGCGTAGTCCTTGATGCTACTTAAAGAGTTTCCTCCTACCTTCAGATTCGACTGTTCGCATATAAATTCGGCTCCATATATGAGCAGTAGTACCCCACTCCCGTCCCTCGCCCGGCCAGTCAAGCACAAGGAAAATGAGCTACTGTTCCTTTTCCTCGTATTCTGGACTTGACTGGAGCGTCAGCGGACAACGCCCGTGTGCAAGCGTAACCGCCTCACACTGAAACCTAACAATGTTTCGATGTTTTTTAATATATAGGTACGTCGGCCGGAATATACCTTTGTAATATATATTTAATAAATCGACGTCGACGTAGTTATTTTAAAATTAAGGCTGTTGTAGTAGAGGACGCCCCCTGTCCCTCGTCCGCGGGACGCCTTCGTAACAACCGCTGTCGCCTGTCTCCTTCCGAAGTGTATACCTACTTGCCACTCTATATTAAATGTTTGTATAACGTAGATAACATTTGGCATTTATTAAGATATTTTTAAATGGGGCCTTAATTCTAGGCGCAAACAAATTATTTTTCTATTAATAATGTCTTTGGAAAAGTATTTTTCTATCTAATAAAATTTACCACCAATTGTGATCTACCACATAATCTAGGAGTTTTGCTTTTAATCTTTACAAATATCTAGGTTGCCGGTGTCTTTGTTTAGGATGACGGTGGCCGCTTTCCATCAGGTGACCTGTCTGATCGCAAGGCTATAAAAAGGCACCTCCTTTGCGAATGGGATACTGTCGTATCCTTGTCTCGCGCGCCCCGTTCGGCCAGATACATCCGATTTGTTCTTTCATTCTTCGATCATGTTCCTTCGAGGAACAGGTCAATAGATCCATTAAAAATATAAAAAAAAACAAAATAATTTGTGTTACTTATACTTGCTTTCATATTTTTCTT
Source organism: Blastobasis lacticolella (assembly GCA_905147135.1). Classification (NCBI taxonomy): domain Eukaryota; kingdom Metazoa; phylum Arthropoda; class Insecta; order Lepidoptera; family Blastobasidae; genus Blastobasis; species Blastobasis lacticolella. Next base: position 17,252,364 of record LR990058.1, on the reverse strand, counting down.
GTTCCACTCGATGTATATGTACATAAAATAATTATAAATTAATAAAATAAGCCATTCACTTGTTAACTGATTGTTATTTACCCATTTATAAAAATGTAATGGATGTGTCGTACTTACTGGAAATTCAATGTTGCGTACTATATTGATGTAACTCGCAGGCAATTAGGTATTAATTAATGTTAAATTTAAGCTTAGTACTTATTATCACTGAAGCTAGTTATAAAATTCGATGGATAGTTTGTATGTTAATTTCTATTTAATATGAAGAATTTGACTGCAATATTGAATGTAAATTTTATTAATTCAGACTAGTCATTATAAAAATATAATAGTAACTAATGCAGTTTTTTTAAACCAACTTGCATGCTTCCCAACTCCTACTTTAACAACCAAGCAATGTGTAATTAGTCCGTAACGATTTTGTGACTTATTAGACATTGATTTATCATAGTGTTAACCTCAATAGTTACTTAATGTTAATTTAACGGTTAGCCGACCTACTTTTACTTCGTTGTAGTCGTTCGCTGCGGCCACCTCATCAATTGAGTTGTAATCGGCATTGCGAGGGTGCACGACATATCTTACCGGTCCATACAAAATTGGCGTGTCGCGAGTGCGCGCTGACTCATATGACCGCGTAAGTTAGCATCGCGCCTGACTCTAAAGATGAATGTGCAAAGGATCTCTCAAACTAGGTCAACAGCCCGTAACAATCGAGTGCTGTACTTGAGCCTCTTGAGAGTGGAGGGCATTGCCATATATCTCCACGCTCGGCAGGCGGGTTGAAGATCACAGTGTTGAAAATAAAATGCACAACAGGTTGGTCTGCAGAGGTTTCTTACTGGTCTGCCTCTTAGACGGTATTTCAGTCTATCCGCTATAGACATTTCTTTCTTCACTGTCAGTATTGAGATGTCTATGTCTACGAAGATAAGAGTCCAAGTACCTGCAGGACCAGCAGACGAGTGTGACGGAGTGTCATATCATATTCTCAAGTGTTCACAAACGTATCGTTACGAAGGTAATCATGCTGGCCTGGCAAAGTATTGGACAAAATCGGCGGACCACGGTAAGAAGTGACATAAACCGTGAAGACAACTTGACAACTTTCGTCCTACCGGTCTGTCATGACGTGTTCATGTACGAGGCTAAGAAGAAGGCACCTAACAGTGTAGTCTTCCTAGCTGTTCAGTCGCTAGGCATACTCATTATCATATCAGCCGAAAGATGGCCACTGCAGGGCAAAGGCCTCCCCCAGAGATATCCACAAAAGCCGGTCTTGTGCCTTCCGCATCCAGTTGGTGCCTGCGGTTTTCACCAGGGCATCCGTCAACCTCGTGGGAGGCGGCCTACCCACGCTGCGTCTTCCGGTTCGTCGTTGCCACTCGAGAACTTTACTGCCCCGTCAGCCATCTGTTCTTCGAGGTATGTGCCCAGCCCACACCTACTATAGCCTGGCAATAACTTGGGCTATGTCGGGGACCTTGGTTCGCTTCATTGCCTCATTTCTGATTCTATTGCGCAACTCAATTGCGAGACTCTGATCATAACCCTTTGGGTGGCAGTAAGCTTTCTTATAAGACCCACTATGTACCTACTATGGAACGAGAAATGATGCTCCAGCTCCATGCAGGATAAAAATGGCAACTAGTACTAGGTTTCAACCATGTTTCAACTAAAGTTACATACAAACACTAGATTTAGTACCTAAGTACGGTCTTCTGTAAATAGCGGTAAATTTGTGGTGGCCTAATGGTGATGGGGTCCGATTCGTAAGCGAGAAGTACCGGGTTCGAATCCCAGTGCCGCCATGCATATACCTATAACTCTTTTCTGAGTTATGTAGATTAGTTCAACACTAACCGACGCTCTTACGGTGAGGGAAAACATCGTGATGAAATCTGCACATTCCCCCTGAATCGAATGTGTAACTATGATCCAATCTGTTAACAGGGTCACGGAGGTCAAATGGCAGTCGCTCCACTGTAATTACCTGATTCACCAAATCCTGGGAACGCCCAAACAGGTTAGCGGTTCATAACCTGTTTGGGCGTTCCCTATTACCGATGACGTGCTCAGGTTATCAGCTTATTTTCTGTAGGTATATTAGCTTTCCTGGCTGCTCGCTCACGTATGCTGATGATGTCGCGCTGACAGACTCTGACAAGGGGCTATTGGTCCGACGTGTGAGCAGGTGGAACTGGTGATAGGAGGAGGTGGAAAGACAAGCTTTTAAATGGGGCCAAGACACGGTACACGGTCTACAATAGTACAGATCCACTACTCGTCCGCATAGGCGAAGATGTGGTCAAGCGCACGGATCAGGTCAGATACCTGGGATTTGTAGGTACTTAGCGCAACCGGGGACATTGCCGGCGACGTCAAAGCCCATATATCCGCGGCTTCGGCGAAATGGCTGCGGGTACGAGCTAGCACGCAATCTGTAGTTGCACGTAAAGACAGTTCGAAACAGCCGCACTCGACGCTGAAGCCTTTTCGTCCGTGAAGCAGCAATAGTGTCATCGTCAAGTCAATGGTAAAGCTACGTGTCGCGAAGGTATATAAATTACGCAGAGAACCAAAATTGTGTGTGCATCATAGTTTTTACTAACATATCTACTTAGGTACTTTTCCATCTCTTTTCCAACCCCTTCCTTATGCCCATAAAATTCTGGGTCAAGTACCTTTAATCACTTGGAAGTAGTGTAATTATTTTCATTATATATCAACAATGACTCTAATTGGATGGATGGTGTTATATGGAGTTTAATACGGTAGATAGTTTCCCCGCATTGACCTTATTGTAAAAAATTTCCTATATTTTCGATCTGGAGGCATGGCCGTGCCCTGACTTGCCCATACCAAGTTGAGCACTGCCGTACCATTACTTCCTTGAAGTTCACTTATATCAAGAGGGGCGAGCCCCTCCTAACATTTACTCCTACTTGATCCGCGATTGTGAACAGAAATTATGGCAAATTTCTAGAAATGTTAACCCCACTAAGAATTCCAAATAAATGAAAAATTTAAACAATAAATTATTTATATTGCTTAATGAAGACCATTGACAACATTACTCAATATCATCATATGTGTGAATATTCAGATTTAAAATAAATTTCAGTTGAAATAAACATAAACCAAGATTTATTATATCTTAACCTATAAAGTTGACCACCACAAGATGTAATACAAGATGAGCAAATATGAAGTCGGCAAAACCACGTTCCGGGCTCAGACCATGGAATTCATTCTTGTTTTCTGGATTTACTTGCAGCCTGAGGCACACTGAAACAATAACATGGTCCAGTCAAATGCCGGCTATAGCCTGCTTCGTCAATCAAGAGTAGGTAGTTTATCATAAGTTGAGAGCACATTATTGTAAGTATAAATATTGAGTATGTAGGTTTTGCACTCACCACCTAGAACAAACGAGCTGACGGTAGATATAAAGCCGCTAAGAAAGGAATTAAAGGGGAACGTGCCCACCAGACAACAGTATGCGAACTGGATAACAGCGGTGAGAAAGATATAAAATAAGTATGCGTCTATTATCTTTAGCTTCTTAGGAGTTTTCGTAGAATATTCTTGGTATAATTTCGGTACAACAGCTGTTAGTGAAGACATTTTGAGCTCAAAAATTCACTTTATTTTGAAAAACACCTCAGTACATACACGTCACCCCAATTTTTCTTTTTTTTTTAAACGGACGGACGGATCATGAAAACAAATCACGCTTTTACACATTCGCTCAAAAGATTGGCGTAGCCGAACAGGCGAGTACATTCGACCATAAACAAGTACAATTTGATTCTTTCTTTCCGACAAAGCCATAAAATTAAAAATAGTATTGTCACTGTTAGAATTTTGTGCATGTCATAGCATTATTTGTGATTTTTTTCGTAAAATAATAGAATCAAAAAAGAACAGTGATATAAAATGATGGGTTTAGCTGAAAACTTTCCTGAATATGCAGTTCCCGGGGCCAAACAAGTTCGCTTCGAGCCGTACGCCGACAACGGAGGTAGCGTGGTGGCGATCGCTGGCGATGACTATGCGGTGATCGGCGCGGACACCCGGCTCAGCACGGGCTTCTCGATTTACACGAGAGAGCAGAAAAAGCTGTTCAAGGTGTCGGAGCGCACAGTACTCGGCGCGACGGGTTGCTGGTGCGACACGCTGACGCTGACGCGGCTGCTGCAAGCGCGGATGCAGATGTACGAGCACGAACACAACAAGTCCATGTCCACTCCCGCCGTAGCGCAAATGTTGTCTACCATGCTCTACTATAAACGCTTCTTCCCGTACTACGTGTCCAACGTACTGGCTGGGATCGATGCGGAGGGCAAGGGCTGCGTGTACAGCTACGACCCCATCGGGCATTGTGAGCGCTCCAACTACCGCGCGGGGGGCTCCGCGGGCGCGCTGCTGCAGCCGCTGCTCGACAACCAGATCGGCTTGAAGAATATGCAGAATGTAAAGGAAGCACCACTGTCGAGAGACAAAGCCCTGGCTTTATTGAAAGATGTATTTATCAGTGCTGCTGAGCGTGATATCTATACTGGTGATTCAATCTATATTCTTATAATCACTGCCAATGGTATACAAGAAGAGAAATTTGAATTAAGGAAGGATTAGTTTATGTATGTTATTAATAGTAAACACATTTGTGAAATATTATTGTTTAATTTTTCAAATAAATACTCCCAATACAAGTACAGTAAATAAATTTATTTAAAATGAATACTAAGGTAACTACTAATTACAAAACTGATTAATACCATAATTTGTTCAATTTATTTACATCTATCAATAAAACCAAAATTAATAACATAGGATACAATTTATTTATTGTACTTAGGCATAACAAATATATTTTGTGGAAAGATTTTCTCAAACATTTCACTGATTACTTCTTGACTTGAACTCTCTCCAATAACAGTTGCTTTTAACCTAGGAGGGGTCGTGTTGCCAGCGACTAAGGGATGAATGTTGTAGCACAGCTCTACCTTATCATTAGGGGGCACCGTCACAGAGAGCTTCTTGTACCCTGAGAACATATAGGCATCAGTGCCCTCTACAGTGATAGTGAGTCTCACTGGAGTGGCAGTATTGCCCGTAAGAGTGCATTTGAGCGGAACTGATGTGAGGAGTTCCACTACCTCTGGATAATTGACCTCTACAGATATTGGGCACTTTTCAATGGAGATGCCAGATAAGGCTGTGCTGCTCATGACACAATGACCACTAACATTGGTTTTTCTTCGCCAAGTTATATTGTACAAACCTACTCTGGTCGGAGGATCTTTTGGTTTATATTTAGCCTGAATGCATATTGCATCTGAAGCAATGATTTTCTCTGCAACTTCCAAGTTGCTAATGCATGAGGGAGATTTGTGATCATCTCCATGTTTGAAGCAGTCCACTACCTCTAACTCAGTATCCACTATTAATAAGTCCCATGGACTCAATATTTTTATTTGAGGCATCACAATAAAAGGGTCCTCTACAAAACACTTTGATATAGGCTTGAAATTCATTGCCACAAAATTTGTTGTTACCTCAAAGGGCTTTATTACTGTTATTTTTGTAATAAAATCCTTTTCACAAATTAACTTTGATACTTCAGGAAGATCTATTTGATAAGACACTTTGATCTGTACAGTTGTGGTAGCAGTTCTATTGCTCTTGACATAAAATATTCTACTAAAACTAGAAGACTTTTCAATACTGTTAACTGAAATTTGAAGAGGTTGACTTTGAGACTCTCCCTCATTCAAACCAAGCTCAGTCACTGAGTCTGGGTTGGGGTTGTCAAGGGAGCTGACCAAAGATAGACACAGCTTTACATCATATACAGGACTTTCTTCATTGTTTAATATTTCAAATGTGGATGGAAACCATTCTCCTTGAAGGGCTGGACTAGAATTTGTGACAGATATAGATAAACAGCATTCTCTAGCTGTAATGGTGGTCACAGCACAGGGTACAATACAATCAAATTCATAATCAGTTTTAGGACTCAGTATGAAGTGCAGCAGCTCTGGGTGAACAGTAGACTCTGGGGTTTTATTATCATCTATCTTAAAATTCAGAATAATTTTTCTTTTTCTATCAGAATCTAAAACGAATGACACACTTTTTATTTGCAAATCCGATCCATTATCTTGTGGATTTGATTTAAAATGGCATATAGTCTTTTTAACTTTTCCTCCTTCCAATAGAAATTTTGAATCAGAGCCATCACATATTGGTATTTGAATTGTTTCTGTTCTACTGGCGACTGATAAGAAAGCTTCTCTAACTTCGAGAGCTGCAGCATAAGTTAAACGAATGTAAAGTTCAACTTCTATTGTTTCATCCATTCTGTACTTGAATTTTTTGAATTTAGGCTTGACTTCTAGGAAACTAGAAATATTTGTCATATCTACAACCACACTGAGAGGTTCCTTGTCAATGGCCACCTGCCACTGTTCCAAAGCTTTGCTTTGTGAAGAAGCTGGAATGTCTGGCTCGGGTGACGGTATATTCGAATTTAGAACAGCCATAATATTTCCAAAAATTCTCTCCTTATCATTGTTTGGCACTTGTATATATTTTGAAAGTCCTTCTATGGACAACTGCAGGTAGTCTTGTATTTTGGCTGATAAATAGGCACATTGTAAAGCACGGTTTAATACATGGGAAGCCAAAAACCACCACTTTTCACGTCTATAGTCCCACAGCATATGAGTTAGTAATGTAAGGGCTTTCCCAAAATCAGCACAGAAGTAGTATTCATTAGCCATTTCAACTACTAACTGTTTTCTCATTCTGGGAGAATGGAATGTCTTGAACTGAGAAATAGCACAGCTCAGGAAGCTGATAATCATTGTAGAGTGGTTGAACATTTTCTCATTATACTGTAGAGCCAGGACAGCTGCCTGCTCTTTTTGAGGGTCATGTGGATCAGCACTTAGACGACCCGGTCTCCATGGCCTCTGACCATAGTACTCGACAATGCCCTCCATCGGATCTGGTGGAGGTGGATACTGTGCCACTTCACTGCATACTGATCTCATAGCTTGTCTTCTTTTTGTAGTGAACTGTGCCGCATGCTGGTAATAGAATCCTGGATGCTGTGATTGAATTGCTGGAAGTCCAGCACGGATTGCTTCGTCAAATAATTCACCAAAGGCACTGTACTGTCTTGCAATCCAGGCATAGTGCTCAAAGAGTAGCTCAGTGGGTCCAACTCTACTTTTGTATCTTTCAATGTGCAGCTTGAGTTGGGCAATAGCATCCCTGGGTAAATTTAATGCAAACAACAACTTGCACAATTTATAATTTATATACCCTGCTACAGTTCGAATCTCATGCATGTTGGTGTCAACTGTTCTGGTTTCCAATAAGTTGTTATAGGCATGCATATAATGTTTATGTGCAGTGCTGAGATCCTGTCTGAGCTCATTTAGGTAGCCTAACTTAAACTGGTGCCGAACAAACAAGTACTGATGAGTTGTTTTATTGAGATGGTCTCTGTGCTGTTTGATATTCTTGGTTTCATGATGATAATAATTTTGAGCAATGTCATAGAAAGCATTTTCTAGGCGAATAATGTAGCCCATAAGATGGTCACTGTGGGGTAGGACGAATAAAGATTTGGACTGTATCTCGCATGCAGCACACAGCGCCTGGGCTCGCTCTGCGCCGAGCATGTACTCAGAGGGCGGCGGCGACAGCCCGCTCTGCACCACCACCACGGCCACGCGCGTAGCGTGCCCCTCCACGGCCGCACGGATAGACTGCACTCTTGATGCACATTCTATTATTTTTTCGTTCCACTGTGGATCATTCCACTCCATATCATAAAATATGACCACTACAGAAGGAATAAGGTTCACTCGTTTTGAAATCCAGTTTTTCTTGAGAATTCCTTTAGGAATGTACCATTCGTAAGAATTTCTTTTTGGTTTTATGACTGGGAATTCAAATGTGTTGTTCAACAATTTAAAACGGACTGGTGCGCGGTCCAATCGCCGATTGTTGGAGAAGGCGTCCCATATTGCCTTGTGAATGGCATTGTTTACCGAATCTAAGCCTGATAGTCCCACTAGGGCCAAAGGTTTCAAAATGATCTCAGGCGGAAATTCCGTGTTATCACTAGGTTGCGTTGCCATATTTTCAATTGTATCGCACAGTACTCCACGAACCCTGAGCGACAGCAAAACTATTACTCACTACTTCATGTTACCGATGTTAGATGACAACACGTTTTTTACATTATTCACAGTTCACACCATCTTCAAATCTTCAATCCAAATTCCACCACCCCCATCATTTCGTGATCCTCCGTGAATATTTTTGACAATGACAGCAAAATGGCTGTTCCTGTTTACGTTTCTTAAGTAGAGAAAATGCGAGGTAAATATTTTATTAAATATGTTAATTATGTACATTAAGTAATAAACATCTATTATATGCTTTTTTCTTAATTATCAAATATTCATTATTTTTTAAATAATGGAATATAGTTAGGAGAGATAAAAATATTCAATTCATGGCAATTCTGAGTGGATTGGATTGTTTTGACGCGTTGCGTATTTTCGGTACTTTATCGGATTTTTTGACACAGTTATTTAAGTTTCTGAACGATAATAATTACATCATCAATTTTTGAACTCGTATTTTCTTCTGTGGTACATTTTGGTACATCTATAGTAATCTGTGGTACATTTTTCATTTGTCAGTGGTACGTAAATGTTGTTGCATTTTTCTCCTTCATTTAGGTTATTTTTATGTTTATTTACTAAAGTTTGTGGTGTGATGGTTAGAGCATTATAAGATATTTATCAAAATAAATTAACAGTGCGTATATTGTGACTTCGACATGACGTCTCAGGCGTTGGCTTCGCTAACTGCCACATACACCGACTCCGAAGGTGAGGAATCAATAGAAGATGATCAGCAATCGCCCGAAAGAGACAAGCCTAAACATACACATTCGGCTCCTCCCAGTCCAAAGAACTTGGAAAACGATGGGTTGTCTTCATCTGCACCTGTTTCGCCTAAAAGACGTTTAGTGTCGTACGTTGACGATACTATCGTGTCCGACGAGGAACAGCTGTCACCTGCCGGCGAGAACCAAGATGACATGCGGCGGCTGTCCATGGACACGGACACGGACGAGGCGGTGCCGCGCTCCGAGCCCGACGAGTCGCAGGACGGCGGCGGCGTGCTGCCGCCCGAACCCACAGGGAAATGCGCCAAGGAGCTTCAGGACACCATCGCTAAGTTCTACAGCACAATGCTAAACGATGGCTTCGACATGAACAGAATAATTCAAGATAAAAAGAACTTCAGAAATCCAAGTATTTATGAAAAGCTCATTCAGTTCTGTGACATAAATGAATTAGACACTAACTATCCTCCGGAAATATACGATCCCTTTCGATGGGGAAAAGAATCGTATTTTGATGAGTTGGCACGTGTACAAAAGGTAGAAATGGACAGAAGAGAAAAAGAGAAGAAAGAGAAACTGGCCAAAATTGATTTCATTACTGGTGTGAAAAAATCTGAGAGTGACGAAGAAAAGAAGAGGAAGTCAAAGTGGGATCAAGCAGCTCCCAATGTGGCGACAAAGCCTACCATAAAGCAGCCAGGCTTGGTGCAGCAGCCGCTTACCAGCTCAGCCACTGGTACTAAAGGGACAGTGATTTCAGCTTTTGGATCGCTTCCTAAAAAACCAAAAAACTGACAAGAAGAATATAATTAAAAAACTCATTTTAAGTAGTTGTAAGAGGTTATTATAATTTAATATGTAATACAATAAAAATAATAGAATTTAAAATAAATATAATTTTACTACCTCATGCTTATTTCATTGTAGTTAGTGCTTGTATCCACAGAACAATACTGCTCTCTCGAGGTATGAACCTGAACCTGGACCATGCCCCCATGGCAGCTAGTGATGGATGATGTAACATTGTCATACACCATATGAAATGCAACAGTGGAGAGTTGTGTGATGATGATGACTGATATTTTGGTATACTTAATAATAATAATAATAACTCATTTATTATAACTAGAAACGTCACAACACAACATAAACAAAAAAAGAAAAAGACATACATCAACACATCAAATTACAAACAAATTTTTGCCATTATAAAAATGTCGAGTTGGCATTGCCGTGCTGTGGCCCTCCCAGTTGATAAAGGGACCTCGCTCAGCATGAGCCGCGGCCAAAGCCGCGGCGCTGGTCTTCCGCGGGTCCCGCGGAGTGAGGTCCGGACTGCTACCCCCTAGTACGTGCGTCTATCATTGCCTACAGTCAATAAATATAATGTGAATACAATAAACTAACTTTGGTTCCCTTGGAGGAGGGAAGGAAACCCCTACTTCCTACTACTAAGGGTTGGAGGGAAATTCCTACTTCCCTATTAATATTATAAATGCAAAAGTAACTTGATCTGTCTGTTACCTGTTACGGCTAAGCCACTGCACTAATTTTGATGAAATTGGTATAAAGTAATAGTGTAGCACCTGAGGATGGATAGCCTATATAGGCTACTTCTATATTCCACTCCACTTGCAAGATATAGGTACAATAGTACAGGCAAGTGGACAGCTAGTTAACAAACTGTCTGGAACCGCACGCTGTCAGATACACTCGACACTTCGGCACCATGACAAAAGTATCCTTTGGCGGAACATGCGTAGACCTGTGTCTGCGAGGGGTAAAATTTGCTCCAAGGAGTGTTCAATCTCTGACACAAGTCTTATTCGGCTTTCTCCTTTCACATCTCGAAACGAGGGATATTCGCACGAACAGTATAACGAGCATCTCCAGTAGGTACTGTCATATGCATAGCAATGAATACTGGAAATATTCAGCATATCATTGATATGCAGAAGAAACAACGTGGGAGATAGCACTGAACCTTAGGGTACTCCAGCATTGACAGTCTTGGTATCGGAGCAGCATCCGTTGACAACGACTTAGATGCGATCCAGACAGAAAGCTGGATACTCATTTGCAGAGCCCTTCGGAGATACCGTACTTCGGCAGTTTTTTTAGCAGTGCTCTGTGCCAGACCCGTTCAAATGCCTTGGCTATATTAAGACTGACAGCCAGAACCTCCCCCTTGCTCTCGACAGCCTCAGTCAGGTGTGTTAGATACACCAGAAGGTGACCAGCTGAGAGCCCATGACGGATGATTTATTTTGCTAGATCGTGATTCAAAGTCGGCGCTTGCAACAAAAAATAACTGCTCTCATTGTATAACAAATATCAACAAAACTCATCATATGCTTGCAAAAAATTCATCCGGTAAAATCCGTTGTGTGTTGCGGCCTGCATGCAGGCACACCTCTATTATTTTCGCTTTGTGTTTTTACCGATTCACAACACTAGTGGGGTGCGGTGCGAGGGGAGGTACACAAACAAACCTTTGTTTGCGAATAGTTGTTTGACGCGAGACGCATTATCTGAAATATTTCGTGTTTTGATATAGTTTTACATTGTTTACGTTACATTAAGTAATGGCTGAAGCGCCAAGTAGTGAGCCTGTGCCATCGTCCAGCGACACCGCGGTCGTAGATGTTATGGAAAAGAAAGATGAAGATGGCCCGTCGCCCAAAAAACGCAAAATAGTTTCGGGTGGTGAACCCCACGAGAAGCTGGAGCACAGGCTCGGCGGCATCCTGTGCTGCGCTGTGTGCCTGGACTTGCCCCCAGCCGCTGTGTACCAGGTATTTATGACAAGCAGCTGATTAGCGCCCGTAGTTTGAGCTTGTACTCATCAGCTGTTTGCTCCCTTTTTTTTAACGTATTTCGTTACGTAAGACCACAATAGGTACCTCTAAATTCTTGTGAAATGCGTCGTGTCGACGCCTAATCGACTTTGCGTAAATCTTATCATTTACTGACTGTTCTTTTCGAGCCTGAGATGGTGTCATTGTAATGTTACCTTTACTGTTATATGTATACCTACTGTATTGTCGATTTCTAGACGCGTGTAGTGCGCCTTATATACCTAGTAGTTATTTATAGGCATCTGCCCATTGTTAAGGCGTGTGGACATACTAATTGGATTTGCCATTTATGTGGATGGCTCAGTGACCTATTCTGTGTACTCTAGAGTAACTGCACTGTGATATAGTATGTAAGTAATGTTATAATAGGTGTACATATAAATTAGAGACTGTACAACATGTAGTCAATAACTAAATGTAGTAATGTATTTGTATTTTTTATGTAACAGAACATTTCACTGTAATAAAGAAATGTTTCAGTTATTTAGTTTGTTGTTTATTTAGAAATCCCCACATTCCTTTCCTCAGTCTTCATATACAACTATTAATCTGGGTTGTAGTTCACCAGATGAAGAGTCAACCATTTCGCTCATTGTTCATTCATATTGCTTGGTCCAAGATACATTATTTGTATATTCAATATTATAGAAGTCTAAATTCGAAACCATTGTTCTGAATAAAAGCATACTTTTTTTAATAACCATTTATAAATTAATCATCCATTTTGATAATTTAAATAGGTTTTCGATGGAAATTATCATTTACAAAGTAAAACAGATTAAAGTTGGCTATTTTTGTAAGTTTTTGGTTATTGTAGGATTTTATTTGGTTTAACAACAAACAAAGTCAACAAAGGTACGCGGTAGGAAACCCGGAACATACCCTTAAAATATTTATTTGGTTTTATTTTTTTTGATAATAATTTGATTATGTAGTCTGTTCACAGGAGCCACATGCAAAATTGGGCAGGTAGACCACCACCACCACACATACACAAACACACTTACATACTTCCCATATATGATAGACAAATACAATCACACTCTCAAGATTTTGATAAAGAAATTGTAATACTTATAAATAACTTCCAGGATTTTCCACTTATTAAAAATCCACCCACATGGTCCTGCCACACTGTACACGTACATATTTACCAGACTGGTACCACTTAGCCTTGTGCATGCTATGACCCCTACCGCTGTGTGTGACAGTGCACCAACGGGCACCTGATGTGCGCGCCGTGCTTCACGCACCTGCTGGCCGACGCGAGGCTCCGCGACGAGGCCGCGACTTGCCCCAACTGCCGCGTGGAGATCAGCAAGCTCTCCGCGTCCAGAAACCTGGCCGTAGAGAAAACAGTCTCCGAGCTCCCCTCCGAATGCAAGTTCTGCACCGGCGTGTTCCCGCGACACTCGCTGCAGCACCACGAGGAGAACACATGCGAGGAAAGGTACTAAAACTGGCCCTCCATCGTACACCCAGCGGAGCCGCGGGCGGCTCGGTCCTCGGTGACAACGCATCTACGGGTCTGCTCGCTCCATGAACCCGAGTGCGCCCGTAGGTGCGACGGGCGCCACCCGCGTCCCATCAAGGGTGCCGCCTCACTTGTCACTGAGAATGCAAAGAGCCCCGCGTCGCCCATTCACGGTCATTCGGGTGTTCGTCCCCAGGCAGTTCAAGTTCTCGCAGATCGTAGTGGGCCCGGCGGCGGCGGAGTCGCGGCGGCCGCTGGATGGTTTGGTTCGCATAGTGTCCGGGCTGTACTGGCTGTTGGCGGGCGCGCTGCGGCGCTCGTACCTGGTGGCCGCCGCGCCCCCCGCGACCGCCGCGCCGCCCGCGCGCCCGGGCCGCCGCCGCTTCCGCAGGTCGGTGGGATAGATCTTCCTCAAATGTCACTAACACCGCTAGTAACACCCGGGCGATGCGAACCGAACCATCCGGCGACGGGGTGGCGGTGAATAGATGCAAGTTGGAAAGGCAAGGTGGGTGGGGAAATCTTCGATACAAAGTAAGTGTACTCCTATTTGGCATGTGCAAGTGACATATCATGTTCAGAGCTAAAATAGTGCTAGATTAGTTGTAGACCTGATCGACATTTGTTTGTTCGTAAGGTTGTTATCCGCGCGTTTGAGGTGTGTATGGGTGGCGTTGAAAATCTGCGACGCTTCTAACACCACACAGCAACTGCCTTTCCATTCTTCTTGATCTTTTCCTTCTGAGCCACCGGTAAGTGAACGCGCGTACCACTACAATTTGTAGTGCTCTGTGGTACCATTTCTGATTAAGTCTGACATGGTCCGTATGACCAAGAGGTCGGTTGGACCCTGGGTGTTGGTGGGGTACCTTGCCCGTGATATGGCTCTCCAAGTTCGTTGATCTATATGTTGGTCCACGGCGATGCTGGTTGCAAATTTGGGCTATTGTGCAGGCTGACGGGCTGCCGGTACGCGGTGCTGGGCTGTCCGTGGCGCGGGCCGGCGCACGAGGCGGGCTCGCACGAGGCGGCGTGCGCGCACCCGTCGCGCTCGGCCGCGGATGTGGTGGGTGCTTTAGCGGAGCGCGAGCGCCGCGCCAACGACGCCAATTTGGTGTACAACCAGATTATCGACCTGTTGTCTTATGAGAAGATTACTTTTAATGGTAAGCGATTGATTACATATTTGTTTAGTTGTATTCATATTTTGTCCCACAGGCCCACCTACTAATGGCAGGCAAACTTCGTCATGTGGTTCGCTGCTCAGCTGCATGAGCAACCTTAGGAAGAAACCGAACTTGTATTTGACCTCGTAGTGACTTTTTTTGACTATGAAATTTTTTTTTTTTCACATTCTCACGAAGCTACCTGTTTTATCCTTGAAACCGAAACACTACCAAGTAAACATTATTATTTGCAAAGGAGGTCCGGACAACCCAGACTATATGACTAATAATGTTGAGCTATATGTCATTAGACAGGATTTTTCATTTTCTACAACTTTTACATCCATACATTTCTGCCGGACCTCCTTTATTAATTAAGACCTTGGTACTCATCTAGTCGGACATTTGAGTCTTGACAGATTCCTACCAAAATATTGTACAATGTAGTTCTAAAGAAAAGTCCCATTTGTCAGCAAAAACGAACAGACGAGATGCGCACGTGTTTACGCGCGTCTTGTCCTTTGTATTTAGCCTGACGGTTAACGCCTACATACCCAGCCCACCCTTGCAGAAGCATTTCTGACATTGCTGATGATAAGTAAATACGGATATGCACGTCATGCACGCGTGACTTCGCCATGCAGATGATCCGATTACCATATTTTGCCCGATTACCATAGTAGAGCTCGTCTAATCTTTAATGACGCGCCCCATTATCGCATTAACGCACACAAGCAAGTTTAAAATATGGACGCAACACATATACAAATGCCGTTGTAATTGGTCATTCGGTTGCCGGGGAGATTCAAACGTAGGAGCACGCGTCGTTCATTGGCTCCCACACAGATGAAGTGTCGTTATCAATATTTGCACTCACACATCGAAATCAACTAACTAAGTAGTGGGGCGCGTCATTTTAGACTAGACGAGCTCTACCTACCTATCTAAAACCTGAGTTATTGCGCAATAGTAAAGTTATGCGCAGTAGTGTCCGAGGTGACGATAAGCGTTCTTGATAGTATATTCCCAAACGGTATTTCTATTTACTTGTTCTGATTACTGTGATTTCACCGTACAACCCCTGCCCCAAACAGACTCACAGCTATTTATTTATTATTATTATTATTGTTTATCAGGCAGGCAGTTGTGAACAACTGTTGGGTTGCCTACTTCCGGCTTCTCTCTAACCGAGATTATTCTTCCTGTTATTTTGATCTTAGGAATTTGTCTAATCTATTTTTAAATCCGTTTGTGTTCCCTGCGGTATTTGCCAACAGATTTACACTTCTTTGTTACATTGAAATCCTATCCATGTATACAGTACAGGTAAATATTATATCAATACAGATCGCTAACGCATAGACACACTACACGTAACCTATACGGGCCCTCGGTCCGCTCAAGCTGACACTGTCTGTCCCGCAGACCTGCAGCTGAAGCCGTACCGCACGGAGGAGTTCGTGCACAAGCTGTACTACGAGACGTCGCGGTTCGCGGCGTTCGGCCACCAGTGGGTGGTGAAGGCGTTCGTCAACAAGAACCAGCGGGACCCCACGCAGAGCACGCAGCGGGAGATCACGTACCAGGTTGGTGGAGGGGAGCGGCTATCCGCTAGTCATAAAGCCAACCACGAAAAGATAAAAACCCGTGGGTAGTACACACCGACGCTTTCGGAAAAGCTAGAAACCCAAGTACAACTAACCTAACCTTGTCAATGTTATCACTCCGACATTCCCGACAACTTCATGTCGAGTTAAAAAGGATGCACTAACCCACAATAAAGGTTGTTATACACATTAGCGGGCCGGCGCATAGGTCGGCACAGCCGGGCGGTAAAATCGAATATATATATATATAGGTTTCGGTGACTGCTTTCCATCAGGCAGGCCGTAAGCTGCCACCTTAGTGGTATATAAATAAAGATTAAACTAGTCAGGCATTTGCCGTCATCTCACCTGGTGGTATCTTACGATGCGGCCGATGATGGACCATGCCTGTCTAGGAACAGCCTATTCACTCAGCCTTGAAGGCGTCCAGATTATAATGAATCATAATCTAATCAATTTATTCGTAATGTAAAATTAAACGCCAAAAAATTTTCAGCATCAAGTAGGTAGAGCACGTCTAGTTTAAAATGACGCGCCCCACTACTTAGTTAGTTGCTTTCGATGTGTGAGTGCAAATATTGATAACGACACTTCATCTGTGTGGGAGCCAATGAACGACGCGTGCTCCTACGTTTGAAATTCACCGGCAAATGAATGACCAATTACAACGGCATTTGTATATGTATTGCGTCCATATTTTAAACTTGCTTGTGTGCGTTAATACGATAGTGGGGCGCGTCATCTTAGATTAGACGAGGTCTACAATGATTAGGGAATACACTCGCAGGTAACGCGTTCCGTTCCTTAGCCTATAAGAATTAAAAAAAATATTGACTATCGCTGCTACCTCTGTGTAGCCAGGATCTACAGCGGCGACCATACACAGGTCCTGAGTTCTGTCACTCCGGAGCGCCTGAGGACAAGCTAATAAATAGTGTCTTGGAACCCGCAACAAATTGAATTAAGTAACAGGCGGTGTCCGGCAGAGTAGAATAGAACTAACCCTTTACACTCTAAATTTTCCGAGACAAAACTTCTAATCTCCGTAGGCTCCGTAGAAAATGGGCAGCAGCGTTTTCCATTGCTAAGACTTCCAACCCGCTTAGCGTGGAGATTATGTCACAAACCTCCTCTTTCGTGGGACTGGTCCTAAATCCTGCAGTAGACTGTTATGGGCTATAATAAATGAATGATGAGATAGGAGTAGAAAGAAAGTTACTCCGACTTTGTTAAGATCCGCCGAGTCTTTCCACAAGCCATTTGGGTACGAGGTTAATATTTTTGTATGCTATTAAGTGACAAAAGAGCAGACAGCCCACCTGATGGTACGTGGTAACTGTTGCCCATCTACATTTCATACATTTCGTAACAAAAATGCATTACCACAGCTGCGTTGTCACTATGAGGACTTAGATGAAGTGCCTCATGCCTATAATTGCGCTGGCTACCTTATCCTTCACACCGGGACAACAACGCGAGCATTGCTTGGCGGCAGAATTAGATAAGGCGGTGCTACCCACCCCGGCGGACTCCTCAGCCTTGACAGAGTCCTACCACATTCCCACCAGGTGATCCTAAAAAGCAAGAGCCCCTGCCCGGTGCCCCTGCAATGGCTCTGGCTCCGCGGCCCCTACGGCGAGGCGCGGCTCGCGGCGCGCGTCGCCTCGCACGCCTTCGCGGAGGACGCGGCCGAGGCGCCGCCGCTGCCGCTGCCATTGCACGACCAGGCCGACACCAACCGACTGCTCTCCAATAAGGCTATACACTTCAGGTGAGCTTCACCGCCATCTCAGGGGGGGAAGGACGATGCTACCGACGATGGGACGTCATAAAGCGTCTTGAATCAGCCTAGCATGGGCACGCGTTCGCGCCGAGGCGCCGCCGCTGCCGTTTCACGACCAGGCCGGCACCTGCTGCCCTCCAATAAGGCCATACACTTCAGGTGAGCTGGTTTAGCTAATAGGCGAGTATTTTATCCATCTCACGTGGCAAAGGACGATGCGACCGAGGATGGGACGTCAACAGACAAGCGTTTACAATCAAGCGAGCCGCCGCTGCCGCCACCGCTGCAAGGCCACGCCGACATCTACCGGCAGCTCTCCAATAACGCAGTACACTTCAGAGGATCGGGCCTTGAGAAGGAACTCTTGCTAATGAGACGACTGAATTTAATGTCCTACCTACTCAATAAAGAAAATCTGCGCAATAAGAGAGCCGAAGTGGAGAAGAGCCGTCATCATTATTTCAGTCCCAAGACATAGGCTGCATCGCAATATCGCTGGGCCTTGGCAGATCAGGTAATTCCCCTGTTAACAGGGGACTCTGCGGGTCTAGCCAAGATGCCAGACGCTTCGTAGCGACTCCACTGCGATTGACGATCAGAACTTGTCGGCTACCGACGCAGCGACGCTCTAAAAACTACCCTCTGTCAACGTGGTCCGATTGCTTTGACTTACTGATCGTATTGAGAAAAGGTAATGAAGACGCAAGTCCTCCGTTGGGCGCCAAAATTGATCAAAGTTGTTCTCTTCCCCGATTTACTATCAAAATTTCTGGTAATAATTAGATATTGTTAATTTAAGTTTAAGTCTATTTTATGTTCTTTTCTCTTTTTTGTTGCACCGTCTTGTAATTTCTGTTAATTTCTCTTCAGTTGACTGGTACAAAAACCTATGTAACTTTAAGTCCGCCATTGCCCTGTAATGTGCTTGAAGTAATAAATATGCGCATCACAGGCAACTGTAGTCATTGTATTTATTTGAAGTTGTAAATTGTTGCCGCAGGTTGATAATGTTCCTGGCGACGAAGTGACCCCCCGGGCTCCCCGCGCCGCCCGCGGCCGAAGGCCCCGCGCCCGCGCCCTGACTCGCCAAAGACACTGCAATCTCCCAATGCAAATCACATACTTCCTTCTGTATAAAATCACTAAAGCTGTGTAGTTCAAACTAAACGTTTGGTAGTGTGCCATTTTACTCTTACCGTAGTGATGCCGATACAAATTTAAGTTCACTCCGCTGTTCGAAAGCGAATACTGAGGCTATTGTAAACACTGTTTCCTAATTCTATTCTACTTAAACACTGGTGCATGTTAAAATTAAAATGATTTCGTGGAATGCAAAAGTTTGACAGAGATTACAATTGAGTACAAAGTTATATTTATTGGGTATTATTTGGGGTTAGTTTTAAGTACTGAATCTTGACGTTAATGTAGGTTTAATAATATAACATTTCCATTAGTCTTGCGACCTGTGTTGCAAGTGAAATCCGAATTCATATAATATAATTATTATTGCAGTGATTGCTATCAATACTCAAATTATCTGTAATTTCTTTTATTGTTGCTTTAACTCTCTACTGGCATATCTTCTTAATACCTAATGCAGCCAAAACTTGTTATTCTCAAAAAAGTAGGTAATATTAATTAATGTTTTATGAATGTGTGATCTTAAATATGTTTACTTTGTGAATTTGTGAGTGTTGTGTGTGTTTTATTACAGTTATTGATCTAAAAAAAATGTATAAAGCGTATTTCAATATACATTATTCTATGGCTATCGCCGTATGACAATATTTGTATTTACTTATTTTAAAAATTTAGAAGCTATTATTTTGGATTTTAAATAAAGAGCTATAGGATAGTGGACAGTGGTTGGTTTTATTTCATTTAAACCTTTAGAGAACTTTGCTGGGATAGAATCTGGATTGAATATAATAAAAAAGATTTATGATACATTTCGTTTATTTGAGTAGGGTTCGTACCGGTGCTTGGCGGAATTGGAGGGCGCGGCGTCGGCGAAAGCGCCTTCGCCCCACACGCTTAACGTGCCGCTTTCGCCACCCGTCACCAGCATGCCACTCTGGAACAAGTTGCGAATATAATAGTGTACCTAAACCGATCATCATTTGTAATATCCGTTGTGGGACTTAGTTCTTCTCTAGTTTACTGTAAGGTTGTGCCATAATACTAATATTATTTGAATGTGGAATGATCTCCCAGTTTCTTTTGGACTATTATGGTGCTTTCGATCGTCACAAAACCAACAGTTACTTTGTATGGCATCATAGCCAGTCCAGCGTACTTGTACTATTTGAGGTCAGTGCTTGGGATCCTTCAAGAGGATTACAGGTGTTGCTGATGTCCTTAAGCAGCAGTAGCCACTTCCATTCAGGTGGCCTGCTGGCCTGTTTAATGTAACTTGGTTAGTGGGTAATATATATGTTTGGGGGTCTTGCTGCACCACGTCCGTAGGCTATACCCTAGGGACCCTACACGTGACCCCCGGGTGGTGCGAAGAGTGCAGCCGAAATTGCTTGGTGGTAGGGCCTCGGCCCGCATGGCTAGCGACCACCCACGGAGATGAGTCTGCATGGCGCTAAGCAGCCCCTGGGCTGTGTTCCGTCAGAGTACTCCGTGAGCCATTCCCCCTTTGTCCGAGTGCTATTATATTGGTATTCTGCAGGTCCCAGTTTTGTGTTGGACATGTTAGAGGGTTGGGCGTGACAGGTTGGCGCGGGGGCCAGGGAGACCCGATGAAACGGCTCGTCGCTGGCCGCCCGCCGGTTAGTAGGGGACCCGAACCCGGGCATCGCTTTTAATCTCCGGCCCGGGAGGCTGTCCCGCCAACTGTGCGAAAAATCCTGAATATGTCTGTCGTGCCGGGGTAGGAGACCGGAGTGGACCCGGCAGGTATATTCAGGGGGGATCGGGGGCCCTTCCGTCCCCCGTGCCAACTTTTCACATAACCCATCTCTCTGCAGCGTTCAGAAGCAAAACGACCTTGCCCTGCTGGATACCGATGTTTTGGCACTCCTCTACATCCCCAAATTTAATATTATCACAAATGGCAAGGAAAAATAAAAGTAAGGTTCTCTCAGCGGCACCCCTTTCCACACTTCGAGTGGACTTTTGTAATATCAGGGGTCTACACTCCAATCTGAATGCCGTACATCACCACCTAGAGACGGCGAAGCCCGTCTTACTTTTCCTGACGGAAACACAGATATCACCTCCGGCTGACACTTCGTATCTTCACTATCCTGGATACAAATTGGAACACAGGTTTTTACCTCGCGCTGGTGTGTGCCTATTCGTCAGAGGTGATATCTGCTGTCGACGTCTTAATGCCATAGAACTAAGTGACGAATCTGTGGTATGGGTGTGCGTAGAACAGGGGGGTCTATCCCGTGTCTACGCATGCCTATACAACAACCGTCACGGCGTAGGTGAGACAAATCGGTTTTTCGAGCACATACAATGCGCTACCGACAAAGTCTTTGAGCGGTATCCTCCGGCCGAGTTGGTAGTCCTAGGAGACTTTAACGGTCACCACACCGAGTGGCTAGGGTCAAGCCGTCCTACTAACCCGGCCGGGAGGTCCACCCATGAATTTTCTCTGGCCCATGGTCTCACGCAACTGGTGTCAGAACCCACCTACTTACCGGATGTTGTGGGCCGTGAACCCTCTTTATTAGACCTTCTGCTCACCACCCACCCAGACGGTTATCAGGTGTCCGTCGATGCCCCTCTTGGGACATCAGACCACTGCCTTGTCCGTTCTGAGAAGCCTCTTGCTATACCCGAACGGGCTCGCCCCAATGGGTCACGCAAGGTATGGCATTATGGTTCAGCAGACTGGGATGGATTGCGAGAATTCTTCGCGTCGTACCCGTGGATACAGCTTTGCTTCTCCTCAAATGACACCAACATCTGTGCTGCTGCTGTAGCTGACGTCATACTGCAGGGAATGGAGTGTTTTATTCCGTCCTCTGTAGTCCGTCTCGGCGGCAAGAGTCAGCCCTGGTATGACAGGCCTAGTGCTGAGGCAACTCGCCTCAAGCAGAATGCTTTTCGTGCCTGGACAGTGGCTCGGGCCCAGAAGGACCCTAACACCCACATTTTGAGGAAAAAGTACAACGCTGTATCGAGGTCTACAAAGAGGGTGATGGCCAGAGCAAAATTTAAATTCATCGGCGGAATTGGAGAGAATCTAATCAGCTACCCCTCTGGGAGCCGTGCTTTTTGGTCTCTCTCCAAAGCTGTTAAGGGGAACTTTTGTCGGACCACCTTTCCACCTTTGCGCAAGCCGGATGACCAATTAGCCCACACAGCAAAAGAGAAAGCTCTTGGGAAATCTCTTTGCTCATAACTCAACTCTGGATGATGGGGGAGCTGCACCGCCTACCATCTCACGGTGTGAGGGCATCATGCCCGAGGTTCGTTTCACCCAAAAAATCATAAGACGTGTGCTTCTCTCCCTAGACATCCGGAAGTCCAGTGGACCTGATGGCATTCCGGCTATTGTTCTCAAAAAGTGTGCTCCCGAGTTGTCTCCCGTGTTAATGCGCCTATTCAAGCTTTCCTACACCTCTGGAATGGTGCCGTCTTCGTGGAAGCTAGCCCTTGTGCATCCGATACCCAAGAAGGGTGATAATTCAGACCCATCAAATTACAGGCCTATAGCGGTAACCTCCTTGCTCTCTAAGGTGATGGAGCGGGTTATCAATATCCAGCTCCTCGGATACCTAGAGGACCACCAGCTGATCAGTGACCGTCAATATGGCTTTCGCCATGGTCGCTCAGCTGGTGACCTTCTCGTGTACCTAACACACCGGTGGGCTGAGGCCGTCGAGAGCAAGGGGGAGGCTCTGGCTGTCAGTCTTGACATAGCCAAGGCATTTGATCGGGTCTGGCACAGGGCACTGCTAACAAAACTCCCGAAGTACGGTATCCCCGAGGGGCTCTGCAATTGGGTATCCAGCTTTCTGTCTGGACGGAGCATCCAAGTCGTTGTCGACGGATGCTGCTCCGATACCAAGACCATTAATGCTGGAGTACCCCAAGGTTCAGTGCTATCTCCCACGCTGTTTCTTCTGCATATCAATGATATGCTGAATATTCCCAGTATTCACTGCTATGCAGATGACAGTACTGGAGATGCTCGTTATACTGGACGTGCGAATACCCCTCGTTCCGTGGTGTCGGAAAGCCGAATAAGACTTGTGTCAGAGAGAACACTCCTTGGAGCAAGTTGCTCACTGGGGCAGACTGAACCTGGTGGAATTCAACCCCTCAAAGACAGGTCTGCGCATTTTCTGCCAAAAAAGATCCTTTTGTCATGGTGCCGCAGTTCCACGGAACACCCCTTTCCATCTCAAATAGTATCGGGATCCTTGGTGTCGACATATCGGATAGCGTGCGATTCCGGAGTCACCTAGAAGGTAAAGCCAAACTGGCTTCGAAAAAGCTTGGAGTGCTTAACCGGTCCAAGCGATACTTCACCCCAGGGCAGCGCCTGCTGCTGTACAAGGCGCAGGTGCGGCCTCATATGGAGTATTGTTCCCATCTTTTCGGCGGCGAAACTGCCGACCTGCTTAATCCTCTGGACTCCATACAGAGACGTGCCGTTCGAATTGTCGACGATCCCATACAAACAAGCAAATTAGAACCACTGGCTAACCGAAGGGAATTCGGCTCCCTGTGTGTGTTCTACCGGCTGTACAATGGGGAGTGTTCCGAGGAACTTTTCGATCTGGTGCCAACAGCACAATTCCGCCATCGCACCACCCGCCGTGGGCTGGGTACTCATCCCCACTACGTAGACCCTCTGTTGGTCACCACGCAAAGGTTTGAAAGAACGTTTCTCGCTCGTACGATTAGTATGTGGAATGAGCTCCCAGCCACAGTGTCTGCCGGATAACATAAAAAAAAACAAAAAAAAAAAAATATCCAGTGGTTTGAAGTTTAAGATAACTTCAGAGAGCGTCGGTGCCCGGGCGGTTGAGTAAGCGAGAGGTACCGGGTTCGAATTCCGCTGCCACCATGTACCAATGAGTCTTTTTAGACTTATATACATTAGTTGAATTCTAACCGATGCTCTTACAGTAAGGGAAAAAATCATGATGAAACCTGCAAATTCAGGCAACTGAATCCCCTGCTAGCAGGGTCACGAAGGTCAGATGGTAGTCGCTCCACTGTAATTACGTGATCGCCAAATCCTGGATCATGGTCAATGCAGACCCCGGCCCTCGTGCTCGAGGGCACAACAGAGACATTAACACCAAGATAATGATTATATTAGAGGTTCAAGATAAATAGTATGTAGTTACTCACATTTTCATCATACCAGGAACACCTAACAATTTGCTTATTTTCATTAAAATTTGTACAGGGCATCAATTTCTTTTCTGTTACTGTAACCGACCGCAATATTTCCCTGAAAACAAGCATAAATTGGCAATGTAAAATGTAATCATTATTAGACTATACATATTATGCTCATTAATGTTTGGCAATTATTTTAAATGGTTTCATTTTTAATTTTTAAATGAACTTGCAAAACATTTCATAAACAAGTTATACTAACCCATTTCCGCCATTGCTGCCTGCTAGTAGCACTAAACTTCCATCTTTGGGGCTGAATAGATTTACTAAATAGCAGTCATCGCCTTTACTCCTCTGTTGAACAAAGTATAATGTAAATAAATACACACTAAACTAACATTAAAACTGTAAGACCTTATAATCTCATGAATGCAATAAATATATTGACTATTGAAATATTACAGTATTAGGAGAATGTTTTAAGAATGGTAATTAACACTAATGGTCCACACACATGCTGCGTGGAGCGGCAAGAGTGAGTACTTTATATGAGTTTGTATGGAACTAGACTAACTTCAACAGCTAGTTGGGCACGCCAAATCCGTACAAAATCCATTAAAGTGCCACATCGCACATTGCATTTGGGCTATAAATATTACTATTGCTATTTATTATACACTAGCAGCTGTAAGCAAGTATATCACAATATATTAATATTGAAGGATTCTCACCCGTATACTTCTTGCTACTTTGTCTCTAGTGTATGTTTTAATAAGGTCTCCAGAACCAGTGTCCCATAGTTGCAAGTCATTAGACTGTGTGATGCAAGCAACATGTGACTCGCCTGTCCATGTCACTTGTTCAACAGAATTCTCCACATTGAGGGAGTATGTCAAAGCGTCATCTTCTGTTGGCTCCATTATGTTATAAACATTTAAAAGGCCATCCAAAGAGCCAGAAGCGATTATTTCTGTTCGCTGTTTGTGAAATTTCACCTGCAATTGGGTAAGATGAATAATATTTATATACAAGGCATTTCATCAAGTACAAATGGTGTAGATTATGCAGATTAACTGGCACTATGAATATTACCTGTGTGATATCATCTGTATGAGAATTCCAATACCCGCCCAGAGGTACAGGCTGTCTCTGATCCCAGAACACTAAGTAAGCATCGTCCTCCACTAATTGGCTGCCTGCACAAAGGATCGTACCTAGGTGAGAGACATCCATGCACTCAAATGGCCTTAGGATCTGTTCATCTGGATCTGAAAATGTTTGAATACTTAATTTAAGCACTTTTTCTTTTTTTTGCAATATACTAGCCAGGCAAATGTTTATATCAAGATAATGCTGTTTGTCTGAGTAAACTTACGTACCCTTGTACTCAAGAGCGCAGAGTCCACTCGTTCTTGTGTCCCACAAACGAACCAAGCCATCCAGGCCAGCTGAGTACAGCAGGTGATCCTCATTCGGGCAGAACACCACCTCCGTTAAGCCTTTCTGGTGTCCACTCAGCCGACACACGCGCCGTAGCGACGAATTGGTAAATTCAAACACCTCTATACCATTGTCTGACAGGCCGGCGGCAAACTTTTTCGACCTGCAAGACCGTTGAAAGTAGGAAATCAAAAAAGATTATGGTAATACAGAGACTTGACGATATGTATGCTCTACATTATGTTACGCACAGTACAGTAACTAGAGCACCTTACTTACCTGCTCCCACATAATTTGTTTATGTACGACTTTTTTTGGGAAACATTTACTTCTGTAATTAAAGTAAATTTTTGATTAAATTGGTTTTCTAATTCTTGTGAAATCACTGTGTCCTTATCTATTTCTTCATTGTCTATTATATCAGCCATTTCCATTAATTAAAATATGCTTTGAATAATAATTATTTATATTTACAAAAATAAACACGAAATTATAGCACGTGTATGGCTCGACCAAAGAAAACTTTGTTGTTCAGTGTTGCCAGGCCAGACCCGGAACACTTGCCTTAAAATTGCCTTTTTCGACACAAAATCGCCCATATTAATGTTTTTAAAAAAACTTACTCATTTACTCAAAACACGTTAAACAATAACGATTTATTTATCGGGTCTTGAAAGTGGTAAGTGGCTTAAACAGTTTGTGAGATAGATAGATAGCCGAAGTGGCCGTTGATTAACGTAAAGGTGAACAATGCGACATGGATAATAAAGAATGTGATTATGTGACTGAAAAAGAAAGTAACATGTCCATATTGTAAAATTAGAATAATAATGTTTCGAAAAAAGACCTAGTGCCCTCCTTCATGGAAGTATGATTCTTGACAAATGTCCGCATTTGACATAGTAGACGTTGACACCAAACTTAGACAGTAAAAACCGACTAATTCTAAATGGTCAACAATAACGAAGACGGCGTTTTAAAGTTATAGACTACTGAAAAGCTTTGGGTTATATTTCTTCTATATAGTTTATTATAGCCAGTAAAATAAATTTAGTAAGTATACTCATATTTCCGCAATTTGTCAAAGTAACCTAAAGTCGTGGTACCCTCATACCTTGACACCCTTTGCACCTAGAACAAATCTGAATTTTTCGAAAATTCCCGATTTTAAAGAAATTTTGTCTAAGGCATTTAAAGCATCCTACGTGAGGATATTTCCAACGTAATTACCAAGTAGAAAAACAAAAATTTCGCCAAAAGTGACTATTTTTCCAAAATTTACCGGTTTTAAGACCTTTCTGCCCTTTTAATCCAAAAATTGCCCATGGTGTGGGTAATTGCCTACGGTCTGGCATCACCGTTGTTTTTTGACACTTCTTTTTCCATTTTTTTTTCCATGGCCTGGTATAGCACATATTGTGAACATAAAAAACCGTCTTGATTGTCGAGCATGAACATAAAACCGGTAAACAACCGAAACTACCTCGTCTTGTCGAGTTCTATCGCCCTTCTCTATTTGGCGCGATATACAAAAAAGAATATTTTTGTGATTGTAAACCTAATTTTTTGTGGTTTTGTTGGGCCAGACGGCAGGATAGTGAGAGCAAAAAAATATAAAACTAACAGAAGGTCCACTTCCGTCGTCTTCGAAATTTATTACCTAAAGTTGCTGACTCACTAGGGTTGCTACTGTATTTATTCTGAATTTTGAAAAGTGTATTTAAAAGATCGAATAGAATTTTAAAGATCGTTCACAATAACATGTCCCTTGCAAAGGACCAATATCTAATCCTTGCCACAATGTGATCATAATTGCTTCCCAAGCTGTTCAGATTGTGCTTAAGTGTATTAGATTTTCCATACCAGCTTCAGACATTATGCCTTTAGTACGCGTAACTACTGATTATATCATCAGATCCTGAGAATAACCATTCCCTGGGATTTGACCTACTTCCCGGTAATCAATTGAATTGAAAATTTCATACACATGTAAATTGATGAAAATGCAATATTATGGTATTAGTCTTATTAGATGGAGAAGGAAGGTGGTCAGCGATTTTTTTTATATTAGACTAGACAAGCATTTCCGACTAGAAACCATTACTATTTCTTATTCTGTTAAAAACTGTCACGTGGTGCCTGTAGCTGTTAAACTAGTCCTAGGGTCTCTAGCCCACTCACTATGGGCCTTATAAGAAAGCTCACTGTTACCCAAAGGGCAATGGAAAGAGCTATGCTCGGAGTTTCTTTGCGCGATCGAGTCAGAAATGAGGAGGCTCTAAGGATTGCCAGACTGAAGTGGCAGTGGGCAGGGCACATAGCTCGAAGAACAGATGGCCGATGGGGCAGTAAAGTTCTCGAGTGGCGACCACGTACCGGTAGACGCAGCGTGGGTAGGCCTCCTACAAGGTGGACCGACGACCTGGTAAGGATCGCAGGTACCAGCTGGATGCGGAAAGCACAGGACCGGTCTTTGTGGAGATCTCTGTGGGAGGCCTATGCCCAGCAGTGGGCGTCTTCTGGCTGATATGATGAGGGTCTCTAGCGGAAGACCTTGGTCAACCTCGCTGTACCATCGGCATTAGAACTCGTAGCGGTGCTGAAGTTCGACTAGCCTCAAAGTCTGAAATAGTCACCCATCAGTTCTTGGACTCTGCATGCGGACTTGGACTCTGCGGATGTTATTAAGTTATCTTAGTTACGTACAAGTACTTTTATTTTATCAATAATAATGTCGTTTAATTAAATAATATTAAATTTAAGTCGAAACTACAACGAATTCTCGCGTTAACAATCGCGACCGAGCACTGCTTGAAACTGCTTGAGAATGCCTGTAAACGTAACGTCAATGTGTGCGTGATGGAAATGGCGCATTGTTTCCAGAGGACCTTCTGCTTGGCGCGGGCCGTTCTTTATTTTGTGGTGAGAGATCTTATGTCCACCACCTTGCATTTTTGAAACAAAGCAAACCGCTTGGAACAGGTGTTCCTGGGGGTGATCTGAGTTGATTTAGCCCGGTTGTCATGTGGTTCCCCCCCGCAGGTGCGCTGGGGAGAGGGGGGAAAGGTACGTCCGGCACGTTTCACTCTTAAGCTTTATATCTGCATACATTTAAACATTATATCAAGTTTTGTGGCATTTTCTTATAATTCGAGGACGAGGAATTCATTTCTGTAAAGTTTTCACTCCCACTTACAAAAAAACGTGGTTAATTATAAATCTAAAATTTTGAATTTTTAATCTTAGAACTTTATTTTTTCGACGTGGCTCCCCAAAATCAAAACTGTAAGGATTTGCTCTAGAAAAAAAAAACTTGTAAATAGCCCAGCTATCCTGCTATACGGAATAATAAACTTGTCAAACATTTTTGTCTAAAAACGGTGTCAAAAAAAATGTTTTGTGTCGCGTGGCGGATCTGCATAGTAAGAGAAGAGCGGTATGCATTACCCTTTTTGTTATGTTTAGATAAGTATGCCTATTTATACCTAGTTATTCTATATAAATGATTAATGTTACAAAAAATTTGTTTCTGGAGGATCTTTTTAAGGGTCCGTCAGCTTAAATTTGGTGCAAGACACCCTTAATATAATGGGCTTGGGGTAATTTCCGAAACTTTTTAACCAAAAGGTCCAAGCAAGGTCTTGGTAAGGCTGAATCATTTTCGAAAATTATTTTATTGGAAACTAGCCGTTCTCAGCGGCTTTCACCTACTTAATCGAACGCCACGTTTTCCATGTAAATTAAATAAATATATTTTTAAATCGGTCCAGTATCTTTTGAAGATTTAAGTTTATTTATTACAAACTAAAATACAACTCTTTTCTCTGTCGAATATTAGTACCTACATAAAGACAGGAAGCTTGAATATAGGATACTTTAGTAGGTACCTAGTCCCAGAGTCCCACCGCCACCACAGAATACATGAATGTTAACCCGCGTGCATTTCGAATCGACCTGACCGCCGCGAAAACATGATTCATTCGACAGAAAAATAAAACCAATATCATCCACTTAATTGTTGTTTTAATTGGAATACGATTGGAACGGGATAATAATACACAAGTGCGTAGGTAAATTTTATTTGACGTTTCGATTTCGAACATTTTTTAGGTATACCAAACATTTATTTTATTCACTTAAGGAAAGCCGTTTTTACAATAAAATTTCGTATCACATCGCATAAATAACAGCCAACAAGACCCCACACTCGCATCGACTCATCGCGTAAACTTGTACCCCCTCTTCTTGGTCTGGTGCCTCGGCCCCGCGCGCTCGATGTCTCCGGCGACGAGCCGCGCCGCGAGCGCGCGCGCCGGCAGCGGGCCCGCGCCCTCCAGCGAGCCCGCCGCTATGCCGAACGCCCAGCGGACGTGGTGATCCATTTGGATGTGGTCTGGCCATCAAGAATACAAAATAGTTCCGTTCTATGGGTCTGGCGCGACATATATTCCTCTAATAGAGATGCTCAACAAACAAGTACCAGGGAGGAGATTAAAACTACAAAAGTAAATATACGAGCACGTGTTCGTAATATCCCATCCCTTGGTCACTTAGGCAGCTTGCCAACATTGGTGGCTATAATATCCTATTCGCCAAAAGATAAGGTAAACTGCCAAAGAAATAAAGATTTAAAGGTACCACGCACTACCACTGCACTCAGCGGAATTACACTGCACAGCAGAACGTACGCTGTAGAATGACATAAGTAGTTCCACGTGTCGATGTCACTAAATCCCTAACAACAGTTCGATACTCACCGATAGCTGGGTCGACGATGGCGAAGGCCCGCTTGAGCTCCTCCACGGTGACTACCGCGCCGCCCGCGCCCCCCGCTCCGCGGAGCGCCGCCAACACCTCGCGTATGTACCGCCGCTGCGACGCGCGCCGCTGCCGGTACAGCTCGCGCGACAGCTCCGAGCGCTCGAAGCCCTCCTCGTTCTATAAGCGAATGTACTGTCACTGGCGCCGCTGCCGGTACATACAGCGAGCGCGGCAACTCTGAGCGCTCGAATGCACTGTAATTTATAAACTTACTTCCTGAAACAGTTTGTCGAGGTTCACATCGTTGAAATTGGTTTTCAGCTTCAGTTGCTTCCTCACGATATCGCTCAGGTTTTTGACTTCCACCTCGCTTTTCAGTGGAAACACCGCTTTTACGATCTTCTCGAACTCCTCTAACGTTATCGTCTGCGAAGAAGTAACAATGAATAATTTTAAGTAAGAGAAGAGGTTTAAGTTTTATGGAGTCAAAGCAGACATTCAAGATCAGTTGTTTCCTACTCCTAACTTTTACAACGACAATATTAGCTTGTCTTCGGGCGTGACTGTGTGTTAAATCGAGTATCTTGTAGACGAGATGAAAGTAAAGGTTTGGGTCGCTGCTGTAGACCTGGGCTAAACAAAAGTGGGGGATGAAGAGGTGCAGCAAACAACACCAACACTCCAGTGTCTACCTGGCAAATCCGTCGAATCGAATCACCGCCGGTGGCTCTGTCGGGCGCGCGCACATCTCCGCCCACCTCCACCCAGGGTCCTATCGACCTCTCGATCATACGGACCCCGGCAGACCTAAGGGTGATGCGCACTCTTACTTGCCGGTGACTCCTGCTGCTGCCCGGTGCGCCCGTGGCGTGCGCACATCTTGACACCCTGCAACACTCGATCAGTCCGCCTGAAAAGCACCTGTCCATCCTTAGCGTGCGCCACGCAGCGGTCCCTGAGCGTCCGCCAGCCGTCGCGCAGGCGCTGATGCGCACGATTAACGTCTAATCAGCTATTCTCAACGAGCAGCAGCAATCCTCCAGAATTCCCCCCTTCCCCCTTCCTCCCCAGCACGCCAGCCGCCCCTCGACCATCTGTGAGTGCGGTGTGATCCCTAAAAAACAGCGTCATAAGCACTCCATCATCTGCAAAGCACCTGTCCATCCTTAGCTTGTGCCACGCAGCGGTCCCTGAGCGCTCGCCAGCCGTCCCTCAGGCGCTGGTGCAGTCGCGGGTCGCGGCGGCCGCGCAGCGCGCCCCAGAACACGCGCACCTGCGGCTCGTCCAGCATCTGCTCCGCGCCCGCGCACAGGTTGTACGCCCATTCGGCGCGGACGGACGCCTGGCCGTATCTGATATAGTATGGTGAAAAGGTAAACAAAGAAATTTTATTTACTGAGATTTCGTAAATAAAGATCTAAAAGACCTGGACTTGGATCCTTTAACGACCCAGGATATAGTATCCTGGCGAAAGGCGATTGGGAGAGCCTACCCCAACTAAAAATGGGAAGGCCGGAGAGAGAAGAGAAGAGACCCACTAAACTTATTACTTTTACTGTCGTTTTTCCGATTCCTTCAGATTTGCCCTGAAATCTATCTTATCATAAAAGAGGAGCGCAACTCTAATAAATTTAGGGCCTCCACATTGAAAGAATAAACCCTTGTAGAAAGTTAGAGACAGCTGGATGGAGACTGGAGGATGCTCGAGTTATTGTTGCGTTAAACCCAACAAGATATAGGTAGGATACATTACCCTATTCGGACCACCCGAAGTGCAAATTACCCGTTTTGTTACAATGTTATGTAGGAATCGCCTTGCATTACAGCTGCATAGGCCAGCTCTGCCTCCGCTCCCCTTAAATTGCTCCCTGTCCTGATGTCCTGCAAGACAGTGGCCGCTTTCCATCAAGCTTACCGGCTGACCGTGTGCCTCCCTAGGCAATAACAAAAAAGACCTTCATCGTGCCAAGTCACATAATCCTCACCTATCCTCAAAGTATTTGGTGACGTAATCCTGCATGGGCATGTCAGGATCGTGCTGCAGCTTTCCCTGCCAGATGTCATTGATGATGACGCTGACCTCCCGCCGCGAGAGCCGTAAGTTACGGACCTTGCCCTCGTAGCGGAGATATGGTGGTATTGATGGGTCCATGCCCTGGAATATGGACGAATATATGGATTCACCTTGTCTGCCATATCCTGGTCACGATCATATTGACGTTATGATGATTATTATGTAGATGTACCTATAGATTATGTGTTGTTGTCATCGATTGCATCCAGATTTCACCCGCAATAACACTCATCCAACCAGTTTAGACTTTAGACTGTCTCTGTTCGTACGCGTGTCCATAGTGATGCTAGCTCATTTTCCTGGTGGTAGTTAGGATGTTGTGCTGCCTTCCGAATACTGCTGGACTTAGGCCTCTCCCCATAAGTGCTTTCTACGCCGTGCCTGCAGCTTGCAAAAGCCACTGCAACGCCTGTGTAGCAGTATCTATAAACCCTGAACGCAACGTAGGCTGGCCCGTTTGAGACGGGTGGACGACGTCTATGAGACTCACATGTCGACCTGTGGGGGACACGGGGACGTACAACGTAAATCAGCGGAGAAAGCTCAAGGAGAAAGTATATGGTCGATAGTTGACGTCCTGTATTCAGCTGCAGGATCAGCTACAGGATAATATGACGAAAGAAGGTGGTGTGATGTCATAGTAAAAAGGTGGTTTCGGTGGTGTTCCAACAAAATCTTAAGATTCTCTTACGAGTCCATCAAAGTGCTCCAAGTGGTCGCTCTCAGCTGCCGGGCCTAGTTCCTTGAGGAGCACCCTGAGCGTGTCGCGGCTACTCAGCCCGCTGGCTAGCTGGTGCCAGCGGTCCCAGCCGCCGCCTAGAGAGGCAAGATACATGTTCTTTGTAAATTAATTTAATGACATTTAAATTTAACATTATTTGTTGATGGAAGATTTTATTATCTAATAAAAAATTAAAGGTTCATCATCATCACAGCCCATAACAGTCCACTGCAGGACTTTGGTCCTCTCCCAATTAAAGGTTAATTTATTATAATTATATGTACGCCTCAGCATGCGGGTAAAGGACGGAGAAACAATTGAAGATGTAATCTCTTTCAAATAAAATTCTTAAATCTTTGAATCCAACTAGACGCCATTCCAAAACGTAGAGTACTAAGGTATTATACAAGTTGATTTAAGTTTGATTTTAAAACTTTTTGTATTACGTTTATAAAACCTAATGCTTGTGCAGATCGTTTAACTATCTTAATAATTGATTGATTAAGAGATGGAAGGAAAAGGAATTATTACCTACCAGGACAAGTTGTTATAGCCATAGGAGATCTAAGTACCTACGTCTGATAAATCATTGAATGTTGTGTGCAAAGATAATGGGCGTTGTAGAATTTACAGCACTTAGCGTGAAAGGTATGAAATCGCTAAGAGAGCCAACGGTTTACGTCGCAGAATGCTTAAGAACAGGGTGATGATGATGAAGAACAGGAAATCAAACCCTAGCAGAACCCTGGACGGGCCGTAAGAGTTGACAAAGTAGACCTAAGCGCCGTCCAATGCAATCACTTGCCAACTTGTGTCTTCCTTCGTCTCCTCATCATCCGAGCGGCCAATCCACCGGGATCATCTCAACTCGTATATTCGACTGACTTTCCTAATACAGCTTACGCCTCACAGTCATCGTATTCTCGACCATCAACCTAGATGACAAAGTTCAGATTTGTAGGTACCTACCAATGAAATCTGCGCACAGCTCCCACTGCGGCCGCGGGGTGCCTGCGCGCTCCAGCTCGTGGCAACGATCTTTGGTTTCCGACAACTCTTCCTCGAGGCTCTTGATGCATGCTGCAATATACTTACAACATTAAAATTAATTAGACGACTTCGTCCGCGTTAATTGACCATAAAAAGTAAGAAACACCGGTTTTAGTAGTGGTTTTCGGTGTTCATTAAATTTAATTACTGTTTTCTATCTGGCATAAACCGGAATGCTCATGAATAATCTAACAGACATGATGATGCCGGAAAAACCCCAATTACATATTGAAATATTTTCTAAACTACATCAACCAAGTTTAGTTAAACAAACTAGAAGAACCTCTTGGCTCATAAACTGACTTCCGAATGAAAGAACCACACCGAAAGTCCAGCCGTTAGGGAGATACGATGCGACAGACAAACACACAGTTGCCTACACTACTTGGGGATTAAATACAACGTTAAGTAGGCGTTAACGCGTCATTTAAAAATCCTAAATTTTGTGAATCCAATGTAGTAACCAACCTTTTTATCCAGCCTAGCTAGCCAAAGGACGCAGGGGACCTTCCTACAAGTCCGCAGTCAGAAAGCTTCGTCATATAGCCAAAACATACCAGCAACTCTCTTATGAGTCTCCTGCAGCGTTTGGTGTTCTGCTTTCAACGCCGATAAACCAGTGACGGCGTCGTGGTGGCTCGCCACTAGGGCGTCATGCTCCCGCTGAGGGACAGTCTCCGAATACTCCTCCGCCATCTTCTTCAGCTCGCTCTGGGTCTGGGATAGTTGCTTCCTGAAATTCGACGTTCACGGCGGGATATTTTAGGATTCCGAACGAAAATTGTAAAATTAACCCTATTATGGTCTCCCTGAGGTGTCTGCCGTCGGACTGTCACAGTCGAATATCTCACTACTAGCGATATAAGATTTAGCATACATTTATTATGCTACAATCCTAAAACTCAAATCAACTCGAGCAACTTGAGACGGCATTCTCATGACTTAAGAAGCTGTGAAGTTTACGGTCAGAGTGGTTAAGCTTGCGGGCAGTTGATTATGACTTCTGCTGACGTAGTTCGGGTAAAAAGCTGTACTCGTCTTCAAAGCTGCGTTGCCATGCAACTATATACGACCGGCCACACAGAAAAGATGTAAGACACAGACACGGCGCCCGTCCAATTTACATACATAACGCCTGTGTCCCACAGGTGGGATAGGCAGAGATTATGGACCGCCACTTTGCTCACTTTGATACAACTCCCTAGCCCGCGTTCGTGCGTCTTTTCTGTATGTTTTAAAAAGTCACGTCCGAGTCCCGTCTGTGTCCTGTCTTCGTCTTACGTCTTTTCCGTCTGGCCGGCACCTAACAGATGGAAGGTGCCTAAATTACTGCACTGTCTTCTTTATCTACTAAACCGGATCACAGAGCATTGTTGTTTCTCAATCTTGTTGCGATGAGATGCTTTTAGTTTCGACAATCCGGCCACTGGTGAATATAGGTACCTACATGAAACAGTAGGTACAAACTTACAAACACTCTTGCTGCCCAAACAAGAGTGCAGTTGTGGAATCGAGTTTCGGGCGCTTCTTACCTGCACCTGTCCAGAGCGATCCTTAAAATTACAGGATCGCCGTGCGAATCCGTCATGACATCCGAGCTGCCGTCAAGCTCCTTCAGCCTCATTTGAAGGTTTAGGTTCTCGAAGAACAGCGTGTAGCGCGCATCGCGCTCCTTCATCAGTGCGAGGTAGTCGGAGAAATTCTCGTGTTTCGACTAGATAAAATTCAATAAATAAATAAATAAACTTCAATTTGTGCAGATAAAGTGTAGAATATCGTGATAGTCATGTTTAATCGGCTGAATAACAGCTGGGTGTATAACCTGCCATCGATTTGCAGACGTCGTACTCTGGTGTTTGTCTTTCATTTGCACTTAGAATTGTCATCATCATCTTGGCGTTACTATCCCTGTTGTGCGAGAAAATCGCGCGCGAGTACTCGGCGTCTGCCTTGAACATGATCCTGACTAGAATTTGGCAGATCCGGTAATTAAAGTGGAGCGACTGCCATCGACACCGTGACCCTGTTAACAGGGGAGCCTGACTAGATTGCATTATGGTTACACATTCAATCGTCACTGTTCAACTAATGTAGAACCTACACAACTCAGAAAAAGTCATTGGTACATGGCGGCACTGGGGATCAAACACAAACTCAAAAAATAACATTGTGGTGCTATTTTAACAGATGTTGAAATACGTCATCAAAACGAGTCAAGTAGGTCAAATCAATCAAACGGCTGAATAACGGTTTGGTGTAACTATACATTGATTTAAATAGGCAATGCTGTCGATTAAAATATGTCGTCCTGGGTGTTTTCCTTTCATTTGCACTTACTTGCCTAATTAAACGACGAATTTTGTGCGATGGAGAGAGCGATGCTTGAAGTTTTCAATATGGAGTTCTTCAAGATAGGGGTGAAAAGGTTTTTACGGAGTCGGCAACGCGTAGATGATGCCGCTGGTATAGCAAACGTCCATAGGCTGCGGTGACTGTGTACCATCAGGCATGCCGTTGCCATCTTAGTAGTATAAAAAAAAGTTTATCTACGTGATGGATCAGAAATGAAGATATCATAGCATAGGTTCCAGAGACGCATAACTGAAGTGGCAGACACTGGAAATGGGCCGGCCACGTGGCTTGCAGAACCGATAGGGTTGTAGGGCTTCCGAGTGGGGACCATATAGGTACCTAACGGAAAGCGCAGCGTTGTAAGGCTTGCCACGAGATGGACGGACGACTTCGTAAATGTCGTAGGGATGATTGATGCAGGGATAGACTGCCGGTGTGGGGTAGGCCTAAGTTGGGTAATGGATGTCCAACGGATCATTCTCACAAGTTCGTCCAGTCAAATTTGTCCCAGCAGAACACATAATTTTTATTTAATCACTTTAATACTAATACTAACCTACCGTTCTGACATATCTTACCCTATATACCTACTGAGGATATCTTTTTATTTATTATCCCATATTGTTCACAGCGGCGTGGCAGGGTCGTTATCGCAGCGCGTGGAGGCGCCGGCCCTGCGGGTCAGGGCCTGGCCGGCTGCGGGCTGTGGCAATGATAGCAAACACTACACAAGGACAGAACATCACGACCAGAACACAATGAAACAAACCAACTTTCTGTATACATGTATAGAGGATATAATTCGATTTCAATACGTAACATAAGCTAACATAAATTAAACAATAACAACATTATAAATCCACCAACACCCACTTTTAGTAAGTATACAGTACATAACAAACTATTCAAATATGTACCTTATTAATATTTGTCTCTAACTTTGATATTTCGAAATTTAATCTCATGTTTTCTTCCTTCAACTTATCATTTTCAGATATTAACATTTTAATTTTTTTATCATATTGGTTCTTTCGTTTTGTTATACCGAAAACACTCTGAAAACAAATTTAACAATTTATATATAAATATTTTCAATTTCTTAAATTTTTTCAAATCTTTTATATTTAAAATTTTGTTATCTCAGATAATTCAGACTTTTAATTTAAAATAACATCTAACTAATGGCACGGCTTTGAATTACACTTCATGTGTTTCCCTGGCGTACAGGGACACAGCTTTCCCTTACTTTCCTTAGACTGGTAATTAAAATACAATTTGAAATTAAATTACCAATAAAATCAACCTCACTTAAACATAATTTAGCACAATATCTTAGGTAAACTGATTAAAATTTGTGACAATCAGATCTATACAAACTCAAGCTGCACAATCTGATATTATAAAAACTTTTGTTTTTCACACCAACTAAGTACTTCCATCCGAATTCGGGAGATGTCAGCAGCATATGTACGGCAACAGCCGCCCACATACTTAACTCCTAGGTCCAACCACTCGGGCACAAATATCTCTAGTCCCTCACACTGGTCTTGATCTATCCACCCTATCTCTGGGTTATATTTCTCACCAGAATTTGGATAAGTCACAAAGGGAATAGGTGCTTCTTTTCGGTCATCATTGATACCTTTAAACAGTTGAGCCACAATTTTAGGAGAGCAGCAATTTACACCGATTGCAATCAATTGATCCGGATTGGTGTCCCAACATTTCGTAACTGCTGATTTAAAGTTTTCCCCATGCGCAAGGCTGTGTTCATCAGTACAACTGAAGGAGAGCCATGCCTTTGCATGTGGGAAATCTTTGAGCAATTCAACGAGCATTTCTGCTTCTTTTAGGCAGGGGATAGTTTCGAAGGCCAACATGTCTACGCCCATCTCGAGGAGGGTCTTGATGCGCGGGAGGTGCCACTCTTTCATGGTGTCTGCGGAGACTGTGTCTGCGTAGTTACCGTTGTACTCGGATCCGTCATGGAGATGGGCGCCGTACGGGCCTATGGAGCCGACGATGCGGGGCTCGTTAGCCAGAGGGGCGCTAGAGTCTTGGCATTCTAGTATAAACGTGTCCCGCGCTCGGCGCGCTAGCTCCACCGCGCGCCTCAATAACCCATAGCCCTCCTCGGAGGTCACGCCGAGATACTCCACGAAGCCCCCCACCGATGCCTGGTACGTGTTGGTGAGGATGACATCCGCCCCGGCGCGCAGGAAGTCCAGATGGGTGTTCACTACCTCCTCGGGATCGGTCTCTAGGAAGCGCGCGCTCCACAATGGATCGCCGTCGACACGCGCGCCGACGTGGCAACTCAGCTGCGAGGAGAACCCACCATCCAGTATCACTATCGGGGGAACTTCGACCGGCTCGCCCATTGTTTAATATAAAAGTTCCTCTTCTTGAGGATGAGTGATAAACACCACTTTACATCAACACGTAAAACTGTCGTAAACAATAGTCGGCCAAATTGTAGGTATATGAAGTTGATTTGTATTGTATGTGTTTCTTTCAACAGCCTGTCGATTATATTTCAATAGTTTGCACGGAATAATTAATGAAAATATAATAAGTAAGCGATACGTCTATCTGAGACCGCCGGTAAAGTTCCTAAAAGTAGCGATTGCGGTGTCGGTATGTTACGGTGTTTTGTATGGTTTGTGTTGTTTTACCGATTCGATTACTTGATTTTCGCTGTCACTCAGTATAAAACGATTCAAGTGACTAAGTGGTAACTAAATGAGCGGCTCGATTTTATGATTTTGAGTTATAATTTAGTGTTACTTTAATAGGCAATAAAAACAAATATTTTCTTTTTTGGTAGAAATCGTAGTCTGTATTGCCAGCACACCATGTCATTTAGTAGTTTAGAGGGTAGTTTTACTAGACCGTGAATATTGTGAAGTAACGGGTTGCATTTATTTATCTATTCTTCGCTTATTCCTCGCGTAAATACAACGACATATTGTTAAAGCTTAAGTGCAAATGAATATATGCCATCTGATTTTTTATATGAAAAGTTAATAAAGTAGGTACTACTACCTAAAAAAGGACCGACCTAAATATATGGACCCTTACAAATCGCAGCTCACATAACAAATAACGTTAAGTGATACTCTCCTTGAAAAGGTTTTCTAATAATTTACTACTTTTACTACGGCACCAAGTGTTGAATTTATTTTATTTGACCATAACTTATTTCTCTTAGTGATTCGTTTTAATGGGGTTTTAGGAGTTTCGTAGCTTTGGGTCCAACTGAAAATACCATGTTTCCAAGCAAATAGGTATTATTATTTATTTATTTATTTATCTAATTCGGGCAGGCAGAACCAGAGATATACACACAGACATGCACATTACAGTACAATGGCGGATTTAAAACTACGTAGCTTTTTCTACCAGTCAACCAGTATAGTTACCGATATAGTTTGCTAAACTGTCATAAAAGCTCGAAGTTCGGGTAAAATAAAATAAATAAATAATCGTGAACAAATTCACACAACGCCATCTAGCCCCAAAGTAAGCAAAGCTTGTGTTATGGGTGCTAGATAACTGATAAACTACTTATATACTTTTAACTACATACTTATTATACATACAACACCCAGACCCGTAACAGAAATTAAAAGGTATTGGTCAATTAGTCATATAGGCCAACTTATCCTCATTTTCTATTTTGCATTTCAAACAATGTTATCATCTAAAGTAGGTATTCTACTTACGTCTTGTATAATGAATTGGGATATTCGCTCATTCCTGATTGATAAAGAGTCTTCATAAGACTTTTTTATATCTTGTAATATGCTTGAATAGGTAATGGCATTATTTATTAAATCTTGAAAAGCTCTCTGATATACCTGAAAGAAAAATATATGTGACTGTTTATAGTTTACGTTAGATTGGTATATACCTACATACCATTTATGACCTTACGACAGCATAGCCCCCAGCATCTTGGTGGTTATGTGCGATAGAGTCGACAGATAATGTAGATATTGCCTACCTCAAGTTACTTACATTAAGTACATCATCATAATATAATTGCTGTTTCTCCAATAGTTCACTTGTTGTTTTTTTTACTCGTTTTAAATGTTTTTCGACATTTGTTTCAATGTCTCTTAAATATCTTGGACAAGCTAGCTTATTCATTTTATGTTTTATCACCTACGCCAAAACTTTGCGTTGTTGTAGTGATTATCTTATCTCGTGTTTTATAAATAGTCGCCAAATAAAAAACATATACGTAGGTCAAAAATTTTAATGAAATAATAATTTTAGGAATTGTGCTTGAATTCTTATTTAATAAATTAATAATAAATCTGAAAACATTTTATTGTGCAAACTGAAAACCGGTAATTTCGGTACTTTACGATTTTTATCAGTATGGAACACGAAGTATTGAGGCGCCATCTCGCGTAAGCATCGGCAGTAGTGTATGTGACGTCACTGACAGACATGAATTACAGAAATTAGAAATGGCTGCGATGGGTAGTGGACGGGGAACGATGGATTCCCAAAATCAAGTGCAAAGTGATACAGTAGATCGTCTAAAATTACTTTATCCCAATGTGAACGAAGATGAAACACCACTGCCGAGGTCATGGAGTACCAAGGATAAGTTTAGTTACATCGGGTTGTCGCAAAATAATCTTCGAGTCCACTACAAAGGTAAGAACTTTCAAGGTTTGTTTATGGATTAGTTACTAGCAAAACTTTACCAGAACATTTTAGAATGATTTAGAATACCTCAGTGAGGAATTTATCTAGTTTATCACTTATTGGCGACGTCTGACGTGTCACAAGGCCTCGTAAACGTGTCGCGTGCTGCATTGGATGTGTCGTAGTATATACCTCAAACAAAGGAATCAGCTGATCGTATATTTGGTAACAACAAGGAGTTTTAAGCGATGACTCTTTTATTTCATTTCGTTGACCTCTGTTAATTTAACTGGTATTTGTTCTGATTCTCAGAGGCTATCTAAATGCTTACAAAATCGTACAAGGTCTCCTCCTCTATTTACCTAGTCAAACGTAGTGACGACATGCCAAAGAATGGAGGTATTGAATTAGGTTCATGTATGAGAATAAATAATTTACTTCTCTATATGGTAAACTAAACATACTGTGAGTTAATTCTCATGCATGAGTGATTTAATAGTGCGGAATTTTTACTTGTGTGAAACATCACATGTTGACCATTGCTTTCAATCAATAGTTACATTGCAAAATAAATAATTATATTTACAAATTGTACAGTAGGCCAGGTATTCAATCTTCCAATAGACTTTCAATTTGCATGTTAACATTACAAATATGTACTTAATTTTTTTCCCTATGAATCACTGAGGAATGGGGATGTATGTATACCGTTATGGCACTATCCATAATTGGGAGTATCGGTTGCCTAGTGGTAAAGGTATCTGGACACTAACCAATGCTCTTACGGTCAGGATGAAACCTGCACATTCAGGCGACTGAATGTGTATCCAATCTGGTCAGGTTTCCCTGGTAGCAAGGTCATGGGGGTCAGATAGCAGTCGCTCTACTTTAATTAGATGATCTGTTATATCTTCGATCATGATCAATGCGGACCCTAGGCCTAGGCGCAACTGGGACATTAACGCCAAGATGATTATTATTTCTTTTATACAGTATATCACTACAAAGGGGTGACCAGAGTTGTTATTATTTGTGTCATTATATATGTACTGCAATGTAAACTCTGTGGGAACACAGGTATTCAACTAGTTACTCAGTTAGTCAAACAAATATAAGACACAGTGTACAAGTACACAGGGGATGTATGAAAAATGACGCACCGTGTTAAAGTTCCTGTGTAGTCCTAGATTTGTTTGACTGTACATTCTTCCTGGTGTGTGGAATGTACACAGTCAGCAATGTATTTCCCCTTTGATTTTATCAGTAAATGTAGGTGGGCTATCATAGTAACTTGGTACTTTCAAGTGGTCACAATGCAGACTGAATGAGAATAAATGCAACATTTTCATTTTCTATTTCCTATTTTCAGTCTGAGTAATCTAGCTCACCTGCATAATATTTTAGTTACACAGTTCCATGGCCCAAGACATGGTGTACTGGATACTTGCCTTGCATGACTGTTACAGTTCACTGTAACTGCTGAATATATGAGAAACTGGTCAGGTTCTGTATATATCACAAAATAAAATAAGCAAATACAATATCTACCTGGGCCTCGAGTATCCCACTTACTTGGCTCGCTCTTGGCCGCCAAGAGCTTGTAATAATGTAATTGTTAAAGTGCGCTATCTATGGGAATTTCTAGGAAGCTACTCATGAAATCGGCTCATTAGAGGCATATTGTCTTAGTCCTCATACAGACAATGCATTTGCAGTTACTTGAAAACTAAGTGCATGAATTGTGGATATTAGGGTGTCAGTTACTGCTTTCCATCAGCTGGACTGTCTGCTTGTTTCTCACAAAAAACTATACACCAATCTACAACAAACGGACAGACACATTTACATCTAACAATAGGATCGGTTTCATCCAAATCATCAATTGATGAATGTGTGTGGTGCTCCTGATTGGGCATATGCAAGAGGTTGAGTTACCTCCCTATAACTGGGGGTTCTTCAGAAGGCATTTCTGCTCCCCTAGATGACTGACCAATTTCAATCGGATGGACTGTCTTTGCCTCCCTTCTAGGTAGTACAAAACTACACAAAACGGGAGTACAAGACAATTAAAGTATTTTATATTA
Organism: Blastobasis lacticolella; assembly: GCA_905147135.1. Lineage (NCBI taxonomy): Eukaryota > Metazoa > Arthropoda > Insecta > Lepidoptera > Blastobasidae > Blastobasis > Blastobasis lacticolella. The sequence goes on along the minus strand of LR990058.1, from coordinate 17,209,073 downwards.
TTATTAGTAAGGAATGAAACAATTACTAAACACCTACACTAGCCTAGTATGTGTACCTCACATACTACGAGTCAAATACCAGCCTAGTTCATAGCAAAAAAATGCTTTACTTACTTATTGATATTTTTCTCATTAGTAAACCTGCCATAGTGCAAGTAGTGTGATAGCTGTCGCCCATACGTAAATTAAACGTTTCGAGAAATCGAGAACTGAAAACCTTTATGCCTGTTTAAATACACTGGGCTCAATTTTTTGTACCAAAATTTACGTCAAACAATGCTGGTTCTAAGGGATAATGCTATGATAGATATCCAGTTGACATCTGTAAAGTCATCTAATAATTAGAACAAGAAATATAATACATGAGCTGTGCTGGGTCACGTTTTGCTGTACCTCATGCTGTCTTGAAAAATACCATTTTACTTTTATGTCTAACATATCAAGACTGTCGTAGGCATAGACATACAAAGTTATATTTCCCATTTCCCCCTTGTATGTTGAAAAACCCTTTGTCAAAAGCATCCATATGCTTAATCTTATGATACTCAACCTATGTCTCAAATTTAAGTTTTTAAGACTGTAGTTTTGGCTGTGTGAGTTGCAGCAAATAAACAGGGCCTTTATTTTTTTTACTATTGGCACAAGTCTGTGTTTTGACATGACCTTGGTTTGCTATTGATTAGATAACTTAAGGAAAGTACAATGTTTTGATGACTCTCATTATTTTGATTAACTATTATTGTAAAATTTATTTATTCGAGACATTGTTACTTAAATTTTTTAATTATTGTTATTCCTTTTTATACATATATATTTATATGATAAATCTCTCTCGGAAAAATGACTTTCCTGTATGTAGGTACATTTTTCAATATTTATTAGTCAACAAGACCAACATTAATTCATTCGTATGAAAACCACAATGCACAGCAAACACAGTATCGTCGTTTTCTAATGACTATAATTTAAGTTAGATAACATCCATTGATCTAAATCATAAATATCCGAAAGATTTTCTGTACTATGCCATAAAATGTTTAAGTATACACAATGTTCCCTTCAGAGAAGCGCCAGTTAGACTAAGCCATAGCACCGCAGAAAGAATTTTCTAATTACATAAATTACAATAAAATATGATACAACAAAATTACATTTCGTTTTTGCGTGTCATCCGCCATGCATTTGCGTATCAGGCCAAACATTTAGCTACCACAATTCCCGCATCCAATACATTTGGTAAGGTCACCCAGACCTTTCGAGAATTCGAGTAGTCTTGTAACTGTCGCTTTGTCTGCGCTGGATGGTATCGGCCAGCCGGGGTCGCGCCGTATCGACCAGCGGCGTCGCCCGGCAGCCTTGCAGACCCTTTAGGTACCTAGGTACCTAATTCGCGTCTAGACTGTAGACTACAGACTGCAGACACCCCGGGCAAGGACCCGTCACACTTGAAATGCATTCTCGGTTCATTGATCCAACCCCTCTTGCGGTCCACGTCGTCACCCCTCTGATGAACTTTAAAACATAACATCTCGAGGTTAACGCACCTTGGCGTTTGCGCTGTTTTATTAGTTTGTCTTGCAATTATTATGCTTGTGTTAGACGTCCTTCGCGAATGTACGCTACAAACTCCCATAATCTTATCGGCATTCGGGCACCCTAGCTTCGCTAATCTTAGTCGGAACTTCTGTCAATACGGTTTATAGTACAGATCACATGATCACCCTGTGCTTGTTGCTTCCTTAACCCATTGGTTCTCAGTCCTGAGCCTTCTGAAAAGTGGTGTTGGAATTAATTGGAATAGTGCAAACTGCAACCTACAAGCTTGACTTTTATATTATTATAAGAACTAGCCAAGCATTTGACCGCTATCTTAACTGGTAGTAAGTGACGATGCGACCGAAGATAGCGCATGCCTGTCTAGGAACAAACTATTCACTCTAGCCTTGAAGGCGTCCAGATTATAATGATCGGGGAACACTCGCAGGCAACGTATTCCATTCCTTAGCCGTATTTGGCTTGATTGGAGATCGCTGTCGATCCATGCAACGGAACCACCACCCAATAACGGTTTAATATCAGGTGTGCTGTCATCTCGTCTCTCACTAGGGCTTCGAACCAGCGAGGCGGAGGGCCAACGACCCTCGGAACCAGTTCGCAGCCCGGCGCTTCGCCACCTTGCCCATTGTTTAGCTCGCTCGGGCTCACTGGCATCAATAACGTGCGCCTTAAACGCTGAACACATTCCTTTCCGGTCGACTCGATTCCCACGTTTCCTTTTTCAGTGGCAGGGCCGTTGACTGATAGTGGCTGTCTAGTTGTTATCTAACTAAATTAATGATTAAGGGAAAGTTTTCGTCGCAAAACGGCTTCATTTTCGTTCAGCGATTCGACTTTACTGGTGGTAGCACTAAGTCAAGCCCAAAGCGGCAAAGGATGGGTACCATAGCCACAGAAAAGATAAATACTGAACGTAATCTTCGTAACCTAATTGTCTTATCTATTCCTGGCGCTAGCAATAATGCTTGTCGTTGTGTACATGAAACCAATATGTAGAATCAATTGTCGCAGAGTTAGATAACCGCGGCAGTGTTCTCGACCCGACCCTGACTCGCAATCGACGACTGATCTACTATCGATCATCTTACGAATGCTTAAACGAATTTGGTGCTTCGTAGCAAATGCCTACGCTATTTTTTGTTGTCTCTATGTGGCAATCACAGCCTTCAAATGAGGATTGTCGGCGTCGCAACGGCGGAATATTAATAAGAACTGTTTTGCGTTGTTAGTTACTGGGTGCGTACTCGTTGGCTTGTTGCGTAGGCGACCGCTGTGATTGTGAGTGGAGGGCTTGACTACTTTGTGATCACACGAGCCGCATTGGTACGCCCTTCCTAATACGTACCGCTAAGAAACGCAATTAAGGCTGCTAGTGGTTATAGAACAGTACCTGGACACCTTCTAGAGGGAATACCCCTATTTTTCTTGAACAGCAACGATGTTCGAGAATTAAGATAGCCAGTAAGCACATTTACAGCACGGGATCCTATATCATAGATAGATTGATAAATTCTTTAGTGCTTACACAGAAAGTGCAAATAAAAACCTTAACAAGTTGTTGGCAAAGGCGGCATTAGCGTCGCAACCAATCTTTACCATTCAACCTTTATATACAGGCAAGTCAACATTAACTTAAACTAGTAAACTTTGAAATATCATCTTAGTCCTCACTAAGTACAACGGTTCGGTTCTGCATTTTTGTTATAGTAGTAGATGTCATGGGCGACAGTCACCACTTTCCATCAGGTGGGCTGTCTGCTCGCTCGTCAGTAAGTAGTATAAAAGAAAGTACGCTGTTTCTCGGCAGGCGTGCCCCATCTTCGGCCGCATCGCTTACCACCAGTAGAAATGGCGGTCAAATGCCTGACTATTAACAAATGGAATGTACACCAAATATTCCGTAATTATAACACAATTACATAACGATCGCTTCGAGTAAACATCCTATCCAAAGAAAGCCACATAAAATTGTTCCGTGGCGTAATATGGACAGAACGCCCGCGTGCATTTTTCCTGCCTTAATTATTCGTCTTTGAGTGAGACCATAGTTATCTGTGCAAGCAATCTTGTCGGTCTCATTTTACCAATTAGTTGTCGCTTTGTCTGTTATCTCAAGGCTCCTTTACCGTTTGCTCTGAAGCCGGCCATACACGTTCATGCCTACTGTCCGATCGGCATGACGCTGCCGATTGGACCTATTAATATATATTTATCCATATTAATCACCTCCCATAATTCTTGGTAAATGTGTGCCCAATGCCTTCACAATACGTTCCCCAAAATGTACCCCACAGATTTCATTTCCGAAGTCGTACCCCAAACTTTTCATTTTTCTCCAAAATGGGGACAAAACCGATCTGGACACCCTAATTGAACTGCAGAATATGACTATGGACGAATAATATGGACGAAGACGAACTGCCTCGTGCTGATTGGATGATAGAAATGATCGTGTATGGCCGGCTTAATGTACACGTTCACACCACTACTGGAAACTATTACCGCACCGAGTACGTGTCTTTGTAGTAATCTCTTAACCGCTGTGAATATGGCTGTTGTAAGCCCTTGAGTACTGGGGGCTCTTTAAAATGTCCAAATTGTCTCAACTAAACTAATGTTTCTAGCCAACCTACCCTGACTACTGCCTTGAGTTTCCAAATTATTTGATTTGATAGACTTTTCTTAAGTATAATATACCTATATAATATGTCGGGCGCGGTCGGCGTCTGCTAGGCATTGTCGGGCATTGCCCGACTCTGTCTGGTATTGTCGGACACGGTCCGGCCGTTGTCGGCGTCGGGTGAGTGTGCTCCGGCCCTGGGGCGGCCAAAATGTCACGGTGTGTTTCCTTCCTATGATCAACCTAATATTCCTTCTTTCTTCCTTGGAACAAGGATTATACTCCCAACTTTATGACGATTCAAAGAGATTCTCAATTAATAAATATTGAGTTTGAGGTTTTATTCAAGCGATAGCAGTCCTTCCATTCTTCGTCACATACCTAGAGATATTTAAGAATGATAAATGAACAAGATGGCGTGTCGTGTTCGCTTAGCACGACTAGCACTAGTGTGCCCGCGACATAACACGCCTCGAGAGAGCCTTTGTTTTTCTCAATACTAAGACGAAAAGGATAGCAGTATCCTTGTTCGCGCTGTTGTGGTGATTCATGAACAATGGCTGTATGAATGGGAATCGCACCCATCCACCCGATATACCTGCCACTGCCACCCGTCCCCTTTTTAATAACTCGATTCCCTCGGGGCATATAAATTTATTAATTGATTTTATTTATGTGTAACACGAAGCTCTTCCCTTCCTGATCGTGATTGGAATGAAGGTAATTAAAAAGTTATCAAGCTAATTATAACCAACAGTTTTTTTTTAAATAAACTCATAGAGCTCGTCTAGTCTAAGATGACGCGCCCCACTACTTAGTTAGTTGATTTCGATGTGTGAGTGCAAATATTAATAACGACACTTCATCTGTGTGGGAGCCAATGAACGGCGCGTGCTCCGACGTTTGAATCTTACCGGCAACTGAATGACCAATTACAACAGCATTTGTATATGTATTGCGTCCATATTTTAAACTTGCTTGTGTGCGTTAATGCGATAGTGGGGCGCGTCATTTTAAATTAGACGAGCTCTACCATCGTCTAGAGTAGTTCCATGTACTTACGTTTATGTAACCTGTATAGTGTAACTATTGCAATTAATTGCTACAGCGAACAGGAAACTTAATGCTGCCATTCACAAAAACCCAACCTATCATTATGACATAATAATGTTTCTTACTTGATACCTTATCATTATAATCATCTAAAGCATTACAGTCGCGGTAAACTTCTGCAGAACTACCTGCATTTTTACTATAATAAAACAGTTTTTTTTTATGTCTCTGGCTTTTTCTCTTCAATCTCTAACTTGCATATTTGTAAGGTCTTGTCGGACGCCATCGAACCATCTCAGCGTCGGCCCATATCTACATTTTCGTCCATCAGGTTGTCCCAGGTTGTTGTCAATCCATTTAAAACGATCTATAGTGTTGTGAATGGTTAATCTGCCATTGTAACAGATTAAGTGATTGGAGTAGTAGACACTTACACTACAATACACTACAATAAGTCTTATAACGATCTTCATCGCCGCGGTGGCCTAGTGACGAGAGCGTCGCCTTTGTAAACGAGCTCCCCAGTTCAAATTCCATATTCATAACCACCATAAGGCTTTTCTAATAGACACCTACGAGCAAATCATCCGATCATATGCTCTCAGTGCTTTCCGACAGCCGTCCCTCACACTTTCTACCTCCTGAGATATGAGTGAACCGTGTTTTTTTTTTTCCAAGGTAACCTTTTGTTCACCTAAGTGTTTCCCTCAGTCCCGGCTACTATTGATTGATAACAGCTACATAGCTGCAGTCATGAGCTACATCGGAGGCTTCATGCGCGGTTTGAAACTCCTTCACCAGAGTTTGATCCCCTACACGATAAATGAATGTACCATTGTCATTCTGTCTATCCTTATCCCACTAGGTGGGATACAATATGTCACTCTCTTTCTCTCGTACGTCTCATTGCCACACCATTACATAATGTTTTCCGAAGTAAAGTCAATATTTTGTCTCTATGCGGCCATTATTTCGAGACGTGTTTATTATTCGACTCCCAGCGAGCGATAACAGCCAAGCCCGTGACCGTTCTCAGACGGTGTTTGTGAGTCCTTAATCAACTCGATCGGTGAAAAGTTCGCTCCCTAATTACGTATTATTCGCTCCCTAATTATCGTAATTCCTAAGCTAAACCTATTCCCAAATCCCACGGCTAGTACTAATTTACTTAGCCTGAATCTGGAGGTCTACTCCGAAATCACGATCCGATACTTTCGGAACCGACCGATACCCGACCGACCGAAACATTGTGACCCTACCATGAACTTAGTTCGGATTCTTATTAATCCTTCGGATTCATAGACAATGCTCAGGTGAAATTCGGAACGAATGAAAAGGAGCACTAGGGTAAATACACCTATTGATATTTTGGCGATATATTAGAATATGCATTAAATACGTCGATTTACCATATAAAAATACTTTATCAATCAAGAAAATGAGTATTTTGTTTTAGTTTTTAATTTTTTTGCGAGATAAATGTAATATTAATTAAGATTTGAACATTCAAGAAAATAAATTGGCTGTATACAATGGATGCACTTGCCTGCCCATGCCTTGTATCAATAAAAAAAGTGACAAAATGTAAACAAACAAATGAGTTCGAGATTGGAGATGTTTTTGCTTTATTTTTGCATTACTATTAAAAGCGATAATGAATTTGAAATAAACTATGGTTTTCAAGCAATAACCACTTAACACCAAGGAGAAAAGTAGTTGACGTTTTAAGTGGGTTGGTGCAAGTTTGTGATGCCTTCTTGAACAAAAGCGAGCATAGCACTTTGCCCGGAACGTACACAAATTTAGTGAATATGAATACAAGTTGGTCGTGGGCCGTGGACCCCGTGGCCCTTTTGGTTTATCTTGGAAATGATACTTTATTGAAGCACATACATTTGGCAAACAACCATGACTGCGCCGACATCTCATCAAATTGAACTGTTGAACTTCCTCGAGGAAGCTTGAGGAGTGTGGAGGGTTGTGCACGCTCCCACAGGCTTTGCAATGCCATGGATAATAAAAATAAAAGGTTAGGTGCACTAAAAGCACCAAACAATGGCAGAAGGTGAGTTTGTAGTTTGTTGTTTATGTATAATTCATACAAATTAGTCATGCATGATTATTCAAACGTTATTTCATTTTAGGTAACAGCAGCACAGAGGCAGGCAGTAATGTAGCTTATAGCCCAGAATAGCACTGCAATGCAGTGTGATTTCCACAAGCTAGTAACCACTACATATTATAAATCAAAGTTATACGCCGTGTCTGGCTGTCTGTTCGTGATAAACTCAAAAACTATTGAACAGATTTCCATGCAGTTTACACCAATAGACAAAGTGATTTAGAGGAAGGTTTAGGTGTATAATTTGTTAATGTTGTTACTACCTGTGCGAAGCTGGGGCGGTTGAGTAATATATAAAAGTAATACATTATTTATTTACTTTTGCAGCTCCACGATGACTACTAATGGTTCGGCAGCAGCCTATCCTTCGAGCTAATGGTTCTGTATGGGTGACTGTTCCGATTTGAAGAGGACCACGCACAGTGAGAGACGGGAAACAATGAGGCAGGAGGAGGAGGGCATTATGGCAGCAGCCACAATAATAATCGATGCTGTAGTGGCCATGCAACGGTTAATGCAGCAATTTATAGATAGAACAAATAAGATTGATTTTCTATCTATAAATTTGCATGCATTTATTATTAATTCTAAGTTATCAATAAATTTTCTGTTTCTATTATCAATTAATTACATTTACATTAAAAAAAATCTTTGGTTTACATACAAAATAAAATTGTTTTATTTATTAATAATAACAGCAATATGCTTATAGACTAATCTCACAAAACAGGACAAGTACATATTAAAATACAATAAAGGAAGTCATCAGTCAATATTAAAGTATTATATGAATACAAAAAGTATACACAATGTCAAAATCATTCAGAATTAATATCAAAAACATAATAAGGGTTTCGGTGCATCAAAGTAATTGTATTAAATAATTGGTTCCTCTGAAATTACTTAAATAACCTAACTATCCGCTCCCTCTCCCTCTGTCCCCTTAGAAAATGACCAATTTCCCTACGACTCCTGCCGAGCATTTTCTGCTCGGAGATCATCTTCTATCAACTGTAGAGCATTCACACCGGCCCTTATGCACATATTGTGCAAAACAGCAGGCTAAGATTATCTTGCCTGCTGTTTCCCCTCGCTGCCAGAAGACATCTCCACCAACCTTTTAGGATCATAAATGTGTATTCAATGGTGGAAAGGGCACGCTTGTGGAAAGGGCAATATTGTATTTGCCATCTGGATTGTTTTGCTCAACATGGGCTATTGGTGTCAGTAAATACTCTCATAGAGCATATCCTGAATCACCTGTAAAAATGAAATAATAATAAGTTAATTCTGATGCAATCGGTGAGTCTGCTATCCGTTTGCGAGGTTGTGGGTTTCAATTGACCACGTGCAACTAAATTGTAATTATTTGTCCTTTTGTGCTATCCAAATTCCAGTACATATAATTTCTTTGTTATGGGCAGCAGTAACCGCTTACCATCAGGTGTACCGTCTGCTCATTTGTCACTGTGCAGCCTTAAAACCTCCTTGACATAAGGGAAGACCTCTGCCCAACAGTGGGATGTTATATGTATAGCTGTAAGTAATTAGAATTTTCTTACTTAATATATATGTAGTCTCTTGGAGACCCTCCAGATGATCCTATGTCTTGATCTTCAAACCAAATAAAAGAATTGTGCGACACTCCACCATATCTTGCATCCACATTTAGGATATTACAGTTGAAGCACATATCTAAAAATAATAAACTTGTGAGATATGTTATGGACAAGTGGACAGTTATTGTTACATGGGCGAAATGTAGGCATATAAAGACAATAAAAGTGCATAACAATTATTGAGTAATTATACCTACATATTATGTATTTTAACTTACAACTTGGGTGTTGATAGAATGGAAATGTTTCCTATTAAAAAATCACTCCTCATGTTCACTGAGCCTGAAAATGGCTATATGTGTATACTATATATATAATACACCCCACTACTCCTGGAAGATTGTATAGCTCATAAAACCTGTAAGGAAAAAACATTGTCTTGAAAAATGAGAAATCAAATCAATGCCTACAATAAAAGTAATAAAATAGCATTTCGGTCATTTGCATTTTGAGGGAATTTTATGTACCTACACTTATGTGTGATGTATTGATGGCAGTCATGACCTCCATCAGACCCGAGTTTGCTGGGGCATCAGTATTTTGCTCCACAGATCCTTGATAACTACCCCGAGCATAAAAATTCAGGGCAAAGAGTATCTAAAAATTATAAATAATATTATAATTAAATAATTTACTAGACAAAAGGACAGATGTAGGTATAGGTTACTAAACCTAGGTAATCTGATAAAATACTTTGTTAAGTCCAACACTTACCTTTGTTGTGTTGTCAATTGCACGACGACTACGTTTCCGGGGTAGAAGAGGCACTATCTCTTGGCAGAGCTCTTCATAGTGCCTGACTCAGTCTGTAGTTTGAAACAAAGCTCAATCAGGCACTACATTGACATTAAAAGAATCACGGAGGCGTCTGCGATGCCGCTGGCGCTCAACACGCTCTTCCAGGAGGGCTTCTTCCACCAGAATCATACGTCCTATCATTTTGAGTTAGGTGTTCGCTGCAATTTCCAATACACACTTAGTTTTCCACATTATTGAAATACAAAACTCAAAAAAATGTTGAGTGAAGACTTACTTTGGCAGGAAACTTAACAAAAACCATACAACCAAGAGTTCAAGTTCACAATAATATATTTTTCACATACACTGTGTATTCAACTAAGCTCACACAAAGAATGAACTCTAATATTTCGTCGCAACCTCTTGTTATTATTTAAACGAGTGGAATTTATCGCCGTGCCGGGATTTCCGGGAACACACACTTGAAATTTTGTACTTACGATAGTCCCACGATAACTATTTTGCTGTCGTAGATTTTGACATAAAATCAACGATGCAACAGCTGTCAAACTCAAATTATCGGTCGAACTTTACGCGTTCAGAGTAGGGTCTCCGACGCAACTAATGTCAAATAAATTCGGTCCGATTGAATGAAAGACCGTCCCGATCGACCCGATCGAAAGAAGTTCGTAGTAGGAAACACCCTAACATTCGGCCGAATCATCGCTAATTGTCACTTCGTGGTAGACCCCCTGAGCGGCGCGCTGCGACCCGAGAGACACTCGGCCCGAGACAAAGCTAACACTGTATTGGAACCCGAAACTTTGACGAAGTAGGACCTGGAATAATATTGATTCCAATTTCCCACACAAGCATACATCGTCTGTTTACCTCAATGTTTTCGTACTTCCTTCAAATGGCGGTTCATTAAACACGATGCGTCCCCGTGAAGCGTTCGTGAGAAATAGCGTTTCATATTTCCTGCGGACCACCTGCTCGACTTTACGAGCCTGGATTATTTAAAGGTCTCGTTTTGTTCAAATAATAATGTCTGTAATGGGATTCGACAAATCATGCACTGAATTTGTACAGGCGATTAGCGAAGAGGACAAATTGACAGTTTTAACGGTAATTAACGGGTATGGAATGAAATCTTAAATCTTGTAGCAGCCCCTAAATCTTGTTGTAACCCCAGAACACATGAAAATATGTTCTGTGGGGGCAACTAAGAGAGAGAAGACGTAAATTTTTTTCCAACACAACAAGCAAACGTCCCACCTCATAAAAAGTGGATTTGACTGAAACATCCGAACGATTCATACATTAGGTTTCATGCAACAAAAATGTAGAACAGCAGGTGCGTTCTCATTATGACTAAGCTAAGCCTCGTGCCTTAATTGGCTTTGAAATGCACCGCATACAGGAATTGCCTGTTGGCAGAAACAGATCGCGACGCCCATCCAGGCGGACTCAGGCTTGACAGTTCCATCCCATGTGGTTGATACGCTGATATCGAGGTGAGGCGATGATGTGGGTGCCGATATGTCGAGGGCTATGGAAGAAAGGGACGTGCAGTGGGATAGGGACAGGGCGATGATGCGGCGAGTGCCATGCATGACGCAGTGTGCATTGTCCGCGACTGGTGGAGCGTGCTTGCAAGCCCAGCGCTTGCTATTGTTCCACACGTTGTTCACAATCACAATCGTAAATATCCGATATTATATGTTAATGCGTGTCGTTTACAGAACGATGCGTTCAGCCTTGCAGCTTCTTGGTATATTTGGTTGAATCGAAGACGTGATGAAGTCTTGGTCTACTCAAAATTTTGACCTGTAATGGTCTGTTAAAGTCTAAGTCGGAAGTGTCGAAAGGACCAAGTTGCAGAATCTTCTAAGAAACGCAACTTTTAATACATTGAATTTTATAAACTAAAGTATAACAACGTCTTTGGATTCCCTGTTTGCCAATGAGAAATGGTTATACTCCTAGACAATCCAAAATCGTTGTCGGAGAAGAATTTCCTCCATGATTGGAGTATGCCTCTTTAGCGGATGAAAAGCGGTATTAAAAATACACAGTAGGAAACTCTGCTGCCCAATTCTTTGTCTGTGTGAGTTCTGTACGTAAACCGTGGGTCACCGCCCTTTGAGTAGAGTTGCTGCTGGTTTTGGTTTCTACTCTGTTGGATGCACGGGCGGAATTGGGCCAGTTTAAACTCTTGTTTAGTATTTACACGATGATAACCAACGTGTGGTTTCCATTGCGCTGCCCGCTCTGACTCTAATCTCTGTGCAACTTGCCCGCCGATAACGGGCCATTAGCAATGTTCCCTTCGAGTGGTGCAATAGGCGTCTTTTGAACATAAAACAAAGGTTTTAGTTGTATTAATTGTTAGTTGGAAACCGCGGCTGCAATCTTGTGCACGAGTTTTTGTTTTCGATACAATATTCTAACTCATGTATCGTCCTCTTTCTTTGGGAATCTGAATGCCAAACTTCAGCATGATCGGTTGTGCTATACATTGAAGCATCAGTTTGTCAGTTCTTCAATTTACGTATTGCAATGATACGCGACGGACGCTTGCCTAGTGTCACATGTCCAGATTCAACTAGACCCTCCCCTTCCCTTTCTTCTGGAAGCGCGAGCAACATGCCATTAATCCGATTCCATTACGCAATTTCTCCTAATCGAATCGAAACAGTCAACCCGTCGTGTCAAACGTCCAATCGAAACGTCTACATTGTATCCAGCATCTCACAAAAGGCGAGAAGCTAGCAACATGGGAACAAAGAGGCTCGCTCGCTCCGAAGCGGCGCGGCGGCGGCGAAGGGCCGCCCTTGCGGCGCTGTTGAAACGGGGCCGAAATGGTGCATCGCCGCTAACTGGGTCAAGCTCGCTACGGCGCGCCCGCCACGTGCTGCGGCCCCCCGCCCCTCCCCCCCAACAATCGCTCTTAGCTTCATACATATACACCCCATATTGCCTTGCCATGCGACGGCCGCGGCGCTCGGCCTCGTTACACGATAGGTACGCTCTACGCTCACGATCGAGCCAAACACTGTCGCGCGGCTGTCGACGCTATTCACCGGCGATACGGCCTCTAATAGAGTGACAAGCCGGCTATCAGATCAAAACAATGAGCTTCGCATAACGCGATTGTTGTACTGCGTTAGGGGCATTAGAATTTTAAATTTATATGACGCGGAAGCGTCGTCGCCTGTTGTTTGCGTCGGCGAACACAGCGGTGGGCGTCGTCGAGTCGGGCTGTGTGCACCTGATAGTGAGTGATTTACCTGCGGAGGCGTCCCTTGGCCCCCACCGGCGACGAGCGCGAGCGAAAGTGTGCGCCCGACCGACTTTCTGACTAAGTAGCGACCATAACAGCTATAACGGTGCGGGACGCTGCCGAGCGTACGTCGCTGCTTCGACGCATTGCGTACTATTATCCATTCGGTGGCATTGCCTCTATTTATGACGCGGAATAAAACTTCCTCCCCCCGATTCCAGAGCTCGGTGAATGAGCGAACTATTCGCATCTATACACGACAGCTAATCCCCCCAGTTTCCGGGCACCGTGATCCGTTACGAGCCCCTTACCGATTGCCCGCTGAGATGGAAACTAGAGGCGCTTTGTGGCTTTCGTGAAGTCTGTAGAGGACTTTACTTTCCTGCCTGACTGTGGGAGAATATTTATTCTAGCTTCTTATTAAATTCGAGTTTCATTCACCACCGCAAACTTAATATAAATGTAAATGTAACTAATTATAATAACTCTGCGTCGCATCGCGTGCCGAGCCGACGCAACTTGACCGCGGGTCAAGTTTCGTTTTCACTACCATTGTAAGTTCTGAATTGAAACGTTTGAAGCGACTACGACCTGTTCGGAACGGGCAGACCCTAAAACTTCTTTGTAAAGTAATTGGCTTATGAAATCTTCACTTAGTCGAGCTTCGTGCGTAGGCATTTGCCTAATATCAGTTGTGTAACCTCTTGGGATCAGGCCGGGGGACGTTTTACGGGCTCGGGTCACGGCATCAAGATGATTTGAATGTTGAGTCCCTGCGATCGATTATCAAACTTTGTTGCCACGCTATCGCGCAAAGCCTTCCGGAGTTCGGATACCCTTCGACTTCGCCGGTAAACATATTTGGAATCCTTCGGGGCGACGATAAATAATTCCAAATGTCTTTGAGTTAGGCAAGTCTGTTTTCATGAGGTGGGTTGCAGATTAGCTAGCTCGATGTCTGGTATCCGATAACTGACATACGCGTTGACAGTCCACCTTTTTTTGAAAAATTCTAAGAGCAGCTACATTGCATTTAGGTTGCAGGCAACAAAAATTTACAACCGCAGGTGTATTGTCACCGTGTGAACTAAGATGAAATGCCTCATGCCTGTATTTATGCTGGCTACCATATCCTTCAAACCGGAACACAATAATGCAAGCGCTGTGGCTTGGCGACAGAAATAGACAAGGAGGAGGACTCCTCAGGTTTGACAGAGTCCTATAACCTGATAAAAACTGATGGCAAGAGTAACTTTCGCTCATAACATCTGTGATTGATACATTTATGTTTAATGCAAAATGCGGTGCGTTGTCTGTGAGCTGACATGCCTCGTACATTGCACTGGCTTAATATTTTTCAGTACACCACTTGACACACGTAAGGCGCATAAAGTTATAGCGCATAAATTTGTATCCACCCATGCGGATTTCTCAGGCTTGGCCGAATCCGGTGAAATCATGGTGTAAAGTCAAAGTGGCAAAAAATGGCAGTCACGGGCCACGATGCGCAAGCGCCGATGCATCCGATTATGTTGATGCGGTTATCGTATAACGGCACAAGCCGGGGTGGTGCGTTTTGTTTGTTATTGCGTTTATTTTCATTAATTTACTTAAGTTTCGCTTTACGTACTGCTTGCTTACATTGTATTATTTATGTATTGTTTCTTTACTTGTTGATAGTGCCTCGACGTATTATAATATTTTATTTGTTTGTGCAAAGGTTTAATCGATGACTCATTTGATAAGAATTGTGATTAATGTGCGTTAGAATAAGTATCGGCATTGTTCAAGTTAACATTAAACTTTTGAGCATATAAAGTGTAAATAGTATTGTTATTAATGTACTTAAGTACTTAATTTCACTCATACTTATACATATAAATAGAGAAGGAGACCTTTGACGATACGTGTCTACAGAAGTGTCAATATTGAACAACACTTAGCTAAACTGCAAAGCGAAATCAAATTCATTTTTGTGACAACTACATTGTTATAATCCATGCAATTGGAGCCATATAGAAACCGAAGTATTGTAGCTTTTCCCATGGTAGGCGGTACAGTAGGTAGCGTAAGTTTAGCATAGAATAGCTAGTTCGGCTCCATAGCACCACTATACCGGAGGAGGGGCAGCGGCCGGCAGCGCCGTCGCGGGCGCGGCACCCAGACGCGTAAGTGGTGAGATGGGGCCCGACTGCCGACCTGTCTAAATGGATGTTTTCTCTATTTGTTGTAAGGTGGGACGCAGGGCCCGGGCCGCCGACCCCACCTGCCCTACCTCCACTTACGCCTCTGGATGTATCGTACGTCAACACACACACATTACTCGTCCACATTCACCCTCACGACGGCACACGCTTACGCTAAGAAACAGAGCCCGCGGGCCGCGATTGCTTCCCCGAACCCGCTGCGGACTAACCAAGCTCTGTTTGTTGGTTGTGGTGTTAGATGTAACTCAGTGTGGTCCAAGTGAATAACTGTTCTTATGTTTTTCTCGAGCTTCTTTCCGTTCCGCGACCGATTGCCGCAGTCGACATGTGTTTCCGTCGCGCGGCCATTTGTAATTTATCGCGGAATCGCTGAATGCACTCTCGAACGAAACACATATTGGCTCAATAAAAGCATCTATGAATATATTTTGTGCTCTTTTTGGTGTAACTGTCCTCTCCTTTCTTTATTGTTGAGTATTTATTGGTGCGGCACGTGTACTTTTCTTATGATTATTGTATGTCTAACACTTTACAAATCGTATTTTTTTACGTATCTATTATGTCTTTCCGAACCCCTATTTTAAGCGTGTTCTCTTCCCGTTCTTCATTCCCGATACCTTCTTACTGCCTATTATATCTAAGTGTCACTGTGGCTACGCCGTAGAATAAGTTTGTCTCGGTAATATTGCCATATTCATCGCTCGACACGCGTGTGTATGTCAGAGCCTGCGCCCGCGCATGTTCGGGTGTTTTGGGAGCTGCCAACTCTTCTAAGCGAAAACGCGCTAGAAACGCCTTAGAAAAAAACTAGATTATCTAGCCTAGATATCGGGATTTTGCATGAAAACAACTCGTAAACGGGCGCTACATGTACAAAAAAGACAGTTCTGCCAACTCTTTTAAATGAAAACGCGCTAGAGACGCCTTAGAAAAGCGCTAAATTATCTAGGATTTTGCATGAAACCCCTCGTAAACGAGCCAGCGAGCGAGTCACCTGGTGGTTAGTGATCATCGCCGCCCATGGACACCTGCAACACGGTCGGGAATGTGTTGCCACCGTTGCCGGCCTTTTTAACCATCGTCCAAACTGCCTTTTGTCGATTGCTTCTACCACTTTAATGTAACCACCACGCTTCGGATCGCCGGCACACGCCGCGTTTGCTAATCCGCCAAATAGGACAAACGATGGTCAACGAAACCCATTCGTAGGCGTTTTGCTTGGCCGCTGTGTATTCAATCGTTCAGCAATATCGTATATGGGCGCCAAACTTGCTAGATCTAGCGCCGAAAGCGCTGAAATGACGGCTCTCCCGCGTGTTGCGATGTGCATTTGGCTCGTATTAGGGTCGCGGCGATTCCCGGTGATTGCGGAGTCGGCGATTCGTTTCCGCGTGCCGGCGGCCGGCGGCTGGCGGCAGCTAATTCGGTACGCGCGACCGTTGTACGCCCAGAGGGCTCCAGGCCAGATGCGCACGAGTGGTGGGGCTACGTTGTGTACCTACGTAATAACATAGATAACTTTACCAGATAGGGCTCGATGGTCTGGCTGGCGGGTCCGTCTTGTAAGCTAGAGGTACCGATCACCAAAGCCGCCATGTACCTACCAGTCACTTTTTCTTAGTCACTCATCGGAGCATCGGTTGAACACTAACCGATGCTCTTGCGGTGAGGGCAGCAAGCAAGGTCGCAGAGGTCAGATGGCAGTGGTTTTACTGAAATTATCTGATCTTCTAAAACCTTACGCGTGAGAGTACAACCGGGATATTGACGCCAAGATCATTATTATAATCTTTTATTTATATCAATAGAATCGCAAACGCCCCGTAGAGTAGGTTATTATTGTAGACGGGTTTGATCTTGACTGTATGGTGACGTAGAGTAGAACGTAACACCAAGCCCATCCATTGCTGGGTGTCGTAAAAAGCGATAAATGTCAGAGGCCAACCATTTACTACCTCCTAGTAGAAAGTGGACAGCAGCATTTTCTGTTGAGAATTTTCAATGCGATATCCAACCCGCCTGCCCAGCGTGGGGATTACGGCAATGCCCTCCCCTAATATGCAGGAGGCTCAAGTCCAGAAGTGGACTATTCGTCGCCGTAGTTTACTTATTTAAATTTTACTTTTAATGCAGTTTTTAAATTTTCAATTCTGTTCTAAGGCTGAATAAGCACTTAGACGACGTATTGTGGGCTGTTGTGCTATTTGTTTAGCGACTAGTCGGCGAAAATCGCCCTGCGGATTACTTGCGGATAATTTAACGCTAAAGGGAACACCGCAACGCTTCTTGTGCGCTTGTATTGCCACAGGGCTATAATATAACCCAGCTAAGATAGCCATCGCGGTTCAAGACGATAATTAAAATGCATCATGATCCAAGTCCTTCAAAGCGGCCGTTATGTTCAGGTGTTTCGCCTTAGACTGGCGGAGCTGCTTGATTCATATCTACTTAGGTGCCTTGCAGATTTCCGTACGTCATTAATAAAGTCTACGAGCTAGTTGCTACGGTTTCCCGCTTGTGTTGTTTCAATGAATGATAGTTCACTTCAACCCACACTAATCCCACGTCAGATAAATATATCTGTCCCGCCCGATATAGCGCGATATTTTATCTAAGCGGATTGCTCTGCTCGTCTAGTTAGGTTTTGGCTGTAGGGTTCGTTCGAGTATCTCCCGAGTATATAGTGTATATACCCGAGCAGGTGTCTTGTACACGTTGACACACGTAGGTCGTAGACGCCGACCTCGGTGATACCTTGACATTTGGCGAGTAGCGAGTGCAGCCGGGCGCGGCGCGAGGCGACCGCCGCTGGGCGGGTGCCAACATCGCTGGTTTACGAGCCAGCTGCACTCCCCAGGAAGCTTTGAGACGTAGGCGACCTCCCGCTGTATATAAACTTGCTATAAAATGATAGGAATCTGAACTGCTGAGGAAACTAACCCGTAGGTAGTGTTTTGTAGAGTGTAGGGAGTGTAAGGGCTAAGGCCTCATTAGGAGCAGTGTCCCTCCGAGAAGCTTGCGTACATTTAAAGAAACTATGAGTGTCCTGGACGGATCTAGGCTGGCTAAATTAACACGCACAAAGGACCAATCTAGAGTGCTAGTGCGGAAAATACGAGGGCCAATAAATGTAAACATAATGAGAGTAAAGGGCGGCGAAAGCCGAGAGCTAAAGTTGACCTATTTGCCCTCAAACTAAACAGTTTTAAACAATGTCGATGCATAGCGTGGCTTAGTTGATTGACAGACCAGTCTCTCGCGCTTGCAAATATGATGCTTCCTGCTGCAGTAATTCCAAACCGATAAGATTTTGAGTATCAAGAAACTGTCCTTACACCTCTTAAGATCGGCTCCTCGAATAACAAAAAATGTTGCAACTCCATGGGCGACGTTGACCTTACCCGTTCATCGTCTGCGCGTTTGCCTCCCTCGAGAAACCCAATTTGATCCATTCAGCAGTATCCTCAATAAGTCGTAGTTAATTACATCCAATGCCGAGTCAGCGTGGCCTCATTGACCTACGGATTGTAGATAATGTGCGAGCGAATGTGCGCCGATAGATAACTACTGGTAGCGGTGGAGTCGTCTCCCCATTAGGGGTAATGACTCAACCCTTCCCACGTTATCGAAGGTCAAGAGTTGCAAGCTGCAAGTCAGCCACCCGCCACGACCGATGAAAGTACTGCTTGTCCTGTAGAGATTATCTCTCTGTTGTTTGTTGGCTAGGTACTTTATCGTGTCCGTGTAAATTGTAGGTACGGTTTAATTGCGCAGAGGTGGACTTAAATAAACATAGAGTAACTGCGTAAATAAAAAGAATATTTCTTTTCTACATTTTTAATAAATGGCTTTCGTAACTCTCGGTCGGCAATTTTGTAATCGTTTTTTAAATAACTTTCCGATAAGCTGAATCAATATTTAATTAAGCAATTTAAAAAGTTTTGTTCTTTTACATGTCTACGTACTTGGCAATATTAATGGATAATTACATTTAAATGGAAAATACTAGCGTTGCGCCCTAGTTTTCGCAGCCACGCTGAATTGTGGAACTGTGAAATGTTGTTACGCAGTATCTTCGCACTTGTCCGGGAAGAAATACCCTATGTTGTTCGGGATCTATAGTTCATAGTTCTGTTTTTTCCTTACTCTCCTGCTCTGTCTTACCGTTGGACATGTCTCCTAAAACTTCAGATTCTTAGTCTCCATCCGGTTGAAATCTTAGCATCATTTTGGTGAAAAATCCAACGATTTCCTTCAAAAATCGAAACAAAAAGCACCTCTTTATAAAGTATAAAATTGATGGACGTCCTACGGCGAACATGATGTTGGTTGAGAATCTATAGTCTGTGCTATAGATATTTCCTACTCCCACACATAGCCTAGCTACTACGGCTTTAGTCCGCGCGCACTGAAACTGCCAGCTACCTCGTTACCCGTAAACCAATAGTCAACACGTGTCGGTTCGATGGCCGGCGCCCGCGCAGCGCAGCTTTGTTGTTGATCTGTGACGGCGGACCGCTAAACTGCGTAGTAAGCCAGATACGATTCGTATAATTAAATGTAAAGAACGTTCTCGTTATCTGCGTCCTGCGGAGCGGTTGTGTATGGCTTGTGTGTTTTTATGTGTGGGTGTTGAATGTCGCCGCGGACGGATTGGGTCTCCTACTAGGCCGTTCGCAGTGGTTGTTGGTTCTGATACAAAGGGCGATGTATTTGGCTCTCTCTCGCTCAGGTTGTTTCTCGTCGCCTAACTGAATGGTCCAAATGCTATGTCTAAACCAGTATGTCCAAGATTAGCGAGGCGGAGTCATAATGGCGTTTGGTCATAAAATGACGGTTTAGTTTGATAATTACATAATTTTATTGATGTCGTTTGTTGGAGCTTAGTGTTGTCGATAGAATGAATATAATTGCTAAATTTATATAATTAGTATTTTTTTTTTCAAAACGTTGATAACTCTCCATACATACACACTTACGCCCTATATCACTCACTGTCGGTTATTAATATTTTAGTAACTTGACAATGAGAATAAATTACAAATAGAAAATGTACCTTAATTTCAACTGTAACAGCTTGTCAAATGTTCAATCGTTTCACCAAGCTACCAAACCATACTGACCACGAATAATTGACCATACGACTCTTATATTGAAGTTAAATTGTTAAATACGGTGACACAACGCCCCTAACCCGCGACCATAGTACGCGTTAGCTAGGTTACCTAACTGACCTCTGCTCCGACGGTCTTCCTTCGCCATCCTTGGCCAATTACGCCCTACTTGTGTGTACTTGTGTGCAGTACTGCACAGTAGACTCCTTTAAGTATTTTTTATATGCTATCCAGTGACAAACGAGCAGTCAGCCCACCAATATCACTAAAACACCTTCAGACTTTCGTGTTGTACAAGACGACTAATATCTGATAAGGCAGACTAAGTAGGACCTCCCCCCGCAGACTAGAAATATCCCCAGCGTTGTTTGTTCTTTATTTTCTATACCCAAGGCGCTGTCAGGCGTGTAGATTATGACAAAATCCGCCTCTAATTTGGAGCAGGCTGGTCCGACAGTGGACTGTAACTGCATATTGATGACAGTTAACATTAACCGTTGTGCTCTCGCGAGGGCCCGGGCTTCGCATTAACCATGATCCAGGATTTGGTACTCCACGTAAGTACGTTTTGTCGCCTACAGGTTTCAACACGATGTTTTCCCTCACCTTGGGAGCATCGGTTAGTATACAACTAATGTACATAACTCAGAAAAGAGTTATTGTTACATGGCGGTACTGGGGTTCGAACTCTGTACTTCGGGGCACGAGTCGGACTCCGACGCTCTTAGCGACAAGCGTGGCGATTATGGCAAAAGCCTCTATTCATTTGCAGCAGGCTCGTCCGACATAACTGGCTATTGATGATGTACCTATATAATTATGTCTTGTCTTGACAATAGGGGTTGTTCCAAACTCTGCATGAAACTATGCATGTCACACAACTAATATTGAGTCTCGTGGTATACAGTCAGTTACCGCATCGATGTTATTGATTTACGTGAGCGCTTTGAACCGGCGCCGTGCATTTCAAGTGCTGACCTTGCTTTGCGTTGCTGATTTTTCACCGGCGACGTACTCGTGTCTGTGTTCGGTACAGGCAGTGCTGGCTGTGCGAAATTGGACCTTGTTGCGTTTGTTATTGTTACCGTGGTATTGTAAGGTCACGGTGAATGGGCTGTTTCTAAGCGAGTATGATTAGTCCTCCAGCGATGTTTTTACTGGTCATTTTTGGAGGGATTTAATATTTAGGTGGCGCGTAAGGTTTTAGTTGCAACAGCATCTTTCATCAGTTCACATAATTCTCTCTGGCTATTAAGGGTCGTTTAGACGCAAAGGTGTAAAAAAATCGAGTTTCGCTAAGGACTTTTTTTGTGGGCTTCACCATTCGTTCCCACTAAGATCTACAGCTGTGATCCAAACGAGCTATTGTTTTGCTATTTAGGCACACTCGATGACATACTAATACTGTCTTAGAACCCGCAACATGTTTACATTGTATAAAACAAAGTCGCTTCTCGCCGTCTGTTTCTATGTACGCTTAGATCTTTTAAACTACGCAACGGATTTTAATGTGGTGTCTAACAAAAGAGTGATTTGAGAGCTTTATAAAAAAATATGGATAAAAAAAGGGTAGATAGAGGTAAAGTTGGTGTACGCGAACGAAGTCGCGCAGTGTCCACTTGTAAATTAAAAGTAAATGGTAAAGGAGACATTGTCTCTTCCGATCTAAAAATACAGCGCAGTCGGTGTAGTAAAAAGTGAGGTTATTAGCACCGAGATGTTTGTGCACAGGCAAACTGTGGGAGTGCGTATTTGGCAGAGTCAGCTGCTGCGCAAGTAGCTGTCCGCCTGTTCCGGGAATCGGCGCGCGCGCATCGCTTCTGCAACGTTGCTGGCCATGTCGATTTCGGAGCTATTTCGGACGGTCTCTGATTGCTACCTGCGTTTTACGGATCGGTTTATGAGCGGTAACGCGTTCGATCGAATTTGAATTTGATGGGTAGTGTTTTATGAGGGTTTGACGATAGGAATGGCGAATAACGGTTCTTGACTGATAGCTCTTGGTGCGACCCTTGTAAGGCCTTTGGGTGTAAAAATATTGAGGACCTACCCACATACAAACAACTAGATTCGATTCGTATAAGACTACACGCGAATAACTGTAACTTCAGTTTTAAGGAAAATAAAAACTACCACGATAGGTCGGCAACGCATTCGCAACCGCCCAGGATTGCTCGTTTGCCACCGTTCATTAAAAAAAAGTCGCATAGAAATTAAAATGCAGAAGCTACGGTACTTTGTCACCATCTGGCGAACCGTACGCTTGTTTGCCAACTTAGGCACGGACCTGAAAAAAATATGGACGGAAAGTCTCTAAAATCATGAGTGAAGCATAAATATGGCTACCCATTTATGTGTGTGCTTTGACATTGTCACTGGCCTGACAGCGCGGTACAAAATCAAACAAAATGGCGGCGGCTGGTAAGACTTGTTATGTGTAACGTGTGTAAGTCATGTACAACAAAATAAATTGTCAAGAAATTGCCGTACTTTGCATGCTTCACTTTTCTTTCTTCTGACGTCCGTATTTTTTTCAAGATTCGTGCTTAGTGGTATAAAAAATCAGACCGCATTCGGGAGCATTATATACATTACATACCCTCACGCCTTGCCGGTAGCTTTGCGGTAGCGGTACCAGCACCGAAAGCATTAATAACTGTAGCAGGAAATAGCCGATTCTAGTTAATAATTGAGAAGTCCCGTATGTGATTTCCATTCGGAAGGCATGAACGGACACCGACGCTCTGAATTATGGATAGTCCACTGCCATTACGATCTAAAATATAGTTTTACTAGGGATGTTATGGATGGGAATTTTCGAATATGGGTGGACACGAATATCTTTAAACGTGATGTCGGAATTGCATTGGCCAAGTGGGGTAAACCGATCCGATAGTAGCGAGCCAACTTTGCTTGCAAGCTGTCTAGCAGGTAGAGCTCGTCTAATCTAAAATGACGCGCCCCACTATCGCATTAACGCACACAAGCAAGTTTAAAATATGGACGCAATACATATACAAATGCCGTTGTAATTGGTCATTCAGTTGCCGGTGAAATTCAAACGTAGGAGCACGTGTCGTTCATTGGCTCCCACACAGATGAAGTGTCGTTATCAATATTTGCACTCACTCATCGAAATCAACTAACTAAGTAGTGGGGCGCGTCATTTTAGACTAGACGAGCTCCTCCAAATTGTATCGCATTCTATTTTTTTGTTAACTTAAGTATGAAGAGAATTTTGCTCAAAATTGCATTGTATTTGTTGACTTTGCTCGTCCATATCGACAGAGAAATGGTACTGGACTCGCTGTAGTGTAAATAGTCACTCGCCATTGTACTTGACCTATGTAAATCGGACATAAGAGATAGGCATACTAAAGATGCGATCGACATGAAATTTCGAATGTGGGACACGAATATCGACATGTGAATTGTTCAGTTGGCTTAAATTTAGCAAGTAGGAATGTAACTGGCTGTTGCTGACGATAATGATACGAGTGTTATTATTATTCCGAAATAAAATTTTGTTTTTCTCATTCCCACTTTGGGTAGGGAATTACTATGATTAGGTGCCATCGTGGCCCACTACAGGCCTGGGCAAAGGCTCTTCCATTCTTCCGTTCAGACTTATTTATTTGACATAAGCGGTAAAAAAGTATATAAAAAGATGGAAGAAACTGGAAGGAACATTCACGCGGCCACCGGAAAAGGCGTTTTGATTCGCCAATCGTGAGCCCGGCTCACTACTAAAGGTGTAGGCAATTATGTAAAGCCGAACCGTATCAAGGCTATGTGATCTGACACTAATCTTGAGTGTCGCAATTGAATTGGAAACTTAGCTCGTGTCGTGAGCGTGTCATATTATTATCTAGAACTAGATGGTTTCGACGGTGAAAGCTGAGGCGAGTTCATTCGCGGGGAAAACTAAACATACTCATAAGCGGGGGTCACTCACGTTACGAGTGTTTGCAAAGTATTGCAGGGAGAAAAGGTTTCTTTTGTTGAAGGAACGATAGCTGGTTAAAGTGTAACGGAATGGGAGAATGCTTTTTCTAAACTGAGTGGGCTTTTCTCGAAATTGCAACCTGTTTCTGTCTTCTCGGTGATTTCACTCTGAGGGAGTGAGAGTGATTTCTCAGTGGGTTCAGGCGACTATTCTATTGTAAAAGACTATTATATTGTAAATCGAAACTGCGCATATCGTATCTCGTTGACGAAATACGCATACCAAGGTATGCCTTCACGGCACTATCTCTGAACGGGGTGGCTAGACACGACGAAATACGGAAAAAAACAAATACGCATAATTAGTTATTGATTATCGATAATAATTCAATAGATAATGTGACATAAACCTTTATCTAATGTCTAATGGTCGGATGTTCGGAATCTTAGATTATTAGGTAAACGGAGAAATACATTAGTGTGTCGCTTTTCTCGTCAATGTGACAGTTTGTGAGAAAATACCAGTACGAAGTTCAATAATATCCGCCGAATACGAATAATAGTTTTCGTATTCGTTGCATGTGCATCTCTAGTTACCACAATAAGTTTAACAATAATTAACAACTGTGCACTTATGTACATGTACATGTCGTGTGCAGTATCACAGCTAGTCTCGAAACACTCGTTCAGCCTAATTGCTTTTCCGGTTTACTAACTAGTTGTGTGACATAGGTCTACGCAAGGACACATTGAAGTGACCGCTTACCGTTTTGAGGTGACATTTTTATTTTAATGTGATCTGTTTTTAACCCTACGGAAAAAAAGGCGTGAGGTTTTGTATGTATGTATTTTTAATAGTACAGCCGGCTGCAGTGAGAGCCGACCATACATTTAATGTATGCTAGGGGGGCTTTTTATTCTGCAGCTGTCTATGCAACACCTGTAGAAGTATCTTGCAGGCGAAACTGCAGTTCGTGGGGCGATTATGTAACTCTTGGCAAGGGGGGTGTTATTCAACTAAATATTTAAAAAAGTTTACTGGTCTTACAGTTTTAATCAACATATCATAGATATCGTTGATCGACATCTATATATCGTTGATTATTATAGCCATTATAACAATACTTACTACTAATTTTATCTACAACCTTTTATTGGTAAATCATGTTTATGGTGTACAATGAATAACGTTATTCATATTGAAACAAAATCGCGATTATATCGCGTCATTGTTATTACGCATAATGCGTATCAGAGTTTATGATTGCGCTTTGTACGTATCCACGGTATGTGTTATTAGTCTAATAATGTTAAAGTTATTAGGAGTAGTTGTCGACCGAATTTATTCAGGTGTTTCAGTCGATAAGGACTTGCAAAGTTTTATACCCTTTGATCCCGTTGAGTCGAGCACCTTTGAGTAACAGGAAAAAAATTCCTGATGGGTTACCTTACACTGTAACTCAGTGTAACTATTATAATTTAATAGGTATAACACTATTTATTTTTAAGAACATTTGCCATGTTAAGATTGGCAAGTGCAACTTATTCTACGGAAGCCACACGTGTTAACTCAATTTTGTATTCTTTTTTCACATTTGTGTATGTAATAACCGTAACAGAACAGCCGCCGTGCCTAATATTACCTATATGTATAAATGTATGAGTTATGTATGACTATGACCCAATGCATCGATGTTGTCACTTGGATGTTTTGAATTATACCTATGTTATTATTTAGTCACTAGCATTTTTAGTAATTAACTTCCACGTGGGACGTGGAATTACATTATTACAATAGACAATGAAAATAGTAAAGTAGCTGTCGACAACCGGAACGTTTTAGTTTCGGTTTCACTTTAATAGTTATTGTTTGCGAAATTGTATCCTATTTTAATAGAAATAAGATCACGTTCCGATTGTCGTCAACGTTTCCCTCAACTCTACACGATGGCGATTCGAAATCAATATTACATCAACGAAATTCGACATTATACATGTCGAAATTCGTTGAGAATAAGTTTTTTGTCAGAGATTTCAGTATCATTTTTTCATACAAATAATGTTGAATTCGTGATGTCGCACACAACGCAAGAATAGGTCCCTGGCTTTTACGGTTTCCACCACGTGCGACTATCAGGGACCGTACCGCCGATCTCCGATAGTATGCCGCCATATTGATCCAATGCACCGCAGCTCTGCGGTTGGTCCCTACTCAATTGGACCAAGATGGCGGCGTACTATCAGAGATCGGCGATACGCCTCTGCTCACTAATATATTTCTTTCAATCCGTGCTTAAGAAGCTTTATCTCATGTTAAGTTACCTTTCCTATGTGTCACAGTTCTAAACCCTTGCCCACATGTAATGCTTTACCTTTACGTTGCCGCAGGTCACGGCAAGACACACAAGGACGCGGCGTCGGTGCGCGCGACGCACCCGATCCCGGCCGCCTGCGGACTCTACTACTTCGAAGTCCGCATAGTCTCAAAAGGCCGTGATGGCTACATGGGCATCGGCCTCTCGGCCCATGGCGTCAACATGAACCGACTGCCGGGTAGGCACTGTTAAGTAGACAAATATATGTACGTCCATAATACGACGCGCGCACACATGACGTGCGGATTGCAGGTTTGCGCGCGCACTCTTGTGTTTGGTAGTTGAGATCGAGGTTTGTTATTTTTTTCGTACGAGACGGTGTCGGTTTACTAACGTAATTTTAATTTTGGAACGCGGTTCATATTAAAATAACAAGCCCGTAGAAGTAATTTTCTTTTCTTGTTTCTAATATTTACAGAACAGCTTCAAAGTAACTCGTGATACATAAATGAAAACAGATTGCTGACCTGATCACAAAGATATCGATTTGTTTCATGTTATTTTGTTGGGATATAAAGAAATATTTCATATTTACCACTCAGATGATGAGGTCGCTGCCAAATGCGCGACTATAGACAGCCACATTTTGGCCACAAAAATCACAAATCGATCACATGTTCCTCATCTCACTGTATGCCTCTGGTGACACATGTCTAATTATTTTCGAAAAAACGGTATTATCTAACTTTTAACAAAAACTTAACAGCTAGACTTTCCTACAGCGGTGGTGCTACCAATTATTACCGTCGAATGACGACACTAAAACATACCTACACCAAAAGAAGAGAGTAATTGGACCTGGGCTAATACTTTGTATCAAGTGGAAACATAATGTAAATAAGTATAAACACAATGATGTTTTTAACGACGTTTTTGTAACAACGTGTCGTCGAATAAATATACTATATTTCTTTCTAATTCTCTTTACTGCCGAGTTGCCACCATCAGACACCGTCAGCTTAATCCCCCTTCTCCCCACCAGGTTGGGACAAACACTCATACGGTTACCATGGCGACGATGGTCACTCCTTCTGCTCGTCCGGCACTGGGCAGCCGTACGGGCCGACCTTCACGACAGGCGACGTGATCGGCTGCGGAGTGAACCTGGTAGACAACACATGCTTCTACACGAAGAATGGACACCATCTCGGAATTGCGTTCCGGGGGTTGCCGGTAAGATTACGTAGGGTTAGATGTTCGGGTTTAAAGAGAAATTATGTCTTTTAGTAGGCCCGGTGTATGGTTTTTTGTTCGATCGTACGTCTTCATTTCCAACCCGCCAAGTAGAGACTATGGCAATATCCTCAACCAATGTGAGTCAGTGAGGGTGACTCAAGTCTAGCAGTAGACTGAGGCTGTGATAGATACCTATATTATTATGTACTCGATTTATTATTAGCGAGATAAGACTTGTGTTATTTACGATTGCACACCTTGTGGTGTGTTCTATACGTTTGTGGATTGTGACACCCTGTGGTTCATTGTGGTTGTATAAAACAAACTATAGCTTCGTAATAGCTGTTATAGCTGTTAAGTTAGACGAGTTCACAATGATGAGAACAGCAGCTTGATTTTGATTTATGTCAATCGCCACCGATGCATGTCGAGCGTTTGACCTAGATCTCCCACTAGAGACGCTGACACTGGTTGAAAACTTGAAAAGCTTTGGGCGCTGCTTGGTACAATGTGAGCCCGTGATATATTTCATATGAGAACCATCGACAATAACACGGGAGTAACTCGCCTTTACTCGCATGTGATATTTATCAAAATCAAGCAGTATACAGTGCTCGCAAGATAACTTGGCTCGCGGTTGAAAATGGAACTATATTTGACACAACCAACAAGAACCACTATGACAACTCCCGACGATAACCTAACCGACGGAAAAAGTCCGATAACCCCCGACAAAGTTGACACTGAATTTATAAACGCAGGCACTCAAATATTTTCTCAACGATTTTAATTAAACAAAGCTAAAAACAACCTCGATTTAACTAGCTTTCAAATTGACAAAACCGCATTCAAATCGTTCCATCCGTTCAGCTATGATGCCACAGACAAATGCACAAAGCCACAGATACACTGATACACACGTCAAACTTATGACACCCCTCTTTTTAGGATACCATATTTTAGGCGCTAAATTATCTAGCGCACTCTAGCGATAGCTATGGTGGTAGCGCTTAGTACGCCTATCATAGACATAGACATAGACATGATTTATTTGACATCACAAAAATCCATAAGCGTTTACATAATATGAAAATTCACCAAGAAAGTGAGAAGAAGTGAGTGAGAAGTGTTATCACTAACACTAACACCTCCATACCCCCGCAGCCAAACCTGTACCCAACCGTGGGTCTGCAGACGCCCGGCGAGGTGGTGGACGCGAACTTCGGCCAGGCGCCGTTCGTGTTCGACATTGAGGACATGTTACGCGAGCTGCGCGCGCGCACGCGACGAGCGGTGGATGAGTTCCCGCTGCCTGCTGGCCAGGGGCAGTGGCAGCAGGTGTTGCACAGGTGGGTGTTGGGTAGGGGGAGGGGATTTGAGAAAAAAAAGGTCTATATTGGGTTGGGCGAGATGGAGGTTCGGGAGGTTTGACTTCACAGAATACAGACCCAGTGTAAGGGTAAGCATAACGTGCAAGCAAAGTCACTGAATGTGTTGTTGATAAAGATATCATCCTAGATTGCAATTCTACTGGGTCTACTCTGTATTGTTGGGTAAGATATATACCAGCTGGACGAGTGGCTGTCGACCACCGCACGGTTTTCAGTTCAGATAAATTGTTACTGTTAACTGTCTGCAGAGACTGTTAACTGTCGGAAAATATGCATTGTTGCTTTATGACGTGCAATTAAAATTCAACCTTTGTAAAACCCTCCCAATGCTCTAGATTCTAAGGATTACTAGAAATAAAACCGTTTCTAGGTGGTGCAATACATGTAATAGAAAATTTAACACAAACAACCTCCATAATACTAACCGCCCATTCGTTACCGCGATGCAGAAATATTGTATCGCGCCATCTAGTGGACATTCTGAAAACTACATACCTTGTATTGTCCAACCTTAACGTCATGAAAATAGAGTCGAAATTCACCTCGAGCTGTAATCATTTGTATGCGTTTCCACATTGCAGGATGGTGTCGACGTACCTGGTGCACCACGGCTACTGCGGCACGGCGCAGGCGTTCGCGCGCGCCGCCGGGCAGCCCATTAACGAGGACATCGCCTCCATCAAGAATAGACAACGTAAGTGCAAACATGTTACTTATTTTTTTTGCAGCTTTTTTGCAAAAAAAAATTTGTGTCAGCTTCAAGCAATCACGGCTTCTATATCTGTCTACACTTCGATGTAGATATTGAGATTTACGCGCAAGCTGTACTGCGGTTGATGAATGACATTGCGAATGAAATATTCTGCGACTGCGGGACATTTTGCGCCCAAACCTTTGCGCCATCGGTAGACGCGCGGTTGACATAGTACTCTACGCTAGAGCTAGAGGGGGCTTTCTTTCGCCACTGGTCCACCTGTTTATAAGCTCCCTTGGTCCCCGCAGGCATATCGCTGCTAGTGGTGTCCGGGCGCATCGGCGAGGCGATCGAGGCGGTGCGGCGGCTGTACCCCGCATTGCTCGAGCGAGACCCCGACCTGCTGTTCCTGCTCAAGTGCCGGCAGTTCGTCGAGATGGTCAACGGGACCGATGCCGAGGTGGGTCACGGGCGGCGGCGGTGGGCGGTGGGCGGTGGGCGGCTGTACCCCGCATTGCTCGAGCGCGACCCCGACCTGCTGTTCCTGCTCAAGTGCCGGCAGTTCGTCGAGATGGTCAACGGGACCGATGCCGAGGTGGGTCACGGGCGGCGGCGGTGGGCGGTGGGCGGCTGTACCCCGCATTGCTCGAGCGAGACCCCGACCTGCTGTTCCTGCTCAAGTGCCGGCAGTTCGTCGAGATGGTCAACGGGACCGATGCCGAGGTGGGTCACGGGCGGCGGCGGTGGGCGGTGGGCGGTGGGCGGCTGTACCCCGCATTGCTCGAGCGCGACCCCGACCTGCTGTTCCTGCTCAAGTGCCGGCAGTTCGTCGAGATGGTCAACGGGACCGATGCCGAGGTGGGTCACGGGCGGCGGCGGTGGGCGGTGGGCGGTGGGCGGCTGTACCCCGCATTGCTCGAGCGCGACCCCGACCTGCTGTTCCTGCTCAAGTGCCGGCAGTTCGTCGAGATGGTCAACGGGACCGATGCCGAGGTGGGTCACGGGCGGCGGCGGTGGGCGGTGGGCGGTGGGCGGTGGGCGGCTGTACCCCGCATTGCTCGAGCGCGACCCCGACCTGCTGTTCCTGCTCAAGTGCCGGCAGTTCGTCGAGATGGTCAACGGGACCGATGCCGAGGTGGGTCACGGGCGGCGGCGGTGGGCGGTGGGCGGTGGGCGGCTGTACCCCGCATTGCTCGAGCGCGACCCCGACCTGCTGTTCCTGCTCAAGTGCCGGCAGTTCGTCGAGATGGTCAACGGGACCGATGCCGAGGTGGGTCACGGGCGGCGGCGGTGGGCGGTGGGCGGTGGGCGGCTGTACCCCGCATTGCTCGAGCGCGACCCCGACCTGCTGTTCCTGCTCAAGTGCCGGCAGTTCGTCGAGATGGTCAACGGGACCGATGCCGAGGTGGGTCACGGGCGGTGGGCGGTGGGCGGCTGGGCGAGTGGGTCAGGTCGCACGGAGACGTGACGCGACGATGGTTGAAGAGTTCGATAGTTTCGCGGCTTCGCTTGAAGCATTTTCGAATTTGTGCAATATGAGTAATTGACAGAAAAAAGTTGATAACCCGAGTTTACTTACACTTACTTACTATATTGACGCAACGACTCAAAATGAGTCTTGGCCTCCGAAGTTTACATATACTGAAATATTTTCTAAACTACTGACCTGTTTGATTGAATTGGCTTTGAAATAGACGAAACCCACTGTTCGAAGGAAGAGAGAAAGACAAATACACAGACACACACGTTAAACTTATAACACCCTTCTTTTTTCGTCGGGGATTAGAAATTTGCCCCGCAGGCGGGGGGTCGGCGGATTGTTCTATCAATATCTGAAACTTTGTCGCGTAGCATCGTTATTACTTCTGGATTTTAACTTATCTCTTCCTCCGGTCTCCCCAGGTATGCCCCTCATCAGACAGCGCAGGCTGTGCGGCCGCGGCTCGAAGCAACGGCGTGGCGCCCTCGCCCGCGCCCGCGCCCGGCGGTGTCATCGCACACACCGCGCACCATCAGACGGCCAACGGGGAGCCGCACGCCACTAACGGTACGGTATACTATCGAGACACGGACCAGCCTAATTTTTAACACCTATTTTTTACTATAAAGTTCTGGGGCTGAATACGAGATCGGCGTGCGATTTTTTTGTGGTACTACAAAAGAAAATCGCAGATCTCTGAAATATTATAAATCATCATCATATCAGCCGAAAGGCGCCCCCGCTGCTGGGCATAGGGCTGCCCCATAGATCTCCACAATGGCCGGTCCTGTACCTTCCGCATCCAGCTGGGACCTGCGATCTTTACCAGATCGTCGGTCCACCTTGTGGGGGGCCTACCAACGCTGTGTCACATAAACATAGACATGATTTCTTTTGACATCACAAAAAATCATAAGCGTTCACTTATTGAGGAAATACACGGACCAGTCTATCCATTATCATCACGTCCATTGCACAGGATATGCACTATTGAGAGTTGAGCCTATCCGAAATGCATGTTGTAACGTCATTCCACAGGGTGGGATCAAATTGGAGATAGGCAGCGAACCGTGACATAGCACGCGTGACACAGATGGCATGCGGCCAAAATATTATGGCATGCCAATAATTTAAAGAATTTATAGATACTGTATCGAAAGTTGATTGAAGATTGAACGAATTAAAATGCAGCTGATTGATTTTCAGTCTACAATTAGGGTGACTAACTTTAAAATATTATCGGGTAATTTTTTTTTTTAAATAAAACTATTCATTAACTGTTCAATTACCATTAGGCAAGTAGGTATTAGACACCATTTTCCTTTTTGAAAGCAAACCAAGGAACGCAATATCTTTTCTACTCCTGTGTGACTTCTTAATTAAATTTGTTGCGACTTTTACTACAGTATCAGCTCATCCTCAGTCGTGACTGAGTGTGTATTCGTGTATTACGTACCTGAGTATATGTATGTATGTGTGTATGTGACCCTTCTCATGTTCTCACGGTCATGTCCCCAGGCGTGTCGGAGGCTACGACATGCGACGTGGACATGCCGGCGGCCGACGACTCGCCCGCCGCCAACGGAGCCACACACCATCCCCACGGTGAGTACACATAAAAGGCATATCACAGCATATGGTAACTACGACAGTATAGTCTGGTGTCCGGCAGAGTAGAATACCACCAACCCTTTACACTAAGTTATCGAGATAAAAGATCTAGAGCCTCCGTAGGCTGGAAAATGGGCAGCATCTTTTTACATTGTTATATTTATAATACTGCGATGTTCAAGCCGCCTGCCGAGCGTGGAGATTATGGCATTGACTTTACCTTTCGTGGGAGAAGCCCTACGTCCTGCAGTGGACTGTTATGGGCAGTGATTATAGCAGAGTATACAGAGAGACACCGCCATACAGACGCGCTGTGTGAGCAGAGAAGGCTACGGCGCGTGCGACGAAACCGGTTTTGATCACGTATGGGTACTTAGTTTGTGGTGGCCGGAAGGAATGAGCCACTGCAGATGGCAAAAGGAACTTTAGCGGCCCGCTAAAAGTATTTGGGGACTCGCAAAGCAAATTTTTCATGATATGTCACTTGGAAGGGTTAATGCCGCTTAAAAATTAGGATATTCAAATCTGGGACGACGTGAATTAAAATCCTACTACGGCACTGGAGCGTCAAGCTCGCGGCGGCCATTTTGTGTCAGCCAAAAAAATTCTAATTCAATGAAAATTTCGAAACGTTGGCGATTCAGGTAAAATCATCGTCGAGTATTGTTGAAATAGTGATATGAACGTGAATTGAAAGAATTTATCAATATTTTTAGGACAAATGACTAGGCTTGTTAAAAAAAGTGCCTCGGTCTCCGCATCGTAGACGAAAGGACACTACTCTTCACGAAAACCTGGTTAAACAGTTTTATATCTTAGCAAATTTTTTTTTTTTTTTTTTATATCATACGGTAGGCAAACAGGCAAGCGGGCCACCTGATGGAAAGTGGTCACCACTGCCTATAGACATTAGCAACACCAAGAGTATCGCTAATGCGTTGCCCACCTCTATAACACGTTGCTCTGGCAGCAAAAAGCAAATGTCACTCCACTGCCAAAGCCACGGTTCCCCAAATCCCCACCCCATGGAGCACTGGAAACCTTACTCACCGGCAGAAACACAATACTATTTAAAAGAGTATTATTTAGCTGCGATATTCTGTAAGGTGGAGGTACTTCCCCAGTCGGGCGGCTCCAATTCGAACGAGATACCCCGCTATGCCCTACCTCTCTTAAATACTCTACGGTACGGTAAATACTCTCAAATACTTTACGGTATTGGAAATAGGTATGACTACTATGTATATGAATGAATATCCACTATTTATTGTATTCATGAATTGGCGACCGCATACAAATTTATTATACTTGGTACTTATCTTTAAGTACATAAAATTAGGTATGTAATTAATGATTATTCAACTATTTGATATTGGAATGATTTCCCAGTTACTTATAATTTGCACGTCATAGCCATTCATACGATATTTTACACATTTGTTTGTTATTTATTTATTTATTTATTCGATCACAACCATGTATTTTCAGTTCATCATTATTTTTTATATTTATTTGCCCGTTGCTTTTCAGTTTTGCATGCGATAGTATACTGACCAGCGCTGGCGTAGTTTTGTAACATGTATGGTGTATGGTGCAACACATGCCACATGGGTGGAGTTGGTGAAATAATTTGGGTATTTGAGGGGGAACTAATGAAGCACTTCTGTATGTATTTGTGCAGTCCATTCACCTTTTCGAATAGACATTGTGACGCAGGTACACAAGTGCTTGTCGTCGCCGAATAATAGTCCCAAGAAGTTGATTACTTTCCACCATTATCTACGGATAGATATCGAATTAAAGAGGTGGGAATTATTACATATAATACCGAAATAGCCAGGTTCTACACTATGGTGGTAAAAATACAATTAAATTTCTGATTACAACCGAGTGTCGACATCACTAGACAGTGTCGTCACTTGCCTACTTAATCGATGGCACTCGAAAGCCTGGCTTTTAATTATATTTGAAATATAGTGAGGCCTGTCTACAGCTGCACATCCAGGCCAGCCAGGATCCACAGGATCCCAGTCTACAGCCGAACAGCATGTTCTACTAAAATGACATAGCTGCCTTTTTTTTAAAGGGGATTATCTTTGAAAAATACTACGTCATCCGGAGGAATGACGTGGACATGTGGGATTGCCCAAAAATGGGCCCTACCCACTTAAAACCCTCTGTGTACCCACAGCCGCTTTTTATCGGAACACCACAGGACCTCATAGATAGTTTTCGCTATGGCGAAAATGCCTGGCTATTGACAAGTCCACCGCTGCAACTCCTGTCAATCAGACAGCACAGCTAAAACAGTCCCAGCTTACTTAACCCCTACTGTTGTCTAAAACGGGATAGGTCGATTCCGCTCTAGTTTCGCTTATTTCGCCTGGGCCTTAGCCGGCTTGATCGTTGCACCGCACTAGTCGCGTAGGCGCACCGTCGCACCGCATCGCTCACGACACGTCGCATATTCTTTTTTACTTTGAGTTGGTCGCCGTCGCCCCCAGCGCCCCCTGGCGTCGACAGACGCTTAGCGCCCCCTAGCGCTAGCTCCGATCGACAGTACAAACGAATCGTAACATAGGCATGCTATAAAGCTGTATATGTAAGATTTCATAAGACATTGGTGCGCAAGAGTGCAGACATTACGCGATCTGGTTAGAGTTATCGCGAAGCTGATTGTCCGAACAATTTGTACTGCCGATAGAAGACGGGTACACTCGAAAACGGTAATTCGGAACACGGCCCAGCATTTAAAATTAAAGTGAACCTAATCACAAATTCAACGTTCCAATTTTCCACTAGCTGGGCAAGATAATGATCTGGCAACATGGGCCGTATTGGCTTGGCTGTGTACTGAATTGTCGGTTGGTAATGTACGGTCCCCGGGGCGGGGCGGGGCGGGGCGTGGCGGGGCGTGACGGCCGGCTGGTTGTAGGTCCCGCGGGCGTGCAGAAGGGGATGCCGGGCGTCACCGCCAGCGTCGCCGCTCTCATGCCCGACTACTTCGGTGGGTATCGACTCCTCAATACCTCAACACTCCTCCCTATTCCTTCTTCATCCTTCGTAATACCTCGACACTCCTCCCTATTCCTCATTTACCCCTCGCAATACCACAACAGTCCTCCATATTCCTCCTTCACCTCTCGCAATACCTTAACACTCCTCCCTACTCTTCCCTTACCGCTAGCGCCTCCTTGATTCGTCCAGCTTCTTCTAGTCCCGTCGTTTTGATTCCTTTCATCCTTCCGGCACTATGATTTGTGATTATTTTTCTCCTGGCTTTTTAAGTCTAAGCCTTCTACACTCCCTTCATCTCTTTGACTCCTCCTGGCTTTTTGAATCTGTCCCCTTTTTTATTGATACCGGCAATCTGACTACACCGGTCTTCTTAACTCCTCCCTGACCCTTGATTCCTCTTGCCTCCTTAATTCATACTGCTTTCTTGACTCCTTGCACCTCTCTCAACCCCCCAAACCCGCCAGCGTCCGCATCACGACGACGTCATAACTGAGTACCTTTTTCAAATGTTTGACGTTCAGCTTGGTTCACTAGC
Source organism: Blastobasis lacticolella (assembly GCA_905147135.1). Lineage (NCBI taxonomy): Eukaryota > Metazoa > Arthropoda > Insecta > Lepidoptera > Blastobasidae > Blastobasis > Blastobasis lacticolella. Next base: position 17,172,532 of record LR990058.1, on the reverse strand, counting down.
CAGCCGTCTTTCCAGTGCTTTACCTGTTTTATTTTTACCGCGTTCACCGCCGTCCGCTTTAACAGCCCATGGCCGAGAGACTGATCTTCATACGAAGCCGGTTTAGCCCTTTGCTGTCTCACTCACTCCCGCCCATTAATATAGACCGCTAAACGTTCTATCCCCCGTTTTCGGTGCCAACGGTAAGTGTTAGAATTTAATTGGAAATATTGTTTACATTCTATTGAATAATGTCCACGAGTGACGCGACCCAGCGATCTTGTGTTTTGAGTTTTGTGTGTAGTTTGATAGTCGAAGCGCTGTCAACGTCGCCGTTCTGGCTACTGCATGCCATAGTTTAGCTCTGCCACTCTATTTCTCACTTTATGAAAGTGTATCTTCGGTCAACCGTAACAGTAGAGAGAATTGTGGAACTTTCCAGTAAAATCTACCCTCTAAAATCATGTGTACTTATTTAACTGCTGTTTAATTCAGTTTCTATTAAAATTAGGTGCGATTGGTTCAATTCGTGATGTTGTATATCCTTATATACTGTGTGGTGTTTTGCATAGTACATTAAAGTACGAACGCCTTCCACTGAGGGGTACAAAGTCACTAATTTCGACTTATATAGGTATTTATTTAATTTAGGTATAAATATAAATATAGGTATTTATTTTCAATTAAATTCTGCTAAAACTTTATCATACATATTGAGCCGTAATGGAAACTTAATTGGCTCTCAGTTTAAGAGATCTGGTGCCTTAATAATAAGACACTGCCGATTTGGTCCGCAATCGGGTTGTCATTGGAAAATCAATGGACTTAATTAGTGGCAAAAGACCAAAATAATTTCAAAGTTCCTATTTAAATTCAATTGAGATTCAATAGCAATAGCCATTAACAGAAGTGGGGCCCTGAAATAGACAGTAGCATTTTGTTGTGATTACTGTAGTCTCAATTTTTTCTGCCAAGCGTGGAGATGATGGCATTGTTCGAACCAATATTGCAACATTGGCGGTTGATGTTGAGTATCTTTATTTTATACTGAGAGTCCATTGAATGAGGACAACCGTTTATGTGCTCGCCAGTGGGCGCCACTGGCGAGTTATATCACTATCAAAATAAAGCCGTTCTATTGGCAGACATCCAACTGTCAACTTCCAGCGTTTGACAACGGAGTGTGCGACGTATTTTGACAACGGATCTTATACGCCAAGTAGCGCCATCTAGTGGAGTTACAAACTCGCGTTGGCCCTCGTGCGATGAAGTCTTTTACTAAAACTTTATTTACCGTTATGGTTGATCGAAGATGTGTAAATATTTGCTACCACTGCATGCTACATTACAATAGCAATTTTGCAAGATTATTTGCAAGTCTGGGATGTCGGGTTGGGAAGATTACCGTAAATGAGACAGTTTTCTAAGCATGCTGTAAATCTGTAGTATAATAAGATATATTTTTACGCTTCTTTAAACTGCATAGTATATTGTGTACATTAGGTATTATAATATATAAAGTACTATTAATATTACACATATCGACACATTTTGCTATGAGATACAATTTGGTACACCCGACAAGATATCTGTCATAAATATATGTCATGCATATGACCAATAAAATATGGAATTTTGGTAATAGATGGCTTCTCTATAACTTTATAAGCCTTATGACTTTTGTCACCACAGCACAATATTCCAGCACATACCTATATCTTTTAATTTCCGATCGTGTGAGTTTTGCACATATTTTTACAACAAATACTTTCTGATCCTTTTCCGCAATATTTGTATAAATTATATCTTAACCTTGTTTGTTGAAAATCACTAATTCTAAAGTTTTGTCCGAAAACTTACAAGTTAAGAAAAATATATGTGATATCAATGAAACTAGCTTTATTGGAAAGATAATGAAATGCCATTTATGATTGAAATGAAAATGATTTCGGCCATCTGGCCGCCGCGAAAAGTGTGTGAAAATTGGCCATCCAGATTGGGCCATCTACGCGCCAGTCGCGGCGGCCAAATGGCCGAAATCATGATTTCAATATAAATGGCATTTCATTATCTTTCCAATAAATCTAGTTTTAATGCTATTAAATGAAAAAAACCCTTAAAAACACCCTAAACAACGGAGACATTTTGTTTTTTGCAATCTTTTGATCAAACCAAAGCTTTATTAACTTTGAAATCCACAATAAATTGTAAATATAAGTACATCGCTCCATAGTGTGATAATTTTGATAATTTAGGCATTTCTGTAAATTTACATTAACGGATCATAACTTGATGTGACAGTTGTATTATAATGACAACGCCCTCATTTAGAAAAGGCGTTCCTCAGGGAGCAATCCTTGGTCCTTATATTGTGATGCTATAATGTGTTGTCCATTGCGCGCTGCAGAGGGCGGCGGGTGCGGCGGGTGTGGGCGCGCGTCAGTGGAACGCATGCTCGCATTTGGGCGGGAACTCTACGCCATGAGCCAGAAGCTTGCACAGGACCCTTACCACAAGACTATGTTAGAGGTAAATCAACATATTATGAAAGTCACTTTGTTCTTAAACATATCATTAATTTTTGTACATTCCGAAAGATACTGAAATATACCTATTGTTTCCTGTATATAAATTTAATGATGACGAGATTGTTTAGCGCTAGCTTTATTGATTAATGTTTGTATGAATGCTAAAAAGTGCCAAGTGCATTTGTAAAGTTCCATAGGAGTGAAATACTAATTTTTCTTCGCTTTCCATGAAAGTAAGGAAAAGTTAGTAAAGTTAGACTGCGGTAACTGTTTATCATGGCAGACCTCAAGCTTGTCTGCCACCTAGTGCTATAAATAAAAGTCCCTCAAGATTAACGTTACGATACATTGTAAAATCAACCGTATTGTGTCGACTTTAAGGACGCGTTCAGCCTGCTGGCGTACAGCAACCCGTGGGACAGTCCGGTGGGCTGGCAGCTGGAGCCCGTGCGGCGCGAAGCCGTCTGCGAGGCGCTCAACGCGGCCATATTAGGTAACTTCCAAATGTTTTTTCTTTATATATCTAATTTTTTTTTATATAACTAGTATAATTCTAGGCAAGCCTCTTGCCACCATTGGCAGGCAAAGCGTTCTTCTTTCATTCGATAGAAAGGTCGAGCCAATGCGGTTCATGTGGATGGCTGGTATATCTACGACATATTCCGAAATTGCTGATCTGATTTCCAACAATCTTTCACTACCTATTTTGTCAATTACATTATTGTCGACCGATAACGAAAAGAGAAAAAGTTTGTATTCAAAAATTATCCCCTGTATTCCTGCAAACGTAGTCGCTCTATTATGTACAAGTGATTTGTTTTGATTTGAACCTGAATAAAAATCTAGTCCAACTCAATATTGCTGCCCCGTTTCGTCCACAACCCCACAATTCTCTGTAGGTAACAGTATTTTAGCCACTTCTGTCCCATTGCAGGGCAAAGATCTCCCAATCCATCTTCCACGACTTACGGTCGAATGCTTTCCACTGCCAATCCTTACAAAAGGCGTCTAACTCGTCCCGCCATCTCCGTCTCGGCCTACCGCGCTTCCTTGGTACTTTTCGTGGGTTTCAGTCGGTGGATATTTTAGCCGTTTGGCATGCTGTATAAATGTCCAGCCCAGTACATTAAGTTAAAAAAAAAAATCTATAACACCCACCCATCCCAGACGACCTGAGTGGTTCAATGGTCAACATGCCGGTCCGCCACGCAAGAGGTCCCGGGTTCGATTCCCGGCCGGGCAGAAATTGAAATGATGAATTTTAATTTCTGTTACAGGTCTGGGTTTTCTATGTATAATCATAATCATAATCATTTATTAATTTGTGGTACACAGTATAAGTATGTATTTAAAAAAAAAAAAGTATTTAAGTAGTATATCAGTTATCTAGCACCCATAGTACAAGCTTTGCTTAGTTTGGGGCTAGATGGCGCTGTGTGAATTTGTCCACGAATATTTATTTATTATTTATTTATTTATCCCCCCCAGAATCGCAAGGCATGCAGTGGGTGTCCCCGGTGGAGGCGTGCGCGGCGCACTCGCGGCTGCTGCTGCGGCGCATGGCCGCCGCCGGGCTCGGCGCCTGCGCCTTCGCGGACCTCGCCGCGCTGCTGCGCCGCTGACCCACTGACCCACTCACCCGCTGACCCCTGACCCGCGCACGCACGCACGCATGCACCAGGCCGGGGACTGTGCTGTGAACGCGCCGGGAGACGCGGCCGGATCGCAGACTTGGGGCTGGGGAGGTCCTCGCGTTTTGTGGCAAACGGGGACTCGTCCGGCTAGGTGGCGGGGTTTCGACGTTTCGAAATGGCGGCGGTTTTGACCTACCGCAGAAACGATCCCGCCGATCGCATGATACCATCCAGAGATTGGAAAGTTTGCTACCTTCGTGGCAAATTTTTTTTTCTCTGTGATGCCATCCGTCTGGAATGACGTCCCAACATGTGTTTCGGATATTCTGTGACGTCGTACCCGAAGATGGTGTCATGCGATTGGAAATCGGCCGCTGCTGATCTCCAATAGTGCGCCGCCATCTTGATGCAATCGAGTTGGGACCAATCGCAGCGAGCCAGTGCCGGAGCTGGACTTGCTGCAATTGGCTTAAACTCGATTGCATCGAAACGGTGGCGTGCTATCGGAAATAGGCGGTGCCGCTCCTGGTTGGACGAGTCTGTGATGCTGGGAGTACATCGGTGAATCGAATGCTTTGTCGTGTAGTAAATGCGAAGTTGGAACTAGCCTTGTCGCCGAGATGTGCTTGTTTTAGTTGGGTTCTGGTAGGGCTGTAGAGAGCGGTTGCGCTTGAAAAGGGAGCCGGTTCAAATGTTTCCTCGTACGCTTTTGTGTGCAATCGAAATGAGAAATAGGGTTTATAAGCGGTATGCAATTACAATACTTTACTCTCACTCTCTTTCTAGTTCTCTCTCTCTACTCAGATGCGGGTCATTTCGTTGTGTTGGAAGAAAAAATCTTCGTCACAGCAATTTTTTTGCTAAACTTACTAATTTCGATTGCTTACAAGCTATACGGGAAGCAATTTCCTTTGAAACGCAACCGCGCTCAGCTCCCACACTGTCTTACGCGATCCAGGACCGCCAGAACGCAACTAAACCGGCCTCCGTTCGCTACAAAACGTCGCGAGATCTCCGGCTCTCGTCTGTAATAGATATAACACTATAGAAATATATAAATAATTAACTAATAAGGGCTACTCGAGGCGCCGTCGCCGCCGCCGTTTGTAATTATAATCGTAATAGAGCGTGTTGTTGTGTCGCGAGGAAATCGAACGAACTGTAAAGGTGTAACCGTTATCATGTATGGCGTTGCCCGTTGTGATATTTTTTATTGTACCCCGTGCCGAACCCCGCGACAGGCCGCCCTCTGCCTAGCGAGACGCCCATACGACGGTGCGGCTAGCACAAGTACGCTGTCGCAAGAAAAGGCGCGACTTAGATCTCTTTCATCTTAGTATCGAGCGAAGGAGACAAAGACTCTGTTGTAGCGAGAGATATATAGCGGGCTTGCTTGTGCTAGCCGTGCTGACAGAGACAGAGAGAGCGAAATCGTGTAGGTGGTCTCCTTCCACGCCAGAGGCGCCACCCGGTCGCGGCCGCTTCCGCCTTAGTTCACACTTTGTAAGTAACTTTGTGTAATAATAAAGGAATCTTGTATAATACGACATGTTTATAGAAACGCAGTGGTGGGTATGCGGGGCGGTGATAGCTCGCCGAGGTCAAGGTACCCGGACGCGATTTTAAACCTTACTAAACTAGACTTGTAAACTGAAAACTTGACTTTGGGTAACTTGTTGCGCTATGTACAGTTCTGGCCACGCGAAAAGAGCCCTAAGCGACAGTGGAGGGGATCGTGTAGCAACGCGTGTAACATCGTACGTTCGCTCATACGATCGCTTTAGTGCCAATATTCTTTTTTGGTTTTGGATTAATGAATGAATTGAAAATGAATTGTGTAACGCTGATGGTACATGACGATGTGGCCGAAGTAGAACATGCCTTGAAGGTGTCCAAAGCTTAAACTTAACAACGATATAAAAGAAATAAGAACCTCTATTATTTAATTTTGAAGCCACATAAAAGGTTGCTCCACTCCATAGACTGCGGTCAATGCTAAGCAACGTAAGCTTCTCTGCCACTTTAGTTTTTAGTGGTATAAAAAAAACGAAACAATAGCAATCACAGCAATATAGCAATTTTGACAAAGACTCCTATAAAGTGGCATCAACAGTTAAGAAATATAAATAAATCAATTTTTTTATATGGCACGGGTCGCTCAGCAGCTGCACAATCTCATTCTTTTGACTATCTCTTTCTGGCTGAAGACATATCAATCAGTTTGAAAGATATCATATTTCATACAAATGAAGTGTTATGAACTTATGACAGTATTTACAGTGCTCAGTTACAACACACGCGCTTCTGATTTTTCTACACGATACCTCGTACCTTTATAAATATTAAAATCGTAGATTATATGTGCAACGACAGTTACCAATCAGGTGGTCTGTCTGCTTGCTTCGTTAAGTAGCATGTAACAAAGTTTTTATAGATTTGATGATTTGACTAGGAGTCCAATACGGGCTACACGACGGAAATGATACTTCTATACTATTATATTTCGAAAAAACATCGCCAGAGCTCTACGTGGCACGGACTGTACACTGTGTGGTGTGCTTGGTGTGTTGTATGGTCTAACAAATAGAGCTGTACACAGGTTATACACAGGGGCTGTACCGGAAAACTTCATTTTTCCTTGATCCCCTTTGTAGCTTTTTCTTTGTCGGACTAATCACACGAATGCGCCTATTTACCCGGAGCACTGTGCTCAATATGTAAGATAGGGTGTGTATAAGGTATAGTTATCGGCCACACAGTTATCGGTGTGCAAGTGCTACCAATACCGGGTCAGTCACCGTCCCGCCTGCATTTGTTCTGTAAAGATGATTCTACAATATTGTTCTTATATTGTATTGTTTTCCTTTTTTAATAATATATTGTGTTTAAAGAGCTGAATTGAAGGTGTTTGATTTATTTGTTATCCCTGGAAAAGTTGAAAGGAATCAGAAATGTAGACATCCGTAGCAGAAATAAGGTCGCTGATAGGTTTCTGAGTCGCAAAACTGAATTAGCGCTGTCGGTGGGGCGGAAAGATTTTCTAGTGGCGACCATGTCACTACCACTGATGGCCCACCCCCACAGATTATTAATTTTCTACTTGGGGAAGCAGGATGTAGCGTCGGTGGCCTAGAGAGGACCTTGTTACGAATCCTGCCGCCATGTACCAATGATTCTTTTCTGAGTTATGTACATTAGTTAATCTTTTACCAATGCTTTTACGGTGAGGGAAAAACATCGTGATGAAACATGCACATTCAGGCGACTGAATGTGTAACCATGTTCCAATCTGGTCCAGGTTCCCCTGTTAGCAGGGGTCACGGAGGGCAGGAGGCAGTCGCTCCACTGTAATTATCTGATCTTCCAAATCCAGGATCATTGTCAAGGCGGACCGCCCTTGCGTGCAAGAGCACAACCGGGACATTAACGCCAATAATGATTAAGAGAAGATTATTTTTTTTACTTGGGGAAGTAGGATGACAAAATGTATTCAGCTTGGTGGCGCTACTGTAGACCAGTCAAATCGGTAGAGAAGATCTGTCAAATTATCCTGCCATTGCATCATGGCTTGGGGCTACCTACGGCTGATATGATGATGATTATGACAATCCACAGGGACCTTACGTGACTTTTCCCGGCTTATTACAATTTAACCTTCATCGATATGAAATCAGCCGAATAGAGAGTTAAAATCAGACGCGGAAATTGCCACATAGCGCAATCTTCTTCGCTATAGCGGCGCTCTCTGTACTGAGCGAACACAGTTATTGAAAGAAAATATCGAACATTTATTCAAAGACGCAGAGCTTCCAGACTACAACTACGACGAATAAAATGTATTGGATGCGTTCGAGAGTGGTTGGTCACATGGGTTTATTGACTTTCGAATTGAATTGAATATTGGACGACCAATATGAAGGACTCGATGGCAATTCGCATACAGTTATGCAATCTCTAAGCGTTGATATTATAGCTCCACAATATCTTGTGACTGTTCTGTGACGAGTAGCTAACTTGATACGCATTTTTCCAATATTTCTTGCAAGCTCCTCCGCGTCAGACAGTAAAAAGTAAATATAGACTTATTTACAATCGGAGTCTCATATCCTATGCACCCGAAGTCCTAATATTTGTAGTGCAGGCCGTCGACGCTTATTCTGTCCAGCACTCCGAGCGCTGTTTGCTCTCCGCCATGTGTTTGTTTGCGAAATCGAATCTTGGGATAAGGTTATTCTAAACGCAAACATGTGTTGTATTGGTTCTTTATTTTAAATCTAAATTTTATAAAAGTACATTATATATATTTACACACACATTACTTAAAGAGTTTTGGTAAAATGTCAAAGGAAGTTCTACCCGACTGAAATTCCCTGGGGATAGCATTGACTTTTTGAACTTAGAACTAAAAAACAGAACACTACTAGATCACTGGCGTTTATTGACAGTTGTAGCCATTAACCTGGAGAAAAAATCGATCACTGGTCCCGTATTAGCCCGTGTAGGTACTATTCGTTTGGGAGCTTTATATCGGCTTCCTAGTGCTATCGAATTCAGTAGCCGTATTCACAATGGCTCGGAAATCGCATTTGGATACGGAATCGACGAAGGACCCCGCAAAAGTTCTTAGGAAAATGTGGTTTCAGTTAATTTTGATGAAATTTTAATAGAGAGAGTTTCCGTGGAATCTATCGGAATTCTGAATATCAGTTTTCGAATCGATCGACACGGATTCGCCGCTCACGAATTTCGTGTCGAATCGTTCGGAAACGGTTTCGAATAATTGTGAATGCGGCTACAGGAAGGTGAAACGGTTAGCCTCGCTTCGTCAACGATATTAGGAAGCTCACCTAACGAGTGGCGAGCTCGTTGCGATGCTGAAGTTCGACTAGCCTCAAAGTACGAAACACTCACCCATCCAGTTCCCGGGCTGGACTAGTTGAACAGTCTCGGGAGTCGATTGGCACACCGTGACGGTATAAAATAAAACGGCTGGTGCGTTGTTATTGTTCCCTCAGATTTTGAAACTAAACTACCTATTGTGAGGACAGACTGTCTCATGTCAGCATAAAACGCAAGATCTTGTAAAGAGAAGATTTTAAGCGCCACTGAATGCAATTGGCCGACGCGCACTTGGTATGCATGGTGCAGAACTCTAAGCTGCGTAGGTTTACTGACCGAAAATCCTTCGCTTACCTATAACAATACCATATCTTCGGCGAGTGACCCCTCGCTAGCTATTTCCACTGTAATTTGATCCGTATACCTCAGACTTGAAAGAGACACCCTACCACCAAGATTTGTCCAGAATCTCTTCAAGATCACCGGCTATCCCCCAAACAAGCCGCATAACCCGGCTGTCCATACCGACAGAGCAGGTCCCGCATGAACCGCCCAGTGTGGGACTTAGAAGTGGGCTTCACGACGAGGCGGTGGCCTAGGCGCAGCTGCAGGGACGCATTGCGATGGGAGGTTGGCCACCGTACTGGGAGCAGGCTGGTCGCAGTGGGCGTCGGGTCGCTGGAAGGCAAAGAACGGGGTTAAATCTCGCATAGTAGGAATGTTGTGTAGGTTTGTGTTCTGATTGGAATATGCTATTGGTGTCGTACAAGGCGCAATTGGACCCCAGAGGAAAACGCGAGAGTAAGAACTTTATATTTATTACAATCAATACACCAGTGTCATACCTAGCACCCAACATAGTTATTTTTATTTAGACATAGACAGCACTTTATTCGTATTAATTTGATGTAGGTGCAGTTAGCATTGAAAATGAAACAGTAACCTCCATTTGTAAGCGCGTTGATGTCTTTCATATGGCGTGAGTTAGGATATCGTAGATTTATTTTGTATGATAAAAGATGTAACTATGTAAACATGTATTAGGAAATGAAACTTTCTTTTTAATCCTTGACCTTAGGGTGCTTGTCGTATAATGAACACTGAAAGTTCTGCGCTCCTGGCCGCTCATAACTGTTTGAATTTCGATAGTTGTACTTTTTAACACATAATAAACTCAATCGTTGATTTTAAAATAAATTTTCCAGAAATCGCGTGTCAATTGTTTTTTATCACAATGAAGTCTGTAGCAAAAATAAAATTATCGCGTTTGTCCGTAGCAAAAATGAAATATTGTTTTGTATGACATACTTATTATCTACCATTCAAAACAGAAATCTCAATTCGTTAGTTGATTTGTGTACGGCTGGGGATTGAACTCGGACTTTCTATATAACAGACCAGCGTTTTAACCACTGCGCTGTAGGAGCACAAGCATAACTGACAAGTTTTAAGTTACTTTGAGGGTCAAATAGTAAGCGTAAAGCGTAAAGCTTAGGTAATTATTTCGTGTATTACTAAACATTATGGTAAAGGTGCGGCAATGTATCTAATGAGCAATGACGAAGTAGTAGGTACTTAGTAGATAGACGTGTACAGTCACTCGTAAACTTTAAGCTAAAGCAAAAGACGGTATGTATTAGTATCTGCAAAGGTGAAATACCTATCTTTTTCACACGTTGATTGCATGAGCTGTAAAAACGCTTTAAACCATTGGTACAAAGATATTACCAGTGTTGAAATATATGATAACTGGATAGATACCCATTTATTTAATATCGAGTGCAAGGTAAACTGTAATAGGTCTACTGTCGCGCATTACTCAATATTTGAAAACGTTACAAAGTCTCCGAACCCACTTACCTAACGCTACATTTACACGGCGTGTTGGCGTTCAACCTGTTACACCGGAAGAATTAAATTATACTAATTAAAAGGCAAGTCTGCCGGGACCATACTCTGATACTCCAATGTCAAGGCCGCAGCCCCACAACGGTTGCAATTTCAAGTTCGGCAAATTGTCGTTAACAAACTTGCAAAGAACGTGTTACGCAAAATCTGTTTGTGCGTACGTGGATGCATGGTAGCGGTGGTTGTTGCGAAAACCCACGGATTGTGGATATTGCGTGTCTCGGAGCGAGCTCGCGGTTGATCTGCGATTGTATGCGGCCAGTAACGACATGAGCCGCTACTGTCTTTTGTTACGAAAGATAGAATATCGACATGTGTAAAGGATAATGAATAGGTCCCTTAGTGATTCTTTGTGCGACTTTATCTAAATTTGATCGATGATGAATCTGTATCATTCTGAATGTATTAGACTATGGCGGTAAATAGAATAGTTCTAGGAATAGGTATATGTGATTATGTGCTTTGCAGGAACAACCGCGTCCTTACAAAAATCAATTCTTCTCAAAAGTCCAAAAGTACCGAGTATTATCGATATTACTTACCCATACTTCATGAAGTTGGTGATCATAGTAGTGAATCGGTCTATGAAGAGTCTGTCGTACTTGGACAGCAGAAGCGAGAGACCGGCTGGCTTGAACACGTAGAAGATATCATCCGAATGCGAGGCGCCTGGCAGTCCCGTCTCCCGCCCGAAAATTGTCCTCGCGAAGTTTCTGTTGCCCTCGTATGTGAACATGTACTTGTATACTGGAATTCCATACTCGTCCATCAGATCGGCGAAGGCATCCACAGAAGTGTACGCTACCCAATCAGAGTAGAAATCCACGATTCCCCTAATAGCTCGCTTGTCGATCGGCTTGTCAGCGAAGTAATGGGATCGAAGTTTCGCCGCAACTTCTTGCTTTTGGCGCTCCGGTAGAAACGAAAAAACGGAAGGCAGTCTTTCGACGAAGTTGTCGTTCCATTCTTTTAATGTTTTGTCGTCGTTCAATCCGTAAAACAGCATTCCTTCGACGCTGGCGTAGCCTAGCATCGTCGGCACTTTATTGAACTGCCCGGAACGAATTATGTTGTAAGGGGTATCACGGAAGAAAGGTTCGCTGTGGTTTGAATCAACGCACGGACTGTACTTGAAGTATCTCGGATTGGTAGATACGTCCAGACTAGCGGCTAAGAGGTCCGAAACTGACGCATTAGAGAACACCTTAAGAAGCTCTTCTTCAGTATTGACTGGTTGCAATTTGATGGCGTCTTCAAAGGCAGGTGTCAGAGGTTCCACGTTAAAAGCCCATGGGGTCAACGGGGTACCACTCATCAGAAACGCTTTGTGGAAGAGTCCTTTACTGGATTCAGAAAGGAAGTGCATGGCAGCAGAGCTGGCTCCAGCGCTTTGTCCTGATATGGTTACATTGTCCGGATCTCCTCCGAAAGCCTTGATATTCTTCTGGATCCACTTGAGAGCGGCAACTTGGTCTTTCAAGCCCAGGTTGGCGACGTCTCCGGCGCAGAGGAAACCGAAGACGCCGACGCGGTAGTTTATGATGACCACGACCACGTCCTTGGTGACCAGGAACTCTGGATCGTAGTGACCTTGAAATTGAAATTGAAATTAATTTAAAGACACTATTTTGCATTTATTTACGTAGTCGTTATAGTAATCTTCATTATCAAAGAATCGAACGGAATGGAACTTCACGGGAAGGGAATGAAATGATCATAAAATAATAAGTGAACTATCTTTTATTTAAGAAAGCCTGCATGCCATTGCTGGCTGAACGTATGGTACGTTAATGTAAGAACCACCTAATTGTGTAACTTTGTTCTTGCAAATAAATGATTATGATTATGTATTATGATTATTAAAAAGTGTGCGTCAGAATAGCGGATCAGTATGTTAGTAATGTCTTCAAATTGCGATGTTATTGTTTGAGAGGAACGGTCCTTTACATGAAGATGAATCAAAAAGCACAAACCTTTGGTCCCGTAGTAGTAGCCACCTCCATGTATGAAAACGAGGACTGGCAGTGGCGTGGTGACAGACTCCGGTGCGTAGACGTCCAACTCCAGGCACTGCTCCGACCCTATGCTGAGGAAGGAGATCCGTTGAGCGCAGTGGCCGAGCCGGTTGAAGGCAGCGAACACTCCTTCCCATTTCGGAGGGTCTTTCGGCGGCTGGAATAATAATAATAAATAAGTATTTCTTTTAATTGCTAGATTAGCCATCCACCCCGGGATTGCACGGGTTTTTTCGGGGTTCATCTATTATATTAAGCATGTATTTGCATACTATAAACCTTTCGGAAGAAATTATATAATGGTAGACAAATCCGTTGCGTAGTTTAAAAGATCTAAGCGTACATAGTGCATACATACAGGGGGGCTGACGGTGGAAAGCGACTTTTTTTTTATGTTATCCGGCAGACAAACAGGCGTGCGGGCCACCTGATGGAAAGTGGTCACCGCCGCCCATGGACATCAGCAACACCAGGGGAGTCACCAATGCGTTGCCCGCCTCTGAAGAGACCTCTAATATACCTCTTGAACGATCCTATGTCATAGTTCAAAGGAAACACTGTGGCTGGGAGCTCATTCCACATCTGAATCGTACGAGAGAAACGTTCTTTCAAACCTTAGCGTGGTGACCAACAGAGGGTTTACGTAGTGGGGATGAGCACCCAGCCCACTGCGGGTGGTTGGACTTTGTTTTATAGTTTATAATATGTATTTATCTACGTGTGGGCTGTGAGCAAATGTGGACCTCATTAACTAAGTATACTGTCACAGGGCGGAATCGACTCCCGCGACTGTACAACCACTCTCAGGGTTCGTAGCGGAGGAAAGGTACGGTCACCCATCCCGTTACCGGCATCGGCGTGTGTTGCTTTTGTTTGTTTGTTATTTATATCTTTATTATTTATATTTATAACTTTGTTATTGAACTTGCAACCACGCTTTCACTAGGACCGCTTCTAAGTAAACCTGCTAGTAAGTAGCGTAGTTGGAAAAGATATACGCACACATTTGTATGTTAAAATCGCTACTGCGCAGTCAAGGTTATTGCTCAAGAAGTTTGCAATAACCTTGACTTTACCGGGACCTTTACACACCAAAAGATCGGAAAGTTCTAGCTAACATTAGGCTATTGCTAGAATTATTTTCGTTCAGAAAGGTTTTCATGCTCTCTAATGCACATACCTAACAGGGTCAAACTGGAAACATTATTTAAAAAATTCTTTCCCATTTCATGTTTTCTTGTTGAATTGGAAATTAAGGTCAATTCTTATCTAGACTTTTGTGACATAGGTAATTCGGACAATTTTTATTGGACGGTTTTATTAAATTAAATTTATGTATTGTCCGTATTTAGCTCCACGCTGTGACGGGCTCTCACCGAGGACCAGGACAGGTACTCGTTTTTAAATGTTCAAGTTTTCAGTATTAGTTTTCTTTTCAGTTTCAGTGCTTTCAGTGTCGAATGCATAAATATAGATGTACAATCCAGAATTTTGAATTTAAGTTCCATAAAACAAAAAAGCAGAACTGTAAAATATTAAGTAAAGCCCTCCCCAATTCCACCACTGAATACATAATATGGCCACGATCTACAGCGGCTCCTGCCAAAGAAATTGATATCTACGTCATGAAGTCAAGTCATACTTCCGATTTGAATATCACAAGCTGATGTCCAACCCACCTGGAACCGCTCGCTGACTGCGTACGGTATGCCATAGTACCGGTTCTGCCCGGACACGCTGCGAAGTCCTCGCAGCCGACCTTGTTGCAGCGTCACAACCGGCGTCAGCACAGCGTCAGCCCACCACAGCAAACTTAACACTAATATCACTTTCAGCATTTCGGTATGATTCATCACTTCACACGGAGCACATTATCAAACGTAACATTATCACCACTTTCAGCATTGCGGTTACACTTCACACTGGAGATATCACCATGGAGTTCTTTAAAGTTATAGTTTTAGGGAGATGGATACCTATGGTATTGCAAGCGCAGTGAGGATACATCGACTGCTTATCATCGACAGGCCGTCTAAGCTAGCCACATAACTATCTAATTGGCGTGGAAAAAACTTTATCTAGACCAGAATCTACACTGTAACAGTCACAGAACGCGATCAACGTATCAATATTGCTCCATCGTAGGTAACTTAGCGTACAAAACCAGGGCATCCTACGGGTCGGCTTTTTGCATAGCGCCGGCGTACCTAGCTAGATCTCGCGAGAGCTGCACGTGAGTGGTACCCGCGCACGCGGCGAAAGCACTGCCAAGACAAGACACCCACCTCGCAGTTGCAACACTTAATACTGAGTGTTTTGTTGATATTGCCAACGGTCTGCCGCAATACAATCTGCGCATCGTGTGGCCGGTCCGTGGGTTATAAAGTTATACTGGGCGCAAAGGTCAGTCTTGCTGCGTTTGAATAATTATAGCAAGGCTGGCGATTGCTTAAATGATGAATAGTTTTGGATTCTTCTTCTTCTTATCGAGTCGATGGACTAAACTCTGACTTATACTTTATTCGCCCAGTTTTGGATTGTCAAGTGGACATTAACAGTAAAAGTGGTCTGTTGGGGATGTTCGTGGAGAGAATGCAAAGGCACCAAGTTCTCCTTATTTGAATAATGTAGATTTCGATCCAGTGTTCGATTCCCGGCCGGGCCGACATTGAAATGATGAATTTCAATTATGTTACGATTGCTCAAATGATGACTATTTCTGGACTAAAATCAAGTGGATATTAATAATAAAAGTGGACTGTTAGGGGTGTTCACGAAGATAATGCTTTGTAAGATTGGCTGTTTTAGACGGATGTTCTTGTAGGCAAAAAACAACGGAAGTTTAATTATTTTAATTTCGGGGACGGTAACTCGTGGGTGATGCCCCTGGTATTGCAAAAGTCCATAGGCTGCGGTGACTGCTTACCATCAGGCAGGGCGTAAGCTTGTTTGTCATATTAGTAATAAAAAAAATTAACACTAGAATTTGCAGTTTGAAGTTTTCAGTAGTAAATATCTTAATGCTTTACCAATTGTTCTGAGTTATCATCAGAAGAGCGTTGCAGTAGTAGGCACTTGCAGTTTATAACCTTAAAAATTAGAATTTAGGCTATAATTTACATCGAAATTCAATGTAAGTTAGCACATAAACAAGCCGTAACCGAACCGAACCAAGCGTGCGAAGTCGAAAAGCTAATACTTTACCTACAAAATCGCTGTTAATTGTATTCAATATGGTGAGTAAACAAATTGAAGTTGGATGTGAGTTGCCGTTGCCGATCCAGACGCCTCTCGCAATCGCAACATGTATCGAGAAAGGCCGCTACGATTGCTCAAGGAGAATATTAATTTAATTATCACTGCCAAATGCCGTTAATGACGAAAAGCTCATCTGATCCGAAAGGAATTCATATTCTATATCATATCATAGGGAGCCATGACATGATTACAGCACATATTAACATGTAATCTGTGGATAACTGTTATTGGCCCAGTTTTTATGATTAAGTTGGCTGTTGTTATTCCAATAAATAAATATTTACCCGATATAAATAGCGTTACTATTACAATTTATACTCATTATTTCAATTTTTACTCGGCCTTGAATCGAATCCGGGACCTCTTGCGTGGCAGACCGGCACTGTTAACCACTGAACTACTTAGGTCGTCGAATGCATCTAGGATGCGAGTTTTACCGCAATATCCACAAAGTCTGAAAAATCCCCCTGGTGTAGCGGATGTCCATGGATGGCGGTGACCACTTACCGTCAGGTGACCTCTCGTTAGCTTTACTATATTATAAAAAAATCTTTAAAAACGTTACAGGATATTTATACTTTTTGAGATTGTCGGTGAGAGCGTCGGTGGCCGAGCGGTTAGAGTATACGGCTCGTAAACCAGAGGTCCCGGGTTCGAATCCCGCTCCGGCCATGTACCAATGACTGTTTTCGGAGTTACGTACATTAGTTGAATACTAACCGATGCTCTTACGGCGAGGGAAAAACATCGTGATGAAACCTGCACATTCAGGCGACTGAATGTGTAACCATGATCCAATCTGGTCAAGTTCAATCAGGGTCACGTAGGTCAGATGGCAGTCGCTCCACTGTAATTATCAGAACTGCCAAATCCTGGATCATGGTCAAGACAGACCCTAGCCGTCATGCGCGAGAGCACAATCGGGACATCGCCATGATGATGATAACTTGTACTTCAATACATTTGTACATGGACTTTCATAATTATTTCTAGACGTAAATTATCTTTAGTCCATACCAAAAAATATTACACAAGAGTGTGGTAATGTAAACAAATAGCACGCATTCATATGTACCTGATGGGCTACATTGTAAACCAAAAATCGGTTAAATAGTTACCCCTTCATGACATTAAAATACGTTTTTAAAAAGCCGGAATTTGCCCGACCACTATCGAAGTCGATCACCACACTTGTAAGTTCCCTTTATTTATTATAAGTATTAATTTGATGCTTACTGAAAATAATTTACCATTCGACGGCGACATACATGGTCTTACCGGTACATTAGACTTACGTTACATTATGCTTAGGTAGATATCTTTTATTATCAATGAATGGTAATCATCTCAAATTAACAATTGTAAAATACGGGAGCGAGATTCGCTAAACAAACTCAATGGGCGGGCAAAGATGCGCAGTATCTACTACAATAGGTACAAACCTTTGCAAAAGTAAATAAATACACAATAAAGCAGAGCGTTGCCTGGTTATGAATATCTTAGCGCGGACCACACCGCCGCTGGCGGCGACTCGCCGACTCGACCTGCACTCGGCTTGTATTGTGTATTTGCACCGTTCACTTCATTTCGCATAGGGTCCCGGAGGTCAGATGGCAGGTGATCTACCAAGTCCTGGATCATGGTCAAAACGGTCCTCGTGCGTGAGAATTCAACCGCGGCATTAATGCCAAGATAATTTTAAAACAAGAAAATTATTAGCAGTAGTGGCTCTAAATCTATGGTAATAGGTACGTTTTTCTTCCGTTTAAAATACCTACAGGTTCGTCCCTTTGGAGTACTGCTCCCACCTTATTCAATACAACTCTTTCTATTTGATTCCAACCAATGCCGGGCTGTTTGTATTGTCAACGATCCACTGCAAGTTTAAAATATGGACGCAATACATATACAAATGCCGTTGTAATTGGTCATTCATTTGCGAATGGTGAAATTCAAACGTAGGAGCACGCGTCGTTCATTGGCTCCCACACAGATGAAGTGTCGTTATCAATATTTGCACTCACACATCGAAAGCAACTAACTATGTAGTGGGGCGCGTCATTTTAAACTAGACGCACCAATTTTTCGAATTTCGAATCAAGTTTACTTGTTAGAGAAATGTTGGTAAAGTTAAACAACATCAATAGTTGTGAATAGAGCAGAAGTTACCTTATTTTAAAGTTTTGAAAATTATGTTTTCTCGAAAACTAGTTACCGTAGGTAAGGAAAATACCCAAACAATGATTGTGTGCGCCGGGCAGGAACATGGAATTTATTTTTGTTGACAAAATAGAATGAAAGGAAAGTTTCAAAATAAAACTTTTCACCTATTTACTAAGAATAAGTTAGATTGAATAAAAATGCAAAAGGAAACACCAAACAATAAGTACTTTTATGGGGCACACTTGCATACTGCCAAGTTAGCTCGATAAGTTTGATTGCAATGTCTGTTCCGTGCACTCGTTGCTAAGCGTGGTCTCGCAGGGGAAATTGACAACGGCCATTGGACTTTTGTAATTCAGGAAATTCCGCAATATTCGGAGTACCTCTATTCCAATAGTGTACTCATTAAAGAAAACGGTTATGATTATGAGAATCAATATACCGCGGTTCGGTTTAGAATTGAAATTGAATAAATCTGTATTTAGTATGTACTTTGGGACCTATCTAATTTTGTTTCTTGAATCTTCCGTTCAAGTCTTGGTCTGTAGTCTTCCGTTCATCGGCCAAATGAAATCCCGACCGATGATCCTTCTCCCGATGAACGGGATTTAGAACGTGTTTTATTTATGAAATAGCCATAATCTCTAAGCAGAGTGGCTGATAAATTTCAGGTCTAAGTAGACTGTTTCATAATCGGATAGTTTCTACGACATTAGCTCCCTGCATAGGATACCGTAAAGCTCAATGGTTGCGAGTAATTACGATAATTCTACCTACTTTATTATTTATTTATTTTATTTTTATTTTCCAGTTTATTGTACACATGAACTTTCTAACCAAAGGCTACGTAAGGTTCCATGTAAAACGAAGACTAAGCTGAGACGGTAGCTAAACAGAACATGACGTCAATGACTCGTCAAAATATGTATTATTTACGTAAGTATATTATATCTTTTCCCACCACACAGACCGAATGCAGATAGTTGGGTCTTCGATGGACTAACATTTGATTTGAGAGCTACCTGCATGATACCTATCTCATCATCACAGCTCACAACAGTTCACTGCAGGACTTAGAGCCTCTCCCACGAAAGAGGTTATTGTCATAATCTGAAGCGTGGATGCTTGGCAAGCGATTTGTGTTTTAAATATAACAATGGACAACGCTGCTGTCCATTTTCCGGCCTATGGAGATTCTAGATCTTAAGCCTCGAAAACATTTGTCGCCTCGTTCGACACCTACGAGTGTAAGGGGTTGGTGGATACCGCCATGTAATAATTCCTATCTACTTATATCGAAAGGCTTACTTCCAACGACGCGGCAAGGGCTCGCGGGCCGGGCCGGTGTGGGCGAGCGAGATAACTTTTGAATTAAAAGCGGAGGAAGTCCGGCGCGCGTCCAATTTGCATGTTTGCCCAGTTTATAACAATTAGCAGCGCTTCCCGGATATTTTTCTTTATTATCCGGATTAACATCCCCGTGCCTCGCCCCGGGCCTCGCTCAGGAGATGCATTCGCCCGCCTTAATTACATTTTATAAATGAATTGCTGGTTGTTGCACTTTGCGAATGCGCCTCGGGGTGGCCGTGGTTCTGTTTGACCAGCCTCAGGGTCCCCAGCGGAGGATTTCAACCTGGCTTTGGCAACGGTAACTGCTTACCAGGCAGGCCGCAGGTTGTTTTTTTAATTAACGAGTGGCTCATAGGAAGTTTGTCATGTTTTTGGTACGCTGCTACTAATTTAAGGCCAATGGTTTTTTACTGACAGTCCAGAAGGCGACACCAATAACTATTCAACTGAGAGTAAATTACGATTTCATTATGACTCTATTGGCTAAAGTTTTGCAAACTACCGAATTTGTCTCGATCGTAATGGAGTCGCAATCGAAATATCAATATCATAAACGTTAAATAAAATTAGCCAACATGGGCCTCTGGCAGAATATGACAAAACCCTCTGTTAACGTAAAAGAGGTTCAAGTCTAGCAGTAGAGAGTTATGGGCTATTGATGTGATATCTTAGGGCCACGTTGTATCATCCGATCTCGGGTCTTTCTTAGTAATTCCGATCGCTATTAATTTTACTCGCAGAATTAGTAAGGTGAAGTGGCAGTGGGCTGGCCATACTTATCTGCCGAAGAACCCACAACCGCTAGGGTAAACGAATGCTTGAGTGGAGACCGCGACTCGGCCAGCGTAGTGGCTGCATGTCGATTCTGTCAAGACAGGGTGCATTGGTCCTTATTTAGGGAATCCTATATCCAGTGATGTGGTATAGGGGTATATATGATGACTAATATGAAAGGGATTAAAAGAAAACAAGTGAATGCCTTTTTTCAAATCAACCATTATTTTAATCATGCTTAATTATTACACAAATAGATTAATAGACTTAACAACGTTAATGGCTATATAAATAGGTATGAGACTAGAAACTCTATCACTTTATTCTTTTTTGGCTATGTATGTAAGATAAGAACCTATAAACCTATAAAACTCTTCAGCTTTCGCACATAGTATGGACGAAAATACCAATTAATTAGAATTTATATAAGTACAATTATAATCAAGTATAATAGCATTTTTTCGCTTTTCTGCTACATAAAACCTATAATGTGGCTGAAAATCGAAACTGCCAAGAGGATGTAAGGTTGACCAGTTAGAGAGGCTATCTCTACAAAGTGGATTTTTTTTTGTACTCGATGACGTAGGATTACGTACGGCGCCCTCACCGACTATTACGTTAGTATAGATATTCTGTGCCGATGTGCATTATTTACGGCCGTTAGGTAGATTTTATTTGGCAATAACATTTTTTTTAAACCACCAAGGTATACAAACAAGCTTACGGCCTGCCTGATGGTAAGCAGTCACCGCAGCCTATGGACATTTGCAATACGAGGGACATCACCCACGCGTTGCCGACCCCGTAAAAACCTTTTAACCCCTTTCTTCAAACAAGTTGTAACAATATAAATAATTGTAGGTATAACATGTTAAAACTAGGGTACATTCAATTAAAATTTATGGTGAATATTGTGGTGTCATGCCAATTAGAACCCAGCTCAGCATATGCCGTAGATAGAGAAACCATAGCGCTGATTTTCAGCCGAGCCCTATAGTGCGTGCGTACTATAGGTACTGTAATTATGACAATTATTTCAATCTTCCAAGTTGGTTCATGCAACTGTGACCTTGCAACGAGCTCTTCAAGAATTCCCTTTAACAACAGCAATTAAAGTAGACTTAACTTAGGTAGGTACATAGCAATGTTAGATAAACTTTTTTATTTCGTGCCTTTAAGTGTTTTTTTTATTTCAAGCTAGTGGTACTAAAAATGCTGATTATCATTAGCCTGTTCTACTGCCTTGGTACTCAACTTGTTTTCACCGACACCTTCCTAACTTAATTATGTCGAGAGACCCTTTCAAGTGCATCATTTCAAGAATACCAAGCATTTCAAAGATTTTTTTCAATAACTTGGAATGAGGACTACCTTTCGCATCACGGGAACCAATACGGTTACTGTCTGTATAGTGTTTTTTATTGCACACGGTCAGGCGGTCCGCCTGATGGTAAGTAGCCACCGTCGACTAGCACATCTGCAACCGGATGCGGTGCCGGCCTTTGGGGTGCCTGTGGACATGCCTTTGAAGAACCCCATGTTATAGAGCAAAGGAAAGACTTCGGGCGGGAGCTCAAGAACGACTACAATATACTTGATCTAAGCACCCCTGTTTTTGTGTCGGAGATTAAAATTAATTTACTCCATACTCTGAAGTTCTTTTGCCTCCAAGTCCATTCCTCAATTGTCTGATTCCCAGAAAACCTATTTTCCGAACGCCTATTCTCCGAATGTCTAAATAATACCCAATTCAAATAATGCTGGATCCCCCCCCCCCATGCTCATTAACCCATTTCCATCCAGGTGGTATTAACACGCCTTCCTTCACATCCATTAGAAGGCGCTATTGTCCCTGTCTGTAATCTAAAGCGGTTTTACAGTGACCCAACCCAGCTTTTTTATACCACTAAGGTGGCAAACAAGCTTACGGCCTACCTGATGGCAAGCAGTCCCCGCAGCTTATGGACGTTTGCAAAACCAGGGGCATCATCCACGCGTTGCCGGCCCCGTAAAAACCTTAACACGATACTGCGCACTGTCACGATACCCTCACGAAACCATCGCCAAACCCGTACCGCCGCCGTCGGTAGCGCGCATACGTGTCGTTCCAGAGTCGCAACGCTGGAGCGCGCTCGTCCCACAGCGGCGCGGCGCGAGGCTCTGAAGACAGCACGAGTGCACGTGGCGGGACCCCGCTGCCGGCAGACCAGCGCCCGGGGACTACAGAGGTCTTCGCTGGGGTGGGGTCACTGGAAAGGGGTTAGAGTACATATTAATTTAGGAGAGGACATAGCGGAATATTCCATTCGAAACTTAGCCGTCCGACTCGAGCAAGACAGAAATATCGCAGCAAGACAATTTTTAAAATAGTACTAACCGACAGGTTAGTAAGGTTTCAGTGCTCCATGGAGGTTTGGGGAAGCATCGCTTTGGCAGAGGGGGGTATTTGCCTTTTTGCTGTCAGAGCGTGTTATAAATCAGGGCAACGCTTACCCCTGGTGTTCCTCATGTCTATAGCAGCGATGACCACTTTCCATCAGGTGTACAGCTTATCTGTTTGCCTACAGTATGAGATAAAAGAAAAAAAAAACCGTGCACGCTTACCTATACTTAGCGAAGTTGGTCCATAGCGTGAGCATCCGTCTGGTCATCTGGCGCTCGAGTGTTCTTTGTGGGAGCGGGATCGAGTGCGCCCGGAACATGTAGAAGAGTTCATCCGCGTGTGAGGCTCCGCCTGCCATCGGCCCTAATGAAATCAACTTCGGGAAGTTGAGCAGGCCACTGTACTGGAACAGGTAGTAGTAAATCGGTTGGTCCGACGTCGCCGCGTATAACTGCGACTCAATTAGAGCTGGGAACTTGAAGTGTACATCAGAGTACAAGTTCACCAGACTGTCCGTCAGCTCCAGTGAACCATTTCCGAAGTACTGAGCCCCGATGCTCGCCGCCGTCGCGTTCCTCTCGGCAGCGCTTGGGAACTCCAGGTCCGGCTGCAGAGTAGTCGCCGGATCCACCTCATACACGCTGAGTCCATAGTCCTGCGCCACGAAGTATATTCCCTCTCTGTCGTTGAAGCCTATGATCATGGGCACCTTTGTGTAGTTCCCGGACTCGATCACGTCGACAGGATGCCGCGTCAAGACCGGCTCCACGCCTGGTATCGCCCTCTCCACACACGGCACGAATAGCATATCGGATGTGATGTAGGTTTTGTGCGGTGTATGTTTTATAGCACCGATGAGCTCATTGATCGATTTAGTTTTCAGAATACTGTAGATTTCTTTTGGGTCTTTGGTATCGTGTCCGAACTGTTTGACTAGATCACTAGCGGTTTTGATTGGGTCATGTTGGAGGGCCCACGGCGCGAGCGAGGACCCGCTTTGCATGATGGTGCGGTGGAAGAGGCCGTGAGCGGCCGGAGACAGGATCAGCATGGAGGTGGAGACGGCTCCGGCGCTCTCACCGAACAAGGTGACGTTGTCGGGATCGCCGCCGAAAGCCGCTATATTTTCCTTGATCCACTTCAACGCTGCTATCTGATCCTTCAAGCCAGCGTTACCTGGCGCCTCCTCGATGCCGAGACAAAGGAACCCTTCCACATTGAGGCGGTAGTTGACGGCGACGAGTATCACGCCGTGGTCGACGAAGTAATCGCCGCCATACAGGAAGTTGGCGCCGGTGCCTTCGAAGAAGCAGCCTCCATGGATGTAGACCATGACCGGGAGGGGGCGGGCGCGGCGGGCGGGGACGTAGACGTGCAGTTTGAGGCAGTCGGCCGCGCCGGTTACCAGCGTGCCCACCATCCGCTGCGGGCAGCGCACGTGCTCGTCAACCACGTCCAGTATGCCGTCCCACTGCGGCGCGGGGAGCGGGGCCTGGAAACAAGAATGTGTTTATCTTTAGTCTCGTCTTTGTAGTGTTATTGATCGTATCTGGCGCTAATTGATAACGAATATTTGGCTTTGTCCCATCTGTCAATAACTCGCCACACTACACCACTTCCTACACTATCACCGGCCTAAAACGTGTTGCGCTCCTCCACGGAGCATCCTCAAGAATCCGTTGACCGTAAGTCGACGGCCTTTACGTTTGTTGATTTAAAAACTGACGACCGAAACTCTATAGACATAGACATAGACTTGATTTGGCCATTACTACTATTATACTACTAATGTACTCAAACGATAACAATAAGTAGTGGGAATTTTATTCCCAATCGTGCCTAGTGGGTAAGTTCTGAGCGGGTACAACTGGGAATAGAAAATGCACTCTACATTGGCGCTCATCGAGGTAGGCCTTTGTCTAGCTTTGGACCAAAATAGGCAGGCTAATTATGATGATGGTGATAGCTTTTACCATCTCTTAGCAGTCAGATGCAAGCTAACAGCTAGCCATTGACCGCGACACAAACTTGGTGGCCGCGACTTCAAACAAGATGTTGCGAAATTTGACATTGCCATTATCAATAGTGCGGTGTTGATGCTATTCTATTGTATTATCTAAGCCCTTGCATAGAGTTTATTATGTAAACATACAGAATTGAACTTGAGCTAAAGTAAATGCTTATGTTTGTATTAGTAAATAGTAAAGTGCGCTTTGTGGTGTCAAGTGCACCTTATTATCTACTTAGGTTGCTTGCGGTTTTCACCCGCGCGTAGTTTGAGTTATGTAAATATTCTGTAATAACTATTCCGCGGTATCCTATTATTTTTCCTTGATTAAAAGTACCCGACAACAGCAACGCCATCACCGGGTCAGATAAGTTTGTGGCACATTACATAAATTTTATTGTTTATGTTATTATAATGCGTTACATGTGCGTTGCAAACTTGATTTAAGTTTGTGTCTACCTTTGAGTCTCTTTCTGCAAGTCGCGATGCGAGTTGCGCGCGTGCTTTTTCCACCCGCATGTGCGTTATTTACGATAGGAATCATGCCATTATGACAGCGGTATTAAAATCAAAAGTGCCAGGTATGGGGGGTGCCAACAGAGGTTACCCTACATATTCCTTTTAGATATATATAGAGAGGGATTCAAGGCAAGCTTGGCTGTTTACAAGTGGTTTACACCTCGGCTATCAAGCTGTGCTACTTTACTTAGCCCTGTTTCTTCGACTTCGAGCACTAACGCGTTTTCCCAGCAATATAATTTTATATCTGTGTGGTAATAACGTTATAAATGATAAATTCTCCCCCCTCATGAATAGACAGTATACTTGCATAATTATATTATGTGCAGTTTTGTTTATTTCTGGAGGTTTGTACACCATTTATGACCGACCATATTCTGAATGATATCATCATCAGTTTTATTATCTACTCACATCATAAGTGCCTACTTGTCCACTGGTGGACCTGTGCGTCCTCCACGAAGGGGAGAATTCTCTACTCTCCACTCTTTTCAGGTCATCATCACAGCCCGTAACAGTCCACTGCAGGACTTAGGGCCTCTCCCACAAAAGGGGAGGTTATTGCCATAATCTCCACGCTTGGCAGGCGGGTTGGAGATCGCAGTGTTTAAATATAACAATGGAAAATGCTGCTGCCCATTTTCCAGACTACGGAGACTCTTGATCTTGTGCCTCGAAAACATTAGTCGCCTTGTACGACCCATGAGTGTAAGGGGTTGGTGCTATTCTACTCTGCCGGACACCACACGGCCAGCGGCGCAGCAATTCACTCGTTTTCATTGTAAATATTCAACCGAAAACTACTAAGATATTGCTACCCATTTTCTGGTCTACGGAATTAAGAGACCACCTATGAAGGTGTCTTTTTCTAAGTCATTAGTCGCCCCATAGTTTTCATCGCTTCAGATGCTTTGTTCCTATGAGATGGGAACTGACTAAGATGAACATCATGCCTGTGATTGCTGGCTACCTTATTCTTCCAACCGGAACATAACAATGCAAACATTGCTGCGTGACGGGAGAAATAGTTATAATAATATTAAATAATAAATAATCGTGGACAAATTCACACAGCGCCATCTAGCCCCAAAGTAAGCAAAGCTTGTGTTATGGGTGCTAGATAACTGATAAACTACTTATATACTTTTAAATACATACTTATTACACATAGAACATCCAGACCCGTAACAGAAATTAAAATTAATCATTTAAATTTCTGCCCGGCCGGGAATCGAACCCGGGACCTCTTGCGTGGCAGACCGGCATGTTGACCATTGAACCACTCTGGTCGTCAGTTACGGGGCGGTACCTATTCAGGCAAACTCCTCAGGCTTGACAGAGTCCATCAATATTCATCATCACTTTGGCGCTAGTATTCCGTTTAAGCTCTTGCGTGCGAGAGCCCTCGGTCCACCTTGGGCATGATCCAGGCTTTGGCAGGTCATGATCATGATCAAGATACAGTTGAGCGACTGCCGTGTGACCTCTGTGACCCTGTTAACCTGACAAGATTAGATCACAGTTATACATTCAGTCGTCTGAATGTGCAGGTTTCATTGCGATGTTTTTCCGTCACCGCGTGGTGGCGGTATTGGTGTTCGAACTCGGTTCCTCTCGCTTTCGAGTTGGACCCTCTGGCCATTAGACCACCGATGCTCCGATTTTATCATATTTGAATACCTTCTCAGGTTACCTGCTTGGCCGTCGTCACGAGGAGAGGCTCTGTCAGCCTAATGACTTCGTCATTATACCCTACTACATGACTACTTCTGTGGACAGCCTATACAACATCCACCTGGAACTGAAGCCAAATCATCCATCGAGAGCGCAAAGGATTCAAGAAATTTTTGAAAAATGGAACTCCGAATGAGGCATAGTCCGAGAAAAATTAACCAGGTTTAGCCAGGCGCTTAATAAATAACGAAGTGAAGAAAGTTATTGGGACAATCAAAAGGGCAAGCGCCTATCTGGATGGCTACAAACGATATCACAGCGTATTAAGCATTATAATATTTGAATATCGCTTAATTTAATTTAATTTATAATTCATTTATTCAAGTGACCAGACTCATTGTGTTAGTATTTTCTTAATACCTATATTTGTTAGTGCAGATATTTGTAACTAATACAATTAATTAATCATTTCTCACAACATGTCGTTGGCAGCAGTGTGACATGTATGGCCAGTTGAGCCTATCTGCGATCATTGCCAGGATGCTGTTGGGGCTGGCCCGCACTCTGCTGACCAGGGATGCTGCTCTTTTGCGCATTGTGGCGTAGAAACAGTCCACGTGCGCCTCCGCAAACATGCCTGAGGCACTGCAGTAGCGACCCAGCCGCAACAGCACCCTGACTGAACGCATTATTGTACTGGACGCGAAGGGATCCATACGCTTTTCGAGTATAATTAGCCCACAGGCTACACGTGTAAGAGGATGTACAAAAGGCTCTAAATAGAGCTACCTTAACCTGCTGTGAACAACGTGTAAACCTGCGAGCTATTATATTTGCTCTCACTGATAGAGCCCTTCGCTCCCGTTCAATATCCTCATTGTCCTTCAGGCTACTCGTGACAATGTGTCCTAGATATTTGAAATTTTCCACTCTCTCTAGGGGAGACCTGTTTAATACAATGGATACATTACATCTCAGTATTTGGAAACAGAAAAAGCGAGATTTTACGCGTAAGATGGTAGTTTTTTTAATTGCCCGAGAATAGGTTAATATATTCTATTTGTCGTAAACTGTTAAGGATGCCTATTTATCATGCAGTAATTAAATTATACACTACTAACAATAGAAGCCAATAGTTCAAATTATTTGGTAAGATATAGTAAACTAGTTGGTCCGCTACGACTACGTTCGCGTGTTGTCCTACTCTACAAACCCTTCTCTTGAATCACTCTATCTATTGTTGAAAACCGCATTAAAATCCGTTGCTTAGTTTAAAAGATCTAAGCGTAAAAGGCGGGAAGCTACTTTGTTTTGAACCAAGTGACCAAGAAAACTCCATTCGTTGTAGCTCCTCAGTTCCAGGATACACCGCTTACCATCTCTAAGAGCATACATATCCTAGGTGTTGACATCTCCAGTGACGTCCAGTTTCGCAGTCATTTGGAAGAAAAGGTCAAGCTCGCATCTAAAAAGCTGGGTGTGCTTAACAGATCAAAGCAATACTTCACGCCGGGGAAACGGCTTCTCCTTTACAAGGCTCAAGTCAGACCCATCTGGAGTATTGCTCTCATCTGTGGGCGGGAGCACCAGCATATCAGCTTGGTCCTTGTGACTCGATCCAAAAGCGCGCAGTGAGAATTGTTAATGATACTATGCTCACAAGTGGTATTGAGCCGCTGAGTCGGCGGAGGGATTTCGCCTCCCTTTGTGTGTTCTACCGCTTGTACAACGGTGTTTGTTCTGAACAACTGTTTGACATGATGCCTACAGCTACGTTCTATCATCGCACCGCTCGCCATCGACAGGGAGTTCATCCTCACACCTTGGAGCCAAATTAGTCGCGAACTGTGCGGTTCCAAAGGAACTTTCTCCCACGCACACTAAGGTTGACGGTTCATAGGCTGCGGTGACTGCTTACCATCAGGCAGGCCGCAAGCTTGTTTGCCACCTTATCTTGAACGCACACTCATGCAGTGCGCTGCGCAGTGCACTGCACGATGTGGCAAAACTTGTTACCCGCCGAGCAATTTGTATGCAAGTACATTGACAGATGGCGAAATGTCCCACTGTGCAGCGCGCCGCGCGGCGCACTGCATGATGGGACAAAACCCGCAATCCAAGCCCGAAATGTCAGTTCTGTATGAATTTTGTCTACGTTTTTCAATTTGGCCCCATTGTGCAGCGTGCAGTCCGATGTCAGTAGATGTCAACATGAAACGTCACATCTGACTGTTTCTTTTTACCATCAGTTCGAATCTTTCCTCTTTATGTGACACAGTTCACACACATATATCTGTCTACTTTTTTTAGTACAGATACAACGCGTGTGAATGAAATAGGAAACGGACCTTGTCAAAGAAAGTATGACCGCTGATGCGTAAGCCCCTCCCCTTTTTCCGATTCTTTAACATTATCGAAGTTGTTTCGCTTTCGTGATCCTGTCGTCATTCTCTTCTCAGTTCATCCCGAATAATAATAAATAAGGCATGTTTGGTTCTAGAACACTAGTTTCTAAAAATAAATGCTGTTACTCGTAGAAATCTACATTTTGGATGGCACCTGTCAAACTTAAAACTGTAAGAACTCTGAAACTATTGGTGCTAGAATACTAGTTCCTCAAGAGAAATTATAGTACTCGTCGAGATCTACATTCCGGATGATAGCTGTCAAACTTAATACTGTAATAACTCTTAAACTATCACTTCTATAACACTAGTTACTGAAGAGAAATGATAGTGCTCGTCGAGATCTACATTTCGGTTGACAGCTGTCAAACTTAATACTGTAATAACTCTGAAACTATCGCTCCTTGAACACTAGTTCCTGAAGAGAAATGATAGTCGAGATCTTCATTTCGGTTGACAGCTGTCAATCTTAAACCTGTAATAACTCTGAAACTATTGGCCTTAAAACGCTTGTTCCAGAACAGCAAATACTTATAGATATCGACGGGCACTATCATTTCTTTTTAGGATCTTGTTTTCTAGTAAGTAAGAGTAATGGTTTCCGGGTTATTTAAGTTTTATACACTCTCTTTATACTTGCTACTGATGTTATACTTTGTAGTTATAATTTTGAATGAGCCACCGTGGTATACTTAAAACATTCGTAAAGGACAGAAATAACTACGTTTTAAAACATTTTGTCGTAATATTGTCCCAAAATCATGTCTTCAACCAGTTGAGGACAAATTTAAGCAGTGCGGTATATCCCACAACAGAATCAACCAATGTGAATAAAAAATCCCAGCATGACCGAATCAATCTTCTGAATTGAAATATTTTGAAGTTTTTAGGTTCTTATATCCTCAAGATAATATTTATATTGAATGTATTATCATAGAGCCTGTAACCATCGGACGATCAATATGCTTTTAACAAAAATCGGCCAAGTAGTTTTTGAGCTAGAATTAAATAAATAAATAAATAAATATTCGTGGACAAATTCACATAGCGCCATCTAGCCCCAAACTAAGCAAAGCTTGTGCTATGGGTGCTAGATAACTGATATACTACTGAAATACTTTTAAATACATACTTATTATACATAGAACACCCAGACCCGTAACAGAAATTAAAATTCATCATTTTAATTCCTGCCCGGCCGGGAATCGAACCCGGGACCTCTTGCGTGGCAGACCGGCATGTTGACCATTGAACCACTCAGGTCGTCGAATTAACATCCATACAAACCCCTTTCGCAAGAGTAGGTAGAGACGACATTGTTGCTATGGTCCTGACAAATCTCTGTCGATTCTTCCACGTTTATTAACTTTACATACATAGATTGTTAACTTCATTACCCTCCTTTAGCTCCATCGTAGTCGGGTAAAAAGTAACAGTCATAGTATAGTATTCGCGGAAGATCAATCGAGGTGGTCCAATTTCTTGACATATTTCTTTTGTTATACTTTTTAGTTAAAAAAAAGCAACATTCACGTTTCATACATTTTTGGATCAAAAATTTAAGTGTCCGCCAGAACAAAATTATTAGTTTCCAATAGAGAAATCAATTCTTAACATTGTTTACTGTGACGTCAAATCCGCACGTCCGACGGTCGATTGTAATTGGCTTTTAGAAAAGCGCTACTTAGTACCTACACAGGGGCGTAGCTACCGCCGTATCTGCCGTATCAATTATACGGGGCCCCCGGGCCATAGGGCCCCCAAACGTGTGTAAGCAAAAATTCGTTATCCATCATTTCAGTTAAACTTTCCCTATTTCCCGATAAAAATAATTATTTTATAGAATTTCAGACCAGGGTCGGAGGCCCCTCCGCAAAAAAGACAATTGAAATCAAGTAATACAATCCGTTTTCATTCACCTTTATTTAGATATTTATCATTTTTATTGAAAAAAAACAAGACAACGTAGTGCCCTCCACGCGCACTCATTTATTACTTCATTGAATTTTGGGTAAAATATCAGATTATTAATATATCAGATGGCAAAAATGGTAACAATTTTGATCTCATATTGAAAATTTCATATTTTCGAAATTATCGGTAGCACCAAAGGCTTAAGAAACTCCTTACTCCGTTCTTTCTTAAACGGGTCATATGAACGTGGCTCATAATATACCTTGGCCCACACGCCCATACGCATGCATAATCGTCTTGGCTCACACGCAATCAATCTTTGAATTTGTCTGTTTTCAAGTTAATAATAGAACGTTTTGATAGCCAAAATATCAAGAAATTTCGAGTTCTTACGCTCGCTCATTAACTGTTCGCGAAGTTGATTTTATTATAAATTCACGTCAAAAATTTTGAGTCATTTTGCTGATTTTACGTAATTTTTTATTTAAATCGCACAAGGCTTTAATGGATAAGTTACAAAAATTTCGATATAAGTTATAATCGCGCAAGGTATTAATATAGCCAAGCCAAAGGCCAATATATCAAAAATTCCTAGCCCTACCTAGCCTCGCGAAACTGACTGTTAGAGACTATTGTCACACAAACAAAGAGCTCGCTATGCTAGTCCATTTATTGACTTAAGCTGAGACTAGGATTTAAGTTACTCATTAGTACCCCCCCGTAGTTGGGGGGGGGGGTATCCGCTAGGGGAGCCCCAACACAATAATTGATACGGGGCCCCCGAAGGGCACGCTACGCCACTGTACCTACTGTACGCCCGGTGGTACATAGTGGTGGTGGTGGGCGTACTGGTTTGGCACTATAGTAAGAAATAATAGAACCTGTCTCTGAAAATTGCATAATATTTTTCTGGCCGGCACTTTCAGCGTTTTAATCTAAAATGAATGACATCCATTTCGTACGTTTCTCTTGGTTGCATTTGAGACCGTTTCTTGGTTGCAAAGTGTCTGGAGATAAAAAATCTCCAGTTACTTTTTACGCCTGTGTGTGATCAGACAGTCGGAGACATATGGTCAATAATCATGCGAGTCGTTTAAAATAACGCGCGTAAAAGCGTCGAAAAAGCTCTCGTGCAAACGTTGCCTAACTCACAATCATTCGAAAATCTCTCGTGCGAACGTTGCCTAACGTGAAAAACCAGAATAACACCACCGTTTTCTTTGTTGTCACCGTGACGTGGCACTGCGCGGTGCGCCGCGCAGTGCACTGCACTGCATGAGTGGAGCTAGTCGCTTAGTGGTATATAAAAAAAATTGCTATGTAATAAAGATGGAAAGCGTGAAAGTGATGATGAAAGGAGTGCTAATGCGGGATACATGGTAAATGTGGTTCTGAGAGTACATTTGTGAACAGTCAGAAGGTATCTATAAAGCTAGCTGTTCGTAGAGGCGTATTCATCCCAACATTATTGTATGTAAGCGAAAGTTGGGTATGTAAGAAATAAGAGAGCTAAGCGACTAGCTCCACTAATGCAGTGCAGTGCACTGCGCGGCGCACCACGCAGTGCCACGTCACGGTGACAACAAAGAAAACGGTGGTGTTATTCTGGTTTTTCATGTTAGGCAATGATCGCACGAGAGATTTACGAATGATTGTGAGTTAGGCAACGTTTGCACGAGAGCTTTTTCGACGCTTTTACGCGCGTTATTTTAAACGACTCGCATGATTATTGACCTTATGTCGACCTTATGTATGGAGGTCAGTTGGCAGTCGTTCCACTGTAATTGCCTGATCTGCTAAATCTTGAATCATAGTCAAAGCGGGTCCCGGGTCCTCGCGTGCAAGAGCACAAACAGGATTTGACGCCAAGATCATCATTATCATCGTCTTGGTGTTAAATTTCGGTTGCCAGGAGTCCGCCTTCCTACTCCTCTTGGTCCACTTCGCTCGGTCTTCGGTATCCTTGGTGGTGAGTTTGTTGGCACGCATGTCGCTCTTATCGACGTCTAGCCATCGCTTCGTGAGTTGAACTCTCCTTCCCGTGCCTAGCGGGCTGGCATGGTCAGACATTATTGTCCCCACGTAATTTGCCGTTTAATTTCCTTACTATCATTATCCGCATCTTGTCTCTCACGTTCCGTTTAGAGTAATCTGATCGATTATAATCGTATGGTGCAGGATGTTTTTCAACAAGCTCATAAAACATTATATTGAAGTCAACATCATCATAATGACGCCACGATGATTATTTAATTTATATTATTGTCAATGCTACATTGACATTACAATTTGTGTGCCGTTTTTGTAACCTTGATCTGGCTCGGGTTAATATTTGATTATAACATAATGGTGACATCCTGAAAACCTGCTGAAAACGGTCCGGATACATTTCCAGGTTTACCATCAACTGGTAAGTCTATTTTTACACCGGTATTCCATATAGGGTGCACCCAATAGTTACGTCGAGGTCGTCTACATTTTTGCATATTAACCATCTGCAGTACGGCCAACATGTCTTCATCCCCGGAAGAAGACATAATTTTACTTTAAAATCTTTGAAAACGAATTTTTCTTTGTATGTTTACTTCTGACAGGTGTCCATAGATTCACCATCTGTAGACCGTGGTAAGTCATTCCATATTTTAACTAAAAAGTATAACATCAGTAATATCTAAAGAAATTGAACCATGCAACTTCCGCGAATACTATACTATAAATGATTCTTTTTACCCGACTACGATGGAGCTAAGGGAGGGTAATGAAGTTAACAATCTATGTATGTAAAGTTGATAAACGTGGAAGAATCGACAGAGATTTGTCAGGACCATAGCAAGTGGAACAATGTCGTCTCTGTCGTATGTCGTCAATGTCGTACTCTTGCGGGGGAAAGGGGTTTGTGTGTATGTATGTTTATATGAATGTTTGTATGGAAGTTTATTCTAGCTCAAACACTACTTGGCCGATTTTCGTTAAAAGCGTATTGATTGTCCGATGGTTACAGGCTCTATGATAATACATTCAATTAAATTATCTTGAGGATATAAGAACATAAAAACATCAAAATTTTTAAATTCAGAAGATTGGTTCGGTCATGTTAGGAATTTGTATTCACATTGATTGATTCTGTTGTAGGATAAACCGCACTGCTTAAATTTGTCCTCAACTGGTTGAAGACATGATTTTGGGACAATATTACGACAAAATGTTTTAAAACGTAATAATTTTGAATTTTGAATTTCTGTCCTTTACGAATGTTTACTTAAACTGAGTGTATACCACGGTGGCTCATTCAAAGCTATAACTACAAAGTATAACATCAGTAGTAAGTATAAAGAGAGTGAATATAACTTAAATTACTCGGAAACCATTGGTCTTAGAAAACTGGATCCTAAAAAAAAATGATAGTGCCCGTCGATATCTATAAGTATTTGCTGTTCTGGAACAAGCGTTTTAAGGCAAATAGTTTCAGAGTTATTACAGTTTTAAGATTGACAGCTGTCATACGGAATGTAGATCTCGACTATCATTTCTCTTCAGGAACTAGTGTTCAAGGAGCGATAGTTTCAGAGTTATTACAGTATTAAGTTTGACAGCTGTCAACCGAAATGTAGATGTCGACGAGCACTATCATTTCTCTTCAGAAACTAGTGTTCTAGAAGTGATAGTTTAAGAGTTATTACAGTATTAAGTTTGACAGCTGTCAACCGAAATCTAGATGTCGACGAGCCCTATCATTTCTCTTTAGGAACTAGTATTCTAGCACCAATAGTTTAAGAGTTATTACAGTTTTAAGTGTGACAGGTGCCATCCAAAATGTAGATTTCTGCGAGTACCAGCATTTCTTTTTAGAAACTAGTGTTCTAGAACCAAACATGCCTTATTTATAATTCGGGATGAACTGAGAAGAGAATGACGACAGGATCACGAAAGCGAAACAACTTCGATAATGTTAAAGAATCAGAAAAAGGGGAGGGGCTTACGCATCAGCTGTCCAACTTTCTTTGACAAGGTCGGTTTCCTATTTCATTCACACGCGTTGTATCTGTACTAAAAAAGTAGACAGATATATGTGTGTCAACTGTGTCACATAAAGAGGAAAGATTCGAACTGTTGGTAAAAAGAAACAGTCAGATGTGACGTTTAATGTTGACATCTACTGACATCGCACCGCACGCTGCACGATGGGGTCAAATTGAAAAACGTAGACAAAATTCATACAGAACTGACATTTCGGGCTTCAATTGCGGGTGTTGCCCCATCATGCAGTGCGCCGCGCGGCGCGCTGCACAGTGGGACATTCCGCCATCTGTCAATGTACTTGCATACAAATTGCTCGGCGTGTAACAAGTTTTGCCACATCGTGCAGTGCACTGCGCAGCGC
This sequence comes from Blastobasis lacticolella, assembly GCA_905147135.1. Lineage (NCBI taxonomy): Eukaryota > Metazoa > Arthropoda > Insecta > Lepidoptera > Blastobasidae > Blastobasis > Blastobasis lacticolella. The sequence continues at coordinate 17,136,800 of LR990058.1, read as the reverse complement.
ACTGCATGAGTGTGAGTTCAAGATAAGAAGTAGCAAAGGAATATCAATAATAGAAAAAATACGGATATTATTATATTAAAGTATATGTAGCTGGTCATGTCAAATGGATATAGGTTTGGCGGTGCAGGGATAAGGTAGCCGCCAATGTTGGCAAGCGAAGATGGTGGGAAGGTAGAAAAGGGTAATTACCCACCTGGCCGGGTGTTGTGACCAGGGGACCAAGGGCCCGACAGTTGATCGTCGGAAGTTGTATATATGCCGTGGAAGTTGGCACATTTCTCTAGCGCGATGTAGGATTGTTAGCGCCATCTATGTGCGGATGCTTGCCAACCTTGTGTTCGTATACTCGTAATGTGAGTATCGTTGAGTTTCCCTAGTGGAGCGATAGATGTCGCTACAGTACTCCCCCCGGAGACTGGAGTTCGATACCGATGCGAGAAACGCTGAAGCTGACGTATGAAGCGTAGTCAGTCTGGCGATGCGGTGAGCAATGGCGTAGCTCTGGCGTGAGGTTGCGCTGTGAGCTGTGCCGAAGCGATGCTGTTCCCAAGTCTGCAGTGAGTCGAGACTGGGTGGGGATAGTGAGATGCCGCAGGTGAACGACCAGGAAGCACGCGTCCGTGCCGACTATGGTCAAGGCTGTGACTGCTTTGTGCGGGAGTCAGGTAGGGAAGACGTAAGGATCACGTCGGGGTCACCACTTTGGCGGTGCAGGGATAAGGTAGCCGCCAATGTTGGCAAGCGAAGATGGTGGGAAGGTAGAAAAGGGTAATTACCCACCTGGCCGGGTGTTGTGACCAGGGGACCAAGGGCCCGACAGTTGATCGTCGGAAGTTGTATATATGCCGTGGAAGTTGGCACATTTCTCTAGCGCGATGTAGGATTGTTAGCGCCATCTATGTGCGGATGCTTGCCAACCTTGTGTTCGTATACTCGTAATGTGAGTATCGTTGAGTTTCCCTAGTGGAGCGATAGATGTCGCTACATAGGTATTTGTAGGTACTATTGCAGACGCGCGTATCACGATCAAAACGATGATAATTTTAAGAATTGGGTTAAAGTAACCTAAACCAACGTTCTTGTATGAAATGATTGGTGAGTGTGGAAGAAGCGGTGGAGGTTTGTCTCTCTGCCTTCCCCTACGGGAATAGGATAAATAAACCAGCGCAATTACAGGCATGAGGCATTTCATCTTAGTCCTCTCAGTGACCTGCATTTTTGTTGTCTGCAATCTAAACGCATGAATCGTAGATGTTATGAGCGACAGTAACCGCTTACCATCAGGTGGGCTGTCTGCTCGTTAGTCACTGCATATAATAAAAAAGGGATGTTATGTATGTAGACTATTTCGGCCCCCTAAAAACCAAAAAAACCTCACCTGGAACCTGTTCCCTTCGCCCACCGTCGCGTACGGCACCCCAAAGTACCGGTAGTGCGAGTGGTCCATGCTGAGCGAGCCGCGCACCAGCCCGCCGCGCGTGCGCACCACCGGCGCGCGCTCGCGCACCAACGAGGCTGCTACCAGCCACACCAGCGCCGCCCACTTCATGGCTTGCGCCGGCGGCGGCCGTGACTGAAACGAGGAGATGATAGTACATTCGACTTAGTACTTAGTAGAGACCGACTTAAGAAAATATGCAAGGACTGTGTGAATTCTGGCATGTGGGCGGGGTTGAATGGATTTACCGACTCCACCTTGTAGGATAAGGGCAGGTATAAATATACCTGCCCTTATCCACCACCACCACCACCAGCCACCAAGCCACTTTCTATTAGGTGGCCCGATTGCCTGTTTCTTTGCTGTATAACATAAAAAAAGATTATGATGATCAAGGGGATAGTGTGTTTTTTGGGTTGTACAATAAAGCGTTATTCATTCATTTATTTTATTATGAGGCACTCGGTCAGATGGTACACCTAATGGAACGTGGCCAGTCCAGGATATCAGCAATCTAAGAGGAGCGGTGCTGACCTTTGAGTTTTGTCTTACTCAATGGGCAGCATATTGGACTCCGAAATGTGATACAGCTAATTAAAGTGATTATTACTCTTATCCTCAAGAAATAACCGCTAAAACGCTCTAAATGTACCTATAAATCTGGTCCGAGGTTGGTAGTGGGTAGGAGGTGATCTAGTTTGAAGAAGCCTAGTCCTCGCAGTGACCACGTAAGTATCTAAAGTTCTGCATTTCTTAGCTTATCGTTGTCGGGAAATAGGCGTGACGGTATCGTTTGGTTTGATTCATGACCTAATTATTTGCTCAACCCGAGTCCTGATTCATGGTTAAGGTGGAACTCGGGCCTTCGCGCGGGAGCACCACCGTGACATTATTGCCAATACGTCCAAACCAAAGCCATTTTATCCCACCGTTGTATCTGAATCTAACCAAGCAACTTCGCGATTCGTCAACATCAAAAATAATTATGAGATCTAACCACGTCAATTACAAATTATATTATAGCTTTGTAAATTATGATATCAAATCACACGCCATCTCATTATGGTAGGTATGCAAGAATGCAATATAAAACAAGTTGGAATAAAACAAGCGCATATGTAAACTTGTTTCTGCTTTGTTCAATGGCGAAGTATCTAGCACCAAGACGTAATTGCGATTATGCCAAGGTCAAGGGTATTAAGCAGTAAAGTACTTGGTAAATTAAATAGCATGTCTACATAAGACGTTAGGTACGTGTAAATATAGACGTAGGCGGTAAATACTGCACATAGGATAGTTCGGCTTCGTAGAGAGTCGTCTCTGGCAAAAAAAATAGGCCACAGTTTCTTTTTATCCAACTGCGCGACGCAAAGGCGGGTAATGTGTTTATCAGCCTATGTATGTATGTTTGTTCCTCTGTGGCACTCTAGAGACCAAACGCAATTGTCGATTTTTATGGTTCTTACGTCTATCGATTTGTCTTAATCTTGTAAGTGTCACTGAAGACATGATATTCATCAAAGTTCAATATGGTGACTTAAAGCCGCCATTTTTAGAAAAAAAAAAGTCGGCAAACTATGCCATGTGGGGTATCGTTGAACAGGTATTACTGAATCATCTATACGTTTCGTTGACCATTTTTCTTTTATAATGACCGTTTAGGATCTAAAACGATTTAGAGTTAGCAACCATTCTCACTTTGTTCACTTCACTGACACTTACACGGTACCTACCGGTCATTAATATAAAAAGTGGTAGAAAACTAAAAACCTCGACTGCTAATAAAAAACTGAAAAGTTAGAAACAAGCCGAATGGTGTAAGTAAATAGGTGTATAAAGTACAAACGTTAATTTTCTATAAATATTAAGTATGTCCACCTACTTATATGAAAATGGGGCCCGGCCTGCTTTCAAGTTTAAATTAAACTAACGTGGGGGTTTTAGTTTCTGTACCACTTTTTTTATTATGTAATACGGCAGACCAACAGGCCAGGGGGCCACCTCAGGGAAAGTGGTCACTGCTTTCTATGGACGTCAGCAACACCAATGCGTTGCCCGTCTCTAAAGAGACCTCCAATATACTCTTGAACGATCCCATGTCATAGTCCAAAGAAAACACTGTGGCTGGGAGCTCATTCCACATCTGAATCGTACGATCGAGAAACGTTCTTTCGAATCTTCGCGTGGACACCACTATACTACGTAATGGGGATGAGCTTGTTGTGCCAAACTGTCTGCCAAGCGGAGACATTATGGCGGAACCCCCCACTAAAGTGGAATAGGTTTTAGAGTCTTGAATCTAGACCAACAGTACACAGTTACAAGCTGTTACTCACGTTCAGTATTTCAGGAGTTTATTCGATTTCGAAGTTCGATTTACACAACTTATTCGACCGTCTCAATGACAAACACAAGCCACACACAGTATTCAATCAGAGGCATCGTTAATTATCATTCTAATTGTATTTTTCCAATATCACGTAGGTATCGATAGTAGATAGCGCAATCGTAATGTTATCGATAAGAAATACAGAAGTCGTTTACTTAATAATAGAACATCAACGTTTAATTCACTAGCATTCACTGAGACTTTGCTCGCGTAAAGTTCCTATGGTGTATTTTTTTTTTTTTTTTTTTTTATTACTCTACTAGCCAGGCATTTGACCGCCACCTCACCTGGTGGTAAGTGACGATGCGGTCTATGATGGAGCATGCCTGTCTAGGAACAGCCTATTCACTCTAGCCTTGAAGGCATCCAGATTATATTGATCAGGGAACACACTCGCAGGCAACGCATTCCACTCCTTAGCCGTACGCATTATAAAAGTCGAGCCAAAGCGGCTCGTGCGGATAGTTGGAAGATCCACGACATAAGGATGAAGCGCTCGCCCGGATCGCGTCTCCCGATGGCGGAAAGGGGCCGGCGGAATGAGGTCGTGCAACTGCTTCGCACACTCTCCGAAGTGCAACCTGTAGAAAACCGACAAACGCGCAACCCTACGCCGATGCTCGAGGCTCTGCAGCTTAGCCTCAATTAACTGCGGATCACAAATTAGTCTCTTTGCCCGTTTTTCCACCGAATCCAAAGCAGCCAGTTGGTATTTGGCTGATCCATCCCAGAGGTGGCAGCAGTACTCCATGCAAGATCGGACTTGTGCTTGATATAATTGAAGCAACTGCCTTGAAGTGAAGTACCGCTTGACCTTCGAGAGGATTCCAAGTTTTTTTGCAGCAGTCTTGGCTTTTGATTCGATGTACTGTCCAAAGTTGAGATTGGATGATAGCTCAACACCCAGGAGCTGTAGGTTGTCGGAAATTTCCACAGACACATCCCGGAAAGTCGGAGCCAGATGGAATGGACTCCGTTTAGCGGAAAACAAACACGCCTGTGTTTTGGTGGCATTGAACGACACTAGATTGGCTTCGCCCCAATCGGACACTGCATTGAGAGCCTCGTTCAAGCGACCAACCATGGCCTCTCGACAAGACTGAATATCACCCCTACTAGCTTTTGCATATGACATATGTCTATCCGTTACTGTGCTGTCGTCTGCGTACCCAAAGATACCGGGTCCAAGCAGATTATTAATATGCAGCAGGAAAAGAGTCGCGGACAGAACCGACCCCTGAGGAACTCCCGCGTCGATAGCCTTAAGTTCAGACGTGTAACCGTCTAGAACTACACGGATTGATCGTTCACTCAGAAAATCCGATATCCAGGTGCAAAAGCCAGCAGGAATACCATATGAGGGAAGCTTGCTTAAAAGGGCTGCGTGCCAAACCCTGTCAAAGGCCTTGGAGATATCGAGAGACACAGCAAGGGCCTCGCCATGCCTCTCAATGGCCTCACTCCACATATGAGTAGCATACACCAGAAGGTCCCCAGTTGACCGACCACAGCGGAATCCGTACTGGTGATCGCTGAGGAGATCGTTACCTTCAAGATGCACGAGGAGTTTCTTGTTCAGTGCACGCTCCATAATCTTACAGAGAATGGAGGTAACCGAAATAGGGCGGTAGTTGGCAGGGTCTGCGCGGCTGCCCTTCTTGGGCACGGGCTGCACATTGGCAAGCTTCCAAGTATTCAAACGAGAACCACGTTAAACGGAGCAAATTATCTTCTCATTTTTATTTCGAGATCTGAGCTACAATACTGCAAAATTTCATCAATATTCGTTGAGTTTTGCGCGAAAGAGATGTGTTCAGACTTTCGTATTTATAATATTGTAGAAATCATTAGTCATTATTTTCATCAAGTGGTAAAACTCTAAGCCTAAGGAGTTTGCCTGCGTCTGTACCACCAACTTAAATATTTCTGCCGCCTAGTAAACAAACAGCGAGCGGCGATCTGGTGGCAGCGATAACCAAGGTTAATCAATGTTTGTAATGTCCTGGAACTGGATAGGTGACCGTTTCGTACATTGAGGCAAGTCGAACCTCAGCACCGCAATGAGCTCGCTACTCGTTAGGCGTACCTTTTAAGACCTTTGGCGAATAGAGGTTGATCAAGGTCTTCCGCTGCGGACCGGAGACCGGTTGAACAGGTTTTTATTTATATCTTATTATTTTAGTAAACATGTTGCTATTGTTGTATTCCGCATTTCATCGTAGTCCTCACAGTGACAATGCACTTTGTCACAGTGGGATTTTGTTACTTGAAACCTAGATGTACTATATCTAAAGCCTGGCTTTTTCTGTTCCGTGGCGTCTGTGTTACAAGTGGCCTGTCTGATCATTTCTCATTAAGTAGTCTATACTAATATTATACAAAGAAAATATATTATTGTGTGTCGGTTTGTTTGTAATGGATAAACTCAAAAACTATTTAACCGATTTTCAAAATTGTTTTACTTATCATTCCCGAAGCTACATTCTTCCCGCCCGAGTGAGATAGACTACTTTTAACCCTGGAAAGTAATAGGGTTGAAAAAGTCGAATGTTAACAGAGTTCTAAAGGAACAACTAGTATACTCGTATATAGTACAAAAAAATTCTGATCTCTTACCTAAAACAGACTCTTCCCAATCACAGAAGCACTTCCCACACTTATCAAAACTGTCCGTGGATTCCGTAAACTGCTTGTAAAATTGTATGACGAGACGTTAGCTCACAATGACCGCTTACATCGATATGGAGGAGCGTGTAGCGTGTCATGAAGGTCAGAATCACTGATTAGACGCTAGGTCTACAGTACCTCGGTGTTCTTTGATCAATACATGTAATCAAGTGCTATCCATTGTAGGTTTACGACTAGTAATAGACAGGTGTTCATTGAGCCAGCCGTTAGGAGCTAATCATCTCATTGAACGAGTGGAGTTTTCAAATAAATATCATACATTTTAAAGGTATGTTCCGGGTTTCCTACCGCCTACCTTTGTTCACGAGTAGCTGGATATTTCGACGCAGTTGCAAGCATCATGGCCGCGGGAGTGATCCCGGAAGCAAAGGTACGCTGTAGGAAACCCGGAAAATACCTTTAAAATGTGTGCGAAAACAATGTAAATAATGTCTATAAATAGTTGTTATTCATGTTAATTTTATGATACTAGCGGTCTAGGTCGTGTCGTGTCTGGTAGCACAATACAATGTGTCTAACAAGGCGACTTACGTAGGTTAAATTTAGATTTAATACCTATACGCTGATATATGGACAGATCGATACTGAGGTTTGCCCGGGTACCATCATTGTCAACTTTTCATTACAAAATCTATCAATATTGGAGTTATTATTTAGTGTTTCGCTTACGAGATAAACAAAGGCGGGCAACGCATTGGTGACTCCCCTGGTGTTGCTGATGTCCATAGGCGGCGGTGACCACTTTCCATCAGGTGGCCCGCTTGCCTGTTTGTCTGCTGAATAACATAAAAAAAAAACATTACGATGCCAGCTTCAGCACCATAAATACCTATACCTCTGTCTCTTACTGTCTCGACTTTGAGATGATTTTTCTTCAATCCATTAATCTCAACCATCGTCCACTGAACATAGGGCTTCAATCCATTAATCATAGGATAATAAGAAGTAATGAAACTGATTGAATGGTTACTGATTTCGAATTTGATAGTCGCCTACATAGTCTAAACATAATTAAGTCGTTTGTTGTGTAAGTAAGACATGTAAATATTGAATAAATAAGAATAATAATAAGAAATATTTATTTACACAGACAGAAACTGGTGTTGGGGTCAACACAAAAAAATTTAAAACACGACATTTTGTAACACAGAAGAAAAGAAAAAGTACATAAAAATTAACAAAAAAGCTTAACTTATTACATTGCATATACACATATCACACTTACTGTTTTGCATTCTTGTTATATGGACTCTAACTAAATAATAATCTAACTCAAACATGTAATCGTAGGTAGAAAGGAGTATCAATAAGAAATAAGCAAATTACGGAATAGTGTAACAATTTGTAGTGAGTAGGATAGGATAAGTTGTCTCTGTACAAAACATAACTTGCAGTGCCCTAGCAGGGTTCTTGTGTGAAACTAAAAAACATTGTAACATCTACAACAACCACAAGAAAGCAATGAAGTTTATGATTATGATTATGATAGTGAAAAGAATGCTTAGCTAGAAAGCTTAAAGGCTCTTAATAAAAAATATATAATTATGTCAGTGGATGGAATAGCCGGAAAAAGAAGACCGAGAAGTACGTATCATGATCAAATAGATGATATTTTAAAGAAAGGTCATGTCAAGAGTACCCAAAACCGACGTCAAAGAATGTGGTAAAAGCGAGAGAGATCAGTCACGACCGTAGAAACTGGAAGGATGTGGTTTCTGCCTACCACTACGGAAATATCCTCCCACTAATTAATTAATTTAAAAAATATGTATGTGTACTGCAGCGAGGTGTTAGACAAGGTGATGTCATATCTCCGAAGTTGTTTACCGCTGCACTGGAGGATATCTTTAGGCTTCTGGACTGGGACGGACTTGGCATCAATATTAACGGCGAGTACCTCACGCACCACAGATTTGCTGACGATATCGTAGTCATGGCTGAAACCCTGGAAGACTTGGGCAAAATGCTCGATGACCTCTGTAGTGCCTCTCAACAAGTAGGTCTTAAAATGAACATGGACAAGACGAAAATTATGTCGAATGTCCATGTTGTGCCTACTCCAGTGACAGTTGGAGGCACTCCACTTGAAGTTGTTGACGACTATACATACCTAGGACAAATAGTCCGGCTAGGTAGGTCCAATTTCGAGAAAGAGGTCAATCGACGAATCCAACTCGGTTGGGCAGCGTTCGGGAAGCTACGCCACATATTTTCGTCCCAATTACCGCAGTGTCTCAAGACGAAGGTCTTTGACCAATGTGTGTTGCCAGTGATGACTTACGGAGCTGAAACGTGGCCACTCACTATGGGCCTTATAAGAAAGCTCACTGTTACCCAAAGGGCAATGGAAAGAGCTATGCTCGGAGTTTCTTTGCGCGATCGAGTCAGAAATGAGGAGATCCGCAAGCGAACCAAGGTCACCGACATAGCTCTAAGGATTGCCAGACTGAAGTGGCAGTGGGCAGGGCACATAGCTCGAAGAACAGATGGCCGATGGGGCAGTAAAGTTCTCGAGTGGCGACCACGTACCGGTAGACGCAGCGTGGGTAGGCCTCCTACAAGGTGGACCGACGACCTGGTAAGGATCGCAGGTACCAGCTGGATGCGGAAAGCACAGGACCGGTCTTTGTGGAGATCTCTGGGGGAGGCCTATGCCCAGCAGTGGGCGTCTTCTGGCTGATGATGATGTATGTGTACGTATGAGCTACAGATTTTGGGGGTCGGTACTAATGGCTTCCATGGGTATTGAACCTACAGTGGCCGCTGGGTGGTGCCAAATGAGTATTAATTTTAATTTGGTTACTTCAGACACTTAAAGACGTTGACACTATAACCCCTATTGAGGAGCAATGACCGACACTTAATGATAACAAACGTTTTAGATAATGAGAAGTTATCAACACTTACGGAAATTCCACAAGAACTACAGCGACAGCGGCTTCTTATAAGGTCATTTGAATGTGTTACGTGTTTTGACAATAAAATGCATGTTGCCGCCTAAAAGTCTAAAGAAACATTTACAGTTTCGAAATTATTTACAGTTTGCAATATTTGCGAATTTATCCAAAAATATGACAAAAAATAATAGGTAGGTAAAATTAAATATGATTTTGCAAGTTACCAAAAACCGTAGACAATAAACGAGGGCGCTACTTTCCTGACACTGGCCCAGAAATTGAACAAAATGGGAGGCAAAAAATTTGTACCTATTTCTACAATCACCGCACTGACAGGCGTGTACACCGCCACGACACTCGTGCGCACCCGACCTCGCGAGAATCCTGAGGAAGGATGCGTTCCAAAACCCGCAAATTATACGCAATACATTGCGCTTGCGTTGCTACCGTTTCGTTGGGGAAACGCCGCCGCCGGTGGAAACTACTTATTGGTATCTACCTAATTGTATTTCTGGCTGTTATTTTGTTGATTACAGGTTAACGTTCCTTACCGCAATAATAATAGTGTAGAACATTTTGCATATTTTCACAATGTAAGGCGTTAAATTGAAAGGCTTCGCCTGCAATTTGCCGATCGCAGGCCATCGTAATTTTTAACCAATAATCGAACGAACCTCTTTCATTTACTTTATTTATTTATTTAACAGTTTATTGTGCACAATAACATTTATACAATATTGACATAAGGAAAACAACACAACAGGTACAGCTTATTTTACCTATGGGTTTATTTTTTTACTTTTATTGCTTAGGGAGGCACACGGACGGACAGTCCACCTGATGGAAAGTGGCTGACGACGGTCCAGAATATCTGCAACCTAAGAGGAGCGGATGCGGTGCCGGCCTTAATAGTATTTGTAGACATGCCTATGAAGATACTCATGTTCTAGTGCACAGGAAGTGTCTTCAAGAGCTCATTTCAAATCTTGCACGTGCCCGGTAAAAAGGGCTCGTGATGCCCGTACGTTAGCCAGGCAACTAAATGGTGTGGTCTATTTAGGCCACAACAAAGCGTTTTCTGTTAAAGCAGAGAAAAGACAGAGAGATGTAAAAATATCTCTAATCCGCCTGTCGAGAAGCCTGCCAAGCGACAAACCCTTCAACTAATACGGAAGAAACTAAAGTCCAACAGTATACTGCCACGGGATGCCGATGTTATCAAAGTCAAGTTGAGCAACGTCCGTGGTCGCGGACAATTGTAGAGCTCTGTTGCAACTATTCATGAGTTATCTAAAGGCCGTGTCAAGGTCGCTTCATCATCTTAGCACGACTCCGCCGCACAGGAGTGTCGGTGGTCTGGCGGTTGAGTAACCGACTCGTAAGCGAGAGGTACCGGGTTCGAATCCAATGACTCTTTTCATGTACCAATGACACTTTTCTGAGTCATGTACATGACGACCTGAGTGGTGCAATGGTCAACATGCCGGTCTGCCACGCAAGAGGTCCCGGGTTCGATTCCCGGCCGGGCAGAAATTGAAATGATGAATTTTAATTGCTGTGACGGGTCTGGGTGTTCTATGTATAAAAAGTAGGAATTAAAAAAAAAAAAAAAAAAAAGTATTTAATTAGTATATCAGTTATCTAGCACCCATAGTACAAGCTTTGCTTAGTTTGGGGCTAGATGGCGCTGTGTGAATTTGTCCACGAATATTTATTTATTATTATTTATTTTATTACATTAGTTGAATTCTAACCGATGCTCTTACGGTGAGGGAAAACATCGTGATGAAACCTGCAAATTCAGACAACTGAATTTGTAACCATGATCCAATCTGGTCAGGTTCCCTTGGTAGCAGGGTCACGGAGGTCAGATGGTAGTCGCTCCACTGTAATTACCTGATCGCCAAATCCTGGATCATGGTCAAGGCGGATTCTGGGCCCTCGTGTTCGTGAGCACAACCGGGACATCAACGCCAAGATGATAATGATCTAAAGGCCGTGTTCACACCTTCCACAACTATCAACTCTGTGACTCTTGCACCCATCGGCTCCAAAATCGAGGTCGACCCTTGCAGGGGTCTTTTCTATGCTGTGATTTCCGGTACGCAGTCGGTACTTAAGAATATTTCCGCACAATTGTTACTTCAGTTTTGCGACTCCTATGGAGGTTTCAATTTCAGATCTTATAACGTAGAGAATCTAAGAACTTATGCCTGACTAAAGCTACTTGAGTGATTTTGATCTTTCTAGGTACCGCATGTCTGTTCCGTAAGGCATCACTCAATATGATTTGTAAAAAGAAAGTGAAAAAAGTTCGCCTTCCGGCACTGACACCAGTATTCATAAATAGAACACTTGTTTACGATATCAATAACGGATGCAGTCGCCGTAGCCGAAACCGGCCAGGAAGACATCATCATCATCATCATTATCAATTAGCAAAACGATGCATTCTCACAGTGCCCGTCTGCTATGTGAACGCATTGCGTTCAATACTAGCATTGGTTAATTTAGATCATTTTGACGGACGCATAGCGCCGAACGCCGCTCACGTTTTGACCTCATAGTAACGTTTTTGAATAGACGTGTCAGATACAGGTACTAGCGATAAATAATGCACACCGGCTAATTTTGACTTTGTATTTACACTCATGCGTGCGACAAAGACGACGATCTACGAAGCCGACCTAGGTGAAGTGCATTATTTGCCGCCAAAAACTGCATTTTATGCACTCAAGAAATTGGACATAGAGGCATGGAATTCAGCCTACTCTCATTTGAAGTCACAATCTATATTTTGTTTCTTTTATGCATATAACGTGTCCAAAAGGGACCGTTATATGTTGTCAAATACCGCTGCATAGCCGCAGTGGCTATTGTTATTTATTGTAAAATTTTGTGGCCTTGCTCAGATGACCAATGATTAAAATTAGTGTAGAATAGCTTTTTGTATAATATTGAGTCATTTCAGTCAGATTGGCAGTACAATTTCTATATGTCAAGGCTCCATCGTAGTAAGTCCATGGCTCCATCTTTGCTTAATCTACACTTATTATAATTATAATTATAATTATAATATATATATATATATATATATTATTATAAAGAGGAAAGATTTGTACCTATTTTTGTATGTTTGTATGTTTGTAATGAATAGGCTCAAAAAGTACTGGGCCGATTTAAAAAATTCTTTCATCAATAGAATGCTACATTCTTCCAATTTGACATAGGCTACATTTCATTTTGAAAAAAGTTAGGGATCCTTGGTAAAATTTGAACAATGTAACCGAAGGTGTAGAAAAATGAGTCTTGAAATGTCTTTCGTCGAATGCGCTGCCGAAACTATTAGCGATAGAACAAAATAATGTACAACAATATTGAAGAACATCATAATGTCTACAAAAAACTCCGCGGTAGCATATGTCCAACTATTGTAGTTATGTCACTACAACAACTTTTTTATTTTCAAAATTTAATTGAAATGCCGCCGCTAAAAAACGCTCTTTATTTGTACCTTGGTATTAATCCTTATCAAAATCAATTACTTCATATTCACGACTGCTTCAATACCTTTATATAACTTTTTGAATTATTCAATTCAGACATTCCATTCGAAAGATATCACGAGTTTAAAAATTGTGAATATTAGAAAAAAGTCGCGTGTTCGCCGCTCAGTCCGCTCGGCTATCTAGGCAGCACGGGGTACGGGAGGGGAGTCAATGTCAAGAGTCGTGTGCGGAATCAAATAATTTTCGCTTGAAAGTAACCCGTGTACCCGTAGTGGTACCCGTGCAAAGCCGGGGCGGATCGCTAGTGTACAATATCTTTGTGTGGTCTGCTCCAGGCTCCGGTGCGGTGATCTAGCTGGTCCGCGGTCTCAAAGTCACGTTGTGCAACGCTCCTGCGCGGGAGTGGCCTGTGGTATGTTGCAACCATTCGCGAGTTATCTAAAGGCCGTGCCAAGGTCGGTTATCCATATTGTATTGTTGTTACTCGTGTATTCTAGCCCATTAACGAGTCAATTAAAATAATACCACATGCTACAACGAGAATAAGCATTTTTTAATTGGAATTCAAGTAATGAAACCATTTTCAATGCCTATTTTTGGTTGATGGAATGTTTGTTCAGTATATTTACTTATGAGATGAGTAGGTAGTAATTTATATGTTGTTTACTGTCATTGGGTTGTACATCATACACAAAAAAAAAAAAATTATGTAGTATTTCAGTTATCTATCACCCATAGTACAAGCTTTGCTTAGTTTGGGGCTAGATGGCGCTGTGTGAATTTGTACACGAAAAAAATAATATAAAAAAATAATAATCACAATAAAAAAAATTAGATTGCTAAGCAAAATTTTGTGGTTGGCGGTCACAAATAATGTTTCAGGAGAACCATGAATGTAGACTAGGATATTTTTGTACGCGATGGAGTTCTTCAAGAAAGGGGTGACAAGGTTTTTACGGGGTCGGTAGCATATGTGTAATACTCTTGGTATTGCAAAAGTCCATAGGCTGCGGTGACTGCTTATCATCAGACAGGCACCTTATGCCACCTTAGTGGTATAAAAAAACAAAACCGCAATGGTAGATGTAGAGATATAAAGCCCTCCAATAGCAATTAGTAACCACCAACCAGTCAGTTAGTAGCAAGTATTTACATCATATAAAAATAAACACGGCACTTACTGGACGTCAGTATTTCCTGCACCAACAAGGAAACTGCAACCGAAATGCACCTGATGTCCGCACAAGTACACAGTGCACATATTGTTTGTAAACAATCCCCCCCTGACACCGCACTACGATCACAAACACAAAAAAAACACAACCGCAAAAAAAAAACTAAGACATCCCAATCGAATCTTGATTGACGGTTTGATAACAATAACAAAGCATCAAAAGATTGTGCGACATGTCATTACGTATACTTGAGTGGTTTCTGCGCGTGCGCCGTTAGGCACTATCAGCCTATCAGGCTGCAAAGTTACTGAGATTGCATTCTTGTGAGACTGCGCCGGCGCACGCCTTTCACAACGTGCCCAAGGCCCTGCGCCGGCGCGTCACTGACCACTCGGTCATGGCGTCTAGCACTGTGAGCACTAACACGGATCGTGACCATTCTGCCGATATTTTTGTAATAAGTTAGAGTATAGGTATGTTAGATATTTACGCGACGTGAGCGTCGGTGGTCTATTGGTTAGGGTTCCGTCTCGTCCGAGGTACCTGGTTCGAACCCCAGTGCCAATGAGTGTTAAGTACATTATCTCTTCTGAGTTAAATACATTAGTTGAACACTAACTGATGCTCTTACGGTGAGGGAAAACATCGTGATGAAACCTGCACATTCAGGCGACTGGATGTGTAACCATGATCCAATCTGCTCAGGTTAACCTGTTAACAGTATCACGGAGGTCAGATAGCTGTCGTTCCACTGTAATTACCTGGTCTGCCAAATCCTGGATGACGGTCAAGGCGGACACCGGGCCCTCGCGCGCGAGAGCACAACCGGGACATTAAAGCCAAGATGACCATAGCTACGTTGGATAGCGAATGATTGAACGATGTGTATTGAATGACAAAGAAACTAGAAATTACACTAAAGCGCGCTCCACATGTGGACAGTTCCACGGAAACACGACAATGTAGAGGTCGTATTCGTGTAGTCCCGTGCATATTTGGCATGTCTCGCCTATTTCATAGACTAAGTAGATAGTTTGTTGTCGTCTCGATCGATTTTATATTTATATTCCTAGCGCTTTTTCCCGAAACAGCTTCGGGGTACTCTTGATCATGATCCAGGATATTAGTAGATCAAGTAATTACAGTAGAGCAGGTGCTATCACCTCTGTGACCCTGTTTACAGCAGATTAGCGATGTTACACCGATGAATCGATATAATGTCGACGCGTTTTGACACCCACCACATCCCTAATAGGCGAGAATGTAGAGGCCGACCAAAGTCCCGGCAAAAGTTTTGGCGAACATGTGGAGCGCACTTAACAGAGAAGTAGGCTTGGATGCCTGCTCGGGACGCTGTACGTACTACGCAAGCTTCGTGATACTAAGAAAATTCGTGGAACTGTATATAAGTATTTGGCGAACAAGATCAATCAGTTGCCGTTCGCAACAGAAAAGAGTTAGAAAACCGCTGAGTGCGTTTAGGTGGAATGTCAACAATATAGGGATAACTATTTACATTCGTAATGCCAGGGGATCATGTCGTCCGATCAGTAGGTCAAAGCAGTTTGATCACATGGTCAGGGATGACATATACGTCACATTGTCTTCAAACCATGACCTAGTGTAGACCATCGATTCTTACTTTAGATACTTACAACATACTACTGAATTACTGAATGCAATATACTGAATTACTTAATCCGCTGGCTCAATCATCCAAACAAGATCTTGATCTCCGACAGAAGATCCCGCCACTTGTCTCTCCAGTCTTCAGACAATCGAAGGCACGTACTCTAAAAATTAGGCTATACCACATGTTTCCAGCGGCGCCTGGGATGCTTCCCGACACCCGAAAGATTCAATAATTTATTTTATTAAATTGATAAGGCTCAATTCATACCTATTCATACTTACAGAATATCGCAGCTAAATAATACTCTTTTAAATAGTATTGTGTTTCTGCCGGTGAGTAAGGTTTCCAGTGCTCCATGGGGTGGGGATATGGTGAACCGTGGCTTTGGCAGTGGAGTGGCATTTGCCTTTTGCTGCCAGTGCAACGTGTTATAGAGGCAGGCAACGCATTAGCGATACTCTTGGTGTTGCTAATGTCTATAGGCAGTGGTGACCACTTTCCATCAGGTGGCCCCCTTGCCTGTTTGCCTAATGTATGACATAAAAAAAAAATACCGGAGTGGCACCGTAAAGCTTGGCAAGTGAGACTGCCAGCGGCGACGCGAATCTTTCAAACGATACCTACTGTGCATTTCCAAAACGAGAGAAAGCCTAAAATGGTGTGACACTGACACATCCGACCGCTACCACTTAAGACTAATATGTTAATTTAAGGTAGAGTAGAAACATAATTACTAAAATGGAAATAAAAATTTTGGAGCTCGTGCCGCTCGTTTGATTCTGATCGCAGCAATAATAATGGAGATTATAATCAGAACAATTTAGAGATTGCTCCGCTCACTCACGTACAACGTTGCTCGGCTGTACAATGGGAAGTGTTCTGAGGAACTTTTTGATCTGGTGCCCACAACACAATTCCGCCATCGCACCACCCACCGTGGGCTGGGTGCTCATCCCCACATCGTAGACCCTCTGTTGGTCACCACGCGAAGGTTTGATAGAACGTTTCTCGCTCGTACGATTCGGATGTGGAATGAGCTCCCAGCCGCAGTGTTTCCTTTGGACTATGACATGGGATCGTTCAAGAGGTATATTAGAGGTCTCTTCAGAGGCGGGCAACGCATTGGTGACTCCCCTGGTGTTGCTGATGTCCATAGGCGGCGGTGACCACTTTCCATCAGGTGGCCCGCATGCTTGTTTGTCTGCCGGATAACATAAAAAAAAAGTACTCTTAATAACTCGATGAGTTCTGGACGGCAAGAGCAATAGGAGCCACCGGCGAAAAAGTTTAATTTTGTTTTTATTTGTTAAAAAATCAATGGATGACAATTGGATTTAATGAATGTAGAGAGCTACAAAATTGAGACTTGGTCAAATGGCTGGAGGATCATTGTGTTGCCTTATTCAAGACTGAGCACGATGATAGTAAACTATCACGCGAAGAACAATCTGCGTTAAGCAATCTGCTCATCATATTTTATGTGAATGCGAACTGTGGCAACATGAGATATGCATAATGTTGGATTATGTATTCTGTAACGCAGGTGTAGTTTATTATTCGGACCATGTGGCGACAATAGGCAACTTTAAAGCCTTTAAGCGCTTTTGTTATAATTATTATTGGCAACATAATGCTAGACATAACTTAGTTACCTAGTGACTGTCCGTGGTGCGTTTTCGCTGATTACTGGCATAGACCCAGATATAGCACTAAGGATACGTATTCTTCCGACGATTATCTTGACCTATGTAGAAAGCATCACCTGATTCCCCTTGAGCAGCGGAGAGAGACAGCTGATTTAATCTTTCTGTTGAAAATAGCGCAAGGAATGCTTGATTGTCCTGATCTGCTCTCGCTTTTATCCCTATCTGTTCCGCGCAGGGTGTTAAGATTGAACGTCTGATCAGTCTGGAGAGTGCATCCACCAATTACAGGCTTAATTCCTACATTTGTCGTGCAATCAATGTTTTCAATAGGGCAAGTATGGAACTCGATTTTGATTTGTTCAACACTAGCACTATGTCAGCAAGGGGTTTGTTAAGTAACAAGTTTTTTATGAAGTAATGAGCGTTTTCTAAATTATATCGGAGTTTATAATTGGCAAAAATGTAAAGTTTACCTTATAGATATGGATTATGTACTTATAGAAAAATAGACCGATTTCTGTCATTTTTATGTTAATTGAGTGCTCACTTTATTTTTTTGTTGTGTTGTATTATCTGTGTTACTTTGATACCTATCTGTGGAGACCTATAATTGGCATTCTATTTCTTATATGAAGAACTATTGTATTATAAAGCTGTTGGTCTTCCTAATAAAATAAAAAAAAGACTATTTTGTTTTGCGTTGTCGCCGCTTTTTGAGGGGGAAAGTCGGGAACACTATCTGTCCTACTCCTATCTGTTACTTCTTAATTCAATTTGTTGCGGGTTCCAAAACAGTATCGTCAGTAGCTTGACCTCGTGTGCGCCTCAGTATCAAAACTCAGGACCTGTGTGTGGTCCCCGCTGTCGATGCTGGCTACATAGGAGTTGCAGAATGATATAAAAAATCCTTTGCCAATTCTTTTGGAAGGGTTTGGAATGTAGTTACTCTGTGGTAGAGGACATAACTATTAATAGAAATATTATGGATGTTATGGTGCGTTCCGACGCTTCTGTTCAAAGCGACATCGAACAAGCACAAGCACGGGCAAAAGCATGTAAACATGTTGTTTGTGGATGCGCTCGTGCCCGAGCCCGCGATTTCCGCCTATTGGCCCGCGTACTGTAGTGCACGGGCTGCTTGCCACGCTGCACGACGTGCGTCTGAACACACCATAACTATTCAATAATACGACGTGTTTTGGCAACAAAGTTATTCGACAATGGTGCCATTTATAGGAATAACTTTATAATTTTGTCAAAATTAACATTTCTGCCGGTCTGGGAATTAACGCTCAGCTACTCAGCTCTACATAACTCCTTAACCCGTTAACTATATAAATAATAAATAAATAATCGTGGACAAATTCACACAGCGCCATCTAGCCCCAAACTAAGCAAAGCTTGTACTATGGGTGCTAGCTAACTGATATACTACTTATATACTTTTTTAAATACATACTTATTATACACAGAACACCCAGATCCGTAACACAAATTAAAATTCATCATTTAAATTTCTGTCCGGCCGGGAATTCAACCCGGGACCTCTTGCGTGGCTGACTGGCATGTTGACCACTGAACCACTCAGGTCGTCAAACTGAAAGAAATTCCGTGAGATATGCCTTCTAGCCTATATTGGCTGTGTGGTGTCCAGCAGAGTAGAATAGCACCAACCCCTTACACTCGTGGTTGTCGTACAAGGCGACTAATGTTTTAAAGGCAAAAGATCTAGTCCACGTATGCTGGAAAATGGGCAGCAGCGTTTTCCATTGATATAGTTACAACACTGCGATCTCCAACCCGCCGGCCAAGCTTGGAAATTACGGCAATAACCCCTTTCGAGGGAGAGGCCCTTAGTCCTGCAGTGGACTGTTATGGGCTGTGATGGTGATGCCCGCCTTTGTAAAGTATTACTTTAAAAGGCGAGTAAACAAGCTGTGACTCACGTATCGTCTTTATTCTAATGTACTCTACTATTTTTATGGGCGCGTGTCAAAGAACCTGTTTATTTATGCTTAAGTTTTTACTTACTTGCGACACGACGCCGTTTCTACAAAACACTGCGGCAACAAAGGTCAGGGTAAAGAGTGGGTCAGGCGCTATGACAGTTGGAAAAGGGAGTAATTATAGATACATATGCATACGCGCACCTGTATTTTACTTTCAGTGCGCAAGTGTATAATATATTATTTCACAACACTAGTTCCTAAGGAGGTTGCGAACATTGCAGCGTTGTCAGATTCTTTTTCGGTCAGACCGGGATTTTGAAACATTTTGAGTAGATAACAAAGTGGGTCGTAAGACGTCGAAAGCGGGACACGGCAATAATTTATTTACGAAATTTGGAATTTGGAAACTGTTAAATTAAAGAGTATTTATTTGTTGTATTTATTCACCCACTTGCGACTAAGACGATGCTCTGCGAACACGAACTCTCCGATTTGCGGCATTTACTGTCATCATCTATACTATCTAATATTACATTAGATTAATAATTAGATAAGAAAAAGAGAACATAATTAAAAAGACTAATATTACACAGAAGGGGGCGCCTGAGATCGGAATTGCGCGCGGGTGAAAATTTACCTAAACCTATTTTTTTTTTACTTTATTCAGAACACAAACAGCAAGTTACAAGTAATACTTACAAACATATATAAGAGCGAGTCCATTAACAGGTGCTCGCAGATAGTTATTTAAATGATACGGGATACTAGATGTAGGATTACAGTTTGTACAGAATTACATAAATTATTGTAAAAAGTCTGATTACTCTGTGTAAATTAGTTCATGAATTTGATGTTGCGAGTAAGACCGACTTTGGATAGGGGTTATAGTTATATGTGATGGGATTCGGTTTCACATGGGGGACATGGGGAATGTATATCCTGCCATCATCTACTGATAGTATGTTAGTGACAAGACTCACAACCCCATGCGACGACGCAAGGAAGGCCGGCAGGCTTACATCCCGAACACGCCAAATTCCTAACCCCCCACATCGGATAGGCAAGGACGCTTGGCTCCATTGGTCTACACTTAGACTCCACAGAGTCCCGTAGTACCTCATCAAAAGCTGCGATACTATCCGGAAACAGCCAAGTTGGACACGTACGCAGAAAATCATCATCAATCACAATCAGGACGGCAAAGCACATCCGCAGCAACAGTAGCGCAACATGTGCCGGAAGCTTTTCAAGTCGCTCCCGAGCGACAAGGAGAAGCTGCCTTCTAGAGTCAAAAGTCTCTGGGATAGCCTCAGGGAAAATGGGTGACCCTAGAAGTTGGAACGGATATGAAGATAATTCCCTGAGGCCGGGTAGCAAGAAGGAAAAACAGGAAAGGAAGCACGAGACTCGGTACTGCAGGGGAAAAATACACACTTAGCTGTATTCATCTCGAGAAGACTGGGGTCTTCGCAAGTGCGTTAGAATGTCTGCAGGTCTTCCTTTACTACTTCAGCTGTTCCTCCAATAGTACCATCGTCTAAGTACCATATATTCAAAGGAGACTTAAGCTCTGATATACCCCTATGTATGGCGAGACTGAAGACTAAAGGGCCAAGTGGATCCCCCTGCTGCGCACCAACTTGGGAAAGGATGAGAGAACCGTCAAAGAATAAATTGGAAGGGCAGTGATAAAGTTGGTGAAGAAATGGATATAAAGAAGACAGCTTATCCCTGGCCTCGCTCAGAAGAACGTCCCTTTCAACACTGTTAAAGGCGTTTTTAATGTCTAACTTGACTATGACGTAATTCGCCCTCTCCGGATCCATCACAACAGTGCGCACCGCGTGGATTGCCGCCTTACAGCCCAATGGAGTACCAAATCTCAATTGGCAAGGACTAAGGTAATTCGCCATCTCCTCCCTGACTGCGCCGCATCCGAGCTTAGCCACCAAAAGACAGATAGTGTTCCCTATCGCTATGGGCCTAAGAGCCCCATCTTTTTTAGATAAAGCGCACAACGTAGCTCCATAAAGAAAACGACAAACTTCTGGATTTAGTAGACCACTTAACAAAAAGTTGCTTATTTTTGTAAAGCCCTCGACCAGTCTCTGCCCGTTGTCACCGGCTGATGGCGAAGTCAGCTCTTTCAGATGAACTGGACGAATACCATCCAATCCTGCTGCAGATCCGTTATTGAAAGTGTTAAGAGCTTGTAAAACATCCTCAGTCTTAACTTTACATGCCGGGACCGATCGGTTAGGGGACGGTGGAAATGCGAGAGGACTGGAAGGTGCTGGATGTTTTGCGTGAAGAGAGGCAAGAGTTTCAGGGTTTGAGGGGGCTACTGTATCAGAAGACATCAGCAACCAAACCGCTCCTCTCAGATCACCCTCATGCACCCTGGACTCCATTCTCCTCTCCACTTAAGGAAGCGACTTATTATTTGTAGGAAATAAGATTATTATTTTATTTATCTTCATTATTATAAAATGTCGGTAGTGTTCTTAAATTAAAAACCACACATGCGGGTACACCGCAGTATATAAGAAAGCGGCCATCGCTCTCGACAGGTCAGACGTTGTCCGACTGCGGACACGGCTCCACCAGTGCTCTGAGCTGTCTTCCTGAGGTAATCTTCATTAATTCGTATTATTTCTATGTTCTATTTGCTTTCATTAGATATAACAATTTTAATTATTGTGAATTTGTCTGTATTTTGCTAATTCTAAGTAAATTGCTTAATTTAATAAAATATGTCCTCTCGATCTGTTGCTGTCTATTTAGTATGTTATTTGCAATAATATACATGGATTTATTCTTCAAATTTCTTTAATTTCTATACACTTACTCCCACATCAGAAGTGGGATAAAGGATTAAAACATCCCACAATATTTCTAATGCAATGTCTTTCGTTTTCATGTTACATCGTGATATTTTTGTACTGACCGCCTGAGGCTGAGGAAACTGGATGCTGACGACGCGAAGTGGCAAGTGCCTGCCAGATGCAAGACCCGACATCGTAGGGTCCACAAAAACTACAGGCTGCAAATTAGCATTCGGTGAGTCGTGACGAGTTCACTTGATTCAAGTGAGTTTAGAACCGATTTAGAATCATTTGCTTCCGCGTAGAACGTGTAACGAATAAAATTAAGAAAGTCCTAAGTTTTTATGCACAACATTACGGAGTTACATTTAAATTTTGTTTTACAGTGAATTATTACTGTCTAGAAACGAATACGAACACAAAAGTAAACATTGAAATAGTAATGACAAATTATTTTATCGAAAGGAATGTAAATAGATCGACGGTAGATAATTTTAAATTATGTTTTGAATGACTTAGTTAAACCTGTGACTTACTTTTAGGTCGACCTGTTTCTGACTTTGACGTGACGACTATCGAGCAAAGGTTTTTATGAGATGTATGTGTTTGGTTTTTTTACTCAAAGCTTGTGGCATCACTGGATGGAGGTGATTGTGTTTTACGTACGAGGCTGATGGAGCCTATGGGAGCGTGGCCAACAGATGGTATGGTTGTTTCAAGTTTTGTGAGAAAATATTGAACGATAATGATGATGAAAAAGTCCACATATTTTGGTGATTGCTCAACAGTCGGTTACATAATGTTAACTTTAGCTTCGAGTACTGAAATTTCCTTGATTACCGATACCAAGTAACTATTTCGATTTCTGTTGTTGTACCTGTAAGATGAGACAGTGTAAGCAATGGTGAGATTTCATATCCTTCTGCCAGTACAAGGTTAGTAGTACCTAAACTGTTATTGAGGTCATCATTATATATTTGGCTGACTTGGAGTGGCCCGGGAGTCGTGTGTGTGACTCATTGGGCTGAGAGCCCCGAAAGTCTCAATATTGTGACTGTAGATGCAAGTTTAAATATTGTGATTTCTTAAAAGGCGGATGGATATGGGACTTCTTCGTTGTTGCAAACATTGTTAGATCGTTTCAAAATGGGAGCTTAAACATAACCTAAAGTCTAAATAGAGTAGACTCGATCTAAAAATGATAAGAAGCTATGACAATTACTTTACTTGTTTAGTTGTTTTAGAGTGGTAACCGATGGACTGTGTTACCTATGTCTGTTGAAGGCAGAAAGGAGATTTTTATATTCAAATTGGAAAGTAATGTAATGTAAAGAACGATACATTTTTAGAGACGTTAACACAGTTGAATTCATTTTACCGCGCTGGTAGACAAATGAAAATAGGTAATATTTTAACTCTGATTACTAATGAGTCCTGAAGCTAGTGACGTATTTGGAAATGAATTTCCGCTTCTGTTATCCACGGACCATGTCTGAGTGGCAAAACTCAGTTGCTCTTTTATGACGCTGCTTTAGATTCTGGCTTTCATTGCAAACTACTGGTAGTATATTTGTGTAGGTAGTGAGTACAGGTCAATGGTGTAGAAAGTTCCCACATGATTTACGATGATTCAGATACAAAAAATATGGAGACTAGTCAATTGTTTTGTCTAGGTTACGAGAGTAGAGTGTATATTCTTTAATAAAATGTGATTTCGATAAAAAGCCCCAGTGTTGGCTTCCATGTAATCACGGGGATCGGAACTGCTACCTAATGGATGATTATGACGTTGATCATCAGGTTGATCACAGATGACGACTGATGGATGGACAAATAATCTGGAGATAATCTGTCCTTGTCAGTCCTTCTTATAAACATTCAGTTATTTGGTCACTATTGGCTTGAACTTGTACTTTTAGTCGCACTTTCTTTTTCATTATTTTGCTCTTTATTAAATAATATTTTTTATAACTCACGAAAATACAGAAATCAAATTGTTTGTTATGACTTTTATGAATGACGTTCTATGACGTTTAAAAACTTGCAATACGGAGATTTTTATTTGATTTTATTTATTTAGCGATTCGGACTTGGCGTGGTCTTATTATAACTTATTCTGAGAGGTTTATTTTGAGTACATTGTTAACGATTAACGACTCGGTAATTGAAATTTGTAACTTTGCCTGCTGGGGATGCCCAGGAGCTTCTCATTATTAAAATTTTAATTTAGTTTTGATGTTGGGCAGCAGAGATAGTGTTGTTTTCGACAGTGAACGTTAGTTTCTGTCTAGGACGATTACTTGTTATGTAACTTAAGTGTTTATTATCACGTGTTGTGATAGCAGATAGACTGCATTACTTGTGATAGTCTGTATACGATGTACTGAGTGGATTTGGTCGAAGGACTGACCACGAGCTGATAAAGTAAAGTAAAGCGTGTTAGTTACTATTTTACGATTTTAGCAATTTCATATTGAGAAATATACTGCATAGTCTTACAGTAGGTAGTGTATCTACGTACAATAGGTACAGTTTATAAAAACTACGGCTAGTACTGTACTAGCTTCTATGTATTATAAAGGTACTACTAGATTCTATAAGTACCTACGGGTTACAAAAGTGACGAACGAATCGACCTCACTGAGTAAAAACGTTAGCAATGTTTATTAATTTCGATTTGTCTTTCCACGACTTAAGGAATATTGTTTTGTTAAGAATGATAAAAAGAGAGCTAGTATAGTCTCTTACAACCATAGCGTCAGGAATGACCGAGGGAACATGGTACTGTGCTGTGGTATTTTTGTTTCAGATAACACACGAGGGCGTGTGTAGTCGGTCTTGAGCCTAGACATCATTTTGACCAAGAAATGTAACGTCAATCGAAGTGCCACCTTGCGGATAGCTGGAAATACTGTGATGACCGTAACTAACACTTTGCATCCGACCATTGACGAGTCAAGACGTGAAACTAGCTAGCTGCTCATCCATTGAAGAGAGAAGAAGTCTTGATCTTGATCCATAAATGAGTGTTGCATAATGGATGATCAAGGGACCAGAGCACCGATGAATGATGATGGTCCTACCAACCAACCGGCGCTGGCTCCAGGTCACCAATTCTCGGCAGCGGGTCGCAGCGCGATGAATTGTATGTTTCCAATGATAATTTGCGCTTGGTATCCCCTGATATGGGTTGTTAGTTAACAGACTCATTGGATAAATGATTTATATTTAATTAATTTTTAACCGATTTGACTTCATAAAGCGCGCATCAATTATTCTTTACAAAATATCGGTGGCCAACGATGTTGTACTGGGTAATTAATGCAGTATGTAGGTCATGTGATTTGACCATTGCCATGTGATTTGGCATTTAATTATATAGGTCATGTGATTTGACCATTGCCCTGTGATTTGGCATTTAATTATAGGTCATGTGATTGCCATTGTGATTTGACATTTAATTATAGGTCATGTGATTTGACCATTGCCCTGTGATTTGGCATTTAATTATAGGCCATGTGATTTGGCCACTGCCATGTGAATTGGCATTTAGGGTCCTGTCCTGTGATTTGACCACTAGTACCATGTGATTTGGTCATTGCCGTGTAATTTGGCGTATGATTTCGATAACGTTTGACAAATTAATTTAATTGTATTTTACATTGATGCTACGAGTAGTTGATGTAAATTGATGATGTATTTAGTCAATTGTCAAAATGTAACTCTAGTAAAGATACGTCAGTAAGTAAGTATACGCTAGTAACTTCTTGTGATTGCGTGCGGATGCAACAAACTCTTCTTTGTGGTAACGGTTATTCAGTAAAAATAATTCAGTGCCATTATAATACATTTTTGGGAGTTGTCCTGCAAGCGGGGAACCGTGGCGATATAATTTACGGACTCCTTTTTACAGGATATTTGATTATTTCTCCTATCTTGTTAAAAATATTGTATATGTTTTTAGACTTATTGATGGTGGCTCCCTTTTTCTCTACATTGTTAGCTCTTGCCCATCGTTCTTTCTCTCGAAAATCATCGTTAATTTTATAGATCCCTGCTTGAAGAACATTCAGTGTATTCGATTTTTACTCCAAATTAGTTTTACTCACGTCATGCGCGAATTCCAATTAGGTCTTTAATTCTGATATATCCAGCTTGATAGCACCCATATCCTCCACCAGTGTAGCCAGCGGCACCAGTTGTTTGGTGATGTTAGCCAGGGTTGCTTGCATTTCCTTTAGTTGTTCTGATAGATGAGAGTCTTGTCTGGCCTTGCTGGTAGGCTTTTCCAGTGTCTTGCATTCAGTACATCGCCAGTCGCCCAGTTTGCGGTAGTTCACCTCAGAGATACCGGCACACGGGTAGTCAAATTGGCGCTTGCAGCTACTGCACGATACACCATCATTTGTGTTGCCTCCATAACGTGTACACGCGAACATAATGCAGCCCCTGACTTGATAACCACCGACAACAACGAAGCAGGACAGGAGGAACACGACCTTCTAAAAATACACACTCCTCGACATTACGCCTGTGCCTTCGCCTCGGGCTGTAATGGCGTCTTGGTGTTAATAACTAACTTTTCACACTCGTATCCGTAAATTTATACTTCAGAACCTAATTGACACTGATGGACAAACGAACAATACCTAAATTCTACATAGCTGAGTCAATAAATGATAATTTGATTCCAAGGCGCTTGTATAGGATTTCTCAAATCATGCACGGAAATAAAAAAAGACAGTTATACTGCTAATGCAGCTTACACTTCTAATGCCATACCTAGATATCAGTTTAATTGACTCTAAAGATTGC
Organism: Blastobasis lacticolella; assembly: GCA_905147135.1. NCBI lineage: Eukaryota > Metazoa > Arthropoda > Insecta > Lepidoptera > Blastobasidae > Blastobasis > Blastobasis lacticolella. The sequence goes on along the minus strand of LR990058.1, from coordinate 17,109,836 downwards.
TGATATAAACTCCAGAGTTAAGCTCGCCTGTTACTTTATGTAATGTCAAGTCTGTGTACAATAAAGAACGAACTAAGTGCAAACCTTTTTATTTTCAACAAAGTACTTAGTTTCTACAAAAAACACAAACACACAACCTACGTTTATTAACCAGCACCTTTTTGCAGTCAATCATCGTCTCAATTCGCCCTTTTCCGCCTGAATTTGGTGTAGGTAGCGTTCCAGAAGCGCATCGTATTTTCCTGCCATAGAGGCGCCTGCGCAGGTTCCCGGTCTATGACCAAGACGTTGGGGTCGCGCTTGTCCGCCGCTGGCCAGTTGAACGGCAACCCAGGACTGCTTTCTGGCGTTGGGTTTCTGTGGAATGAGAGGATTGCGTGTGAAATATGGTATTAACACATTGTAGATATCTAAAAGTTTGCCGTTGACGGGTGGGAGGCCCAAATAGAGATGGATTACAATCGCTGAGTCGCAGGACTAAGCGGAGTGGAGGATAAAGAGTAAAAAAATCCAGGTTGTGCTCTAGCAGACGAAGGCTCGGGGTCCTTGACTTATGATACAGGATTTGACACATCAGATAATTACAGTGGAGCGACTGCCGTCTGATCTCCGCCACCCTGTTAACATGGGAACCCGACCGGATTGGATTCAGTCGTCTTAATTTCATCACGATGTTTTCCCTCAACGTAGGAGCATCGGTTAGTGTTATAACTCAGAAAAGAGTCATTGGTACATGGCGGCAGGCTCTGGCTTACGAGTAACCTTAACCTTTAGGCCACCGACACTTTCTGGAGCAGAAAGAGTATTGAAGGAGATACTAGCGCGTGGACTATATCCTGATGACGATGAGTTAGCTGTCGGGTCTAAGTTAGGTGAACTAAACACGACGTGACTACTTTTTCGTAGAATATATTCGTATCGGTACCAACCATTTTGAGATCTCAGTGGCGGTTCAGCTAAGACCAGCTAAGAAAAAAGGCATGGGCGAGCCTTGTCTGTTGTATTATTTTAAGACTGCGATGTCGAATCCGAGTTTTCAATTTCAAAATTATTTAGGACAAAACTCTCTGCTAATGCAAGTGTTCAAGATGGCAAACAAAAAAAAAGCACACACGGTTGCATGCACGCACGCACGCACGCACGCACGCACTCAACATCATTATATTATATTTACTAGATATTTATAAGAAATTGGCATGTTGTAAAGAATTGCTTTCGTCCGTGCTTCACTGTAGGGCGCACTGAAAACCAGCGCCATAGCTCCAGCCATGGCATACGCTGAGTGTGACCCCTTTGCACGTCTTCCCATGGCACCAGTAGCGAAACATTATGGTTATAATGTCAATATTTCCTTCGTATAATGTTTATACCTATCGCGTCATGAGTTCATGTGTAATGAACATCATTAATTTAATTATTTATGTGACCAGGTACGTCTTCGGTAGTCTTCTATTATCTCGTATCATGCTCGTATCTTAGAAACAGATACATGTCACGTTATTGTAACTGCGCAACTTGCTAAGACTGTACAATATCCCAGATTAGCCAAGCCAAGTAACTGTGAAGGTAGTTGGATTAAACATTGTGTTATTATTTGTTATCATTAGGTAGGTTCTTTACATCAAGTTTCATATGGATACCTAAATATGTTCTAAAATAATATTTTCTAGAGCAACACGGTAAGTATCTTTGGCATGTAAAATTGATGCAATACAGGCTTCATCCGTGTTGGAGACATTAAGCCCTGGTGTTCCAGTAGTTAGAATGTCAATTATAACCCGCGTCATGAAAGAAGAGACTTGTCAAATGGCAGTGGAGGGTATTTCGCGCAGGTAATCGTATACAGCGCAAGTCGAACCACGTCACGCCAAGTCTTTTCTTATTTGACTAGTTGTACACGATATTTAAATACCACTCGGGGCTTGAATCTATCTTTGGATCAATAGAATCTACGTATAAATTATGGTACGCTATTTTATCCGTACGGTACGGTACGTTATTAGATTGTCTGGGAAATACGCCAATCTTCATTACGGCAGCGGGGTGGATTTCAAATCCCTCTCAACATTATATTTAATGCCTGCCTTAACTAAGGTAAAGAAAAAATTCACAAACTAACCCGTATCGAGCGAAGTTGGTCCACATGGTCGTCATTCGCCGGATCATATTCGTCTCGAAGAACGAGTATATTAAAGCTAGTTTTAACTTGAACAAGTATAATAGTTCATCAGCATGTGTCGCTCCAGGCGCTTTCCAGTAGCCGGAGATTAACTTTAATAGGTTCATCCACCCATTGTAACAGAACTTGTATATGTAGACTGGTTGATCACTATTGTTCAGAATAAACTGACTCGTTATCGCCACTGGATACGTGATTCCAGATTCCCCTTCAAATCTCGAAAACTTTATCAGAGTTTCTTTCGAAACATCATCGTCGCCCATGTAAAGCTGCTTCAATTTACTTGCTGTTTCCAGTTTAGATTTTTCAGAGGGGAATTCTAAATCCCTCGGCAATGCTTTAGAGAAATCCATCTGTGATATAGTTGTATCGTTTTCTTTGGCTACAAACATATATCCTTCCTCATCATTGAAGCCGATTATCAGTGGGACTTTCGTGAATTTGCCATTTGTGAGTGTCTCATACGGCGTTTCTGTCATGAAACTCTCAATTCCAGGAATCTCTTTTTCAACGCAGGGGACGAAAATGTTCTCCGCGAGAACAACATCTCCCACGTTTCTTGGAACCCTAGTCCTCAGTAACTCCTCTCCAGTTTTGCTCATGAATATTTCGTATAGTTCCTTTGGGTCTTCTGTGTCATAGCCCATCTGTTTAGCGTGTAGACTTGCAGTTTTCAAAGGTTCAAACTGAAACGCCCACGGTGCCATGGCGGAGCCACTTTGCAAGATTGCTTTGTGGAACAGCCCTCGCGACATAGGCGACATCAAGTGGTAGGACACCGACGCGGACCCAGCGCTTTCTCCAAAAATCGTGATGTTGTCGGGATCACCTCCAAATGCTCTGATATTTTCCTTAATCCACTTGAGGGCTTCGACCTGGTCTTTCATTCCAACATTACCCGGGGCCTCTTTGATGCCGAGGCACAGGAATCCTAGGATTTCGAGTCGGTAGTTGAAGGTCACCAGTATGACGTCATGTTTGAGGAGATATTCTGGACCGTAGAGGAATGGGGAGCCGGAGCCATCACGGAAGCCACCTCCATGGATGAACACCATGACGGGCCGTGGCTTTACCCCTATGGTTGGCAGTGGCGTGTAGATGTTCATGGTGAGGCAGTCCTCCCGCCCTGAGATGGTGGTGCTGCTGAACCGCTGCGTGCAACGGACGTTCTCGTCGGACAGGTCCAGGATCCCCTCCCAACTCTCCACAGGTGTCGCGGCCTGGAAAGTGAATTAGAACGATATGTAATGTCAAGTCAGGAGCATAAGTTTTAATTATCAAGGGTTGGGTACGATTTTTAGAGTGGGCAGGTACAAATAATAATAATATACCACCAAGGGATGCAGAATGGAAAAAAAATACATATTGTGCCGATGCCACCTAGTGGGATAAGGTCAGGTAGATGATGATACCGCCGAGGGAAGCCAATCGAAAGATTTTGATATGATATTCAAGTCCATGATGGCCTACCTCTCACACTTATCTTAACTCAGTAAGTTTCACTTTTTAATTAAGGCCTATTTTCCATCACAATTACTTAAGAGAAGTGCCTTAACAGAACAGTGATAAGTGTGATATTTTAAATCGTATACGCCATATTAGTAAGTAGTAATTACGCTGTAAGTGTCGTACAAGGCGACTAATGTTTTCGAGGCAAAAGATCAAGGTCTCCGTAGTCTGGAAAATGGGCAGCAGTATTTTCCATTGTTATATTTAAACACTGCGATTTCCAACCCGCCTGCCAAGCTTGGAGATTAAATGGCAATAACTTCCCCTTTCGAGGGAGAGGCCCTAAGTCCTGCAGTGGACTGTTACGACCTGTGATGATGATGAATTACGCTGTGGTGTAGGACAGGACCATAAACCGACGATGTATGAAAATATTGATGAATGTGGAATAAGACAGCTATTAATCAGGACCCTAGCAAGTGGAACCCTACGTGAAAAAATTATCACGTTACCTGGAACCTGTGCTGTACGGTGGCGTAAGGCATCGCGAGGTAGGCTGCGTATCCCTGCGGCGCCAGCGCGCCTCGCAGGACCCCGCCAGCCACCCGCACCGGGGCCGTCGGCTGCCACGCCAGCCGCGCCGCCCACAGCGACCACAGCACCACCCACTTCCACGACGGACCGCAGCAAAAGTGCATCGCACCGAGATACCACCACGAAAAACAATGACGTATCAAACGAGGGTGTGGATGCTTGTAATGCCTTGTATCACTCGCGACCACAAAACTCTTCTATGGGTTGACAATAGATCACTTCACTTTAACGGAAACTTTATGCTAGTAATTACTTGTCTTTAAAATTGACACGGAAAACCATCACTCCGTTTCACAGACTCGGGGTTAATTCCATTCTCCGAGGATGTCTATCACTTTGGCACTTATCTTGTGACATGTATGATGCGCGCTCATTTCTTCTTGCTACACCTGAAATTAGGAAATGGGAACTTTTATCATTCGTAGGGCTTACAAGATATTACAATTAAGTACCTACTCATTAATGATAAACAAAATGACCTCACTCAGTATGAACCGCTTTAAACAGTAGGTACCTTTTATATTATTATGCTTAATTGAAGTTGCTTGATCTTAAAACGAAGAGGCCTTAATCCAGCAGTGGATGGGAATGGGCTGTTGTGGTTGATGTTGATGATAGATGATGATCTTGAGCATTTGACTTATGTTTATTTTGTTATACGCAGCCTACGCTTTTTTGAGGGGGAAGTCGGAATCACCACCTTTCCTTGATTCACCTTTCAGTGATTTAGTTTCTGGACACACATTCAAAGGGACACATCTTCAAACAGACACATTCCCACATGGACACACCGACTTACGCTTGACCAGAATGCTTACTTCTTAATTAAATTTATTGCGTGTTCCAAGACAGTATTAGCTTGTCCTCGGGCGCGCCTGAGTGTCAAAACTCAGGTCATGTGTGTGGTCGCCGCTGTAGGTGCTCGCTACACAGGAGTTGCCGCGGTGGGAATGAGATTACTTTACACTTTATATTTAGCTTGTTTGTCTCCCTAACTGGTGCTATCATGGTCATCAACGTTTTAAATCGTGAAACTGGTTAATGTAACGACGTAATAACCATGCGCTATATTTAGGAACCACATACTTATATAGCGAAAAGTCTATATTTAGTAACAAAATGTCAATTATTTTATTGCGTTACACTATTTATCCAAGATTTAAACTGACATATTTACACACAAAATATAGATAGTTAAAACAAAAAAAGTGCTGCTGGAGGTTTCTTAGAAATAAGTAGCGTCTTTTGTGTTGTATTTTACATTTGTAATTTACATTTTCATATTTTTGTGCACAATAAATTGTCAAGTAAAAGTGACAACGAATCTAAGTATGAAGCAGTAACTAGGTCCGTAGAAAGACCAAGACCAGAAAATTAAATCTTCATACGCAAAATACGCATGATTGTTTTCGTAGGCGGCCGAATGATTCTAGCCCTGAGGAGCCAATTCACTTCAGCATGACAGTGTTCCATACACTGGAAGTAATATATGTTATTGCAGTGAGTACAATCCATACAATTATGCGTCTATCGTCCTAGATCACGGTACAAGATGCAGTCGCATGTGAGCGACCCGGCATGCATATACAACTATAATAATAAGCCAAGTCCAGTTACATTTAGGCCAAAAACAACATTTATGTATTATGCAAAACTCCATCTTTATCGTTATGCCGGTATTTTCTTGCTTACGTAGTTACTGACAGATAAACATCGATTGTACATTGTTTTCAATCCTTTAATACCATTATCCTTGAATTATCTGCAATTTACAACGTTGAAAACAAGTCGGTGCAGTCGTTTATAGTGGAGTGACGCAGGGCACTACTATGTAGACAGTGTTCAGATTATTTATTGACTCCAAGACTTGTATATTTTCATTTATATCAATCAATACTATAAACGTCTCCATTAATTAATACATAATTAATAAAATTACTTACATTGTAGTATTTACTGTCATTCTTTGCACCTAAAGTTGGCGTGTCTCGGCTTATGGGTATACTTAAGATGATGTTTATGAATACTTTAAAATGCAGACACTGATATGCACTCACCAGAGTTTTTGCATCACTCTTCGAAACTTGATATCCAAGTACAGTTAGGTACATCCAATTTTTTTATTCAGATATCCGGCATTGAGACGGCCTCTGCGGCAGGTATATTAAATAAAAAAATTATATCACACACACATTAAGCAGTTGGCTTGTTTTTACGCGGATTTGTATGGAAATGTGTCGAAAACTGGTGTTTTGCTGGCATCGTGCGCACGCGCATCGCAGCGTGTTCGGCCGGTTCTGGCGCCGCGTTCCGACTGGCGATCGCGATTCGCGCCCGATTCGTTGATTTTATTACTTTTACTTGTGTTACCTGCTTACCGGATTACATGTATGGGTTTTATTAGTGCTACTATCTTATTTAATACTTTTACTGTTTTAATTTTTATATTATAAATGTGAAAGTATGGGTGTTGTTTGTATGTTGCTCTTCCACGCGAAAACTACTGAACGGATTGTGAATGTGTGATGATATTTTGCAGCTTGTTTTGCACTATATTTTATAAAGAAATTTAAAGTGGTTCTAGCGGGAATACGACATAATCGAATTTTACACAAAATTGTGCGGTTGTTTTTTAACACCCGACGAAAAAATAGGAGTGTTATAACGTGTCTCTGTGTAATGCGTGGAGGTGGTGTGTGTTTGTCTGTGGCATCGTATCTCTCGAAATGATAGGCCAATTTCGACGCGGATTTCTCTATGTGAAAGGCAGTTTAATCAATATGCCTGATAGATGAGTATGTGGAAACTTGGTCGGCGGTTATCCGACTTTTTCTGCCGGTTAGTTTCTTCCAGAACTAGCCAGGGGGCGCGATTCTCGCGTTGTGATGTCTCAAATTCGATATTTTCTCAAGCCAAAAACCTGTATTAAATCTTCTCTGAATTGATCTTCTACTATATACGACTGTTGAAGATAGTTGAGTAAATATTTAGTTATAGGAGGGTGCCAGATACATCCCACTAATACTAGAAATTAGAAGATTTGTGTGTGTGGATTTGGATGAAATTTGGTAGGCAACTAGGTTAGGGTCTGGAATAAGAAATATGCTACTTTTAATCCCCCTTCCCTCCCTGCATACTAAATAGGTACTGTGATTGTTAGCACCTTCGGTGGCCGAGTGGCTAAGGTATCCGACTCGTAAGCGAGAGGTACCGGGTTTTAATCCCACTGCGGCCATGTATAAATGACTTTCTTCTGAGTTTTGTATATTAGTTGAATGCAAACCGATCAGGTTCCCCTGGTAGTAGCGTCACGGAGGTTAGATAGCAGTCGCTCTAATGTAATTATCCGATATGCCAAATCCTGGATCATGGTCAAGGCGGACTCTGGACCCTCGTGCGCGAGAGCACAACCGGAACATTAACGCTAAGGTGACTGGGTACTGTGATTATTACGTTAATATGCAGCGCAGTTTGATAAACGGTTTTCCCTTGGTCTAAATAACAACGTTTGATGTAATCTCACTTTGTATAATGTCAGTTGGTATAAAGTCGTTTGTCATAATTATTCATTTGACCTTAAATTTATTTGCCATAATAATGTTTAGCATAAATATACAATACACATAAATATATTTATTTGATGTAATCTTCGTTTATTCTAACAAACAAATCACAGAACAAATCGTTCAAAGGCCAACAATATTAATTATAAACTGGTTTAATAGAAAAAGTTCTCTCTGGAAACAATTTTAATCAATTTATTAGCGAATAATTAATTTGTTCTGGTACTCGCCAACCGCTGTAGGCCTAGTACAAGTAGCTCTCGCGCGCGATAAGCGAGAAAAAGCGCGACATAGGTATTGCTATCTCTTTCGTCTTAGTATTGAGAGAAAGAGACAAACGCTCTCTCGCGGCGCCAGCTTTGTCGCGGACACACTTGTGCTAGGGACACTGCCGCGGCACGCTCGCTTCTCTCGCTCGGCTCGTGGACGGTGGTTCATACCAACTAACATGTTCGCCTCGCAACCTAACCCCTCTATGACCTAACGACGTTTTTGATAGATTCGGTTATATAGGATTTAGCATGTCACATTTATCCTAAATAAATATGATATCAAATTAACTATGTACATGATTATTATGTCAAATGAATAATATGCCATATAAGTTATAGAACAAACGTTTTTATAACAAGTGAATATTATGTCAAACAAAAATTGTGTTAACAAATTTTATACCAAACGATTATTATGTTTAACGCAAGAAAAAGTGAGATTATATCAAACGTTGTTGTATCAATCAAGGGAGAACCTTGATAAACCTTAACTTGTTTGACAAAAAAAAACTCCTACTAATCCTATCTATAATTTTTTAATAAAATGTAAGTACCTATTTACCTACGTACTTATGGATGGGTATTTGAACGAATGTTTGGAATGTTTATTACGCAAAAACTACAAAACGGATTTTAATAAAATTTTACAGAGTATAACACATAACGTAGGTACATAATGTCCCGAAATTAAATTTAATGTGAAAGCCACGACCTTCTTAACAGCAGTCAGAGGGTCAGTGTTGCTGTCAAGTGAGCAAGACCAATAAAAGTTAAGGGGATTTTAATTATTATTAAAGTGGCGCAATTGACCACCAAAAGGCCATACTTTCGTACACTACTACATACACTTACACTACGTAGGGATGAGTTTTTTTATTATCAGATTGTAGGACTCTGCAAGCCTGAGGAGTCTGCCTAAGTGTATACCACCGCCTTATCTATTTCTGCCGCCATGCAAATGTAACAATGCTTGTGTTCCGGTTAGAAGAATAAGGTAGCCAGTGAAATTACAAGCATGAATCATTTCATCTTAGTCCTCACAGGGACAACGCACCTGCGGTTATCCATTTTTGTTACCTCCAACCTAAATCTATGAATTGTAGATGTTATGGGTGACAATTACCACCTAGAAATAGGTGCTCGTTTGTAACTGAGTAGAATAAGACAAAAACACTATCCTTAGTTTTATTTTACTCTTTTAAATCACTGTACTCGTATGATACAATTTAAATTAGCACTATTAGTTTCGAAAAGCGAGATAGAAACCACACCCGCACTTCGTGACTCTCTTTAAAACAGCCGGCAACTGTTTGTGTTTTAACCAATTTTCCTCAATGGTATTTATTAAAATTGCACGTCATTATCAACTACAAAGTTATAAACGCTCTTATTATGTCGATACAAGAGTGCAAAGTCCATCGGAGGTGATATCTAAGCGTAGAATTCACAAAATGCTGCGTCACGCTTGTTGGCGTTGTGTTTAATCATTTTACTATAATACTAGATAGGTAAGGCATGTGGTGTCTGCATTACCATTTCAAGAAAATTTTTCGTTACCGCAACAGCAACATTCACGATATTTGATGCATTTTGAGCGAAAATCCAGCCCAAAGTTTGCCAAAAGAAGGGAGCATTAACTGTCCCTAATGCTCAAAGGACTCGTCCTGTACGCCCAGGGTATATTTTATATAATAAGTTAAAAATTAGTTCATGAATGCTATAAAAACCGTTTAACAACTGCACTGTAGTGCAAGGGAATATGATTCTTAATGCACTTATGCTTGTGCTCATTGTACCTAAATCCGTTATATTTAGTTATACGATGCTATTCTAATCTGCGTACCGTAGTACTGCGGAGGTACTACCTAACCTTCGGTACACTGATTACTACGGTAATAGTACTGCGGAGGCTGACCAGCTTGGACCTCCAAGTGGTAGGTATAAATAATAATAAAATAAATAATAAAATAATTTATTTCGAAAATTTACAGGCAATAAAAATACAATGTATGTAATAGGTATACAGATAGCACAGAGAAAACACATAGTACTGAGGTCAAATACATTGAAACTTCTGAAACCAAAGTAGGTCAGAGACCTGTGTCTTGGATATCAAGGGTTTCGTCGGGTCGTAGTAGTATTTTATAGATGGTATTGCATTGTTGTGGAGTACTTCTGATACATTCTAATTAAAAATAAGTTGTATTTGTGTGTGTGTGCGTGCGTGCGTGCGTGCGTGCGTGCGTGCGTGCGTACGTGCGTGTGTGTGTGTACGGCAGTAACAGTTGTTCCGTTTCTTCGTAAGTAAGAAATTGTAACCAGTCGGATACTTTAGCTCTTACTTCATATTTCTGGAGTTTACATATATTTAATGTCTTATTTATTTTATTACAAAGTGTGGAACTAAGTGCATCGATTTGACGTTTTGCAAATGATGTTTGGCATTGGACTATAGGGCAAACAGGATAACCAGTACGTCGTCTCGATAGAATCTTATCAAGAGGTAGGAGTCCATGTCTGCGGAGCAAAGCACGGAGCACGAACAACTTCCTCACTGAGGACACTTCGCATTCAGTGTACAATAGCGCTGTAGGATACCTTCTAGGTTTTGATGTCATTACCTTCAACACCGCTCTCTGGGCACGTTCTAACTTTATCATAGTTGTCTTGTATGTGCCCCCCCAAACTGGGATACAATAGTTAATGATAGATTGGCAGAGACTCAAGTATACCATCTTGAGAGTACCAGTGTCTGCCGAATGTCTAAGTCTCGAGAAGATGTACATCATTTTCCTAACCCTGCCACAGAGAGCATGAGTGTGGTAATCCCAGTTCAGCGTCTCATCAACATTTACGCCCAGATATTTTATATATTGAACAGTTTTCAGAGGCACACAGGTACATTCCTTGTCCAGAGGTTGGCAGTTGGGCGCTCTAATTGAACGTGAGTTGGGCAAGTTTGATGTCTTTATGGAAAAACGCACCACTTTTGTTTTCTCCACATTTAAAGTGAGCTTGTTCGTCTCCAGTTATTTCATCACATATCTAAGAACCCGTACTGCTCGAATATTTGCTTTCTCCCAGTCCGTGTCGTGGATCACTAACGCTGTATCATCAGCATAGGTGACTACACGACATTTATTCTGTGACAGGTTGCATAGGTCATTGATGTAAATGAGAAACAAAGTGGGACCCAATACGCTGCCCTGTGGCACCCCAAAGCTTGTCATTTCTTCATCCTCACTATAAACGCCATCAATTTTGAGGCACTGACTTTGATTTGTAAGATAGTCCTTATATATTTGAAGAGAGTGACCGCGTATACCCATTTGTTCTAATTTGGCAACTAGTATATGAGTGGAGACGGTATCGAAGGCTTTCGTTAAATCTAAAAATATTCCATAACATTTCTGTTTGTCGTCAGTTAGTTTAGCGATGGTTTGTGACAGATTTATGACAGCATCATCAGTAGATATCCCAGGTCTAAAGGTATCCGAAATTTGGCAGCAGCGTTTTCTATTGTAAATACAATGTCATTTCGTTTATTGACTTGTAGTCAAGTGTAGTGTTTGGCAGATTTGGCAGAAACTTTTTTCCAACTAAACATATTTGTGTATTACACAAATACGAAGTGGTACTGGTTTAGTGCCAGCACTTGCGAGATCGATAACCAAGGATTGAACGGATCGGATCGAGGAAGGAACCGTTTCGTGCTTTGAGGCTAGTCGAACTTAAGCACCGCAACGAACTCGCCACTCGTTAGGTGTGCCTTACCGTTGGCGAAGCGAGGTTGACCAAGGTCTTTCGCTGGGGATCCGGATACTGTTAAACAGCTGTAGACCTCGTCACGAAATTTTTTAATTTTTAATTTACAAACACGTATAAACTTAATAAGACTTACAGGCCGTACAATTAATCTCTTCTGCTAAATTGAGCCTCTACCAAGTCTACCCGTCTGGAGGGTGTTACCATTATATAATTGGTCCTTCAATTGCCTATGTGCCTATACCGTTGCTTCTCTGCCATTCGATGAAACTGGGCATATTTTTCGTAGGGGTGGAATCCATAATTTTGGTAAGACTATGTTCCAGCAAAATTTGCCTTTTCTTCAAGGCAATTTAAGAAGAAAATTAATTTAGGTACAAGAATTGTTCCTTCTAAAATTATAATAATAATAGTAACAATCGTTCTTTATTTATATAAGATTTGTACATTACTTAGTTAGGTACACTTGTAGTACATTCTATTTGTACAAATTAATTATTGAACCCCGATATCCAATTCTTCAATGGCTGATACGTTAACATTTGTAGTTAAATATATGGCACGAGAAGGTTCTGAAATTCCCGTTCATAAAATGTATTTTATATTGACATCAGTCGTGCTCTTAGTAACAAATCACGAGTTTGAAAGCCCCACTGTCGAAAAAGAAATAAGAAATAAAACTTGATCCTTAAAAAACCCAAAAAAATTACTCTGTGGTTCTATCATGAATAAACTCCAGTCCACTTTATCCAAACTTGCTCTGTGGCCTATCAGCATGACGTAACAACACCGGCCTCACTCACTCATTCGTTCACTACTCGTGAATACACAACATAGTAACACTATAGTTTATTTATCAATAAAACTTTGAACTTCACACTAAGTGATAGTGGCGGGGAACAGTGCGTTGTGAAGTGTAAACTATTTTAATGTTGTACATAGAAGATACGCCTACCTAATTACAACAAAACGATTGATCAATAACAAGGATGTGATAATAGATAATAAACAAATAATGTTATTAGGTACTTAACTACCTACGTACGGGTTTTTATCTAATCCATTTGCGTAAATTTCTCCAAAATTAAATAAACTGATTGTGCTTGATTTGGCAACGAAACGACCTTGACCAACAATCTAGTGTTGGACATTGGTTTAATAATTTTAGCAGTGATAACTGAAGCGTTCAGTTTTGATAATGACAGTGGTGTCAAGCAGCCGTGTACGACCGGTACAATATCATTTTGTGACTTAGTAGGTGCAATTATTACCTTTGTTGCTTTATAAACAGTTTTTTTTAAATATATTCAATTGAATCTTGATTAAAAATAGCTTTAGCGACTTCTGTATAAATGGCGAGTGACGTGAGACATAGGTATAAGTTTAGATAGATGATTTTTTCAAATTTGTGATATAAAATAGAAATTACCAAATAAAATAGCCAGGCTAGTGTTTATTTTTAACGATAACAGTGACGTAAATAAACCCAATAATAAGGAAACTAGATAATTACTAATAATTAACCAAGGAAGCGTCAACACTTAATAATCAATAAATTAATAAAGGTGTGCTTTATAGAAATTGGAAATTTACAAAAACTTTTGTTGTCGGCAATCACGCATCCACTAGTATTGCACATCCATTCCATCAGGCGCTTCGTGCGCTGTTCCGAGTTATTTTGGTTACCTATCCTTGCGTACGCATCTTCCTTGCACGTGTTTTTGGCTTCGGCTTCGTGGAAGTGAAGTGTTAATTTGTCAACAAACAAAAAAGTTTAGTGGTCGCGTGTGATAGAAATCATTATAAGCATCCTCGCTGGACACGGCACGTCAGTGTTTCTCGTGGTGGTATCTTGGTGCGATGCGCTACCGCCGCGGTCCGTCGTGGAAGTGGGTGGTGCTGTGGTCGCTGTGGGCGGCGCGGCTGGCGCGGCAGCCGACGGCCCCGGTGCGGGTGGCTGGCGGGGTACTGCGAGGCGCGCTGGCGCCGCAGGGATACGAAGCCTATCTAGCGGTGCCCTACGCCACCGTACAGGGCAGGTTCCAGGTAACGCTTCCTTTCTTCTGTAAGGAATATTCAGATACCTGACAAATTACTCTTCCTTTTTTTTTCTTCGCTTTTTACACACTTGTCAGGCGGGTTAGAGAACGCAGTAAGTATTTCAAAATAAATACCTGAAAGGACATTAGTCACCTTAAACGACTTACAGTAAAGTCAGCACTTACATAATAACTTTGCTCCCATGTTCTATAAATAACGATTTCCTAAATTATCCCTTTACAGGCTCCGGGGCCTGCTCCGACTTGGGATGGCGTGTACGAGGCCATCCATGAGAATGTTCGATGTCCACAGCGGATCGGAGACAACTTCTTCTTTGGCATGGAAGACTGCCTGGTGCTGAACGTATACAAACCCCTGAATACAGACCCGGAGACCCCCCTCCCTGTCATGTTCTTCATACACGGAGGAGGATTCTTTTCAGGATCAGGATCTCAGTTTCTCTACGGACCCGACCACATAGTTCGGAAGGGAGTTATCCTCGTCACCACCAACTACCGACTGAACATCCAAGGCTTCCTGTGTTTGAGGACGAAGGAGGCTCCAGGTAACGCCGGGATGAAAGACCAAGTCGCTGCCCTCAAATGGGTGCAACAAAACATCAGGGCTTTCGGGGGAGACCCCGATAACGTGACCATATTTGGCGAGAGCGCCGGCGCTTGCTCCGTTTCCTACCACGTCCTGTCGCCGATGTCGAAAGGCCTCTTCCATAAGGCTATAACGCAGAGCGGCTCAGCTCTGGTAACCTGGGGCAACCAGTTCCAGCCAGTCTATCTAGCCAGTTTACTAGCAAAGTCTATGGGTTACAACACAGAGGACCCTCAAGAGTTGTACAATATATTCAAAAGCAAAACTGATAGAGAATTAGTGGTCACCAGAGTGCCGAGGAAAGAAGGTAATACGGTCATATCTGAGGTGTTATATACACCTTGTGTTGAAAAGGTTATCGAGGGCGTTGAGCCTTTTATCACAGATGTACCTTACATTGCATTTAGTAAAGGAGCATATAACAAAGTGCCGATGATAATTGGTATAAACGACGAGGAAGGATATCTGTTCGGTGCCATGGAGAACGATACGACAATACCAAAGATGAAGTTTGAGAAGTCCTTGCCAAAAGATCTTGTAATACCTTCTGAAAGCGAACGGAAAGAGGTGGCGGATAAATTGAAAAGGTTCTATTTAAATGACAATGATATTTGTAAAGAAACGATTGTGAATGTTTCGAGACTGCACGGTGAGATGTATTTCCATACCCCAGTCTTTGAGGAAACTGAGTTGATAATGAAGAGCAATCCAAACCCGATATACAATTACATGTTTAGCTATTCAGGCTGGATGAACATGCCAAAGCTGACGTCGGGTGAACCGTTTTCCAGCGCACCAGGCGCTACGCACGCTGATGATTTGTTTTATTTGTTCAAATTCGCACTCATACCACCGATATTCGAGCTGAACATAATCGACAGGATGACGACTCTATGGACTAACTTTGCAAAGTATGGGTAAGTACATTTTACATTGTGTGTCAATGGCTATTTTCTGAATTATGTACCTTACTTGAACACTTACTGATGTTCTGACGGTGATAAAATACATCGTGATAATTCCGACACATTCAGGTTGCCTGAATGGTCCAATCCAATCTAGCTCTTATCTGGTCAGATTCCCCTGTTAACAGAGCCACAGAGGTCAGATGGCAGTCAAGGTGGACTCCGGACTCTCGGGCGCGAGAGCTCCACCGGGATATTAACGCCCACTAAATTCATGTTCCGTGCAATTCTCATTTTACAAGCTATTAATACCGTACGAAGGTTTTAAGTTATTCGATACACTCACCTATTTCACCTTGTGCGGAAGGTCTCGTTTCTGGTTTGCGATAAATATTTAAGGTTCTTGATAAATAACATTATCAAAGATTGCTTATCTGATAGAAACCTATTAGGTAAATTATGTTTCCGTATCTTTAGGGAAGTTCTTCGTCCAGTTGTAAACGTCTTACTGATAATGTTGATCATCATCCACCACGATACTATGTGTGGCCTTTGTCATTCATCATCATTATTATCCTAGCCATCAATCCCGGCTTCTGCAGCCGTTTCCCGTTCCTTTCAGGCTTCGCTTTCTCCTTCCTTCCACACCTTCGGCATCCTCTCGGTCTGACACCTGCTTCTAACCGTGACGTAACACCCTGACACCTGCTTCTAAACTTGCAGGGACCCGACCCCCGCTCCGACGCCACTGTTGCCAGTAAAATGGCAGCCGACGGACGCGCGTGCGCCGCGGATGCTGCGGATCGACGAGGAGTTCAGCACGGAGCCGCTCTGGCATACTGAGTCACTGCGGTACTGGAAAGAGTTGTATGCCAAGTATAGGAGGGTAGCGGACTAACGCTGTGTGTCATTAGACGTGACGGTAGATATGTTTTATACTTGGACATAATAATGCCAGTATAGAACAATGAGAGATTTTTTGAGAGCCGATTAAAAAGAAACAGTAGTAACAGATGGCGTTGAGTAAACAAGATTCTCATAAATTAATGAAAATGAGACCGCTAGATGTATAAAAATGTAGACATGTTTTGCTTTCTTCTCAAAATAACCAAATCTATTTTTACGAAACACCTTTCAGAGTAACTTCGGTTACCAAATTCAATACTTGAGAATCCTACACTTTCACTACACATGTTATCGGGTTTGTTACCACGGTTAGTAGTAGTAGTTGAGAATCCTGTCAAAGCAGCGCCATCTAGTGAAGTACGCCAACGTGGCAATTTTTACTTTTTAAAGTAACTTTCAGAAAATCCCCCTTTGTAAACATTTATGTCGGACTTTTTCTAATCTGTGCCAAGGTGTTGAATCACGATTTCTCAGAGGAAATATTACACAAAAAAAACATAACCCTCCTTCTGATGCCGTCGGGTACAAATTGAACATAGAATCCACAAATCGAACATCTTGGTTTGCAGTTTATGCTCTTATGCTCCCGAGAGCTCAAATTGTGTTATTCTGTACTCACTTGAGTGTGCTACTGTGTACGAATAGATTAATTGACAAATACAGGTGATATGCTCCAGTGATTTTCAAGGATACCTGCTTTAGAAAGTTAGGTTAATGGTTTATGTTAACTAGATAGGTGGTATAGGTAGGTGTAGGTAATGTGGAGGATAACTAGTTACAAATTGTACAAATCCTAAGCGGATGTTAGACACTTGATTTATCACTATATTTGAACAGCTGGCATCATAAAGCATCAGAACCACTGCAAGAATTTATAATATATAAGATCATATTTAGAATGTAAAAAGACAGGTAAGGATAATTAGGGAAATAAAATAAATATAGACACGCTAAATTGATAACGACTGGGAATGTCAAAAAGGTAAAAAATTAAAATGGTTGTGATTAAATATTCGCATTAAAAATATTAAGTTTAAAATCAGTAATTAAAATAAATGAATTGTAATTTTTTATGTTGATTGGTTTTTGCCCAATTAAAATAGTTGCTTAGTTGTTGTTCTATATGATTCCTAAATTATTATTGAGCATCTCATTTAATGATACGTTATTATGTAGGTACTGGGTACTAGTTATACACTTAAGTAAGCAAGTTATCTATGTATGTAAACTCTTTATTGCAATTAAAAAGAAATACAGTAGTGAGAAAAATATCATTTTACAAAGCAAAGGCGGGCTTATCCCACAATGGGATTTCTTCCATCCAACCTTAGACCCTCTGGAAGGAGATCTAAAGAGCGGTGGAGGTAATATTGAGCACTTTTAACTAAATTACTTTTATTTTAGAGGAATTAATTAACTTAACAATAGACATTCATTTATGTATAATGTATCTATCTTGTTAGTCATCACCGAGCACAGCCCCAGGTCACGACCGACCATGAGAAATGACACACTCATGCAAAAGCTCTTGTTGTAAAGTAGCGTAACTTCTCATAGTGCCCGTCTGCTGTGTCAATGCATTGCGTCAATTACGTATTTTAAAGGACGAATCCTATGCGTTCGCGCGCACTATGAGACCTTATAGTAACGTTTCTAACACGGGTGGATTGTTCGATTCAATTTCTTTATTATTCAGATCTTGCGAAGCGTTTGCAAGTTCATAAACAAATCACACTTTTGCCTTCAATATAGTACCGAAGTTTTAGTGGAATTTGATGATATTCGTAGCTGTCTGTCGTCATCCAGTTTGCACTGAAATATTATATTTAACTTCTTGTGTAGAATTATATGGGCTCAGTCACATTTTGTCTTGGGGGCCGTATTTTTGAAATCGCTCATATCCACGCGAGCGTTCGCCTTCAACTGCTTGTCTTTTCTATGTCTAGCAATTTACCACGAGTGTGAAAGAGATGCGAGCGGTTTAAAAAATAGAGCCCCAGCCGGTCTAGCCATCTTTGACAGCTCCGCTTGCGTGATGCGTGTGTGGTAGAAAATTGACAGGTTCGACTATTTCTACCAACATCTACATTGACTCTGATTGTGTAGGACCATCCGTCAATCCGTGTACAAAGTACACCGAAAGTACGTGAATTGTCTATGGACCAAGAATTTCTACTACAAACCGCTTATGTCAGATAACGTCAGCTTATGTCAAATCCCATACATTTTTTCTACCACACGATTGTAGATTAACGAAACCTCTTGGCAAAGGATGCAGGTCATTTCATAGCAACAACAGCTTTTCCAATACAACAATACGTAATCCAAGCCTGATTATGTGTAAGTTAAGTATACTAGTACAGTTTGATGATAAGTCCAAACTACGTTTGTAATAATTGTGATAATATTATTTAAGAATTTATCTATTGGATAGTTAATGGGTTGTAAGAGGATATAGATACACTGAAGGGTGGTGTTGGGGGTTCCCTGTGGGTATAGAATGTTGAATGTTAAGCTTATGCTTTTATTATGTTTATTCTCTTATTTTTAATTATTATATTTATATAGTATTCAATAGAATAGAATAGAATATTATTTATTCACAAATTGTGTATGTATGCATTTTAATAAATACCTACTTGACATGTAACAAGATGTTATTAATTAATTACCTAACTGTATTTGTACGTGAGTTAGGTATAACAGTCAACGCACGGTGCAATTTGAAATAATAATGTTTGATTGCGGTATTCTGTATGGTGGATTAGTATATAGCTACCCACTATCCTCATGGCACCTGAGTGGCGGCTGCGACTCTGCTCTGAAACAGATGTTTTCGATAACACAAACTATTTTAGGTATATGCCACACCTGCATGATCATTACGCCTTAACCCTCAGGTGCCGCACACCCATAAATCCACCAGATTATCGCCATCCGCAATAAAGATTAACCGCATTGTTCTCAGCGGTGAGTCGTAAAAATCTACGGACTCGTCCGCAAAAATCCGCAAGCCGTAAATCCGGCCCCAAAATGGCCGTAAGCCCGCGGAAGAGTACTATTTACCATAATCCGGTGTTATCGGGCGGCGGCACACCGACATATTTTGCGGACGACCGAACTACCCTCGCTACGCTAATGTTTATAGGTGGATGCAGCAAAGTACGGTCCGAGCGAAATATGGTGCTGCCTGCATAGAGTGCTACTAACTTATTTGACCCGGTGGCCGAAGCTGGAACTAATTGTGGCCATTTGGAAATGTTATGTCAGTTCGGACAGCAGCGACGCTGTTAGTGGGGCAGATAAGTTTGTTTCACTAAATAGAGGGGCGATTGTCTAGTTCGGTCGCTTTCGGTCAGCTTTTGATGTCTCCTGTAATATCAGGGGCCGTGTTTTTAACCTCCACAAAAACAGAGGGGTGTTATAAGTTTGATGTGTGTATCTGTGGCTCTGTGTATGTGTGGAGACGTGTGTCTGTCTGTTGCATCGGAGCTACCGAATTGATGAATCGATTTCGATGTGGTTTTCTTTATCTAAAAAGGCAGTTTAGTCGAGATGGTTCTTAGGTTTGGTTTGTTAAAATTTAGAAAATATTTGAGTATAGGTAAACTTGGTCGGGGGTTTTCCGACGTATTTCAGTTGGGTAGCTACCTCTTTCACACTCGTGGTAAGGTGGGTGAGAAAGAAAGAGATAATACAGAGTGTTACATAATATACGAGTATGTATGAAGCCGTGAAATATAATATATCGAACGCGGTCCGGCTCTGCCTGGCATTGTCGAACACGGTCTGGTCGTGGTTGGCGTAGGGTGGGTTTGCTGCGGCCGTAGGGTGGTCAGCGTGTCACTGTGTGTTTCCTTCCTACTTTCCTACCCCACACCTTTTTGACGATTGAAAGAGATTTTTAATGTCCTAATCAATAAAGAAATTTTGAATTTGAATTTTGAACTGTATAGAGTGCTAAACGTATCAAAACGATAGGAACAACTGTTCCACGTACGACAGAAATAATTGTACCTATATATTTAATATTGCACTGCATCCTGTTCACGGCTTCATACATATATTATGTAACACCCTATATAGCTTGGTAGGAATCTAATTCTACAGGTTCAAAATTACGGTGTCAGGCCTGAAATCTGAAATCTGTAGAAAAAAACACCAGGTGTTACCGTGGCGGTTGCCATTTATCATCAGGTCCGGGGTCAGGGTCAGGTTGGAGAGCAATGTGCTCGTTTATCAATGAGTTGTATACATAATAATTAAAACATTAGCTGCCGATAATTTTTTTTTGTTTATTGTACACATGAAAGATTAAGGAAAAATACAAAATTATAGATAACTCAACATTTACTTATAAGTACCCAAACTACGAATCCGATTTTAATGTAACAAAGCTAAAAAAATAAGCTCCATTAAACTGGCTTCCAAATAAAAGAAACCGAATCAAAATCGGTCAATCCGGAAGCTACGATACCACCATTTTTTTTCATCTGTCAAATATGTCGATGCCATAGAGAGACAGAGAATACACGTGACATGTCAAACCCTAACACCTCCTCTTTTGAGTTAAAAAAAAAGAGCATCAAAAAAGCAGTTACCTACGTAATTGCACCCCAGCGTGGCAGCGAAGCGCTGCGGGTTAGAGGGTCCCGTGTTAATTAATATTTAATCTTATTTATCAAGGTTATTCAGAAGGTGTATGCAGTTTTTGTAATGCCGCAGGGGCGCTGCCCGCTGGAGGGTAATAAGGGTTGCGGAATTGGCTGGTCGCAGAGATGTGCGTGCCATGTTATTAAAGGCCAGTGGTCTCGAATTAGGTTTTCCTGCTTGAAAGAGGGAAAAAAGTAAACAGAAAAGAAAAATTCAATTAACTATTTATAAAGTAATTTAAATTCATTCCATTAATAAATCAACTTAAAAATAAAATTTTAATATTTTTAAATGGCCTATTTTATATAACCTTGTATTTTTATGAACTGGGATCGGAAGCAAGTGACGTACGGGCACCGCGAGCCACGCATATTGTCATGCAAGATATGGAATGAGCTCTTTCGAAGTCTAGTTGCACTACATTCTTCAAAATGCATGCCTATTTTAAATATTAACATATTGCGTCAGTTTTACACAAAGACTAACCTAGACCTAGGAATAAAAAATGCTGTCTCAACACATATCTTATTAGGATAAGACTCGCTTTCTATGTTACGGGCACAAAACTCTTTGTGTGTAAAGTGCGCAGTAAAGAACCTAAAAATGAATATGAAAATGTTTATTTGTTTTGCTTAGGTAAAATTTGTAAGAAAAAATTTAACCAAATCAAAACAAATTGGTCCAAGGCTCAGCTATAGCTGCTAGTGAAACCAGCACCCGCTGTTATTCTGCCAATAGTATACACACACACTTAAACTAATACAGGAATTAATAAATTTAATAACAAATAAAAAATATTAAAACAAAAACATTAGATAATAATAATTGCCAACTTCTTCAAAATGTAAACAAATAAATAAACAAAATATAATCGCCAAATACAGGACCCATTGTTATCACCATAACGATTAAATATTGCCGGCATCCCTCCACTGCTTCAAGAGCAGCCAATTATAACATTTTATTCGAAATGTAGCGACTGTCAAACACAGAGCTCCACGGACCGGAGGCGGCAAATCATTCCAAATTTTTGCGGCTGCGATCTTGAAGCAGCCGAAGGTACCGACAAGAGCGGGCACGGGAACATCCAGCCGAGGGCCTCTATTCCTCAAATTGCGGCCATATGTTTTAACATGATCTTCTCACGCAAATAGCGAGGGGATTCCAAGTTCAGCAGTGAGTGGAGGAAGCAGGCATAGCTTAGTATCCTGGAATTGGCCATATTTAGGATTTTGTTGTCAAGCAAATATGGGAAAATGTGTTGCCTTTTAGGAATCCGATAACAATAATATAATAATAAACATGATGGGGTTATCTCATATTGTTTTCTTTAGTTCCTCTGACCAACTTTAGACTCCATCATCAGACCAGCTCCATGGTACAAAATTAATGAATTCTCATCCAAGTTACATAAGTATGCCAAATTTCAGCTCAATCTGAAACCAAATAATGGTCGAAAAATGGTTTGCAAATTTTGACGTGCAACTTACATACGAACTGGGCTTCGATTCTGGTACCGAAATCGTCTCAGTTGCAGTAACATTACAATTGCATCGCATGTCACACGTGTGATTGTTATTCAGATGTCAAATGACAGATGTTGAGTTGCAACTTTCATGAGTTCGAACTTTTCCACTATTCGTTTTCTGGTACTTTAGTTGCATTATGGTTTTATATGGCTGTTGTTACTCCAATAAACAAATAAATAAATAAATTACTCACCCGGTTTCTGAAACGCTTGTCAAATCATTGATTAGCTAACAGACTGTCACATTTAACAAGCTGTTAAATCACTGTGGGTTTCTGAAAGGCCAATCAATCTATTGTTAGCTAATCGACCATTAACAAGAGATCAATTTTTTCGTCTGGCTACCCCTGCTAAAATCAGTCACATTCATTCACTCATATATGTTTTGTTTCTGTCTAACGCATTGATTTGTCTCTGTCCCTAGCGGCCTTTGGATAGCGGCGGGATATTCAACTTTTAGATGAACGTGATAGCGATTGTATAGATTTCGTGTAAAATCGAATATTATCTAAAAAAAATATACAGAGCGAGAAAAGAGAAATTATAACAATATTTATGTTATTGGGTCACGGGTTCCAGTGGATCAGTAATCCCATCATCATCATCTTTAGGCAGTTAGGTGGGTCCCGGTCCACTGCTGAATACAGGCCTCCCACGGCTTACACTTTGGTCGACTCTGTTATCTTGCATCCATCGGCTTCCTAGGACCTTAAAGAGGCCATCCAGAGAAAGCCACTCAACAACATCCGCCCCATCGGCTATCGATTCTGTGTTTCTCCCTATAATATTTATAATCCAGGTCCTGGTTCAGGTCCAGGTACTGGCCCCGGACCAGAAACTGGTTCAGGTCCAGGTCTTGGACCCAGACCAGTTCGTGGTTCAGGTCCAGGTCCTGGCTTCGGACCAGGTCCTGGTTCAGGTCTAGGTACTGGTTCAGGTCCAGGTCCTGGACCCGGACCACTTCGTGGTTCAGGTCCAGGTCTTGGACCCAGACCAGTTCGTGGTTCAGGTACAGGTCCTGGCTTCGGACCAGGTCCTGGTTCAGGTCTAGGTACTGGTTCAGGTCCAGGTCCTGGACCCGGACCACTTCGTGGTTCAGGTCCAGGTCCTGGCTTCGTACCAGGTCCTGGCCCCGCACCAGGTCCTGGATCAGGTTCAGGCCCTGGCCCCGGACCAGCTCCTAGTCCAGGTCCAGGTCCTGGACCCTGACATGTCCGTGGTTCAGGTCCATGTCCTGGCCCCGAACCAGGTCCTGGTCCAGCCAATGTTTATAGTCTATGTGCTGGCACTGGTCTAGGTCCTGGTTCTGGTCCAAGCTCAAATTGTGATCCAGGTTGCAGTTTTGGTCATGATCCTGAACCAGAACCTGGACCCTAGACCTGGACTTTGCCTTGGACCAAAACTAGGACCTGGACCAGGGCCAGGACCAAGACCTAGACCAAGAAAATTGGATATAATTTCTTTTGACAATCGGTTAATAGGTCGATTTTCGCCAATTAAAATAACAAGGCGATAACATACAGTTAACATAAGAAAAAGCTTTCCGGAAACCCAAAATGACATTAATCAGCCGTTAATTGGAGATTTGACAATCCGTTAACAAGCCGTCAATTAGCCCTTTCAGAAACCCAAACTGCATTTAATCAGTGTTTAACAAGCTGTTACGTAATTTTTGCGTTGACAAGCGTTTCAGAAACCGGGTGTAAGTTGTTTCTTTCTTAGTTGTCAAACTGCCTTCAATTCTGTCAACGAAAACGTGTCAAAGGTCGAACAATGATTTAACTGATATTTAACTGGGATGCTGCTGGGACTGACTCGATACCACGACGTAGTTATAGTAACATCACAGTTACATTGCAACATAATAACAACTGCACTGCACACCAGAATCGGTACCCAGTCTAAGTTAAATAAAAGCTCGTAAAAAAAATCGCTGTAAGTAACAAACATGCCGGGAACAAAAGAACCATCTGTTCACCAAACAGCCATAGAAACGACAGGAGATACGAATTCAAATATCTGTAATATTATAAATATCTGTAATATCATAAATTTCGTTAATCAGCTCCTAGGTGTTTGAGCAAACAGAATTATACCGGGAGAGGTAGGTAGGCATCGTTGCCGGGCCCCGGGCTAGCAAATAAATACCCTCACAAATTGAATACTCGATACTTATGTATGATGTTTCAACCGGAAATATGATATTCGAGCCCGTGGTTAATAAATGTCTGGTTTGTTTTGGTGGGAAATCGGCTTGCGTTTTAAAGCGGGAATTCGATGTGTTGCACTGGTTTTTGGCGGTTTTTGAGTCATTTTTGTGTTGTTGCCTTTATGTCTATCACAGTTGTGTGAGGTGGTGAAGGTTGGGCTAAGTACTTAGAGATCCATGATTGGTAATACGGATTAGCCCGACTGATAATAATGTAAAATTCAAATGAAAATTTTTTCTTAATTTTTTTTTTGATATATTTTTATTAGTTGTAACTCTAATCTCCTTTGCGTGTATATTTTGGGATCGATCTTAGATACCTATGCATTTATTTCCCAGAAATGGGCCCCACCGCCTAGTTCAAATGCTTATGACTTGCCCTCCTCGAGCGATTGATCATCATCAGCGAGAGAGACGAAGTCATAAAGAAATGGCAAATGCTATCGTGAAGACTTAAGCGGGAGGGCTCTTGGCCAGTCGTAGGAGGTCGCAAATCGTCGCGGTACATCAGCGGTGAACATCAGCGATAATATGCATTTTTATGCGCCCAGCCACCTACTTCACAAACATGCCTACTTCGAAGCCCTACCTAAACAGAGACACAAAGTTAAACGCATAAAACATAACTTGCAAACGTCTCGAAAAAAAGAGAGAAAACCCAACCCGAACTCAATTGTACCACTGTACCCTTGCATATCAGATACAAACTTCCGCGCAACTATCTATTAGGAGGAAATCATTTGAATGACGAGCGGGGGTGGGGCAGGTCCCGCGGGGGGCGGGGCGGGGACATAGTGCAGGGAGAAACGGTGGGTCGTCTTCATACATACGATAACTGAAAAGCCCTTTACAAGGAAAAACGACATTTACCTCATCCATCCACGCAACCACAAGATGGAAGGTATAACCTCACACGGCGCGGGCAGTATAAAAACTAATATAATCGTGAATGGATGTAACCGGAGTCGGTCCAAAAAGGTTTAAAATAAATCTACCATAGGTTGAGATTGACAATGCTTAGATTGGAGCGCAATAGGCGAAGCCATCAACGAAGTTTGCAATTACCTGAAGTCCATTGTCAAACTCGTATACGTCCGACTTGCTGCACTTTTGAGCAAAACGCGATACGGGCGAATGTTTCATCCTTATATCGTTAATCTTCCTGTACGTATCCGTACGGTTAACGTTTGGTTCAACCTTTAAATGCGTATGGCTAAGGAATAGAACACGTGTGTGTTCCCTTATTATTGTAATCTGGACACCTTCAAGGCTAGATAAGTTGTTCACAGGCATACTCCATCTTCGGCCGCACCGTCAGTTACCACCAGATGAGATGGCGGGCAAAAGCCTGGCTATTCTAATAAAAAAAAACGCCCATATCTTATTTCAAAACTCATTTAGTTTAACATCATCATCAGCCCGTACTAGTCCAATGCCGGAGTCCAGCTTGCCTCATCCACCTGCAGCCATTCCTAAATCGTCTATTTGGTCGGAGAGCGTCCTACACCTTCGCCTGCCGAGTTACTCCGCTCAAGAAATCATTTATCAATTCTACTACGTATTTTTACTAATTTTGTGTAGTTAGTTCCACATGAACTCCTCCTAATATCAAAGAACAAAAAAGAATACACTCACACAGAGGCCACGATAGGCAACTCGATAAGTTACGACACTTGTAATCAATCAGTGAACTCGTTTAAAAACAAACTGGACGATCAGTTGAAGTATAACAAACTTTCTGTGCCTTGCAATGGACTATGTGATTTGACTTTCAACACTGAAATAAAATAGACTCATTAGACCCTGTCTAAAAAGTAAAGCGACGTGGGAAATTAGAAGATAGATTGAAATCTACTAGTAAGCAATTTGATTTTGAATAATGAAGACGTCCATCTTTTAGCTACAATCTTGTATACAGACGGACGTCTTCATTATTCTATCAGTTTTGCTTACTTGTTGATTTCGATCAATCATATAATTTTCCAAGCCGTTTTACTTTTTAGACAGAGGCTAGCAACAATGCTGCTCGTCGTTGAATAAAGGATTACGGGGCAGATAAATAACTCATAAAGTATTATTGATACTTAGCTTTAGAGCTTGAATTTCATCGAAGGACACAAACGGAAAGAAGTAACTAGATCCTAGACCTAAGGCTATAGAGAGAAAGCTGTGTAAGTGTTGCCTTTAGGTGATTGGTTTTTGTAGACGAATTTGTCTATTCCAACACTCTATTACTCAAAGGAATAAATAACTCAAAAGATTGACTCGTCCCACTGTCTGGTCCCGGGCTGTGTCCCAGTCGTCGGCGGGAAGGCGCGGCCGGGGCAAATCGGCGCAAATTGAGCGCCGCGGGCGCGCCGGCGTCCCTTTCGTATTATTTACATTCCGCGTCGCCTCCGACTCTTATATCAGATATCAGTGAACGAAATTGAAAATATAAATCTCAATTTGGAGGACGCGAGCCTTTTGAGACTACGCTGCGGCGCTCGGTGATGGGTGCGTTGTGAATTGCGGGCTCATTCGAGGTTTTGTTTGGATAAAATAATCATTCCAATTATTTTTATTTTCGATGTTCGTCGTAGCTAGTTGACTAGTTGGGCGCTGCCCTGCAACGGTCTTGCGACCATGGTCGTACGACGGACGTCGCCCGACTAATAGGAGACTTCAAAACCGCCCTTCGCAAGACCGTTGCAAATTAGGACAGCGCCTCAAGGTCCACGAGAAATGACTAGAATAGCCAACTGCATCAACTGAATACGTAGACTTTTTGATTAAAATGTAAGCTTATTTCGTTGTAAAACATTTCAATGGGCAACTATACAGTGAATAAGAACTTGTTACAATTGCGAGACCTTTACATGTATAGCCGCGGGCAAAGTATTAGTAAAGTGGATGGGTAAATAAACCTAATTTTCGAAATGTTTTTAAGTATTTCAATGTGCAATTAAATAGAGAATAAGAATTTGTAGCATTTAGTAGACTTCTAAACACACATCGTCAATAATCGTCGTTTTTGCACGAAGGACGCTCGCCGACGGGAGGTCTGCTCATCCGTCTGCCAAGCATGAAGATACATAGGATTTGATCAGTATAAAATTCGGCTATTATGAGGTGGTCTCTAGGGAACAATATTCTGCCAAATTCATCAAAATCTGTTACATAAGCCGTTTTTGCAGAAGTAAGTAACAAACATCCGAACACCATTACAGGACTCTGTAGGATTTAGTATTGTGCAGTGTTACTTATATCTTTTTCGAGTATCTATTCTATCTATGTACCTACTTAGATACTTTATGCGACCAAGGTGGGTCGGTGGGTCACAGGAGGTTACTAATGAGGACGCCTTGTTGCAGATTTTCATCTCGCCACGGGCGGCGCTGCTTACGAGTCTAATGACGTGGTAAAAGCACGTGAGCGCATCCACCTACACATCCACCCACAATTTTTTTTATACCACATAGTTGGCTAACAAGCTTGTCACCGCAACCTATGGACGTTTGCAATACCAGGGGGCATCAACCACGCATTACGGACCATGTAAAAACCTCTTTCTTGAAGAACTCCATGAGGGAAAACCTCTCAAGGTACTTCAGGTAATTTATACGAAGACAAACACAAGTTTCATACAGGTACGGATAAAACGCATTATTGAAATGTAACCAGCTCTATGGTAGGGCGCACCGCACCGCACCGCACCGTTAATAGTCGGGCCCTAGCCGGACCGGAGATAAACTAAAACCGGCATTATCAAGCGACAATATCCTGGGTGACCGTCTACAAATCTGGTGGAATGGGCACTTGGAAGCGGGCAAGGTATGGGCGGCGGCGGATGGGCCTTTGTGGCCTACAATAATCTAATCTCAAATATTTTATTTTTATGATAGGAATGGAAATTCCGACACAAACTTTCCCGCTGAGACGTTAGATCCTCACAAATAATAAGTATAAGTTATACCGCTGACGCGCAGCGGTATGTACAATCTGCAGTGAAATATCTATTTGCTTTTGCCGCGTAATTCGGTTACATGTTCCAGACCCGTTTCCGTTAGCAGTATTAGTAAGTAGAATGGAGAAAAATTACTGACTGACTGTTGCATAGAGGTACAGCTTAAATGACTGGATAATATCAAGCTGTTTGCCACGGAGGGAGCTATTAGGTATCTATGAAGGCAAGGAAAATGAATCGGTAAACCTGAAATCTGTTCTACTTACGGGGATAAAGGCTTTTGTTCTACTGTAGGGGTAGTCAGGCACTAATTCTGTTCTAAACTAATTCATACCGAAGACATCGACGTCAATGCAAATAAATCTCTCACAGCAGATTGTAGATACCGCTATGCGCCTACCGCTTTCACCGCAGCAATTATTTTGCGTGTGGCTTGCGATCGGCATCGTGCGTGCAAAAATGTGTCAGGCGCTCGCCCTCGTCGGACCCGCATTATTCACGTTATCTACCTGCGGTAATGCGCTGCCTATAAATATTACAATATGATAACTCCGAGCTTCGTTACACCTATCTCGTGGAGAAATATTCGGGTCGCTTGTTATCTGTTTCGGCTAAAAGCAGGTGGTCCTTTCCTGAGGCCGTTTACTAAGAAATATACCTAAATGGACATAGGCGGTTCAGGATAGGGCTGCAGTCATAGGGTTATCAGGTTGATTTAAAAGGTACGGACAGTTTTAAAGGGTGTAGAGTTTGTGAAAAGTACAATTTTCTTATCTCAAACTGTGTTTAGATGTTGAAAAGACAAAATAAGGGACGGCTTTGTTCAGGTCTATTTAACGCTAGCTTAGTCCGCGTGGAAACACCTAGTTTTTGTGATACTTTAGCTTTTGTCCGCGTTACCATTTTAAATTACCTCCCTAATATATAAAAGCTAGTACTACAGAGAGGTCAAGCTTATCGCTGGTTTTACCTAATCGAATTAGCGGTTTTTGCGTGATGCGCGAATAAACAGACAGACTAAAAAAACGGGTCTAGTTACGTTCCAGAATCATATTCCGTCAATTTTTTTTATCTCCAATGTACAGACATGGCTTTTATACAGTTTTATGCTATAATGGTATACAGTTAATGCATATTGAGCCACATTAAAAGCACGAGCCGCTTTGGCTCGACTTTTACTTTTTAATGCGTACGGCTAAGGAGTGGAATGCGTTGCCTGCGAGTGTGTTCCCTGATCACTATAAACTAGACGCCTTCAAGGCTAGAGTGAATAGGCATGCTCCATCATCGGCCGCATCGTCACTTACCACCAGGTGAGGTGGCGGTCAAATGCCAGGCAAGCCAATAAGTAAAAAAAAAAAACTTATAATAATTTTTATACTACTTCTTTAACATTGGGATTAACTTGCTCTCTACAAAATTACATAGATACTTCTTCCTATTTTTACGTCTTCCTTTATTATGTAACTAGATCTCCTAATTTCATTCCTAGTCTTACTCCTACACTACGCCTAAATTTAGCCTTAGACAAAAGTTGCCTAATTGGTCCAGCCAGTGTTCCCGAGTTTTGTATTAAGAACACATTATAATCATTTGGGATCCACCATTCCACAATCTAAGAGTGCATGGAAGAAAGTTCCTCTGAAACAGCACACGATGGGATTAGTAACGAACCAAAAATAAAAAATAAAAACATGTCTGGGTAACATGACCATTTTGGATGATGGTTTCGCAGTCGCCTAAATTTGCAGGTTTCCTCACGATGTTTCCCTCACCGTAAGAGCATAGGTTAGTGTTCAACTAAAGTACCTACATAACACAGAAAAGAGTTCGAACTGGGGTTCGAACCCTCGAGGTACCAACACCACTTACGGCACTGGCGTCAATCAAAACGTATTTAGAAGATTTGAAAGCAGATGCAGGGTGGTCAATATCTGCGGCATAAGGACGTCCTCAAACGCCACCTTACTGCCTGTGGCATTCCAAGTAACCGTTGGTAGGAGCTTGCTCTTCGAAGACCAGAATGGCGCCTCTTGTGCGCACAAGTGTCGAAAACTTCGAGCAAATGCGCTTAGAGAATCTCGTTGAGAAGCGGCAGCTCCGAAAGACGCGACCCAAGTCCTCTTACAATTACACTTACAACTTAACTGGACAACTCTACTGTGCTACACCTGTGACCGGATCTTCAAGACAAAATTCGGTTTTGCGAATCACATCAGAGCCTTTCATAACCTGGACCAGGATTAGAACATCTAGCTGCATACTTTCAAGTCCACAAGATACGGATACGATGAGGAGTATAACCCGCGTCACGAAAGAAGAGACTTGTCAAATGGCAGTGGAGGGGATTTCGCGCAGGTAATCGTATGCAGCGCAAGTCGAACCACGTGACCCGCCAAGTCTCTTCTTATTTGACACTAGCTATGCTATAATATAATATAATAATAAGAAGATTTGATTGGAAGCCCTTTAATCTGCAAGACGTTCTACCTCTATAAAGATCCTTCGTAGCACCCGCTGACATATTTAGACGCATTATACCGCTTAGCCGTCCGTCGCAAGCGGCGTGTAAGTAAGAAGCCTGAGCCACCGGGCCGAGTAAGCACTAATTAAGGTAATTAGAGGGGGGATTCCCGGGACTTAACGCCTAGAGGCGGCGGCTTACGGCCACTCCTAGTCGTCGTGTTCTAAGCATCACTCAAGGGGCTCTTGAGTGTTGGTAATCCGGTTAAGTTATTTGGTAGTTTTCAATTGACTACAGTGTGTATATGTGTTGGATGGGGCTTAACTGAAAATCGGCCTACAGCATAGGCAGTGAGACAACACTCTAGTTTGGCATGACACTTATGATATTTAACCTAATTTAAGTTAGTAAGAAATATTTTGTTTGTTTATTTATATTGTAGAAATTGGCAAATAAACATTATGTCTATGTCTATGAATAGGTGTGCTGGAGATATTGGTTTATTTTTCTATATCTATATCATCTAGCAACTCAATTAGAATACGTAAATTAGAATTCGCAACGTCTCTTTGAAACTAACGCTGAAGAGCGTTTACCTACGAGACGCATGATAAAATTACATTGTAGACATGCATATGATGCATGACTACAATGTAAATTTTAATCATTGTGATATATTTCACCTTACATAGACTAAATTCGAATTATTTTTTACAAAATCCATTAGTCCGCTCTAGTTAGTTGAAATTAACCTTTTCGATTCACAGGGCTGCTGAAATTATTGGAATCAAATCCGTAGCACTGTGGCCATGCATTTGGTGTTTCAGATAGGTATCTAACTAGATACATGTATGAATTATCGGATGAATGACTGTAAATCTAATTTAATTATATTTAATTTCTTTTGTTAACCTAACTTGTCTCCCCTGGGACTCTATTCTGAGTTATGTACATTAGTTGAATGCTAACCGATGCTCTTACGGTGAGCAAACATCGTGTAATCTGCACGTTCAGGCGACTGAATGTGTAACCATGATTAAGTCTGATTAGGTTCCCCTGGTAGCAGGGTCACGGAGGTCAGACGGCAGTCGCTCTACTGTGATTATCTGATCTGCCAAATCCTGCATCATGGTCAAGGCGGACCCAGGCCCTCGTGCGCGAGGGTTATTATATAGGGTATTGTTAAAAGTGTGCAATTATATATTTTATTCACTCAGATTCAGTACCTAATAGTAGTACTTACATGCTACTTAGTTAGCTACTTTTTAGTTTTATTATGTATGTATAATATCTATATTTATTGTAGTAGTGTGTATATTAGTACTTATTTATTTATTTACTCACATTTATCTTTTTCTCTTTCTAGACAAGTTGCCTTAAAATATCGCTTGTAGCGAAAAGGCCGCCTTTGCCCACAATGTTTGAAAAAGACCTGTCAAATTTTCTTTTGTTACAATTTTGTGTGCAAGAAAGAGTGTAATTATCTATCTGTCTACTTTTTTAAGGTACATATTTGGTTATCGGTCGGTTGATACACCAGCTCGACTTTTGCCAACATATTACGCCCCAAATTTATCCTATTTGCTCCGGTGCCGTGCAACAGACATGAGGCACATATTATGGATAATTGTTTTAGTTTAACGGAGGCCAGGGTCGGTTTGTCTCAGGGGTGCGTTTGACGTCGCAACTTGGGTTTTAATAGTTAATTATGTAACAGGGACGCCCGTACGGCGCCCTTTTTAACAAGGTTATATTAAATGTTGCGGGATACATGTAATTTGAATTTTTAATTGGGGATAAGTAAGTATTTAGTGACGGTTAACTTTGTTAGTTACTCGCTGAGTCAATTTGGTAAGGTAAAGTGCTGTTATATTTTGCTGGGTAACACATGGTCTTTTGCCGGGTGGAGGTCAACTCGGCCCGCGGGACCAGTCAGCCACTCTATTTATTTTGTTTATATTTAGTAATCCAGTCAATACTTAAATTATTTTAAGAAAGGTACTAGGAAATAACGGGATATCCCTTTCGATTGGAGCATTCCCGATCGTTATTGCTGCCAGAGCAACGGGTCCCGGAGTTTTGGAGGTGGAGGTGGGTCGGTATCACCGGTGGGCAACGTATTGGTGATTTGTGGTGTTAGCAGTATGGCCACAGAGCTTTAAAGTATATGTGTGTCGCCCTGGGGGGACGCGCGTGAGGGCGGTGTGGCCCGATCATTGTTCTGTGAGTATAGCTATAAGCCTAAAACCCATAATAGTTTTGTTCAAACGCCAGACATGACATTGCACGTGAAACGGTGTCTGACAGATGTTAGGGTCACGTGGTCACGTGTTGTTTTTGCTATGGGAAGAGAGGAAGAGGAATTCGAACGTAAACTTCGCGTGAGCGACGGATTGGATTTAATATTATTTCCGTAAATGTTGCCAATGTAAGTATAGCTTTTCGCTAAATTTTTTAGTATTATATGTAATATAAGGACTTGTGTTTTAGATAATTTAACAAATAGCACATGGTTTCTATTTCTATTGCTTAGGGAGGCACACGGATGGAACATGGAAAGCGGCCACCGTCGTCCAGGAAATCTGCAGTCTAACATCCATAGGCCGCGGTGACCACTTTCCATCAGATGGCCTGCTTGCTTTTGTCTACCGATTGACACAAAAAGATTTTCCTGTCACATCGCATCAACATGGAGTTCTTCAAGAAAGGGGTTAAAGGGTTTTTACGGGGTCGGCAATGCGTGGGTGATGCCCCTGGTAGTGCAAACGTCCATAGGCTGCGGTGACTGCTTACCATCAGGCATTCTGCAAGCTTGTTTGCCACCTTAGGGGTATAAAAAAAACCCGCCTTATCTATTCTGACGACGCGATGCCAAGGGCTGTCTATTCGCCACTAAAGGTTTATAAAAAAGAAATTTAAGTACGTTCAAGTAGTTGTAGAGCGTCGGTGGCCTGATGGCTAGTGGTCACACGTAATAGAGAGGTCCCGAGTTCTCCCCAGTACCGCCATGTACCTATGATTTTTTATGAGTTTATGTACTTACATAACTCTGCATGAATATGCGAAGGTTCGATTGAATGTGTAACCATTATCCAACATGGTCAGGTTCGCCAAAGGGCCATAGAGGTGTTAGCGATTTCTGTAATTTACTACTGTAATTTCGTTTATGTTATACGGCGGACATACAGGCAAGCGTGAAAAGTGAAAAGTGGTCACCGTTGCCTATGTACATAAACTATCCCACGGGCGCTACCAATGCATTGCCCGACTCTAATGATACCTCTAATATACCTCTTGAACGATCCCATGTCATAGTCCAAAGCAAAAACTGTGGCTGCGAGCTCATTCCACATCCGAATCGCACAAACGAGAAACGTTCTTTCTAATCTTCGCGTGGCCACCACTATAATCTGTCCGAACTGACTTGTCTTATTTGGTTCAGGAAATTATGTATTCGTTGAAATTAACATTCTTCATATTTCTTGTATAATTCAAGACATTTATACACAATACACGTAGCGTGATTGATACAGCAAGTCGTGATTATTGGCATTGTTTGTTCACCAAATAAGACAACTCAGTTTAAACAGATCATAGAGGGCCTACAGTCTGTAGAATAGACACAGGGTGCTAAAGTCCCTTAGCTCAGCCAGTGGTTCTTACTTAACGAATTACCTGGTCTGCCAAATCCTGGATCATAGTGAAGCTGTAATCCGGGCCCTCGCGTGCGAGAGCATAGCCGAGATATTAAGGCCAACATGATGATTATTATTGATTGATGATTATTGACGACCTGAGTGGTTCAGTGGTCAACATGCCAGTCAACCACGCAAGAGGTCCCGGGTTCGATTCCCGGCCGGGCAGAAATTTAAATGATGAATTTTAATTTCTGTTACGGGTCTGGGTGTAGTATGTATAATAAGTATGTATTTAAAAAAAATATACAGGGTGTTTCATAATACATGTATAAAGCCGTGAACTGGATGGAGTGCTAAATGTATTAAAACGATAGGTACAATTATTTTTTTCGTGCGTGGAATAGTAAGCGAGAAAATGACTATCGAACTTTTACCTTTTCAATGTCGATAATCGACATTTTGAAAACGAAAGACCGCATCTCTAGAAATCAGTTGTAAAAGGTCACTCAAGTTCTTAGTACTAGGCGCAATGGGATATTAAGGAGATCTAAATTAGCCGTTTTGTATTTTTTGGTTTGAGGGTTCTGTACAAAAAAATACTGTAATTTTAATTTAAAAGGTTAAACTTCTCCTTCTAGGATCATCAACTTGAAATAGAGCTGCGCATCAACGTAGTCGATATGGTTATTTTTCTTTAAAAACGAAGATTTTTTATAAAAATTAAAATTCAATGTCTGGATAATATGAAGTCGCCAGTGTACTCTTTGCAAGCTATACTTTAACACCCTTTCGGCTTTATACATGTATTATGAAACACCCTGTATATATAAGTAGTATATCAGTTATCTAGCACCCATAGTACAAGCTTTGCTTAGTTTGGGGCTAGATGGCGCTGTGTGAATTTGTCCACGATTATTTATTTATTTATTTATTATTTTATCTACAAGAAACTGAGTCAATACGCTTAAGCTCGAGATTACGTAGCGCGAATCTCTGCTAGGTGAGCGGTTCGCGTTACCTCCGCTGTTCCGGCCGGCCTAATGATCTGCGGGCCATTTGCCGCCAATCGGCCGTGATCTGCCCCCTTTACCCCCTTAGAAGGGGGCAAGGGGGCTTCACTAAACAGCCCCGGATAAGGTAACGCGCAAGGGTTTGGAATACGTAATCAATTGTGCAAAGCGCACCACGGTGTTGTTGTGAAAAGCAATTAGAAAAGGAAAGAAATATTAAGTGGTCACCTGTTTGGGATGCCGTAGTTATGCTGGATTGTACTACGTTGGTCCGAAAGTATTTAGTCAACGGCTTGTTATGCAACCCTACTATGTTTATTTTTGTTTTGTTTAAACACAAATTTCATTACAAACTCCTTGACTAAAAATCACTAGCCGGCTACTTTTAGTTATTTTTTATCGATTGTTAAAAATAACATACGATGGAGGTAACGCGTCGGTAATCATTTTTACGGACCATAGAAATATATCATGAATTCATGTAAAGTGGTGGAAACTACCTGGGATCTAATCCTTATTTCATCCGGAATTTGTTAATGTTATGACATTTCTCCAATAACGACTTCACCCTGGTGACGTTTTCTGGAGTGACTGCAGTTGGATGTTGCCTTAGTCTAGGTTCATGTTTGAGGTCGCCCTTACCACGTTTAAACTTACAAAATCAATAAACAACAATAACATGTAATAGGGACAATTCTCTATATATATTCTATATATTATATAGAATATAAACGCACTAAATAAATTTTCAAGTGATTCTTTATATGTTAACCCATGTTTATAGTCATAATACATCTTGCCACGAAATGCTTCCCGCGTTACCAAAATAGTAGGGATTTGTATGGGACAGACATGTTTTAATTAATAATCGATTAAAAAATTACTTAATGTCTCCGGCTAGTGATTTTTTGCCAAGGACTTTGTAATAAAATTTGCATTTAAACGATACAAAAATTTAAATATTAGGGTGTAGTTATAACAAGCCGTTAGCTAAAAACTTTTGGACCAGCCCAAGGTATTGCAATGCTGTTTAGAATAAAATGTGTACGTTGATTAGGTATATCAGTAATATATGTCGTCAGTAACTCGTAAGTCTGTGCGTTTTCACGACGTCGGAGAAGAACATGGGCACATAACCCCGAATTGAGTAACAATCGAACAGACAGGTCACCTGATGGTAAGCGGTAACTCTCGCCCATAACATCTACGATTCATGCATTTAGGTTGCAGGCAACGAAACGAAAATACAGAACCACAGGTGGGTTGACACTCTGAGGTTTAGGATCAAAATGCCTCATGCCTGTAATTGCGCTGGCTAGCTTCCTTCAAACCGGAACACAGCAATGCAACCATTGTTGCTTGGCGGCAGAAATAGATAATCGATGCAGTTAAGTATAGCTCATGCATGCTTTCCCAGAAGCAGCATATCCATTCCATTATTATCTATTTTAACTTGAAGTTATTGTAGTCTAGTAAATATCAGTTCTTTTTTAATTAGACTAGCCAGGCATTTGACCGCCATCTCACCTGGTGCTAGTAAAGATGCGGCTGCAGATGGAGCATTCCTGTTTAAGAACACTTTAGCCTTGAAGACGTCCAGATTACAATTATCCGGGAACAACCTCGCAGGCAACGTGTAAATGTACTATAGATAGATACTACACCCAACTACAGCCTAACTACCTACATTGTTTGCTTAAATGCCTCTAGCAACTTCCGCCGAGCTATCGGGCAGCGCGGGAAGGAAGCTGCCTTCCGAGTTCCGACCCTTTTTGCTTAGATTAATAACGGAACTGCCTGCAATTAATATTAAAACCTCCGGCGGCCGCAAATCGAGCAGCACTCGACATATTTATTAAGAAAACGATAAATCAAAGCAACAAAACGAGACAGCACCCCCCGCGCCCCTTCGCCGCCCCGAGCGGGGATACTCCGCAGAAATTACCGGAGATACATCACTGGGATGATTTTAATAAGCCAGCCGCGCGAGCGCTGTAGCTGATATCTTGGGTAGGATCAGTGTCGCGAAGCTAATACGCTATTGAATAGGTTTATAGTCTCCTTATGATTTTTTAAATTTTTACATGACAACGTCTTATAATTCGATGGAGCCGGCTGCACGCACGAAAAAACATGACGCATGCGGCGTTACCTCGCTCTGAGGCGTTCCATTTAAGGCTTGAAGTGCAAGCGAGAGCGCGGAACGAGCGACAAAGAGGCACAATCGGCCTCTGCATTCGGCAGCGTTCCACATCTGTCTCTCTCCCACAAATTAAAATTTTCTTTTGAAAATTTCCATCAGTATTTTCTTATGACGTTGTCACGTTCAACTATTGTCAGTAAACCGACTTTACAGACAACCGATTTTTTTTAATATACAATGTCTTGCATTTGACTCACAACGCACCTGATGGAAACCGACGATGAGGTCGAAGATGTAGCATGCGTGCCTAGATGATACCTATTCACTCTCTATTTGAAGATCCCAAGGTTATAATTATCGGGGAACAGTGACTCAGGCAGAGAGCTCCAGTTCTACGACACAAACGAATTTTAACGTGTCTCATCATAGACATAGACATAGACATGATATTTATTTGGCAATTTCTACAATATAAATTAACTAAAATATTTCTTACTAACATAGATTAGGTTAAATATTGTAGTGTCATGCCAAACTAGAGCTCAGCTCAGCATATGCTGTAGGTAGTAAGACCACAGTGCTGATTTTCAGCTGACTCCTACAGTTAGTGCGTGAATTACTCGCCAAGTGGTCAGACAGGTAACGTAGTGCTGTACATTTGCCCATAATTTTATTTTTCGACATCATTATCCTAGCTGCCAGAGTCCGCTCTACTCTTTCTTCTCCACTTTACCCGATCTTAGGAATCCTCGCGTCGTAAGCCGTTGGCGCTCGCATTCTACTCGGCGAGGTCAATCTATCGCTTCTTGGGTCTCCCGCGGGACATATTTTGTGATACTGGTGGGTTTATGCACATATTTCCCACGTAGCACGTGACCAAACCAGCGCCGGTGAGCCTCTTGTTCTGCTGTTATCAAAATACTATTTTTAATATAGCCTAGTTTTATGGGAATAACTGTTTCCGATAGCACAGGATTTTCCTAGTTTGGGAAGCAGGGACTCTACTATAGACTAATTACAACCAGTATTGAATTGTATAAATAATATGTAATATTTCGTTCATAATGTACCTGTTATGTCAATCTATTTTTGGTTGTATCCTGATGTAAATAAATAAAGATTATTATTTATTATTATTATTTGTTCTGATAAAACTATCTCGCTTTTTTCACATTCATCAACCATTTCATTATACTCTTAATTTTCCTTACATTACATTTAGGGTACTCTTGACGTTTCCTTGCAACCATAATACAATTTGGTCAGAATTTCCCTGTGAAAAGGGTCACGGAGATCAGATGGCAGTTGCTCCACTGTAAGTACCTGATCTGTCAAGTGTTGGATAATGGTCAATGGTCAATGTGGACCCCATCCCTCGTGCGCGAGAGAGCAACCGGGACATAAACGCCAAGGTGATTATTATTTTACACTTGCCCTTTCTTAGCGTCATCATTATTAGTTTCAATTTTTATAACCACATTCGAAACCCACGAATAAAGTCGGAGTAGCGAACAAAATTTATTTTTCATAACTCTTTACTTGCAAAAAACATGGTCAGAAAGTTGACAATATTTATGTATGTATAGTATTTATTATAATATAATATATGTTTATTCTATCTTGATGTAGTTAGTATTGTATTTAGGTAAATTACAATCTATCATCACGCTTTATAAAGCACCTACTTACTCACTTTCTGCATTGTCTACTGGTTGACTGGAAGATAAAGCCTTAATCGCTTTAAGTCCGCCAATTGTATTATTGTGCAATAAAGTTTTAAATAAATAAATATTTGATAAGTATAGCGCATACATGTTTAGCCACAATTACTAGACCAATACCGAACGGATAATTTTAATTAATATATTAATTACGTTACCCAAAACCGCCACGGGGCTATTAAACTAATTCCACGGGACCACCTGCGCTGGACGCCCGGGTTACTAATCCTGACGGGCCCCGGTACACTTACAGGGAGCAAAGCTATCACAAGTGTGTCCGCGACACAGCTCGCGCCGCGAGAGAGCGTTTGTCTCTTTCTCTCAATACTAGAGACGAAAGAGATAGCAATACCTATGTCGCGCTTTTTCTCGCTTATCGTGCGCGAGAGCAACTTGTGCTAGGCCTACAGGAGATAGCAGTATATATGTCACTCGCTTTCTCGCTTATCGCGCGCGAGAACAACTTGTGCTAGGCCTACAGGAGATAGCAGTATATATGTCGCGCCCTTTCACGCTTATCGCGCGCGAGAGCAACTTGTGCTATCCGTACAACACGGCAATCACAAGTGTGTCCGCGACACTGTTTCCTTCTGTCAATACTGAGATGAAGGAGATAGCAACTTATATCGCGCGCGATATAAGTTGCTATCTCCTTCATGCCTAGTAGGCCCAGCACAAGTTGCTCTCGCGCGCGATAAGCGAGCAAAAGCGCGACATAGATATTGCTATCTCTTTCGTCTTAGTATTGAGAGAAAGAGACAAACGCTCTCTCGAGGCGCGAGCTTCGTCGCGGACACACTTGTGCTAGGGCTACAGATCTCGTTATACTATAGCTTTTCGAAATGGACACGTCCGAATGAGTAGTGATCAATCACAGAGCGATCGCGATGAACAGAGCCACTGGGCCCTCCCAACGGCTATTACTACGTCCAAACGTTGCCTGAAAGATATCGCATTTGGCGATAAGATAGATTGCCGTGTACGTTTTTTCTATTGCGTTCTTATTTAGAGCACGGTGTAAAGAATGCCTCGGATTTCTTTTTTTTTCTTGAGCTCGGCGTATCAAGGCACAAATAATGGTATCAAGCTCAGAATAAGTACTCTACACTTCACAAAGTTTTTGCATTTTAAAAATTTTTGGAATGTATGTGTTTGCTTTTGAGAAAACCAACAAAAACAAGCGAAGATGAAATTGTAGGGCCTCATGTAGGGCGCATTTAGGCCATTTCTATGAAAACGACCTTCTGCTAGTTCTTTTTAATTAGACTAGCTAGGTAACAGTCATTTGACCGCCATATCACATGGTGGTATGTTAATATACTACTCAAAACAAAATAAGGGCCACATAAATTATGGTATTTAATACAGATAGCTGAACAGAAGAGAATATTGTGGACTGTTGATGATGATTATATCTAAACCTCATTCGTGAAATACTGTATCATTAGTGAAGACAATATTTTATAATACACAATTCGCCTACCTTTTACTATTTTTTAAGAGGGTAACCCTTTGGAAGATATCACTTCACCCAGGGGAGTGACGCGGAAATGTGGGATTGGCCGACAAGGACCCTATGTACAGTCATAGAGCATTCAATTAATTCACCTTTTAGCCGTCTTAAGAAACAAGCCTACATCTACCTCAAGGGTCGGTGTATTCTCGTCCATGGGCGGCGGTAATTACTTACCATCATTTCGTTTGTCTCTCTCTAGTTTTTTATGTTATACAGCAGACAAATAGGCAAGCAGGCCATCTGATGGAAAGCGGGCACCGCCGCCTATGGACACCAGCAACACCATGAGCAGCACCAATGTGTTGGCCACCTCCAATGACCACCTCAGATGTCTCTGATATGCCTCTTGAACGATCCCAGGTGGCTGGGAACACATTCGACATCCGAATAGTTGGTACGAGAAACGTTCTTTCGAACCTTCGCATGGACACGAACAGAGTGTCTTCTTTTCGACTTATAGCCACGACTATTCAAGCTATCAACAATTAAAACTTGACATGGACACCAACAGACATAGGCGTAGGAAGGGCGGGGGCCGCGTGGGCCGTGCCCACCCCAGAATGGTCTGGTGTACCAATACGCACCCCAGGATGTACCAATACGAAATTCTGGGCTAAACAAATAAAAAACTTTACCCAAACATAATTTCAATGAAATACAACCGAGGAATCCACCAACTTTTTTTGCAAAGGAGTGTAGGTATATAGTGTCTAGTGGTAGACTAAAACCTCGACTATAGGTTGGTTGCGTAACTATTGCTCTTTTCAGCTTGTATTGCATTT
The DNA here is from genome assembly GCA_905147135.1 of Blastobasis lacticolella. Lineage (NCBI taxonomy): Eukaryota > Metazoa > Arthropoda > Insecta > Lepidoptera > Blastobasidae > Blastobasis > Blastobasis lacticolella. The sequence continues at coordinate 17,067,947 of LR990058.1, read as the reverse complement.
TTTAAACAAAACGTCGTATTTTGAATGGAGGACACTTAGCCATTTCAAATGACATCCACATTTCATTACAATAAAAATTAAATTACAATGAAAGCTAGATTGAGTTATTTTTCCTAAAGTTGGGTAACAAACTTAAGAGAACATTATTCAGTCCACCGTATAATATAATTAGTCAAATCTTCCCCCGATGGACAGCGAGTGATATTTGCTGACCCAAACCCAAACGAGGGGGGAGGGGGGGGGGCAATGAGTGCAGTTGCTCCACCCCACCTCCCCCCCCTTGAGGCCTGACTCTGACTCACGATCGCTTAATGTATTATAAACCAAAATGCCAAGAATTCCAAGCTCGCTGCGCTCGCTTAATTATTTTTTCGTTTCGGTTTTTTCATACTATACACAAATTTTTCAAAACCTAAAACTCCGAGCTCGCTACGCTCGGCCAAATATTCATTGTAACAATCACCCCAGCTTATAAAAACCATAGGCATAAAAGTTTCGTGCGCGCTCCGATTGCTCATTCAAGAATTTATAATACTTTTATTGTCTTTTATTACGATCACACAACACACATCACAGCACCTAAGCTAAACTGTCAAAAATGTCGAACTTGCTCCTCTCGCTCATTAATTAATTGTTCACACTTCTTTCAGGTACTATTATTCATTGATTTCCTTAAATTACTATTGTGAGGATCACCTATTGCTGTTAAGACCAAATATGTCTAAAATTGCAAGCTCGCTCCCTCGCTCATTCATTAAATAATCACCTCAGGATTGTATAACCCAAAATGTGACAAATTACAAGCTCACTCCGCTCGCTCCTTCTTTGATTTATCACCCCAGCGTTTAAGATTTGAAACGCCAAAACTATCGGGTTCGCTCCGATGGTGGCTGATTCATTGATCACCCCAGCTTTTAAGACCCAAAATGACAAACATTTCTAGCTCGCTCCGCTCGCTAATACAATCGCTGTTCTCTCTTAGGTTTTGAAACCCAAATCTTCCGAGCTCGCTCTGCTCGCGTATTCATTTATTGATCACCCCACTAATAAGGCAATTTTTTTTTTAATTTAGGGCTCTTGCTCATGATGACTTATAATTTTTACTTTCACCCCCTCCCCCCCTCTATACCAAATCCTGTAAGAACCAACATATCAAAATTTCAAATAGAATTATAGAGCTCGACTATGTTGTGACAACTGAAAACTAACGCCTAACTTGAAAACTGGATCCGCGTTGGGTGGCTTTCATTGTGCTGATTCGTGCTCACTGACTGTACATTGGCGATCGACTCGGCTTCATCGGCCACCTCAGGGGCCAGGCCCCCCCTTGTAAAATAGCCCTAGATACGCCAATGCCAACAGAGGATCTTTTTTTCAGCATATTCGTCCCATTCCCGAACCAAATGCCATTACAGCTATCAACAATTAAAAATTGGCCCCAGTATTCCGGGGCCTGCGAAACCAGGCCCCTCGTCGAGCCAATCGCGCGGCCATTACCGCAGCACGAGTTGTATTGGCTGCGGTGGAATTATACAGCAGCGGGAGCTCGGCGCGGCTCCGTTGTCGGACGGTAGGGATCGGGGATGGATCGGATCGGATAGTATGGTATTCGAGGCCGATTGAAGAGTAGTTTATTCCACTGATTTTATAAAATGCAAAAGTCTGGACGCCTTCAATTGCTAGATTTGCTAGAATTGCCTAGAGTGAATAGTCTGTTCCTGGACAGGCATGCTCCATCTTCGGCCGCTTTGTCACTTATCAACGGCTGAGATGGCGGTCAAATGCCTGTCTAGTCTAATTATATAAAAAAGTTTGTATTGCAATTGTAAATACGATTGGACGTTACTTATTCACGGAAAACTACTGAACAGACTTAGGTGAATTTTTGCTGTGTTGTAGCTTATAAATTAGAAAAACATATTATCTACGAACGATCCCGAAATTCACTGTTGTACATTGTCGATTTTTCCGTACACGAAGTCCTGACACAGCCCTGTGGGACTCTAGCGTTCACGGATTTAGAGTCAGAGCACGAACCGTCGACCACAACCTTGATGCTACAATCGGTAAGAAAGATAGAAACCCTTTTACACAATATCTCAACTGGCCTATAAAAAGAATGTTTCGAAATAAGCGTTTTGTGTCAGATCCGATTGAAGGCTATCGTTACATCCAATCTGACTGATATCAATGATATGATATAATCGATGAGCCAGTCAGGTGTATAGCTATCCGCACGAACCGCTTTGGTTCAACCTACCGCCTACGGAATGAAACACGTTGCTTGAGAGTATGATCCCTGATCATTATAATCTGACACCTTCAAGGTTAGAGTGAATATGCTGTTTCTATAAAGGGATGCTCCATCTTTGGCCGCATCGTCACTTACCATGAGGTGAGATATCAGTCAAGTGCAAACTAGCAGTTTGTATAAAGAATTGCGATGTCTACCTTCCTTCAAATCGTTGCTTGGCGGCAGAAATAGATAAACCAAGTACTCACCAAGGCAGGTTCCTCAGGTTTACAGAGTTCTACCACCTGTCTACGGTAACTCTACTCTAGCAATCCCGGATCGATATATTCGCGATCGTAGTCTCATCCAGGCCGGTTCCTAAGGTTAACAGAGTTCTACCACCACTCTACCTACTGTAAGGAGCAATCGATAATTTCGTGATCGTAGTCCAATGGAACCACGCATAATGCCTTCGACAGCGAACGCATTGCGCCGCTAAACTATCAATAACCGGCAGGCTCTTAATGATTTTTATTGCGAACCACTTCGGACCGTTCGGGGCTCATCCTTAATGACAATTGTTGTCTCGACAGACAATAAATTGGGTTTGGGAGGGACTTGGTAATTATAAACGCTGAGAGGGGATATATTGAAAAGAAAAAAAAGATTTTTTTATTGTGAGTATAATCAGCGGCAATGCTCGCTATATCCGGGAACTGGCTGGGTGACCGTTTTATATTTTTATGGTGGTCGAACTTTAGCACAGCAACGAGCTCGTCACTCCTTAGGTGTGCCTCCTACCACTTCCGCTGGGGACCCCGAGCCTGTGGCCCTAGCACAAGTGTGTCCGCGACAAAGCTCGCGCCGCGAGAGAGCGTTTGTCTCTTTCTCTCAATACTAAGACGAAAGAGATAGCAATACCTATGTCGCGCTTTTCTCGCTTATCGCGCGCGAGAGCAACTTGTGCTAGGTTGAACAGTTAAGGGTCCCGTGACAATATTTTTTTTAATCATCAGTCTACTGCTGCACTTTTTGTTTGGTTGTAGTAGGCAGGCCGCCGTATCACCTGGTGGCAAGTAACGATGTGGAGCATGTCTGTCTAGAACAGACTCTCTTGGCTTGAGCTTTCTCTGCTAAAGCTGATTTCTAACTATCGGTTAGTTCTTGAAGCGACCATCTCCAACCAGTCTGTATCTGTATAGTATCTTTTTAAGGAGACATCGGTGTATCCACTGCAGAGCAAAGGCCTCTCTCCCATTTTTCCAATAAAATATTTTATCTATTTATTTTATTTTTCAATAGAAAATGAGAAAACAAAGCGCGACAATAACAGGAAAGAATACGCGGTGCGTGAAATAGAACTAACGTGTCGCCAGTACAGGAAGTACTGAAGAAAACACACCGATGCCCACGTTAAACAATTTCTATTGAAACGTTATTTGCGCCCTTTCATGGAACACTCACGCTCTATTCCTTCTCCAGGTAATTATAAAAGTGACATCAGGCGTGTAAATCGAGAGACGTCTTATTGAAAGATTATTACATCGTATGAAACAAAGTCGCTTCCCGCCATCTGTTCCTATGTATCTATGCACGCTTAGATCTTTTAAACAACGCAACGGATTTTAATGCGGTTTTCAACAAGTTTTGAGTGATTCAAGAGGAAGGTTTATACGCAAGCAAAACAGTTTAGGTAGGAGTAAAGAAGGCGTACGCGAACGAAGTCGCGCCGGGTCCACTAGTCCTATTATAAAACAAAGTCCCGCGTCTGTCTGTTCCCGATAAACTCTATCTGACCTCCGTGACGCCTTTGCCAGGCATTGCCGGGCACGGTCCGGTCGTGACTGGCGTGGGGTGGGTTTGCAGCTGCCATGGGGCGGCCAGCGTGTCACTGTGTGCTTCCTTCCTACTTTCCTACCCCCCTCCTGTTTGACGATTGAAAAAGATATTTAATGTCCTAATCAATAAATACAGTTTGAATTTTTGAGTTTTGTCTGGTAGCAGGGTCACGGAGGTCAGATGGCAGTCGTTCCGCTGCTAAATCCTGGATCATAGTCAAGGCGGACACCAGGAAATCGCGCGCGAGAGCAATTGGGACGCGCCAAAATGATCAGCCTGAAAAACTGTCCGTAAATTCCATAAAACCCGACCCAGCTAGCAATCCTAACCAATAATTAGTGAACCACGCGCCGATGCTATAACTCTGTTTGCGATTAATCCACTTATTTCCGGATTTTGTTTGAGTCCAGACTTGATACGGACAGACACGTACACCCAATAACTGTATGTTGATTGGCTAATTTCACTCTGTGCCCGAATTTTGGGACAAAGCTAGACTAAACTAGCTTAGAGCCGGGCGTTATGAACCTAGTTTCTGTGCTGCAGTCTGCTGAAATATTTGGACGTTGGACGCGAGGAACGGTTTTAAAATATCTAATGCATATTGAGGAAGGAATGATGTGTTGGTTTTTTCATGAAGAGAGGATTAAGGAGAGGATATTAACGAAAATGATACATGTGGCCGGAGTGAATGGAGCTGATAAGGAAATGAAATCAAATGGGGAAGGAAATGGTCGCCAGAAAGAAGTCGCGGGCTAAACTTATAATTATAACTGTCAAAACTATTTTAACACGGATGAAGTCAAGGGCAAAAGCTACTTAGGCATTATTTGCTTAAGTATCTCGTGTTATGATTCCTACCTGTGGGCACAAAATAGAAAACTAACAGAAGGTCCACTCCCGTCGTCATCGAAAATTATTACCTAAACTTGCCGACTCACTAGGGTTTCTACTGTATTTATTCTGAATTTTCGAAAAGGGTATTTAAAAGATCGAATAGAATTTTAAAGATCGTTCACAATAATATGTCCCTTGCAAAGGACTAATATCTAATCCTTGCCATAATGTGATCATAATTGCTTCCCAAGCTGTTCAGATTTTGTTCAAGTGTATTCGATTTTCCATACCAGCTTCATACATTATGCCTTTAGTAGGCGTAATAATAATCTACTGTTTATTCACTGTTTAAAAATTCATCGCCACCTGATTATATCATCAGACCCCAGAGAATAACTTTTCCCTGACCTAGGATCTGATCCACTTCCAGATAATTCATACACATGTAAATTTAAGAAAATGCAATATTATGATATTTGTCAGTTGATCTGATGATGGAGAAGGAAGGTGGTCAGCGTCTTTTTTTAATATTAGACTAGACAGGCATTTCCGACTAGAAACCATTAAGGTGGCCATTACGGTTTCTTATTCTGTTAAAAACTATTCCTGGGGTCTCTAGTGGAAGACCTTAGTCAAACTCGCTGAACCATCGGCTTTAGAACTCTTGGCGGTGCTGAAGTTCGACTAGCCTTACAATCTGAAAGGGTCACCCTATTAAGTAACCTTAGTTACGTACAAGTACTTTTATTTTATTAATAAAAATATCGTTTAATATAATAAGTCGACACTACAACGAATTCTCGCGTTAACAATCGCGACCGAGCACTGCTTGAAACTGCGTGAGAATGCCTGTAAACGCAACGTCAATGTGTGCGTGACGGAAATGGCGCATTGTTTCCAGCAGACCTTCTGCTTGGCACGGACCGTTCTTTATTTTGTGCTGTGGGACAGAGGTGTGAGCTTTATGTATACAGGGTGTAAAAAGACCGCTGGCATTAATTGAAACCCCATATTCTACCCATGAAACTGAACAACTTTCCCCAAAAAAACATACCCGCGAAAACTCATCGTTTAGGCAGAAATCGAGATTCTTTAAAAAAACAGTGACAGTAAGTGAGTTTGACAGTAATTTAGTGTGGCCAATTTAGGCGAAAGCAGTAGTTCCCAAAACATTCTTTTCACGACTTTCTTGCCAAACTATATATGTTTATGATTCACAATTAATTACAGTGGTTGAAGAAGAGCACCTTTCTCACTTTTCGGACTATCTCGTATCGTACCATTGGGTAGCAGATTATATTATCACAGTCCAAAACTGAGCAATGCGGAAGGCGTTACTTGCTTCATACTTCAGGCCTCATACAAGTCCTCGAGTGACCACGGCTTTTCGGCTCCAAGAAGTCGCACTAAGCCTCCACCTTCATTACCATCGTGTTATAACGTACTACGTTGCCTGAATTTGTTATTAAACTAAGTAAGAACAACATAATTACTCAAAATTCACTTCACACTGGCTAAATTCATCACCGTAACCTACCTACTACACCGCCATAACACATAAACTTCTACCACTCGATAAAGGAACAGGGTGTAGTGAACACAAGGAACACATACGCAACAAGAACACTAGAACATGAAAGGCAATTACCAGTACAAACAACTACAATTGCGGCCTTGGTAACATGAGACGGGACACGTGTATGTTACCATCGTTACAAATTCGAGTGTGAGCTTCACAATCGAACATAATTAATTGTATTTGGATACAATATGTTGACGCGTCAGGCTTCGCTGTTTAATAAGTAGCGGGTACCGTTGCGTGGCTGCTTTATATAAGGCGCGTTGCTATTAGGCGGTCAAGTCCTATGATTAATAAAGTATAAAAATGATTGTAGCCTGGGCCTATCCTGCTGGGGGATCGGTAGGCTTAAATTTGTAACTCTGTTGCCAACAATTCTCTGATTTCAATGGTTGAAATTGTTACTTTTCCGGTTCCGTATCATCGGTTTCATGGGTTCAGTTGCTAATAAAGTTTCATTGCAATAAACTGATACGTACCTAATCCTAACTGTAAGATTTTCACCCAATATCGTTTTTTTTTCTATTTGTAATAAGTTCTGAAATAAAAAGTATTTTTTATTATAAAGGTTTTTTCGCTTTCTTCCTATGTCCACCTTCCGGCTTCATTTTTAGACTACACAAGACAAACAAGCTTAAATACAAGGGATTTATATTTTTTTTGTTGAGGAGTCCATATCGACACCTCCCGTTTCCATAATTACATCATGTCGATGGTGTATTGTCATCGAACTTATTCATGTTTGCAAAATTTCAGCTCAGCGGATGTCAAGAAGTTCTAATTCAGAATGCAATATTCGGCGTACAAATAGGTACATACATTAGTATGAAACATGCTTTTATTTAACAGCAAGTTAAATAAAAGCTTGTATTATCCTAATACTACATAAGGGATTCTTTTCCTTCTGAAATGAATCATCCATCACTACTCTTGACGGGCACAAACTATCTATAGCGAGTTTTATCCATTATTTCCAATTAAACGAATCATATGTTTTGTATAACAATATAGGTAGGTTACGTTTGTATGACAAAATAGGAACCTACTCTCACTGTAATCCTGATTATTATAATGTAGTCGCCTGCAAGGCTAGAGTGAATAGGCTGTTCCTAAACGGCATGCTCCATCTTCGGCCGCTAAGTCACTTGCCACCAAGTGAGATTGCGGTCAAACGCCTAGACTAAATAAATAAAAAAATTATTACTATATTGTGACATAATTATACCGATCTGTGCCAGTACATTCTGATAACGTTACATCGAACTCTGGGTTAGCCTGAAAATCATCGCTGTGATTGGCTGTTGCCTTTCTGGTCCAGTTAGGTCCGACGTCACATCGCCCTACTTTGCTTTCTTGTAAATTAAATTTTTAATTCTTGTGGATGTGTATTTGGGCCAAATAAAGATTTCTCTATGTCTATGTCTACATGTAGATATAAGCTACGTACGCCAACGAACCCACACGCGAGCCAGCTGGTGCCCAATCCTAAGACAAACGAGTCGGCAGTCAAAGCTAAAGGCCGACCGCATATCTGCGGCTGCGTTTTACTGCCGTTGTAAAACTTGTGTGACACGTTAACTTATTACAACTGTATTACGACAGCTGATGGCTCCAGATGATGTCTTCCGTAAACCACACATTTGGGGTATCGATTGAGTTACGAGTATATTTCAATGGAGAAGTTTTACAAAACCAGGGAGTAGTGCTTCAATAAAATTTAGAAGTTGAGGCGTGGAATCGTAATAGTTTTTTTATGTTAAACTAGCCAGGCAATTGACCGTTATCTCACCTGGGTACCGATTCTGGTGTGCAATGCAGTTGTTATTAGGTTGCAATGTAACTGTGATTTTACAATAACTACGTCGAGGTATCGAGTCAGTCCCAGCATCATCCCAGTTAAAATGCAGTTAAATCATTGTTCGACCTTTGACACGTTTTCGTTGACATAATTGAAGGCAGTTTGACAACTAAGAAAGATGCAACTTAATAATTTATTTATTTGTTTATTGAAGTACCAACAGCCATATAAAACCATAATGCAACTAAAGTACCAGAAAACGAATTGTGGAAAAGTTCGAACTCATGAAAGTTGCAACTCATCATCTGTCATTTGAATAAGAATCACATGAAAGTTACAACTCAACATCTGTCATTTGAATAACAATCACACGTTTGACATGCGATGCAATTGTAATGTTACTGCAACTGAGACGATTTACGTACCAGAATCGAAGCCCTGGCCAAGTGACCAAGTGACGTTGCGGCCGAAGACGGAGCGTACCTGTCTAGGGACAGCTACTGTCACTCTAGCCTTAAAAGCCTCCAGATTATAATGATCAGATAACACACTAGTAGGCAACGTGTTCCATTCCTTAGCCGTTGAAGATGAACCAAACAGTTTTACATTACGGGCCAGCACCAACGTCATCCTGGCCATGATAGCAGCACGGCTGGACTTCCAGTATTTTGCTATGTATTGTTTTTTCATATCGTAATTCACTAACTTAGGTATTTATAAGTCATACTAACAAAATTGAGTCCTTTGTTCTTTATTTAATAAATGAAATGAAATGGTATTGCGATTTACGACCGACCGGACCCTTTCTACTCATCCAAGCCTTGTTCTTAGTACTCACCGGATGTACGTACGAACAAACAACCAGTATTAACTGATTACTGCTGGAATTGAGCCTTTTCCAAGCTTTCCTTTCTGCGAATACATGTGTGGGTTTTAACGAGGAAGTGTCTATTTTTCATCCTCATTTCTGTGAAACTGTTTAAAATGACGATTTGCGAAAGGCTGCGGGTGATGCTGGATGCGACAAGCCGAGAACATTAGGGTTGATGCAGGATGCATTGGCGCCTATTGCGGGAGGCCTAAGTCCAACAGTGGACTAGTATAAGACTGATGATGATGAGTTTAAAATACATGTCGCTCTTCTATTAATAGCGAGTGTTCCCTATCGGGATTCCCTGGTCTTATTGGTGGACCACAAGGTTAAGGAAATCTCACCCACCGCACCCAATCCCACAGCTGAATTTCTCCACTTCCTCTTCACTAGGATCTTCGGCTGTTTGTTTGATTTACAGGGCCGGATATGCAAGTTTTTGTGCCCCTCACACCCTCCGGTGTCACGCACCCCGTACCATTCGTCACGCCTCCGAGCAACAAGGTGGCCGCCATTCCCGCCGCCCAATAAAGCCAAGTTTCCAGCAATAAAACTTAGTTTTACTGGTTTTACTGCGATCGGCGGTCCGCGCCGATTTACGTTTCACAAATATGGCGGCAATAAAAGTCGTGTAAAAATTAACTGTCAATAATGACGGCGGCACAATGTGGCACCGCGGGGCGGGGGCGGCGGGGGCGGCGCGGGCGGCGCAGATGGGATAATGTTACGGTGTAGCTTAGTGTATAGTGGTTTTCTATGGGGCGGAACGGAATAACACCAGACCTGACGCTTCTATTTATGGGTGTGGTACAGACAGCTCAATCAAGCAAGATCAAGAGTCTCCGTAGCCTGGAAAATGGGCAGCAGCATTTTCCATTGTTATATTTAAACACTGCGATCTCCGGCCCGCCTGCCAAGCGTGGAGATTATGGCAATAACCTCCCCTTTCGTGGGAGAGGCCGTAAGTCCTGCAGTGGACTGTTACGGGCTGTGATGATGACAGACAGCTGCTGAGAGAGCTATATATTTATTGCATGTTATGGGGTCAATTCAGTTTGCAGCTGCTATACATGACGACTTTATAAAGTCCTCCTCATGAAAATGACGACTCACCGTTAAATCTGACGGCATAGACGACAGCGGCTAGCGGTAAATTTGCCAGTCAGTGTCCTTTCTTCAGTAGAATTCAGATTTAGTGGAAGCGGTTTCCTATCAGGAGCTCTATTTTTGAAAGGTGAGGGCTCACCATCTAATGCTTGTTGTCTAGACAAGCATGCTCCATCTTCGGCCACATCGTCACTTACCAACATCGTCTCCATAGAAAGCGCATGTGAGGGTGGAGCCTCGCCGCAGACCATGGCGCATTTCCTCGTCTGTCCGGCCTGCCCAGACTCATGCTCACACACAGACTTATATAAGGCCTCGGACAGTGCCATCCGCGTGGTTCGATTTTGGACTGGAAAAATATAGGTAATAATAATAAAATAAAAATGTATACATCTAACCTATTTAGATTAGACTGGCCGTGTGGTGTCCGGCAGAGTAGAATAGCACCAACCCCTTACACTCATGGGTGTCGTACAAGGCGACTAATGTTTTCGAGGCAAAAGATCAAGAGTCTCCTTAGTATGGAAAATGGGCAGCAGCATTTTCCATTGTTACATTTAAACACTGCGATCTCCAACCCGCCTGCCAAGCGTGGAGATTATGGCAATAACCTCCCTTTTCGTGGGAGAGGCCCTAAGTCCTGCAGTGGACTGTTACGGGCTGTGATGAGGTATACATCTAACCTATTTATCATTGACACGATAAGAAGAACAGGTGAGATGGCGGTCAAATGCCAGCCTAGCATAATAAAAAAATATATGTATTCTATATCTAGAAACTTTCCACCAGTGTGAAAGAAATAGAGCGCAGCGGTTTCAAAAATCGGGCTAAAGAATCCAAGATAAAAAATTTGCGGTGTTTTGGCATTATACGTGCGGCGACTGCCATCCATCCCGAGCAACTCGTTAGGGAAAAGCCGATTCGCCAGAGCCTCGTCCGTCTGTCAACAGCCGCGAGCGGACGAGTTTGGCTTGGGTTGGGCCCCTGAGATGGTGATGGGGCCCCATTACCCTCCCGGCGACGACTTCACATAGTAATACAAAAAAGGAAGTGTTACCTGTAGTTTATTGTCAATAAGTACTACAATCATCAACCCGCGCCCAAGCATGGATATATTATGTAAATCCCCATGATAAATCCCGTCACTGATTTGGAGCAGGGTCTAACTGAACTTGGAGGATTCTAATTTCACCACGATTCAAACAAGAAACGCATTCAACAAGTGGTTAAAATGATTGAAAACGTTGATTGTAGTCAAAGCATAAGAAATTGGCTACGATTGAATTCAATTATAAACTGTACACAACGGTAGAGTGGACAGGCTGTTCCTGGAGACGCATGCTTCATCTTTAGCTGCGTCGTCGTTCAGACCAGGTGAAGTGGCGGTCCACTAGAAAACTGACTAAAATACAACATACTACTTATAATAGCGCGTCAAAAACACACGATTTTTTTAGTTAAAACAATTTATATCTATTTAAATCCCGAGGAAAAAATATCTTTATGTATCTGCCTGTGCATCATAGCTCCCGAAAAGATGGACCGATTTGGATGCGGTTTTCTTTATTAGAAAGCCAGTTTAATTGAGACAGTTCTTAGCTTTGTTTCATTAAAATCGGATCTGCAGTTTAGAAACTATTTGAGTTTAAGAAAACTTGGACGGGGGTTATCTGACTTTTTCTGTCGGTTAGGTTATGAAGATGCAACCAAAACTTCTCTACACGAAAACTGTATATACCTACGTAAATGTAAGCACAGTAGCATTGTGTAAGATTACTAAGTCCTCATTTGCAGCTCTCTACAGAAACATCCTCGCGAACATTCTCCGCTTCTTACCTGGGGGGTGCGATTACCTAACTCTGTGCCAATGCCAATGTTTACTACTAATATCGTAGTAATATAGTCGCAGCGTTAGCTCTTACTAACACATTTCCATGAATTGATGTCCGAAATAAATATATTTGATTTGATTTGGTGCGTTTGCGTTTGTCTACCGAGTCCCTACTAAACCTCTGTCGCGGAACAGAAAGAAATTCGAGCGTGACGCAGTAATCCTCCATAGTTGTCTTTCTGCTCCGCGACCGTTCTTGTAGTTTACGCATTTTCCATTTTGTTTATTAACCCCCGCCGAAAAAAGAGGGGTGTTATAAGTTTGAGGTGTCTGTGTATGGGTGTGTCTGCCTGCGGCGCCGTAGCTCTTGAACGTATGGAGCGATTTCGATGCGGTTTTAATTTTTGAAAGCCTGTTTAATTGGCTTTGTTTTATTAAAATCAGTTCAATGGTGTAAGAAATGTTGACAACAGTATACGTAGTCGGAGGTTTTCTGATGTTTTACAGCCGATTAGGTTGTTTGCACTGTCTTCGTTGTTAAGGAATGTCGATCGTTTGACTCCCTTAATTATAAAAACACTCTGTATACCCCGTCTAAACAGGAGTTACAGTGGTGGAAACAACCGTCATCATCATTCGATGAAGACGACAACATAATCCGTGCCAAACGCAAACGAAACCGACAACGTACCCATAGCGGAAGATTTCCAAAATAGCTCCTCTTGTACTCAGAGGATTTCTTTTCATAACCCCGCGTCTTAAGACCCTGGCGACTAAGCCCGAGTAGATGGGGGGTGTTAAAGAACCGTAATAGTGGCCTTTGAAATTACACGGTGGGAGCCGCGAAAAAATTGAAATTAATTATTCACATAGCGTAAGAGTGACTTTGGCTTGTAGACGCGAGGGTTGAAGTCGCTGTGTTTTTGCTATTCTTTCCCAGTGTTTTTGGTTTTAGTGAGGAAATTACAGGCATGAGGCATTTCATCTTGGTCCTCACAGTGACAATGCGCCTGCGGTTCTGCATTTTTGTTATCTGCAACCTAAATCTTGTAGGTGTTATGGGCGACAGTTACCATGTACCATCAGGTGGGCTATCTGCTAGTTTGTCACTGAGTAGCATAAAAAAAGGCAGAAATTAGGGTACCTACCCGTACTTGTACAAGCCATATTTATACGTACGGGGTTCGAAATAAGAGTTACAATCAAATGTTATGAATGTCTTAACTGAGGTTAATGGTGGACCAGTTAGGAGCTCCATAGGTAAGAAAATGGTTTCTATTGCGGTTTTTATTCAAGACTTCAATCTCCAATATGATTTCCAGGCGTGGCGATCGCATTTGTAGATGTCATCACTCAACAGACTTTAGGAAGAGTCAATTAAAAAAAAGAAATTAACAGTGGATATGGATTGTTTATGATGATCATCATCATCGTTTTTTTCTTTTTTTTATGTTATACGGCAGACAAACAGGCAAGCGGGCCACCTGATGGAAAGTGGGCACCGCCGCCTATGGACATCAGCAACACCAGGGGAGTCACTGATGCGTGGCCCACCTCTGAAGAGACCTCTAATATACCTCTTGAACGATCCCATGTCATAGTCCAAAGGAAACACTGTGGCTGGGAGCTCATTCCACATCCGAATCGTACGAGCGAGAAACGTTCTTTCGAACCTTCGCGTCGTGTACAACAAAGGGTCTACGTAGTGAGGATGAGTACCCAGCCCACGGCGGGTGGTGCGTTGGCGGAATTGCGCTGTGGGCACCAGATCGAAAAGTTCCTCGGAACACTCCCCATTGTACAGCCGATAGAACACACACAGGGAGCCAAAGTCCCTTCGGTTTGCCAGTGATTCCAACTTGCGTGTTAGTATGTGATCATCGACAAATCGTACGGCGCGTCTCTGTACGGAGTCCAGAGGATTAAGCAGGTCGGCAGTTTCGCCGGCCCAAAGATGGGAACAATACTCCATATGCGGCCGCACTTGTGCCTTGTACAGCAGCAGGCGCTGCCCTGGGGTGAAGTATCGCTTGGACCGGTTAAGCACTCCAAGCTTTTTCGAAGCCAGTTTGGCCTTGCCTTCCAGGTGACTCCGGAATCGCACGCTATCCGATATGTCGACACCGAGGATCCCAATACTTTTTGAGATGGAAAGGGGTGTTCCTTGAAATTGCGGCACTATGTCAAAGGAATCTGTTTTGGCGGAAAATGCGCAGACCTGTGTCTTCGAGGGGTTGAATTGGACTAGGTTTAGTCTGCCCCACTGAGCAACTTGCTCCAAGGAATGTTCAATATTCGACACAAGTCTAATTCGGCTCTCGGACACCTCGGAACGAGGGACATTCGCTCGGCCAGTATAACTAACATCTCCCGTACTGTCATCCGCATAACAATGAATACTGGGGATATTCAGCATATCATTGATATGCAGAAGAAACAGCGTGGGAGATAGTACTGAATCTTGGGGTACTCCAGCATTTATAGTCTTGGTATCGGAGCAGCATCCATCGACAACGACTTGGATGCTCCGTCCAGACAGGAAGCTGGATACCCAATTGCAGAGCCCCTCGGGGATACCGTACTTCGTACGTAGTGGTCAATCTCGGCTTCTGTTAGAGTCCGCTTTCCTACTCTTCGTTCTCCACTTCACATGGTCTTTATGCTAAACATCCTCGCGTGGCAAGCCGTTGGCTCTCACATCCGATTCGCCGATGTCAATCTATCGCTTATTGGACCTCTTTGTAGATCTCTCAAAAAACTGTCAGGTTTAGCACCTATTTCCCATGTATCCATGCGCTGGGGCAAACAAGCTTTTGAAAGCTAGCTTCTTTAACGTTATTTTTTGTGCATATTATTGAATAGGTATTGGTACAGTCAGCCAAAGAATGAATGGACCCCCTAGCATACATTTACCAGGGGTAAGTTCTCTCTGAAGAATGTACAACAAGTAACAAATGCATAGATCGTTTAACGATCCCTTTGCTTTCCCGTTGTTTTCTGACATTTCATAACCGATTAACTAATTCCATTTCACTGTAATTTTTGAGTTTATGCCAACTTCGCGGACAAGACAGTGACTACACGGGAAAGAAGTTGTTAGCAACAAACCCGGCCCGAATTAGGTAAGTAAGTAATAAGAAAAAAGTGGTCCCAAACACAATTTATTCATCGTCAATTCGTTAAATTTTCACCGTGACCGCCCCTTACGCCGGCTAACTTCCACAATTAAACAAAGTTACGACAAAGAACTGGCTGGAGTAGGAAAAAAAAAGAAAATAATTACTTTCTTTAATGACCGCCGCGCTCAAAGGTAGGTTGCCTTGCCTTGCGTAACATCGAACAACTTCGGTACAAAGTAAAAGTTATATAAAAGCTATCGGACTATGAGGGGCGTAGGACTGGGAATTCGCATTCTTGCTGAAGGGTAGCCTCCGTGGCTGTAGTCAAGATATGGGGATTACGTGTGATTTGAGATCGTGTTAATGTCGTAATATAGTTAATCTGTAACTCAGGGCATCGAACTCTGGTAACTTCGATAAGCAGCGCTAATTTGCTGATATTCTTAATAGCATTGTGTTAGGTCAAGTCCATATTTGGGTTTGGAAACGATTTGATAGACACTTGTTTTATTGCCTAGTGAGGCACACGGACGGATGTTCTGCTTGAGGGAAAGCAGCTACCGTCGTCCGGGACATCTGCGAGCTAAGGCAAGCGGATGCGGTGCCAACTTTTGAGGTACAGTCGAGTTCATCGGTAGGTTCAATCGATACCATAATTCGAGATTTGAGTGATTGTCTGCAGGTACAGTCGAGTTCATTAATATGTGAGCATTGCCAAGACTTCAAATATAAATGTACATGGAAGGGTACTTATACATATATCTGAGCAGATGTACCTACATATGTTTAATTGATGAATCTGCTCAGATATACATATAAGTACCCTTCCATGTACATTTATATTTGAAGTCTTGGCAATGCTCACATATTAATGAACTCGACTGTACCTGCAGACAATCACTCAAATCTCGAATTATGGTATCGATTTATACAAAACACTATTTGGCCCTTATGGACTAATGATCAAAAACGTACCCATTCTCCGCATTTATTTAGTGTACTTGACAAACAATCTATGAAATCGCACAAATAACATTCAAATATCCAAATGTTTTCGAAAGTGCATATTTTCCTACTCATTATGTTTAATTACGAATGAGATCTAAGGCCCTATATGTATCATTAAAATTCGAAATCAATTCAGTGCCTGTGCGCAAAAATTAGATTTACGCACCTATTACAATTCCTTGACGCTACATTACCTACCGAAATTATTGGTCCAAGTTCTTTGCCTAAAATCGTAAGTCCAACCAAGTTAAACATAGAATACAGTCGTTCCAACATGCGCAAATCATCAGTTTTTCGGCTAATGGAATCTCTTTGGAACTTCTTTATTTGTATCTGGCTCACTGACGTTTACTGGCCAGGAATTAGGGTCAGCCCCGATGACAAAGACGAAGGCGTCGTAAAAGCAAAGTCCAGTTGACTTCCGGCGGAAACGCGTCGTTACTTCGCGTCAAGCGGGCTTTGTCATGGTCTTACGTCAAACTTTTATCACATACGTCATTTTTGTCCCATTTGGCGGGCGGAATGGACGAAGGACGCGATTTATATCTTTCTGTGACAATAATAATATTGTGTCGTGTCCAGCAGTAATCACCTCCATTCATGGGTATTGTAACATAGGTAGTTAGGTATAAGGTAAATCCATCAAAATTTTTTAATGTAAAAATTCGCCAAGTGTCATGACTCTCCCGTAAAAATATAGGCATGACTTATGAGATCTAAGGTAAGTCTGACAATACTTTTTTAAATCAATATTGTTACGTGTTAGGGTTCGTTATTTGGAGGGCAACACTGATGACAGGTTCCGAAGGTTTATTCTCTTCCAAGGTTTCCATGTCAAGCTGATCTTCCACAATCGCAGGTCTCTTGTAATCCGTGTAGGTATCACCGAAGTCGTAGGATGTCGCAGGTCCAAAGTTACTTCTCCGGTAGTCAAAACTGAACTGTTTCGCACCACGCCGGCTGCTGTTTATATACCCCGGTCTTGATACTGGAGTGTTCTGGTGGCGTGACGTATGACGTGTCGAGAATAGCAGCGGTATATATTCGGGCTTATTTGGACTGACTGAAGCAAACTTTAGACCTTATGTTTCAGTACAGAAGGTACATTCTGGCTTGTCGCACAATTATTACGGCACCATAAGTCACGGCGCATGTGATTGTTCTCGAAGTACTAGGTCGTCGGTCCACCTTTTGGGAGGCCTACCCACGCTGCGTCTTCCGGTATGTGGTCGCCACTGGACAACTTTACTGCCCCATCGGCCATCTGTTCTTCGAGCTATGTGCCTTGGCCATAGGCTTAGGAAGGGGGTTTGGGGCGGGTGGGCCGTGCCCACCCCAGATTGGTCTAGTGCCCACCCCAGGATGGGGTGCTCATGGGGTGCTCACTGGCTGTACATTGGCGATTGACTCGGCTTCATCGGCCACCTCAGAGGCTAGGCTCCTCCTGGAAAATAGCCCTAGATACGCTAATGGCCCTGGCCTCTGACACTACAGCCTGGCAATTCTTCGAGCAATGTCGGTGACCTTGGTTCAATTACGGATCTATCGCGCAACGAGATTTCGAGCATAATTAACTTTTTCCATTGTCCTTTGGGTGACAGTGAGCTTTCTTGTAAGGCCCATAGTGAGTGCCTACAGGGCGCGGTGTTCTGTGACGTAGCCAAACTCCTGCGCCTGTCCTTCTGGTTTTTAAATTGTAACAGTCACTTTAAGACAGCGTGATCAGTACTGAGTACGGACTGTCTGCCGATGAGATACTTGTTGAAATATTGTAGTGTCGTTACCACAGCCAAGAGTTCTTTTCTGGTTACACAGTAGTTCCTCTCTGGTCTCGACAACGACTTACTGAAGTAAGCAATTACGACTTCTGCGTCGCCCTGTTTCTGTGACAATACTCCACCGATCACCGTGTTGCTTGCGTCTGTTCAGTCTTTTAAAGGATCTTGCATAATTAATACCAGCAGAATGGTTACTTATTTTCAGTCAGACGATTTAGTGGATTGCAATTTCAGAGAATCCTATAACAAACTGTCTGTTGTACGAGCACAGCCTCAGAAATGCCCGAAAGTCCTTTTTGTCTTTGGGAGCCACTTCTGTATAGCTTCAACTTCCTCTCACTAGTAAACTCACTAGTGGTCACACGACTAAGGTAACTAACTTTGTTCCTGAATAATACATGATACAAGTCATACTAGGGTCGGAATGCCGCCACTATTATATGAAATATATTAGGACCCGAGAAACTACTGAAAACTAATTGTCCGCAGTCTCAGTGGTCACTGACGTAAGTATACTTTACTCTTAGCCCTATCTTCTCCTCCCAATATCCAAAAACTATCGAGACCAACGTCTCCTGCCTGTCTATCCTATCTCACGATCCTTCCCGTGTGGCAAACTAATGATCTCCTACCGGGAATAAGAAATATGATCCCGGCAGGTTTGCGTTGCATGTCCAACGCGGGACGCGGCCTTCGGATGCAGTGATGGACGGCGGCGGGACATTAGGAGAGGTCGCAAAACTCATACAATATATATTCTCACAATTCATTCGAGCGATTCAATGCGAGACCGATAACCAAGGTTAAGCAACGGTTGCAGTCCGGGTACTGGATGGGTGACCGTACTGCGTAAACAGAAGACAGGAAGAAGAAGAAGCCTAGACTAAGAAATATTGGAAAGCGGTTTCGAGTACATTCGTGGCAGCCTTGGTGTGAGAGACATAGCGCATAAGATTGTAAAATTGTTGCGCTGGTTTGGTTTTGTCACGTGCTTACCGCGGGAGACCCTAGAAATAATGGATTGACAATCACCAAGTAAGATACCAGTGCTAACGGCTTACAACGTAAAGATGCTGAAGGGCGCAGTGGCCAAAAATAGTACGAATCCAGACCCTGGTAGAAAACGGGATTGACCGCTCAGAAGCTGATGATGACTAAGGCGTTGTCCTAATTGGAAACGGTCGTGTGACCATGCGGATAGACCAATAGGATACCTCAAAACCTCCCGTCGCACGATCACGGTCGTACGGCCGTGTTCAATGAGGACAGTGCTTAAGAAACCCGTCCGCCTAAAACAGCCTATCCCTTGTCGCGCGGGTACCCGCTCCGTGGCCGGCCTAAGATTGGGCAGTGGTCCGTATTTTATTTTTATTTATGGCCCTAGCTGCGGGTAGCTGCGCAATTAATCAATTCACCCGCTAATGGTTGTTTTCCTCCGCCTAATGACCTAGGCGCAGATTCGTGACTGATGCCCTCCTCCAATCAAATTAATTGAGTGAGCGTCCAATGATAATTATCCGGATTTTTTGCTAGCACAGATCTAGTGGCACTTGTATGTCTTGCAAAAATAAGGTAAAAAAATTAAAAGTCTTTGGATAAAAATTTCCAATTTTTTTCGTCATCGTTACACTGACCTTGCCCTTATACTGAAAATAGATTTTGCCGCGAAGCAACTTCGAATGAAAAAGTTTGTCGGAGCTGCAGCCAATGGAATCGAAAAAAACGTGTCGGCACTTTTTTTTATTTAGGTTTTTTTACAAATATTTTTTTATTACTTATTTTTTCACATGCGCGTTGTTGTTTTAAGCTACAACTACTGCTGGCTCAACTGCTGCCTTCGACTGAAGATTAAGCTTGTCAAGCTGCTTCTTACCAATTTTTGACAAGAGCCCACCAGCCGCAACACCAGTGGTGTCGTTTGCAATTAACGACACTACCAAGCCCATTTTTGATAAAATTGTACCTACAGTCAACACAGCAACGTTCAGAAATATTTCTTTCACAGAAAAAAATCGACAAGGCTATTTTACACCTTTAACGGCACTGAGTCCTATACATTTTTCCGAAACACATTTTACCTCACAATTGATACCCCTAAAACAAGTCATCTTCCTGCAACGGCACTTTTTTTGAGTGGCAGGCTCCAAAACATGTTTTGATATTTGTGGTGCTAATGCAATTCTGGTTCTGTCACGCCGCCCCACTTCGGAACTCAGTAACGAGTTAAGGCAATCACGCCCGGATACCCGGGTCGCCGGATATGGTGTTTACAGGTAAAGGTTACGAACTTGGTTGTGCTTGATTTTGATGAATCTCAAACGCCTGCTATGCATCTCCCCAGAAAAGTGGTGTCAATGCGTGTTAGTTCGTGGTAATTTGTTTTAAATTTTATGTTATTATTCTAAGGTGGTAGGGCAGAGTCCTAAGGAATCTGTCAAGGTTGAGGAGGACTCCCAGCCAGGGTGAGTAAACACAGCTGCAGTAAATGGTGACGCCTGTCTTCTAAAGAAGTAATGGAACACGTTGCCTGCGAGTGTGTTCCCTGATCACTATAATCTGATCAAGTTTACATTTACTCAAATATTTTCTAAACTAACGGATTTTGGAATACACGTGACATAATATAAGTGATACAAAAATGGACCTTATTCTATACATTCATTCACAAACACTTTGATTTGCTCTCATGCTTTTTGTTTCTGATTTAAGTTACTGAATTTAGGCATGTGTGATAAGCGCATTATGAAACATAGCTAAGAACCTTTAAACTGGCTTTCAAATGAAGAGAACCGCATCCAAATCGGTGCATCAGACAGATACACATAGCCACAGATACACACGTCAAACCTATAACAACCATTTTTTTTTTTTGTCGAAGGTTATAAAATATTTTACGTACATTTGACTAACGAATACACCGATCGGTTCGAATATGAACAGCTAAAGTACACGTATCCCACATGAGAAACAACCCCATTCGAACTCGCAACTATGTTTCTGGGGTCGCCGCGCCGCTCGTTCGGAAGCAGGCGAACTTCGCAACTCCGATGGCCGGAAGTAAGTCCCGCAACTACTTATTAACAGGTCGAAGTGTTTTAAAATTGTTTTAAGTAGTTGCCGGTGCTGCAATCGGGAATAAGGGGAGCGACTCACTGAAATACGTGGAATGCCAGCCTTTTGCAGTGGCTTGCGGTTTGTTCGGAAATGTTTTCTAAGGAAGTGAGTTTTCTGCTTTGGAAGTTAATTAAAGATGTTCGTTTATATTCTTTTATGAGTACAAATTGTTGTTTTGCTAAATGAAAAATTAATAATCATCGTGGCGTTAATGTCCCGGTTTGTGCTCTTACGCGCGAGGGCCTGGGGTCCGCCTCTACAATGATTTTTTTATACCACTAAGGTTGCAAACAAGCTTACGGCCTGCCTGATGGTAAGCAGTCACCGCTGCCTATGGAAGTTTGCAATATCAGTGGCATCATCCACGCGTTGCTGATCCAGGATTTGGCAAATTAGATAATTACAGTGCAGGGACTGCTATCTGACCTCCGTGAGCCTGCTACCAGGGAAACCTGTTGGGATCATCGCTACACACTCAGTCGCCTGAATATGGAGGTTTTATGACAATGTTTTCCCTCACCGTAAGAGCATCGGTTAGCATTCAACTAATGTACATAACTCAGAAAATATTCAATAGGTAAATGGCCGCAATGGGATCGAACCCAGTACCTCTCGCTTACGTGTCGGATACCGTAACCACTGAGGAAACTCCGTTTCTAATAGCCAAACTTTACACTGTAGCCATAGCTTCCTTTAACTATCATTTACGTATATTGAGAAAAATGCCTTTCTGATTATGCCCTGTCTCTTCCGTAGGTCTGCTGTAAGATATTTCTTATGAAATAAGCTGTACCTGTTGTGTTGTTTTCCTTATGTCAATATTGTATAAATGTTATTGTGCACAATAAACTGTTAAATAAATAAATAAATAAATAAAAAATCCGTCCTCCTCGTCGTCGAAATTATAATTTTGTTACACACAAAACTTACTTAAATTTAAACCTAGTCTCGACCGCACAAAGTGCAATATCATTTTCCACTGGATTAAGTAGTAAATGAAGGGTAATACGTGTTAAAAAGTGGCCGAAACTCCGCAACATTCTCGTAAACAGCCCGTTTATTTGCGATTAGGGAGCGAAGAGAGGGAAGGGGGTTTGCGAGATAATTTGATTGATCAGTCATTTCTTGGATAATGAGCAAGAGGTCTCGTATTTCACGGTTGGGCCACAGTGTTTGGGAACCTACAGCGTAATAGGTGCTCATTGGCCAAAGATTTTGACATTATAATAGATAATTAATCTGTGCCAATGGCTTTAAAAAATTATTTTGAACGAGGGTCCGGGATCCGCCTCGTCAATTATCCAGGATTTGGATACATTTAAAGTAAGTTTAATAGAAATTATTCTTGGCTTTGTTTCATTAAAATTGGTTAAGTTGTTTAGAAAATATATGGTCTTGGTCGGGGGTTTTCCGACGTTCTTCTGTCCGTTATATCTTATAGGTTATAGGGAACTTGAAGGGCTCAAGTCCAGCCGTGGACTAATAGGTAGCTAGACAGTTGAAACTAATCCTTATGTGATATAAAATAAACTCGCTTTTCGTGCGGGCGAGCCGACCTTGGTCGGATGTCCGACCACGCCCCAGCATCCGAAAAGTAACTTATATTACGTAAGGATTACTGTCAACTGCCTTGCTGCTTTTTTATATTGGCCCTGCCGCAGTATCGTAAGGTGACTGTTTATTT
The DNA here is from genome assembly GCA_905147135.1 of Blastobasis lacticolella. Taxonomy (NCBI): domain Eukaryota; kingdom Metazoa; phylum Arthropoda; class Insecta; order Lepidoptera; family Blastobasidae; genus Blastobasis; species Blastobasis lacticolella. Next base: position 17,045,149 of record LR990058.1, on the reverse strand, counting down.
CGGACTGCTGATGATGCTATAGTTACGTTTCTGCCTTTTGTATAAGGATTTTGGCGAATCGGCAACATATTGGCGAGTACACTGATATTACAAACGTAAATAGGCTACGGTGGCTGTGTACCATCGGACCATAGGCGGACAATTTGTTCGCCATCTTATTAGTACAAAGATATTCTACTGCAGCTTCGCGATACTGTGGCAGTGGTTGTGGACGGAGGGCTGACTCAGCGGTTTTCGTAGCCTCGTTTACAGAGGCGGGGTTAGTGTCACGCCATTTGGAGAAACTTGTGGCATAATATTCCTCTAAAGACAGTGTTAGTCTAAAAGGAGCGGTGCAAGAGTCGCGAATGCGTTACTGGCGTAGAAAGGTAAAATAAATAAAAATAGTTATTTATTTCCATAATTGCTGCTTACATTTTACACACTGCTTCCCGAGCTAGGTACATACATACCTGTGTCACGAGAAACAGTTGCATCTTCCCTTGAATTGCTGTTATAATTAAAAACCATTTTTAATAAACTAATATTAAAAATTAATTATATCTGAATAATATAAACAAAACACTTGCCTTAATGTTTTTGCGTGTAGTAGAGAAAGTGTATATATATGTTCTACATAACATGAAACTGTGTCCCGTCCAAATAAAAACTAATGCAACAATACTATCGAAAGGTGTAGACTCATTTCTTGAAAGCCCCAAATAATTCATAAATAGTGTTCTAATTCAGTAACTTCCGACGAAAACAGAGGGGTGTTACTAGTGCCGTGTGTATCTGTGTGTCTGTAGCTTTGTGTGTCTGCCTGTGGCAACGACACTCCAGAACAGATGGACCGATACGGATGCGGTTTTCTCTGTTTGAAAGCCAGTTTAATCGAGATGGTTTTCAGCTTTGTTTTATTAAAATAGGCTTTATAGTTTAGAAAATAATTCAGTTTAAATAAACTTGGTCGGGGATATCCGACTTTTTCTGTTGGTTAGGTTATTTTATCGTTCGAATCCCATTGCGACCATGTACCAATGACTCTTTTCTGAGTTATGTACAGTAGTTGAATGAATGGTAACCGATGCTCTTACGGTGAGGGAAAGCATCGTGATGAAACTTATCTGTTTGTTTGACCCTGACATAATCTATACATAGCATAAAAAGTCGCTTGTTCCTAAAACATGCAACGGATTTTGATGCGGCTCTACATCAGTTAGAGAATTTCTTCCTCAAGGTTTATAATTATGAATATTATTACTTACAATACCTACATGCTTAATATAGTAATGAAAAGCCGCGAAACCCTTGCAAAGCAGGGGCGGGTCGCTAGTTCCAAATAATTTTAGTGGGCACAACAAAACTTCCAAATTCGTATTAAATTACAAAAACTTCCCGCTTTACGATACAAATAGCTACCCAAGCACACAACTACGAACATATTCTCGTGTCAAACAACCTATGCTACCCTCATAATATCACCTCACAGTCGGGTAACGCACGTTGCGGCGTCACGCTGACGAGGCGGTAACGCCACGAGAGGGTAACGCTACGAGTGGGACTTTCCGGTGTTGTTTTCCCTTCCCGGTGGGACAGCCGCTTCCGAGTGGGACAGACCCTTCGGAGAAGGATCCCCTCAGTGGTCATAAACCATAATGGAATTATACTTCCCTTGTATTTAATTACCTGATTGGATCATAATCGCAGCGCAATGGCAGTTTGACACGTTTTTTGTATTCTGCTACAAATAAAACACACAGTCGCGTGAAGGATAACACACGCATACATTACACAAAAACACGAACACTCACACAAACACACACACACACACACACACATATATAGAGAGAAAATCTTATATTATATTTTAGAGAGATAAGTTTATACTTCGTTTTAGTTTTAATTTTGATTATTGTTTTTTTTCTATTTGTATCTTATATGGTGTACTTAATGGCTATATTAATTACCAAAATTATAAATTGCAGTTTTGTAATTGGCATTACAACTTAATAATGTAACCTTTTTGAATAATAATTTATATGCTGTACAACTGTGAAATAAATAAATAAATATATAGACCAATCAAATTCCATTGGTTTTAGATTGGTGTGACAATCGTAGCTCGCTTCGATAGTGTGATAAGACGGTATTCTCCTCTTATTTGACAAGGGTCTTTATTGCGGACAACTTATTTACGTTACAAAAAAAACGGGAAATTAAAAAAAAGTAAAGCAAATGAATCGTGCAAATTTCACGTTCATTTGTTCAATCTCTTGGTAGGTCAATTTTAGAAGGCTACACCAAGGATTGAGAGTCGATTCGATTACTGAATTGCGCTTACCTATATGTTTTTGCAGAATACCCAATTTGTCTCGAGTTTTAATCTACTTGTAATCGAATCGCGTTCGAATTGTGAGATAACTAAAAATAGCGGATTTGTGACCCAGGTAACCTGTTTGCGTTTTGCCTCCCCCTGTAAAAATTTGATTTACCCCCGAGGCAGAAAGCGGGCTGTATGTTTGACGTGTGTGTTTGATCTGTGTTTGCGTTTCTGTGTATCTGTCTGTCGTGTCCTAGCATTCGAATGAACAGACCGATTTTGCCAGCCAGTTTATTACTCAAATACTCAATTAATACTCTTTGTTTCATAAAATTCTACGTTTTACATGTCATTTTTCAATTTTAATTGAATTACACGTTATTCGTCAATATTAGACGTCGTTTTCGACGACGTTTAGTCGAGATAGTTCTTACTTTATGTGCAAAACAATGCATTTTCACCTATACTTATTTTTACAACGCCAAAATACGTACAAGAACAAGTAAATGACCCCTTAGAAAGTTATCCAAAAACTTAACGTTAATAATATCACGGCGCCGCAAACGTCCCCAACTTGTTAAATTGAATGAACCGAAGGTATTACCGATTGATTCATATGTCCGTAACGCGGGGAACTTTGAAAAAGTAAGCCATTTACGAAAAGGAATTTCTCTGTTGGAAAGTTGGGAGTCTGCGGCGGGGTTGCCAGCTTTGGGGGAGAAAATCGGGATAACGAGAAGACGGATCTTCTAGACGATCGGGGTTCAGTATTTGAACCGTAAAGTTTAGGTATCCCTACATAACTCATCAGCCACGCAGATTTATCCAAAAGGATTATAATAAATTAAATTATTGAACGAAATAGCAAGTGGAACAATAAGGTCTCTGCTTAGGTATCCCAACAGGAATAAAAAAGTACTTAGTACAAAAACTAAAAACCCCGACAACGTCTTTGACCAATGTGTGTTGCCAGCGATGACCTACGGAACGGAGACATCTCCGCTAACTGTAAATCTTATCAGAAAGTCACACGATAGAATTAGAAATGAGGAGGCTTTTGCCCAGCAGTCTTTCGGCCGATATGATAAGATGATGATGATATGTTTGAAATCAGTTCTTTGAGTTCTTCATTTTGATACCCCACTCGATGGGTTTCAGAGAAAAATATTTTTTGGACTTCGCAATCATCATCACAGCCCGTAACAGTCCACTGCAGGACTTAGGGCCTCTTCCACAAAAGGGGAAGGTATTGCCATAATCTCCACGCTTGGCAGGCGGGTTGGAATAACAATGGAAAATGCTGCTGCCCACTTTCTAGACTACGGAGACTCTTGATCTTTTGCCTCGAAAACATTAGTGACTTTGTACGACACCCATGAGTGTAAAGAGTTGGTGCTATTCTACTCAGCCGGACACCACACGGCCACGCAACACGGATTTTGCAATATGACGCCCCAATTCCGCCAGTATCCAGTGACACTCGCATCATGAAGATGAATCAAAATCGTAAATTATCAAATTCGGTTCATCCGTTTACTAGGAACAAAGAAACAGACATAGAAACACACGTAAACGTAAACGGGTAAACGATTTTATTTACGCTCAACGCCAAGGAAATGGGCATCCTCCGGTAGCGGTTGGGAGGGAGGAGGTCAACTCTCATGAGTACCAGCCGGCCGGCCGGACTGGTTATGCACGACTCGCCAAAAAAAGGACCTAGGCGCCTACGTGCTAAACACCCCCTGGGAGCACCTGTAGCCGGGAAGGCTTTTTAGGTTTCATCGGATGCGACACCCCGTGGGTACGGGGTGCGCCGAGTAAACGAGTAAAAGTAATATGTGTACTGAAAGACACATTTAAGATTTGGGGGTAGATCCGCTACTTGTCTCTGAGACCTCAGAGGTAGCGTGATGTTATAATAAATCGGCGCAAAATTGATGGGCTGTCAGTTGGGTAATCTAAATCGGTACAATCCGGGCACATTCGGGACATGTGGCAACACTATCTGCCGATGGAGGCAGGGAAGGGGAGAGCCGGGTAGCCTGCCCGCGAAAAATCAGCGCCTCAACATGGCCGAATTTCCGAATTCCCCATCTAGATATGTTCCCAGTTACGGAAATTGATAAAGTTCCCCTCTGTCGAGTTCTGAATTATTGGAACTTTTCGCGGCGCACAACAAAATTCAATAAGCGACTGTCACTGATTTGCGGGAAGGGCCTGGCTGACGCTAATTTGGTCGGAATGCTCATCGGCTGCCGGGGAACTTTACAACAAACAACGCTGGTTGAGCGTAAATATGAATAGCTGCGGACTTCATTTCCTTGAGGTTTTGCTGATACAGTATCAGATGGAGTAAGGGAACCTTAGGAGTTCAATCGTAGTTGAGGATCGACTGTTGTTGTTGACAGATCAAGACATCGACATAATTAATGAGATCTGTGGCTGTAGAAGATTGCCATCCTTTTTTACCGGACTGCGCGACGCAAACGAGGGTAGTGTGTTTATTAGCCTATGTATATATCTACGTACAAAGGACCAAGTTTGAGTTCAAGTGCGGAAGAGGAGCTCATTAACCTTAACCTAGCCTATGTGTGTATGTATGTTTGTTCCTTTGTGGCATTCTAGAGACCAAATGTGTAGGCTGATTTTTATGGCTCTTACATTGATCGATTTGCCTTAATCTTGCGAGTATCATTGATGTCATGATATTGATCAAAATTCAATCATAAGTAGGTAGGTTTTAAGAGAGGTAGGGCATAGTTGGAGCCGCCTGACTGGGGATGTACCTCCACCTTACAGAATATCGCAGCAAAATAATACTCTTTTAAACAGTATTGTGTTTCTGCCGGTGAGTAAGGTTTCCAGTGCTCCATGGGGCGGGGATTTGGGGAACCGTGGCTTTGGCAGTGGAGGGGCATTTGCCTTTTTGCTGCCAGAGCAACGTGTTATAGAGGTGGGCAACGCATTAGCGATACTCTTGGTGTTGCTAATGTCAATAGGCAGTGGTGACCACTTTCCATCAGGTGGCCCGCTTGCCTGTTTGCCAACCGTATGATATAAAAAAAAATTAATAAGATCTGTGGCTGTAGAAGATTGCCATCCTTTTTTACCCGACTGCGCGACGCAAACGAGGGTAGTGTGTTTATTAGCCTATGTATGTATGTATGTTTGTTCCTTTGTGGCATTCTAGAGACCAAACGTATGGGCCGATTTTGATGGCTCTTACGTTTATCGATATGTCTTATCTTACGAGTATCACTGATGTCATGATATTGATCAAAATTCAATCTTAATAACTTGAAAATTTTGTTTAGTTTTATTTGGATAAACAAATTTATTATTATTGTTGTAATATTTCCTAGTAAATCAATGTACTTTATCTTACTCAATTATGCAGTAAAACTGAATTACTGAACCGCTTTGAATATTCAGTGGGTTTCCACGTATTAAAACGTTTATTAGACCGTATATTTATTTAAACGTTATGAAAGAGCCGCTTTGAATATGCAATGGATTTCCACGTATTGAAACTTTCATTAAAACGTTTGTTTATTTATACGTTTCATATTACTTACATAGGTTGCAAAATATACTAGCGAATATTCGACAGAGTAATTTCACCCGAAATTTTAACGAGCTTCAATTCTATGGAAACGCAATCAAAGAGCAAAGTAAATAAAACTGCTAGCAACGCAGTAGTTATTCAACAAAACACTAGCTTTTGCCTGTGACTTCGTCCTCGTAAAATTCGGCTACAACCTTCCGGACCCGTTCCCGCGGGAATCGCCTTGAAATTCGGGATAAATTATAGCCAAGCTATTAAGCTACATTGCAAAATTTTATCACATTTCGTTCTGTAGTTTTTGCGGGAAGTTATAATTTTAGTAGGATCCAATCGCATTTTACAACACATCATAAATAATATTAGCATAAAATTGTCATACTTATGCTTGTGGCCCTCAATTATCTCTACCCCTATGGGATACGGGCGTGAGTGTGAATGTTTAAATAACTAAATAAATAAATATTCTTGGACAAATTCAGACAGCGCCATCTAGCCCCAAAGTAAACAAAGCTTGTGTTATGGGTATAAGATAACTGAACACTACTTATATACTTTTCTTAATACACATACTTATTATACATACTACACCCATACCTGTAACAGAAATTAAAATTTATCATTTCGAGTTTAGGAATCAAACTCGGGATCTCTGCGTGGCAGATGTTAACCATCTGAACCAATCCAGGTCGACAAATCTATCTATATAACATAGCATACAAATGGTTGAGGCTTTCGATACTACTACTGCCTACCCCTATGGGATACGAGCGTGAGAGTTTTTTTTATAGTAATACTCTTTATTTATATAAAATACAGTAAGGTACATGTTATAATGGCATGTGTGATAAGTACATAACAATTTTGTTGCCCTGCTTCCCAAACTAGGAATCAGTTCTGTGAAATCACACATGGCGCTACATCAATTGTGTATGTATCAAAGTGTGTATGTATGTATTGCATACAAATATGAATTTTGTGTTACTCCAAGGAAGATAAATACAGATACTTCACCCCATAGGTATTGAATTGTGTGCAGAGTGTATTTGTTCGGGTTACGTTAGAGTTCTCCTGGGACCAGCGGAGGGCTCCACCATGCAACCGAGATGTGCTTTCATTTCTATTGGTATCTTTTGCTTCTGTTTATTGTTAAACAACTCTTATGCGACGATGCAACAGGGATGGGTATGATAAATATGTAATTAATTAGAAATTGTATATTTATTAAGGTACGATGGTTTCCATCTTACTAATAAAAATTATTTATACGTTGATCAAACGGCTTATGTCAAAATACTTTTGATATCTTCAACAAACTTATCTGACCCGGTGACAACGTCGCTGTTGTTGGGATTGGCATGACATTTGAAAATAGCTACACTTAGTTTCAGCTTTGAACACCGGGTTAGATAGTTTGTAAAGTTATACAGAGCTTCTGTCAAGTTAATAAATAATAAATAAATAAATATTCGTGGACAAATTCACACAGCGCCATCTCGCCCCAAACTAAGCAAAGCTTGTACTTTGGGTGCTCGATAACTGATATACTACTTAAATATTTTTAAATACATACTTATTTTACATAGAACACCCAGACCCGTAACAGAAATTAAAATTCATCATTTCAATTTCTGCCCGGCCGGGAATCGAACCCGGGACCTCTTGGTGGCAGACCGGCATGATGACCATTGAACCACTCAGGTCGTCAAAGTTACACACGCCACCAAAAACCTATTTGACCAGACGACCAAAACTGGAATTAAGTGTCGCCAATTGAAATATCATTTGGCTTCAATATTAAATCTAGTACCAAATTCAACAACAGGGCATTGGTGGAGTATGAATCTTATTAGCATTTTTCAAGGAAAATCGGAAAACATCGCAATTTAATGATAATATCGAAATCGACGATCGAATGGGCCGTGTGGTGTCCGGCAGAGTAGAATAGCACCAACCCCTTACACTCGTGGGTGTCGTACAAGGCGACTAATGTTTTCGAGGCAAAAGATCTAAGCGCCTTCGTAGACTGGAAAATGGACAGCAGCATTTTCCATTGTTATATTATAACACTGCGATCTCCAACCCGCCTGCCAAGCGTGGAGATTATGGCAATAACCTCCCTTTTTGTGGGAGAGGCCCAAAGTCCTGCAGTGGACTGTTATGGGCTGTGATGATGATGATGATGATGATCGAAATCGACGAAAAACTAAGGAGTTATAGCATTCTTATATTCCTCTCTGTCAAACAACTACCTAATTGTAGAGAGATTGTACGGGAGTCATAGCATGACTTTGACGTCACAAGATGTCAGAAGTTCTTGTCTAGCTATTAACTTTGGAGTGATATAATTTGGGTATTAAATATTTTTCAGAAATTCCATCATATAATGAAATGTAGCTAAACAAAAATTTTAATTATAAAATCAAAAACATTAAAGCCTATGAAAAGCTCCAATGAGGTATAAGAAAATGGTAACAACACTACGTAACAGAAAGCCGCTGTAATTCTAAGGCGCTTGAAGCTTGTCATCTGAAAGAAACCTCCATTATTCCGAAATACACGAACGATACAATAACAGGAACAAAAATTAACGCTAACACCGTCCACCGTAGCGAAACAGCGCAGACAAAAGTTACGCAGACTCGAGCTGCATTCAAAGCGGACTTAAGTACAACATAAGTACTTAAGTTACTAATAACTATCTGAAGACGGCACTCCCGAGTCAAAACTCCCGTAGGAATAGAAACAGCAGAACTTGCTTACAATAGTGAAGCTAACAATGCAAGACACTGCAAGTACGATATAAAAAGGCTGTAAACTTGCATCTGGACGTGGACGGCGTACTTGTAATGAAGACGTCGTCAAACACTTAGGGGATTGCCATAAACTGGAAAAGTTTCGATGATAGGTTGGAGGTGAGGAATTAATTGATTCAATTAAGAAAACTATTTCCATTAAGCACTTAAATTGAAAGATTTCGCTGTCTATGTTTGCGTTCTTGTAGATTTAACTTTGGATCACATAACTACTCGTATCAGCACACGTTATGTATGCTGCTTATCAATGTCAGTCTTCTTTATGGTACGGTTATGGTAGTGGCGCAAAGTCAAAGTCAAATAATTTTATTCAATTTAGGTTTGCAAAACTCTTATGAACGTCACAGAAAATACAAATCATGGTACAAATACATTTAGAAAAATGGGGCCGCGGCCCGTGGCAACATTGAGCCGGTAACAGTTTGTTTTAGAACACTGGGTGCATTCCAGATATTATTGGTCCTAGGATTGGACTGATTGGCTGTCACTGTCACTTTGACAGTTTGATTTACCGCCCGGATCATGGTGCACGGTGCAGCGCGCGAGTGTACTCTACATGTATACTTAGTATAAATAACCTAACCATCAGAAAAAGTCGTATAACCGCCGACCAAATATTTTCTAAACTACAGAACCGTTTTTAATGAAATAATACTAAGACCCATTTCGATCAAACTGGCTATCAAATAGAGAAAACCAAATCGGTCCATCCGTTCGAAAGCCATGACACCAAAAATATACACAAAGCCGCAGATACACAGATCCACACTGAATCAAATCGCAAGAAGCAATTACAGGCATGAAATATTTCATCTTTGTCCTCACCGCATGCGCCAGCAGTTCTGCATTTTTGTTGCTGGCAACTACAGAGCAAAAAAAATTTGCATAACCGTGAAGGTAGCTAACTTTCCAATCTTTTTGTTTGCAACAGTTTTGCTTGGCGACAGTTACTGCTTACCATCATTGGGTAGACAGTCTCCTCCTTTTCATTGCGTAGCATAAAAAACAAATAAAGTTTAGCCGTATAGGTTGTACCGGTGCCAAGGGCGCGTTGCTAATACACGAAAAGAAAAAACAATGACCGATAAATCACAGCACAAAATCTATTAGTTCGGTTATCGGCTAATAAAACTTTGGCGAGTTCGAACCGACATACAGTGTGTCCCTGGATTTCTGTTTTCTAATTTACGTGTCAATGAAAAAATAGGTTAGTTTATTTTTTTTATATTTTTCCAGTCCAAAACACATAGACGCGGACGGCACTGTCTGTGGCTTCAAAGAGGTCATTGAGTAAACAATTTTTTTTTCTGATTACTTTATTTAGTATCGATGGTTGCTTAGTAAGCGTGGAGATTGCAGTAACACCCTCTTTTAATTTGGAGAGCGTCGGTGTCCTAGTGGATAAGGGATCCGACTTGTATGCGTACCGCGCTCGAATCCCACTGCCACCATGTACCAATGACTCTTTTTAGAGCTATGCACATTAGTTGAACACCAGCCGATGCTCTTACGGTGAGGGATAATGAAACCTGCACATTCAGGCGATTGAATGTGTAACCTTGATCCAAGCTGGTCACATTTCCTTATTAACAAGGTCACGTAAGTCAGATGGTTGTCGCTTCACTGTAATACCCTGATCTGCCAATTCAGGCGGACTCAGGGCCCCGCGCGCGAGGGCATAACTGGAACATTAACGTCCACGACCAGACCAATGTAACATATCCACAAATGTTAATCGCCTATGCAAATAAAAATGGATCGGAAAAAAACTTACAAGTTTACGTGTGTATCTGTGTGCCTGTCCGTGGCAACGTAGCTCCCACACGGATGGACTGATTTCGATGTGGTTTTCTTTATTTGAAACCACGTTCAATTAAGATGGTTCATAGCTTTGTCACGTTAAAATTGTTTGAGTAATGTAGACCTTGTCGGCGGTTTTCAGTTTGGTTATTCATACAACTTAGTGACGCAGCTACGTCAGCTACCTAAAGCAGTACCTACTTTTCCAGTACCTAATAAGATATAGGTGAAAGCCGATACCTGGCTCGAGATGTGTATGTGTATACACTGTATATTAATTAACGGAAGCCGCAGGCGTACAATTATATTAACTTGACTACGCACAGGCTAAGTGTATTAATGATAGTTGTTATGTTAGACCACATATTATAGCTGGTACCTGCGATCTTTACCAGGTCCTTTGTGGGAGGCCTGCCCACGCTGCGTCTTCCGGTACGTGGTTGCCACTCGAGAACAGTATTTATTTGATAATTTTTTTTATTTAAATATTGTTTTCTATTCAGCGTATTAAACATTAACTAACCCTATTAATAAAAATTACATAACTTGACAGGTAGGAATATTCATAGAACCATGGTCCAGGATTTGGCAGATCAGGTAATCACAGTGGAACGACTGTCATTTGACTTACGTGATCTAGTATCAGGGGAACCTGACCAGATTGGATCATGTTACACATTCAGTCGCCTGAGTCCAGGTGTCATCGCCATGTTTTCCCTCACCGTAAGAGCATCGGTTTTATTTATTTATTGTATTTATAACTCTTTATTGTACATACAAGGACAGTAGAACATTGTTACACAAAGACAATATAGTACAAAGGCGGTCTTATCGCGGTTTCTGTTCAACTAATATACAGTCGAGGAAACTAAGTGTTTAGCAAGTTGGCATAAGTCTGAAATTGGCCGGGTACTATTTTCCGACGTGCTGTTTGTCATCAATGTCATCATGCAATGTCTCTCGTAATAATACGCACAAATTAAGAAGACATGTAAGCTGCTAAACATTCAGTTTCCTTCATCATCACAGCCCGTAACAGTCCACTGCAGGACTTAGGGCCTCTCCCACGAACGGGGAGGTTATTGCCATAATCTCCACGCTTGGCAGGCGGGTTGGAGATCGCAGTGTTTAAATATAACAATGGAAAATGCTGCTGCCCATTTTCCAGACTACGGAGACTCTTGATCTTTTGCCTCGAAAACATTAGTCGCCTTGTACGACACCCATGAGTGTAAGGGGTTGGTGCTATTCTACTCTGCCGGACACCACACGGCCAATTCAGTTCCTCAATTCAGTTTCCTTGACTGTACATAACTCAGAAAATGGTCACTGGTACAGGGCGGTACTGGGGTTCGAGTAGTATCCCCACCATTAGTCCACCGCCGCTCTTTGTGTATTATATCGGTCTATTTTTCCCAATTCCGTCCACATTACCCAGGGACACACTGTATACCTGTGAAGCTAACAAATCTAACACGAATTTATATGTATGAGGATCACAGGCGGCTAAATTAGATGGCAGGTGGTACCGAAGTTGTCGGGATTGAAGCCAAAGCCCGCGGGAGCAGCCTTTGAATAAAGAAAGCCTTCTTGGGGCCAACCTTTTTGGGGGCTCGGGGACCCCGGAAGATTTGCCCCCGGCCCGATTATGGCGGTGTTTGTGTGCCGGTATTTGTAATTTGTTTACCTGTTATCCAAAACGTGGGCGAGGAGGAATTAGGGGCTTTTTCTTTGAATTTGGGGGGTGAAGGGAAATATCGGATCTGTGTGTGCGAGCGTGTGGTGGTATGTCAATCACAGTGCTTTCATTCCGAATCGGAAGGAATACGGTTAAATGGGAATTCATTATTTTTTGTTATTATTAAATTTAAAATGATGCACATTCTTTGGGGAACGGTTCACTTATCGGATCACTGTTTTGAACGGATTGGACCATAACTAAAGCCTAAAATAACTTAAAGTAAATAACCAAAATTTGATCGTGGAAGATAAATCAAGCAATCATATTACATACACGTAAAACATTGGTCTGAATGTAAAAATCCTTTAGCACGCTCAATAATTGTCAATGTAGAAACTCAATAGCAAACCTACATTTTAGTTTTAACATGTAATACCTATAATTGTTGATATTGTTACAACTTTTTTAACATAATAGTAGTAATGGCCAAATAAAATCTATATCTATGTCTAAGTCTATGTCTTTAGAAAATTCGAAGCCAGTTCCAATTGGGTCGCGCTTCCGCGGTCGCCACGACTCTGTGCCACCAATTTTTCTGTCAAACTCCGGACTGCCTGCCTATGAGCAAATTACGGAAACACTCAACCGAAACAATGTCAAAGAAGTTTCGCGAACAGAATAACTTTTAATTTCCTTTTCCATAAAACATCATTAGTTAAGAACAATATTAGAACAATTAAGTATATAATAACAAAAGTTAAATTAATTTCCGTCTTCCCAGCGCGAGCGCCCGGGGCGCTAAGATACCGCTTTCCCTTCGGCCTTCGTCAATTATAACGCGTTGACAATGTTGACGGCGTTGGGGGGGGGATATCTTATTGTTATTGGGAGGACATTTGTTTAATATCCGGCCTACGTAGGGAGTTTAAGTGACTTTTGGCATTCCACAACCCTTCTAATTCTTTAGAAAATAAGGACGTTTGTTTGCCTTTGAATTATTAGTGAATGGATTTCGCGATACCTTAGTAACGCTTTTATTAATTTTCTCTCTCCTGAGTACAAAGGGACTGGAGAAGCCTGAATTTGCAAATGTATTGTGAATATATCCATTTAAAAATTTTACGCTTATTTTCTTTTTCAAGGAATTAGAAGTTAATGCAAAAACATAATTCTTAAAATGAAAATAAAGAAAACTGATGACTGTTATACTTTCTTTTCTAATATAATGTTAACTTACCTATACATACATTTCGTGTTCCCTGGTGTTGCTGCTGTCCATAGGCGGCGGTAACCACTTTCCATCATTAGGCCCGCTTGCCTGTTTGTCTGCCGTATTACATAAAAATAATAATAGATCCATATCATACAGCATACAATAACATATACTGCAACTCAATGGAAACATGGCCCTGTATCTGTCAGTCGTCACCATCTCCACAGGAGCAAACAACGGCGAGTTTTTGAGGCCGCAGTCGTAATAAAAGGGTTCCCCGCCTCATGGAATATGGATAAATATTCCCCAACATTTAATTGGATGACCGATGTCTTTTGTATTTAACTTGTGCCGCTCCGCCGCCTAAACCAACACCTTGGGGGTTCGTATGCACCCACTGGGAAGGGGGGGCTATTGGGAAGGGATATGGAGAAATGTACTTCTAATTGAAAATGGTATTCTTATGTTGTTGAGGACCGTAGGCTGTGTTGCAATTGTTTTTTACTTTTTATTTTTTTATTACATTTTAAAGGAATGTTTTTTTTTTCATTATATAAATTCAAAGAGTGTTGGTACGTTACGTTTACATAACGAGTAGATAAAACAACCAAATTTCGAATATATCTAGCTTTATACCCGCGGTTCCACCCGTATGGACTATTACCTATATCTTGCGTGCTTGCGAGGGGAGGGGAATAAGCAAAGGGCAATGTCCGTAATCATCAAATTTCACAAAAATCCATGTAGTAATTTAGCCGTTTAAACGTAACAACAGATAGACAGAGTTATAATGATGAGTGATTATGGGTGGTGACTGCTTACCACCTGGCAGTCCGTAAGCATGTTTGTCACCTTAGGTGTAAAAAAAAGTAATTTTCTCATTTATAATTGTAAGAAATGCAAGAGGGACTTGTTTTATTTCGGATATTGTGTTGTATCATTATTCTATTAAAATTTGTATTCCCTGTAAATTTTTTATTGTGTGCAGCAATTAGTTAAATAAATAAATAATAAAATGGTGAGTATCATTTTAGTGGTGCGGGCATTACTCGTATACTTCCTGGAACTACTTCCAGATAGCGGGCGCAAAGTTGCGATCTCGGTTCGCGGTGGCATTGCTTTACGCGCCTTGCACTTGATATTAACGCGCTTGAAAACTATAAAGTATTAAGCACGGGATAGCGATCTAATTCTATACTAATATATAAAAAGAGGAAATGTTTGTATGTTACTCAGTTTGTAAGTTTGTTTGTTGGGGGCGGTGTCATGGCATGGAGGTTTGGAGAAAATCCTTCACTTTCAAAGACGGCAAGTGGGTGGAGTGTTGCCTAGGCAATAAACTAAAAAACCAAACACCCTGTCGGAGATCTTCCTGGGGTTGAAAGGTCTCTTGAGTTTCCCTAATGAGCTAATGTTAGCATGTTAACCAAATGATACTCCACCCCCATGCAAAATGGACGCTAGGTCGTCAAGTTGTGGAGAATAAAAATAAATTATAATTAAATACCATTTTTATTTATTAAATCTTATGGAATAAATTTACAATTAAATTTAACGTCTACAAAAATATGTTACCAAAATGTACCGTTTTGGAAGGATTCGTTTTAAATTGTATGTTATGTGAAACAGATGATTTTAGAATTTCAGAGTTAGTGTAGAGTAAAAGTCGAGCATATGCATACGGTACTTTTTGGTATTACGAATTGCAAGTCACCAACTGATAATATGGCGGTCAAATGTCTGCCTTGTCTAACATAAAAAAACCCTGTATATATTCCAATCTACATTCAACCCTACCGATCACCACGGCAAACACTCAGCCAACAACAAACAGTAAATCCATCGGAAACTATCGCAAAGAAGGACCGTACAGCAAAAGCGTCTGCTAATTTCACTTCAAGGCGGCGAGTAAGTAACAAATGCTCGGTAATAAAATGTAAACAAACCACAACTGGGGCTTTTAAGCGCCACGTGACTCGCTAAGGAATTCACCCGGCGGCGCGCGCGAATGAGTTGAATTCGAGTCGTGACCGCCGTTTACAGGGGGCGACGACGACACGGCACGATGGTCGTCTGGTCGTCGTTGGCGTTGATGTCCCGGTTGTTGTCGCGTGCGAGGGTACGGGGTCCGAATTGACAGGATTTGGCAGATCGGGTAGTTATAGTGGAGCGATGACATCTGACCTCTGTGACCCTGTTAACCGGGTTAGATTGGATCATGGTTGTACATTCAGTTGCCTGAATGTTTTCCCTTACCGTAAGACGCTGCCCTAATTGGCAACTGATGTCGCCCGACCAATAGGAAGCCTCAAAACCGCCCGCCCCACGACCATGGTCGCACGACGAGCTCGGGTAGTGTTCAAATGTACATTAACAGACGATGATGCAACCTGTCACATACCTACCAAACTCAGAAAAGAGTCATTGGCACTGGGGTTCGAATCCGACCTCAGGGCACGAGTCGGACACCTTAACCATTAGGCCATCGATGCTTTGAAATCCAGCTAGGGAAAGTATTGTTTCAATTCAAACAGTTTTACATTGCGACCAACCCCTTCTACTCACCTATTTACTTTACTTTTATTTACTTTAACTCAGAAAAAAGTCATTTCAACACGATTTCTCTCCACATTGAATCTCGTAATTTTTTCAACTTTTGTAACTCAACGTACCTACGTATAATTAATGACAACTGGCATATAAATTCAACAAGTATTTAACCTGTACAACCTGAAATTATGGGGAAAACTACACTTAATGTCGTTTCGTCCCCTATAAAGTCGCCCGCAAGTTGAATTTGCCTTAAAATGTGGCGTGCTACTTCCGCTTTTAGCATACGTGACACATTTTAAAATTCAGCCTCTAATGTTGGCAGCACGCGCTCCGGTTGGCTGGTTGGCGGCGCTGCGTCGAATTTATTGCGACCATTCGTACTACAATGGCGGGAGACGGGCGTTATTTAGGCTATAGAGAGTTAATTTTGTACACCTGTGCTGTTGCATTCGGCTGTTGAGAGTAATTGTTGAGAATATTACTGTTTTAGTAGGAGGTAACTGGTTCTGAAAAGTCTACAGTATGTCATACGATTTTTAAGAGAGGTAGGGCATAGCGGGGTATCTCGTTCGAATTGGAGCCGCCCGACTGGGGAAGTACCTCCTCCACCTTACAGAATATCGCAGCTAAATAATACTCTTTTAAATAGTATAGTGTTTCTGCCGGTGAGTAAGGTTTCCAGTGCTCCATGGGGTGGGGATTTCGGGAACCGTGGCTTTGGCAGTAGAGTGGCATTTGCCTTTTTGCTGCCAGAGCAACGTGTTATAGAGGTGGGCAACGCATTGGCGATACTCTTGGTGTTGCTAATGTCTATAGGCAGTGGTGACTACTTTCCATCAGGTGGCCCGCTTGCCTGTTTGCCTATCGTATGTAAAAAAAAATACATAGTGCGATCACCACTCAAATACTCTTGTGATATATAATAATAGTCCTTGTGCTTTCGTGGGCACTGTCTCATTCTGAATACGGGAGTAAATATTTATCCCTTTATCTGTAAAAGTACAAGCATTGTTTGACCAATTGCGCTGTGACCCTATACAGTCGTACCCGACTTCCACATGATGTGTCCCAAAAGTCTATGCAATTTTGGTTTGGGCTGTGAGCTAGCCGTTTAATTATCTGGCTAATTTAACCATTCAGCTGCGACATCGCTACAAAGTGGAATTTTTCTTGTACTCGATGACGTAGGATAACGTACGGCGCTAATAAAAGAATAAAAGAAAGCTTAAAGTCAAAGTCAAAGTCAAAATATTTTAATTCAAGTTAGGTTTACACAAACACTTATGAACGTCAATACAAAAATAATGCTTTGTGCCACGGCATCGTCGATCCGGCAACGGTTTTTTTGACTCATTACTTGTTTTATTATTTGTTTGTTTTTGTATTTGTTTGACAGACGCGCAGCGCCCGGATAGTCACCGCACAGTAATCGGGTCGCACCCGTATCGTCACCGCATCGTAGGCGCCAATAGGGTAGACTGCACGTTTTCTGTCCGGTTGCTACGCGGTGACTATGCTGGCACGACGTGTACGCGTTTACTACCCGGTTTGTAAGCGGCGACGTATAAACGCAGGATCGCAGGTACCAGCTGGATGCGGAAAGCACAGGACCGGCCGTTGTGGAGATCTCTGGGGGAGGCCTATGCCCAGCAGTGGGTGTCTTCAGGCTGATATGATGATGATGATGATGACGTATAAACGACAACTAAGAATTGTTCAATTCAATATTATTTTTCAACGTAACTCCGAGCAAAGTAAGCATAGGTAGGTGTTTTTAAAAGAACCTTAACTGAATAAATATGTTTGACTTGACTTGACTTGACTTAAAAGATTCAACAAACAGTGTTCCATATTATTTTGGTTACCGATTTTCGGCTCTCACGCGTTATGATTACCCAAATCAACTTTTCGCTTCCACTTCCCCAGTTGAGCCGTGAAATGAGCAACTTGACAACTTCTCGCTTGTTCGGAACTTTGCCGAAGGCAGCCCTTATTTTATTAGGTTTATTTTAAAATATGTTTTCTCATCGTGGGGTCCTGGCTACAATACATTTTTCATTCACTCGTTCATTTTTTTATTAGCCGACAGTAAAAAGTAGGATAAACAAACGACAAAATTAGAATATTTTCTAAAGTACTGAACCGATTTTAATGAAACAAAGCGAAGGCCAATTTCGATAAAACTGCCTTTTAAATAAAGAAAAAGATCCGTTCGGGATCTACGATGGTGACATCGTATCGGTGTGTCTGTATGTGAATACAGACACACACATCCACACATACACGGAGCCACAGATCACACGCACATAATATGAACACATATGACACATGAACCTTATAACACGCCTATTTTTCGCCGGGGGTTAAAAATACAAACGCAAGCAGACTATTCCACTCTTTTCTTTTCCACTTCATTTCATTAACAATTTCGTCTATCTACCTATTTGTTTATAGAAAAGTAGTTTTCTGAGTAGAATATTCTAAATCCCGACTACCTTTCCTGATGTTTCTCGCCCTGAAAACCTCATTCTAAAATAACATGTTAGTAATAATAATAATCAAGTTTTCCTTAAACAACTTTTCGCCTCCACTTCCCCCTTGAGTCGTGGAATGAGCAACTTGACTTCGAGTTTTGAACTTTGACGAAGGCTGTTCGCTCGAATGCTCTCAATGAGGTGAAATTACTGTTACATTCGATTATCATACGATTTTCAGCTAACGCAATTATTTACGGTACGATGTCAAGCTTCATGCGTTTCTGGTGTCGAGTGTCTATGTATACGAATATATGTAAATAAGATAGGTAGAAGCTCGTCTAGTCTAAAATGACGCGCCCCACTGCTTAGTTAGTTGATTTCGATGTGTGAGTGCAAATATTGATAACGACACTTCATCTGTGTGGGAGCCAATGAACGACGCGTGCTCCTACGTTTGAATCTGACCGGCAACTGAATGACCAATTAAAACGGCATTTGTATATGTATTGCGTCCATATTTTAAACTTGCTTGTGTGCGTTAATGCGATAGTGGGGCGCGTCATTTTAGATTAGACGAGCTCATTACATTTTACACTTTATGTTAGGTACAGACGATACCGCGGTATAGTTGTTGATAGATGTTCTCAGAGATGAGAAATGCATACGAGTGAAAACCGAAAGGACAGCTAGAATACTGCGAAAAAGAAAAAAGATTCTTGATAGTCCAGCGGTGTCTTAAGGTGTGTCCAAACATAGAGCGGCAAGTGTGCGTTGTTTGTACAACAGCCGTCGCGAACGTTGCGTTGAGCGGCAAGTGTGCGCGGCTGCCGCGCGCGGCGTGCCGCGCTGTGTTTGCACAGGCAGTTATCGTTCGTCCGTAATCCTGTCTGGACGTGTTTGCGCTTCTTAAAAATGGACAATGAAACATCAATTAGATTGATTGAAATATATGGCTCATAGTTGTGGGCTATGCAACTGTTCAAACTCTTCCAAGGACACTCTTCTAAAACACTGACCGCCTTCATTGTAATTTTGGGTCAGAGTGAATTCATATGCGCGGCGTGTCTCGCAAGTGCCGCGCAATGTTGCCGCGCAAACATTCGTCAATAGTCCTAACTAGAGCGCGGCAGAATTGTTTCCTGGACATGCCGCGTGTTGCTGCCGCGCACGTGCCGCTCTATGTTTGGACACACCTTAAGAGAAATGTTCAACGATGCAGCGAGCTTACGCGAGCTTGGATTCCACACGTTACACACCAACAGCCCAATCAGTCCACTGCTGGACTTGAGCCTCCTCCATGTCAGTATGGGGCATTATCATAATCGTTATGTTTGGCAGGTGGGTTGGAAATCGCAGTGTTTAAAATACACACAGAAAACACCTTGTTTATAACAGTAAACAGTAACAGTGTTTCCTTTGGAATATGACATGGGATCGTTCAAGAGGTAGATTAGGGCAACGCATTGGTGACTCCCCTGGTGTTGCTGATGTCCATAGGCGGCGGTGACCACTTTCCATCAGGTGGCCCGTTTGCCTGTTTGTCTGCTGAGTAACATAATAAAAAAAAGTAACATGGAAAATCAGGCAGCCTGTCATCTGATGGTATAAGTGATCGCCACCGCCCATAGATAGACACCTACAACACCCGGAGAGTCGTTAATGTAAAAATAAATAAAAGAGGTGGGCTTCCTTATTGCCTTATTACTATCGGCCAAGAGAAAAGTCTGCAGTCTGCTGGAATTCGGGGTTTGTGCAATAATGTCGGACACCACACGGCCACTCTTTCCAGAGTCTATTAATCTCAAACAAACCGTTCTACCTGACGTTATCCTTCATGTCAATAACAACTTCGTATAACAAAATAAAAGTAGTTTCAGTCTGTTCCCAAATCATCCAATCCAATTTCCCGATCAAATTTCCTAACTTTTTTCTACCTAGAAAACTCATTCTATTTCGTACCTTAAAGGAAACTAGCCGGTACTTTTCTTTCTTTTTCTTTAGAGTTGTTTGACAATTTACTAACCTGTCGGTAACCTACTAAAGCTTCAGTTTAATTTGTCGTTAACCTGCGACCATTGTCCATAACCTGGTTAAAGTTGCCAGTCACCTGCACACCACATAACTTCAAACGCCCATATCTTCTAAAATAATTAAAGAAATCTCTTCCCTCCACATGATATCGATTACTAGATCACGGATCTAGCGATCATTTTATAAAAAAAACTTGTGAATCGCAACATTTTTGAAAAATTACAATATGAACTCTTCAAGTATTCATATTTATTTTTTGGGGATCAATGCTGTCCGCGTCCGTAGGCGAAGCCCACTTTGGGCTTCATGACTCTCGTTACCCTACACGTGATCCCCGGGTAGTGCAAAATGGACAGCACTCTCTCCGGTGGTAGGCTTCGGCCGTGGCTGGTCACCACCCTCCAGGCGAACGCATCGTCAAGCGGCCCAGCCGTGTTTCGTTGTGATGTCTGGAGTAGCCGCTTAGGAGGATGGGTCTGGACAGTTGTGGTCGCTCTGCGTAACCGTCTTTTTTCTTGATGCTCACCACTCCCGTACCGGGTGCCTGGCTTCGGAGGGCAGCGGGATCCGAAGCACGGTGCCGCCGCTGGCCGACCGTAGATAGTTGGGGGCCCAAGTAGCTGGTTAGCCGCCAGTGAAAGGCTGCCCCGCCATCTTACGAAAAATCCCAGATTGCTCTACCTTGCCGGTTGGCGACCGGATGGGAGGGCCAGGTAGCCAATTTGGGGGGGTTCGGGCGTCCCCGCGGTCTCCGCGTCAGGCACCTTCCCGTGCGGTATTGGTGAGCATGTTTGCTGGTGGGCGGAGCGCCACCTCGTCCAACTGCCATCCTTCTAAAACAACCTTTTCACTCAAACTCATGATCAGTAAAAAAAAGAGAAACGTTAAACAGCGGCTGCACTCCCTCCCACTCAAAGTGCACCTCACTAACATCCGAGGCCTGCACTCAAATCTCGATGCAGTCCACTATCACCTTGAAACTGAACAACCACAGCTGCTGTTCCTCACCGAGACGCAGATCAGATGTCCGGCTGACGCGGCGTACCTCAGCTACCCAGGGTATACTCTCGAGCACAGGTTTGTACCTCGTGCCGGAGTCTGTGTCTACGCTCGCGAAGACATCTGCATTCGGCGTCTAAGGAGCTTTGAGGGGTCTAGTTTCTCTATTTTATGGTTGCTGGTGGATACAGGTCAAGAACAACTCCTGTATGCGTGCATTTACCGATCGCACAGCGGGGATCAGGAGACGACTCGCTTATGTGACCATCTCGTAGAAGTGGCGGATGAAGCGAGGGAACGTTACCCCGCGGCGCAGTTAGTCATTCTGGGGGATTTCAATGCCCACCACCAAGAGTGGCTTTTCCCATACCAGGTGACGGATCATGCTGGGAGAGAAGCACGTAAACTAGCTCTGTCGCTAGATCTCACCCAGCTGGTAAGCTGTGCCACGAGGGTACCTGATGTTGACTCCCATACCGCCAATTGCTTAGACCTTCTGCTGACAACTGATCCGGACAGGCACTCAGTATCGGTTTCTGCACCGCTGGGTACATCCGATCACTGTCTGGTGAAATCTGTATCCGTTTATTCCCCACCCGAGCAAACCCCATGCAACCCCCGACGGGTGTGGCGATACAAGTCAGCAGATTGGGATGAGATGCGCCACTTCTTTTCGTCCTATCCTTGGCGGAAGGCATGCTTCTCTTCGGGCGATCCGTCGAATTGTGCCGAAGCCGTTACCGCGGTTATACGGCAGGGTATGGAGTACTTTATTCCGTATTCTGACGTAGCGATGAACGGCAGGTCTCGTCCATGGTTTAGTGCTGAGTGTAGTCGCGCTGAAGTGCTGAAGCGGGCGGCATACTCTGCCTGGGCTGAGGCTCGAGCGCATATGTCTCCGGATACTCGCAAACTGAAGAGAGCCTTTAACCTCGCCGCCAAGTCTTGCAAAAGGACGCTACGCAGGGCTCGATTCGATCACATAAGCCGGATTGGCGCCAAACTGGCCTCTTACCCTCCTGGGAGTAAGGCGTTTTGGTCTTTGGCAAAAGCGGTCGAATCAAATTTCAGCCAGTCTTCGTTGCCTCCGTTGCTAAAACCAGACGGAACATTGGCCCATGCTGCTGAAGAGAAAGCAAATTTGCTTGTTTCTCTTTTCGCGGCGAATTCGCGTTTGGATACTGCAGGAAAAACACCACCTATCTCACCCCGTGCTGACTGCGCTATGGCAGAAGTGCGAATACATCAGAAAGAGATATTGAAAATCCTGCGGAGTCTGGACGTGAACAAGGCTAGTGGACCAGATGGTATACCGGCAATAGTCCTGCGTAGTTGTGCCCCCGAGCTGTCTCCTGTTCTCACGCGCCTGTATCGCCTCTCACTTGAGACTGGTATTGTACCTAAGTCGTGGAAGCTTGCCAATGTGCAGCCCGTGCCAAAAAAAGGCAGCCGTGCCGACCCTTCCAATTACCGCCCTATTTCGGTCACTTCCATACTCTGTAAGATTATGGAACGTGCGCTAAACAATAAACTCCTTGCGCATCTTGAAGGTAACGATCTCCTCAGCGATCACCAGTACGGATTCCGCCGTGGTCGGTCTACTGGGGACCTTCTGGTGTATGCCACACAATTATGGAGTGAGGCCATTGAGAGACATGGCGAGGCCATTGCTGTGTCTCTTGATATTTCTAAGGCCTTTGACAGGGTTTGGCATGCTTGCCTTCTAAGCAAGCTTCCTTCATTTGGTATTCCTGTTGGCTTTTGCACCTGGATATCAGATTTTTTGAGTGAACGTTCAATCCGTGTAGTTATCGATGGCTACTCGTCTAATCTCCAGGCTATCGACGCGGGAGTTCCTCAGGGATCTGTACTGTCCGCGACTTTATTCCTGCTGCATATTAACAATCTGCTTGTACCAGGTACCTTTGGGTATGCAGATGACAGCACGGTAACGGATAGATATCTGTCAGAGGCAAAAGCCAGCAGGGACGATATTCAGTCTTGTCGAGAGGCCATGGTTGATCGTTTGGACATAGCTCTCAAGGCAGTTTCTGATTGGGGCGATGCCAATCTGGTGGCGTTCAACGCAACCAAAACTCAGGCGTGTTTGTTTTCCGCCAAAAGGAGTCCATTCCATCTTACTCCAACTTTTCGGGATGTTCCTGTGGAAATTACCGACAACCTACAGCTTCTTGGTGTTGAGTTATCTTCAAATCTCAACTTCGGTCAGTACATCGAATCCAAGGCAAAGACTGCAGCAAAAAAACTTGGTATCCTCTCGAAGGTTAGGCGGTACTTCACTTCTAGGCAGTTGCTTCAGTTATATCAAGCACAAGTGCGGTCCTGCATGGAGTACTGCTGCCACCTCTGGGATGGATCAGCTAAATATCAACTGGCGGCTTTGGATTCGGTGGAAAAACGTGCAAAGAAGATAATTTGTGACCCGCGGTTGATTAAGGCTAGGCTGCAGAGCCTCGAAAATCGGCGTAGGGTTGCGCGTCTGTCGGTCTTCTACAGATTACATTTCGGAGAGTGTGCGAAGCAGCTGCACGACCTCATTCCGCCGGCCCCTTTCCGCCATCGGGAAACGCGATCCGGGCGAGCGCTTCATCCTTATGTCGTGGATCTTCCAGCCATCCGCACGAACCGCTTTGGCTCGACCTTTATAATGCGTACGGCTAAGGAATGGAACGCTTTGCCTGCGAGTGTGTTCCCTGATCAATATAATCTGGATGCCTTTAAGGCTAGAGTGAATAGGCTGTTCCAAGACGGGCATGCTTCATCTTCGGCCGCATCGTCACTTACCAACAGGTGAGATGGCGGTCAAATGCCCGACTTGTTGGTTATAAAAAAAAAAAAAAAAAAAAAAAATTTTGTTCATTATTTTTGTATGTTGTTTTTATAATAAAGTATATTCTGTAATTTCAAAAGAAAATACAGAATTACTCTTGATACTTGAAACTACTTTTGTAAGAACTATCCTATACTGGCTCTCTCCATGCCTCTCCGCCGTTTAATTTCTGAACACATCTACATAGACTTAAAGCTTAGACGTTCCGAAGTCAAAACAAGGCTCGCGCGGACAGCTGATAAGCGAAAGCTCAAACGGCTCCCACAGGCGTATTCGACAGCCGATCGCGGCTCCGAAGCCTTTGAAGGTATCTGATGGCCCGTCGGGATAGGACGTTATTATGTTAAATTGTTTCGATTAGGAGACGTCGGCTTTCGGGTGGTAATATTTCCTATATTGGTATATATAAACCATAGGGTTATAAGTCAGCTAAGAATTTTTGAAATAGAACAGAATAGAATACGCTTTTATGTACACGCAACAACACAACACAAACGTATAATACAACGTAGTTCAATGGCTCAAAAATGCTTGAATTACTGACCTGTAACAATACAAGTATTAATATGCAAGTAGGTACATATTTACACAGGTAAGTATATATTCGAGGGTATTAGTGGTTAAGTGTCTGACTCGTAAGCGAGTGGTACCGGGTTCGAACCCCAGTGCGGCCATGTAGCAAAGACTTTTCTGACTTTTCTGGCCCGTCTTTGCAATGTATTTTATATCACTTTTGTTATATAGTTCTAAGGTATTTAATGCAATAAAGAGTTTACATACATACATACATACTTATGTACATTAGTGTAAGTACCATACAGTATTAAATTTGTATATAATATTATATCGAAACCTGCATAAATACCCATGCTTATAAATTAATTGTAACAAATCTGTAATGTGACAATTTCAGTAAATATAAATAAATAAATTAGTTTAACGCTTTTACGGCGAGGGAAAACATCGTGATGAAACCAGCACATTCAGCCGACTGAATGTGTAACCATGGTCCTATCTGGTCAGGTTCCCCTGGTAGCTGGGTCACGGAGGTCACATGGCAGTTTTTCCTTTCCATTGCATCAACAAAGAGAGGTGTTATGGTTACGTTTATTTCTGTCTGTGGCATCGTAGCGGTGTTTATTTGAAAGCCAATTAAATCGAGATGATTCTGTTTCTTTAAATAAATAAATAAATAATCATTTATTTCAGAATTTACAATTCCATATCATCCTTTTAGGTACGTAAGTAGTTTTTAAATTCATTACTAAAAATATAAAAATAATAACAATTTCAAATTCCATACTTATGTCAATTAACTAAAAATATCAATGTCAAACAATTTCGTAAAATCATAAATTTAACCATCTCAATACATTACAATAAATCAGTAAATCGAAGTAAATGTATGAATGAAATATGGCGGACCATAAGAACGAAGTCGTACAGAAGCTACGCTAAACTTTAAAAATCGGTTCTATAGTTTAGATAATATTCGCGTTTCAGTGAACTTCGTCGGGGGCTATCCGACATTTTGTGTCGGTTAGGTTATTTGCTTAAACCCTGTAATACTAAATCACAGAGCAAAAAAAAAATTGCCATTCTAACCTAGTATAAAAAGCTAACTTTCCAATATTTTTGTACTAAATCATAAATGTCCTGAAAACAAGCCTACAGGCATGGCAACCCTAACTACAACGATACATAAACACGAAAACGTTTCGTTAGCAACACAATAATCTGAAACACGTTAATTAATTTGCGACAACAATATTAATTATCACAATACGTATCTGATGTAAGTACTCATATTAACAATGATTATCTTATGTAACCCGTGTAATATGTAATAACATATTCGCACGACGCGCGATCAAAAGGCTGTTGCGACGCAACTCCCTTTGCTCATTATCGAATCATGAGGGAAAGAAAAAAATACGCAGGAAGCGAGAGTGTGTCCGGAACGCACCGAGTATTCAGAACACAACTTTAATCTTGTAGAGAAGTGGAAGGAGACTTTTCAAAAGCCGATTAAAAAGAAAATATCGTTGTAATAATTGTAATAGATAATAAATAAATAGTACTAATTCACACAGCGCCATCTAGCCCCAAAGTAAGCAAAGCTTGTGTTATGGGTGCTAGGTAACTGATAAGTTTTAAATAAATACATATAGATGGCGTTGATTGCATACGATTCTCAAAAATAACCCAAAATGAGACCGTTACATGTATAAAAGTGTACAAACTTTGCGCTTTCTTCTCAAAAAAGGTACTAAAACTAAGTATCTTTCACGAAACAGCTTTCCAAGTAACTTCGGTTACCAAAATCAATACTTGAGAATCCAGTCTAAGCAGTGTCATCATTTTAGTGTTAGTGCCCCGGATGTGCTCTTGCGAGCCGGGAGGACCCGGTGTCGGTCCAGGATTTGTCAGATCAGTGATCTGACCTCCGTGACCCTGTTACTAGGGGAACCCGACCACATTCATGGTTACACATGCAGTCGCCTGAATGTGCAGGTCTATCACGACTTTTACGAGTAACGAGATTAGAGTATCTTTTTTCTTATTCTGTCTCTGTTTGATTATATTTTTTTAATTTAATTTTAAAAGTTTTGTGCTGTGTGTTTGAGTGTAATAAATGTGTTTTACTTTACTTTTTCCCTTGTCGTAAGAGCATCGGTTAGTGTTCAACTAATGGTGGTACATTAGTTAGATAAGAGTCATTGGTACATGGGATTCGAACCTGTAACCTCTCGCTTACGAGTCTAACCCTTAACCAATACGCCACCGACTCTCTACACAACCCATCCACAGAACCAGGCAAAATTACTATTTTTTCCATGCTTCATCGGGAGTCCCTAAACTGAGCGAATTTCACATGCGGGAAGCCGAATAAAAACCTACCTTGGTGAATACACATACGGCTCACATGCCCCTGGGAGGTGTCTTGCTCCGTAACACGGCATCAAATGGAATGAGTTGAGCATCCCAATCAGTTCACATCAAAGCGGAGGATCAAAGCATGATATTCAGTGACGGCGTCAGCACACAATATTGGGATACGTTCGTATGCCGATTTGATAAGCGTTAGCGGGAAGTTGTAGCCGTATTCACAAAACAATTATCTAGTTTTCTGAATAGCGATTTATTTTAAGCCTCAGACAGTGCCGTCCGCGTCAGTTTTGGACTGGAAAAATATAAACAAAAATGAAGTAACCTATTTTATCATTAGCACGATAAGAAGAAGAATACAGGAGGTTACTAAGCGTTCTCACAGTTCTCGCCTGCTAAGTGAACGCACTGCGATCAATACGGCTCTGTGATTGGTCAATTTCGTACATTTTGAATGACGCGTAATGCCGATCGCCACTCACTTCCATATTAATATATTATATTTACCCCGTCCCTACGGGGTGTCGCATCCGATGAAACCTGGAAAGCCTTCCCGGCTACAGGTGCTCCCAGGGGTCACTTTTTGGCGAGTCGTGCATAACCAGTCCGGCCGGCCGGCTGGTACTCATGAGAGTTCACCTCCTCCTTCCCAACCGCTACTGGAGGGTGCCCATTTCCTTTGCGATGGGCGCAATAAAAAACATTTACGTATATAATATTCTATACCTATTATCTCCGTCTGTGGGCCAAAAGCAAAGTCACAATGTGAATTGGATGGCATTTCGTTAAAAACAAAGTGGACTCTGATATTTACGAAAATATTATTTATTAGTGTTTAGCTATAGTTGAAATCAAGAATGAGGATATCCGCAAGTGAATTAAGGTCACGGACATAGCCCGAAGGACTGCTTCAGTGGGCAGGGCAAGCCCTTAGAACAGATGGCAGTTTGGGCAGGAAAGGTTTGGAGTGGCGATCACGTATTGGAAAACGCAGCGTAGGTAGGCCTCCCACTATGAGAACCAACGTTCTGGTAAAGATCACAGGTACCACCTGGATGCGGAAGACACAAGACCAGCCTTTGTGGAGATCTCTGGGGAAGGTCTTGCTCAACAGTGGGCGTTTTCCGGCTGATATGATGATGATGGAGTATATGCAAAAATCTATATCGGTCAAATGTCCACCTCTAGAGTTGATGCACAAATTCTTCTTCTGTCTCCACAACATAATATTAAGTCATTTGTTGTTATTTGCTAAAATCCTAACACATTCACATTTAAAATTACATAAAACAGGCTTTTAAAGTAATGCGAAAGTGAAATTGGCTAAAAACAATGCTAGCAATACAAGTATTGTTATAGCTAGTGTCAAATAAGAAGAGACTTGGCGGGTAACGTGGTTCGACTTGCGCTATATACGATTACCAGCGCGAAATCCCCTCCACTGCCATTTGACAAGTCTCTTCTTTCGTGACGCGGGTTATACTCGGCGAAAAAATCAACCTGTACGAAAATCAAAAGTTCATTGATACACCACGTGACTCGACGTGATGCGCTGACGTCTCGCGATGCGCGATTGTCAATCCCGGGAAGTGGCAACACGGTTAATTTACGGAGGCCCGCGGGCAGGAATGGGGCACTTGCCCGGTTTTTATGGACGGGTAATAAAACAAGGCCTTCGCCCGCGCCGCGCCGTCTGCAAGCCCGGGTATGGGGTTTAGGAGGCAAGCGAGCGGATAAGGCTGCGGTCATGGACTTGGTTCTTGACATGCGTCTTAACTGTACTTATTTTGTAACATGGGGGACTAGCATCCAAGTGACAGGCTCGGCCTAGTTTGGAGGCTAGTTCGCACTGCCTAATCAAGTTAATTAAGACGACCTATGTTACATCTCTATTGTAACTTTCTTTTGGAGACAATAAATTATTTATTCTGTTGTAATAAAATCATATAGAGAGGGTAAGACTCTCTGTCTTTCTGAAATAAAATGTTATAAAGAGGGTAGGTCTGTATCATGACGGATCTTACACAAGGGGTCGATAAAAATGTGAAAGAGAGTAAAAGAGGTTTGTCAGGGTGGTAGTTCGTGGCAGTTGATAGTCTCTGCCTACCCCTATGCTATATAGGCTTGAGTGTGTAAATATTTATCTGTAAGGAGTCATGTAAGGTGTAAGAGAGTGTAAGGTTTCATCCATAAATGCCCCCTGCGTGATGCCAAACGAGTAAAGTTCTCTTCACAATTCCGCCAGACTCTTATTACACATGCCTAAATTCAGTAGACTAAATGATTCAGTTACTAAATTCAGTCTAATGTAATCGCATTTAGCAAGTTAGGATGATAAATTTAGAAGGACGTATGGTTTCTGAATTTAGAAGCCTAATTAGAAACGCATTTAGGAAGGTGTAATAGCATTTGGTAACTTACTTAATTCAGATGGACGTTCAGAAACTCATTTCTGCAAACTGATTTAACTGTGTGAGTTTAATCTTCTAACATTAGGCACACGATTTTGTATGTTTGTTATTATATTTGTAAATTAAGTATAAAAATCATACCAGTGTTACTTTACTACTTAAGAGATATCATATTTAAAATAAATATTACTAAACATTATTCGAGGGCGTCATTAACGCCAAGATCGCTTACTTACAAGAATCATGTTTAGTTTTCATATAAATGTCAAGCAGTGTAGTTTTCGAACTCAACATCTGAATAAAAAGTAAAACAGATTGGCGGGAAATCAAAAGTACTGCCGTTCTCGTACATGACACGTCCGACTTCGTGACGCTTCAACCAGTAAATGCATTTAGTAACTGAATTTAGAACAGTGTAATCAGAAGCTTCTAAATTTAGAAGCTAGTCGCTTCTGAATTTAGGTATGTGTAATAAGCGCAATAAGCCTATGTTTAGACAAGGCATCCGTGAGGTACCTATACCCAGTGCATTTGCGCTGAACACGTTATCGTCGATCGTACAGAAGTGTTTAATGTTGTCGCGCTCCCTTGTTTATTTCTTCTATTGTATCGTATTTTGGTGTCGCTCTCCCACCCGCTATCGCCTATGCTTCATCCCATCCCCGCTATCGCCCGTGCCGCGTCCACGCCCGCCAGACGTAACCAGAGCCCGCACTGCATTGGGTTCCTTCTCGGGTGTCAGAGCCATGTAGATATGCATAATTGGGTAGCTAACTAGATAGTTATCCACCTTCGTGCGGTTCTGGTTGGGTTAAATGCTCCCTGATGAAATGTATTAGGTATCTTTCTGACGAAGTGTTTCCGTTGCGGTGCAACTTGGGGTTCCTGAATACTCGCTAGGTCTATGCAAATTTGTAGGTCGTCATCATCTTGACGTTAATATCCCGGTCGTACGCCCGGGATCTGTCTTGACCATGATATAGTATTTGGCAGATCAGGTAATGCCAGTGAAGCGACTGCGATCTGACCACAGCGACCCTGTTAACAGGGGAACCTGACAAGATTTTATCATGGTTATGTAGCGACATCTATCGCTCCACTAGGGAAACTCAACGATACTCACATTACGGGTACACGAACACAAGGTTGGCAAGCATCCGCACGTAGATGGCGCTAACCGTCCTACATCGCGCTAGAGAAATGTGCCAACTTCCACAGCACATACACAACTTCCGACGATCAACTGTCGGACCCTTGGTCCCCTGGTCACAACACCCGGCCAGGTAGGTAATTACCCTTTTCCACCTTCTCCATCCTCGTTTGCCAACATTGGCGGCTATCTTATCCCTGCACCGCCAAAGTTACATATTCAGTCACCTGAATGTTGAGGTTTCCACTATGTTTTCCCTCACTGTAAGAGCATCGGTTAGAATTCAACTAATGTACATAACTCCGAAAAGAGTCATTGGTACATGGCGGCACTGGGGTTCGAACCTAATACCTCAAGGAACGAGTTGGAACCCTTAACCATTAGGCCACCGCAGCTCTCGAGCCAGTGATGTAGATACTTACTCTTATTTATGTATTAGTTATGTCAACGGAAACAAACTTCAACCTAATGCAATTAAAATTCAACAGCACCATTATCCATCCAAAATGAAGAGCGAAGCACTCCGTCCCCTAGCCTGTAAGTCAGTTTTCAACCTGAACGCTTACAGCCATCGGGCCAGTCTAGTGCTTGTCTGGGTCTAGACTAGACGCCCTTTGTAAGCACTATGCTAAACCGAGGGCGACGGCTCCGTAGGCAAACCCTTTAAATACTAATTAGGGTACAAAGTGGATGTACTTTTACGTAGTGCGGGATGGAATGTGGTCTGGGATAATGGATTTTACACGGATGGATGCCAGAGTAGTAGCAACCTGACACTGATTTAAACATAGGTAGAGCTCGTCTAGTCTAAAATGACGCGCCCCACTACTTAGTTAGTTGATTTCGATGTGTGAGTGCAAATATTAATAACGACACTTCATCTGTGTGAGAGCGTCGACTGCTCCAATGGAACGACGCGAGCTCCTACGTTGGTGTCTCACCGGCAACGAATGACCAATTACAACGGCATTTGTATATGTATTGCGTCCATATTTTTAACTTGCTTGTGTGCGTTAATGCGATAGTGGGGCGCGTCATTTTAGATTAGACGAGCTCTACATGCTTAGGTTGGTTTCTTTTTTCACCGGTTACTTTTGCGAGTGAGCTTGGTGGGTAGGCCTGATTAAAATTCTTGTTGTTGTTGGTTTTTAGTATTTCACAAAAATTTTGAGTTTCGGTATATGAATACTGGTGGGAAGAATTGTATTTTTAATTAGTAGTGTAAGTGTAATGTTGTTGTAAATTTTTATGCACCGCCTGCAATTTTTATTACCTGTTTTCGGGGTAGACTGGTAGATAAAGCTACAAAGCTTTAAGTCCACCTTTGTACTATTTTGTGCATAAAGTATTAAATAAATAAATATATACACATTTACATTCACTTCGTGGTTAGGAGGCCCGATTCGTAAGTGAGAGTGTCACCAATGACTCTTTTCTGAGTTTGTACATTAGTTTTATGTTAACCGATATTCTTATGGTGAGAGAAAACTTCGTGATGAAATCTACACAGTCAGGCGATTGAAAGTGTAACTGTCATCCGATCTGGTTAGGTTTCCCTGTCACAGGGTTACGGAGGTCAGATGGTAGTCGCACCACTGTACAACTAGTTTCAAACAAGAGACTTGGCGGGTCACGTGGTTCGACTTGCTTAGTAGGCGATTACCTGCGCGAAATCCCCTCTACTGCCATTTGACAAGTCTCTTCTTTCATGACGCGGATTATAATTATCTGATCTGCTAACTCCTGGACGTAGGCGTATCTCAGGTCAAGGCGTATCTCAGGTCCTCGTGCGCGAGAGCAAAAAAAAAGCGATATCACAACTATACGTACATAGGTACTCGTACACACCCACGCCCGTAGCCCATAGAGGTAGGCAGAGGCTATCAAGTGCCACAAACTACGATCCTGACACACCTCTCTCACCTCTTCCACATACATACATTTCTTCATGCATTTACGCCAGTAGGCTAGGCCTAGCAAGTAGCTCTCGCGCGCGATAAGCGAGAAAAAGCGCGTCATAGGTATAGCTATCTCTTTCGTCTTAGTATTGAGAGAAAGAGACAAATGCTCTCTCACGGCGCGAGCTTTGTCGCGGACACACTTGTGCTAGGGCTACAGTTGAGGGTAGGTACTCTTGACCTTGCCCTTTTTGGAGCGGATCATTTATCTCATTCGTATGTATTACTTTCTGATTTAAAATCTCGAACAAATGTTGCCAAACGAGGAAACAGGTCTCCTGATGGTGATTGATCACGCCGCTCATAGACGCCAGGAGAGCTCCGAATGCATTACTGGCTATTCCTTATTTTTGAATAATACGATGTTTTGCAATCAACCTAGAGACTTTAACAAAATTTCGATTTTTCGTGACTATCCTATACCGGGTGATTGATTTTACAATCTGTTACCTGAATTACACAGAAAACGAAGCAAAATATTTACTAAAACACTAGAAAACAATTTCCCCACGAAGCCACTGGCGACATCATCGCCCAAGATCTCCTAACAATTCCTCCGCCAACATCACAATAAAACACAGATAAGCTCCAATAGCAGCCTCCAAACTGAGCATTAAAATCTGGAATAGCTTTTTCAGTATTTGCCAAAATTAACGCAAAGCAATAACGGGCCGGAGCTCCATCCAAACATAATTAAATACGCATTTTCGCCACTCGAAATCGTTACCGGCTAATATAAAATACCTTTAAAGCCCCTCGGATGCCTCGCGGGTCGCCTTCTCATAGTACGATACGACAACAATATACACCGATCTTTATCAGAGATCGGTATCGTCGGGACTCGAAGACACGTTGATTGTGGACAGGGAATTGGACAAATTCGATCTACTTATAAAAATGATCGATTCGAACGAACTAATGCTAAAAACAATTTTTTTTATGTCATACGGTAGGCAAACGGGGCCACCTGATGAAAAGTGGTCACCACTGCCTATAGACATTAGCAACACCAAGAGTATCGCTAATGCGTTGCCCACCTCTATAACACGTTGCTCTGGCAGCAAAAAGCAAATGCCACTCCACTGCCAAAGCCACGGATCCCCAAATCCCCACCCCATGGAGCACTGGAAACCTTACTCACCGGCAGAAACACAATACTATTTAAAAGACTATTGTTTAGCTGCGATATTCTGTAAGGTGGAGGTACTTCCCCAGTCGGGCGGCTCCAATTCGAACGAGATACCCCGCTATGCCCTATCTCTCTTAAAATAATACACGTAAAGTTAGCGGTCTTTGTTAAGTGAACGAACAGCGTTCAATACGGCCCTATGATTGTTCAATTTACCATCTAGGTAATATAATAAGAGAGGTTAAAGCTGCTCGCGCGTTGGCTCGGACACATTGAGAGAATGGGACAGAATCGTGCGGCCAAACGTGCATACCTGGGCCGAATAGCCGGCAAGCGCCCGGTGGGACGCCCAGGCATCGATGGATGTGTCGGAGGCCTGCCTGAGCTGAGCCAGCGAAGTAAGTAAGTAGCTACCTTTCATTTGAAGGACGCATAGTGCCAATCGCCACTCAAGTACAATCAGTTGGAACTCTTAGACCTAGTAACGTTTTTGAATACGGGTGTATAGTTCCTGCCTAATCGCTAACCCTTATGAGCAAAACACCGAAACCTTATAAGGTTCTCGAGGAAGTCTCGTCGCCTTGGTAGCATTTGACTTCAGTTCGCTAACTCCACTGAGAATCCTGACCAGCTTTGTTGCGAGTTTCCAAACTGTAAACTACCGGTAGTTCGGTGGCAAGCTTTCCATTTCGCTGGCTTTTATAGGGCTATATCGGCGTCCCTTCACAGCCCACGATTAGCTTCCCAGTCACGACACGATCGTGACCCGACCTAGGCACACTGCCCTGTTCAAAATCTGTTTCGCAGCACCGCGAAAGTACGGATTTATCTCCACACTCCACCGGTTTGATTCGAAATTATCGTCGTTAAGGAGTTACGCGATTTCTACATGAACGATTCTCAACTGCGATTTCAGATTTATAATCGCCAAGTTTGCTTTTGCGGGCGCGGGGAGGGCTTTACACCTGTTTTGGGTCTTGTGTACAGGTAATACGGTACAAAATCGGAGGCAGAGCGGCAGATTAGATGCAAATGATATCGCTGTACCGCAACCCCTAAAGGTAAGGGGTTCCTGAATAGGTTTTTTTCTGTCGTCGGCCGCAGTCCTGATTTTCCTCGAAGTTGTTAGTGTTATGTTTATTATGGCCATCGTAAATATGGCGCGAGCTGAACTAAATTACGTGGATATTTTTGTTTTTATGCCCGTTTTACTGTTTCTTCTTGGGCCGTAAAAGGCGGCCCAATGATTTCTGTATGTTAATCTCTATTAGTTTTGATTTTTATGTTGCACCGTTGTATGTAAAACCACAAACGGCGTTTTTAGTTCAACACTCCTTGTGCTCGTTAATAATCGCGTTGATTGGCCAGTCTCGTATATTTTCTGGGACTCCGGAGGCCGACAGTTTGAGCACGCGAACGTGACTAAATAAACTGATTCAACGCCTACGAACGAAAATAGCGTCATAGAAGTAGCATGATTCAAATTTTTCTTTTTAAATTAAAATTACTTCAGCTGAGCTTGTGTTCCTGTCGATGAGCTTCTCTCAAGGTTGGCTTTGCACGTGCGTATAGCATTGGCTTATTTGCTAACGGAGCAACCATTGGCCTAAGCTCGAGTTCAATGGGAGCAACGTATTCCGGGGTTCTGGGTGACGATGACAATGTGAGTGACGATGAAAGATATTCGCCAACAAAATATAGCTACAGTTTTGGTCATCTAGGCGTTAAAGTCCCGGATGTGCTCTCGCGGGCGAGATTGTAATCCAGGGTTCGGTAGATCAGGTAATTATAATGGAGCGATTGTCATCTGATTTCCGTAACTCAGTTTTCAGGCGAACCTGCCCAGATTGGATCATGGTTACACATTCAGGCGCCTGAATGTGCAGGTTTCATCACGACGGTTGCCCTCACCGTAACAACATCGGTTAGTGTTCAACTAATGTACATAATTCTGAAAAGAGTCATTGGTACATGGCGGCAGTGGGATTCAAACCCGGTATCTAACGCTTTGCTCCATTTTAGTTTTTAACATACCTAAGTTTAAATATCTACTTATACTTAGTTTGTTAAAAGGTCACTATTTGAAAATAGTGCATTGCTTTCTTTTTTGATATTTATTTTATTGAGCGGCTTTTCGATAATTATTGATAAAGCTAGTATTAAATCAAAATAAGTTCACAAATAAAAAACATTTCGTTCATAACAACCTTTTTTCGCTCGGTATAGTACTCAAAGAGCCCGAACACGATGGGGTTATCCTGTTGCGCTCAGTAGGTTTCCTAAGGCCACTTTTAGACTCCATCATCAGACCGGCTCCATGATACCATATTAATGTATTGTCATCCAAGTTATAAAGCTAAGTATATCAGATTTAAGATTAATTAAACGCCGGGAAAGAGACAAATTTTTTGTTTATGCGTCTTACTTCATCATCACAGCCCGTAACAGTCCACTGCAGGACTTAGGGCCTCTCCCACGAAAGGGGAGGTTATTGCCATAATCTCCACGCTTGGCAGGCGGGTTGGAAATCGCAGTGTTTAAATATAACAATGGAAAATGCTGCTGCCCATTTTCCAGACTACGGAGACTCTTGATCTTTTGCCTCGGAAGCATTAGTCGCCTTGTACGACACCCATGAGTGTAAGCGGTTGGTGCTATTCTACTCTGCCGGACACCACAGGGCGTCTTACTTAATTTTCAATAGGAATTATAATTTACTGTACCACCTTAGGTTAAGGATGTAGAGTGGAACCGAATAGAGTGCTGTCTATATCTATATCTATGTCGCAGCCAAATGGTTAAAATAGCCGGTTAATTAAACGGCTAGCTATTTAAGCAGTTATTTAATTGAAAATTCGCCAAGTTCATGAACTTTGAAAGTAAAGTCAAATGAACGATATTGCCTCGAGTTTACGGAGCTTTTCCATTAATTGTCATAATGCTAACCTAAACTAACCGAATAGAAACCTAATGCAAACTATTATTTTACTTTGAAGTTATTGTGGGTAGGTTAGCATTGGAACAATGTGTGGAAGAGCTGCGTAAACTCGAGGCAATGTCGTTCTTTCGACATCACTTTTAAATCTTATGAAACTGGCAAATTTTCAACTAAATAATTGCTCAAAAAGCTAGCCGTTTAGTTAACCGGCTAATTTAACTATCCGGCTGCGACATCTATATCCTCAGTTCGTCGGCCACATGGTACCGCCATGTTCGAGCCGCTTCAAAACTGTTCGTACATAAATTCCAATTAGGCCGTATACATATGCATAGGCGGCGCGGACAGCGACTATTAATTGGCGGGGACACGTGCGCAGCGTAAGACATGGTGGCCGCTTCAATATGCATAGCCGTTCGCTGTCTTACAACGGCAGGGTGGGACTCGGGTGTGGGTGGGTCTGGGGGGCTTGGTTGGTGGTGTCGGGGATTTGAAATATATTTATTTGGCAGATAGCCCATGTGATGGAAACGGAATTGTTAGGTTGGTATTTTATATCCTGTCCTAGTAATATTGTGATTGTGATATTGTGTCCACTGCAGGGCCTTAGGGCCTCTCCCACGAAAGGGGAGGTTATTGCCACGCTTGGCAGGCGGGTTGGAGATCGCAGTGTTTAAATATAACAATGGAAAATGCTGCTGCCCATAATAATGCTGTAATGATAATATCATCATATTGGACGTTAGCACGGCAAGTCAGAACAATTTTTTTTATTCTACACAGTGACACTCGAGCAGCCAGCCCACCTAATGATAAGCGGTTACCGCCCATAACATCCACGATTTTGCATTTAGGTTGCAGGCAACAAAAATGCAGAACCGCAGGTTGTCACGGTGGTGACTAAGATGAAATCTCTCACACCTATAACTGCGCTGAGTACCTTATCTTTCAAACCAGAACATAACACATATTTTGTGCATGAAGATTTAATAAATAAATAAATAAATAAATAACAATAACAGATAAGGCGGTGGTTCTCACCCGGGTGGTCCTCACTCCGCAGGGTTGACAGAGTCCTACCGCCTGACGTCGTTGACTTTCCATTACCACGTTCACAAAAAATACTAAAAAGAAACCAACACGACCCAAGTCCGCCCCGTTCCTCGAAGCCGTCGCACGCGTTAATATTTGATGGCGGTCGAATTAGTTCGGGATTTCTCAGCGGTGCGGTGGTTGCAAAAATGCGCTCGCCGCAGCTGGTACCCATTAACTTTGTGAGAGGTAGGGCAACGGGGTATCCCGGTCGAATTGGAGCCGGGCGACTGGGGATGTACCTCTTGATATAAAGAATAGAAAGAAGAAGAAAATAAAGATGGACACATTTATTACACATGGACGCCACGACACAATTATTTTACAATAGATACATATTATTACAAGAAAAAAGAGTAAGTATTTAGGTACATAAAACACAGACAATTATTAGGTTTCCAGTGGCATTGTTCGTCAACATCCAGCGTAAGTGGACCCTTGGCCGCTTGACGCATACCCCAACGCTGGTTTTAGTGGGAACAGTAATCTCTCACCGACACTGCACCGTCAACAATACATTAATTAATGAAAATATAATAAAGCCAATACCATAAAATAAACCTAAATAACTGAACATAAAACCTAATGAACCTGAATAAAGGAGTCAATTAATATTATTTAAATAGTAGCCTGCTTGTGAGTAACATCTCAGTGCTCCATGGGGACCGTGGCTTAGTGTTTGCTTATATGTTGCCAGAGGAACGTGTCGACGGTTGGTTTTAGGGTTGGGCGCCTGTTGTTTCTGTCCATAGGCAGCGGTGACCACTTTCCAACAGGTATTCCGCTTGCTTATCTGTTAAACTGAATAAATGAAAATTAAATAAAGCTTTGTTCATGGACAGAAATAAGCTAAACTTCGTAAGACCAGGCGGTAAACTTAGTAACGCAGTAGTTACAGTAGTCAAGCTAAACTATAGATTCCTAGACTTAGAATAGCTGTAGTTACAATCAAGTGCTGCTAATGTTCCAAAGTCCTCAATCTGTAAATAGTTTGTGTTAATCTAAACTCCATGAACAATTGATTAAATCAGGCTCCTCACGTAAGTGTAAACATTGCTAGCCCCACAGCAGAATTCTAACCTAGAAATCTAGATAAATTTCTTTGGCTGAGATAGGTCCTCAGGTATTTATATACCGAAATATATATCTTAGCTTTGCTGTTTGTTGTCGCAGCCAGATGGTTAAATTAGCCGGTTCGTTAAACGGCTACCTTTTAAACAATTATTCAATTGAAAATGTGCCAAATTCGTGAACGTTGCAAGTAACGTCTAACGAACGATATTGCCTCGAATTAACGGAGCTTCTCCATGCATTGTCACAACGCTAACCTAATCTAACAGAATTGAAACCTAATGCGAACTATTATTATTGTATGGAGGAGCTCCATGTACTAAAGACAATATAGTTCTTTAAACATTACTTTCAAATATCATGAAATTGGCAAATCAATTAAATAGCTGGTTATTAAAGGTAGCCGTTTAATTAACGGCCTGATTTAATCATCTGGCTGCGACACATAATCAACGTCGAATATTGTATATTTATATTTATGTTTATTTATTAATAGTATTATACATACATCGTCATAACAATAAGTGATATAAAATTATCAACAGTTAATTTCAGCAATCAAAATACAATTGAAATAATTAGATTAGATTACGAATAACAATCATTGGCATGTCAAATTAAAACATTCATACCTGTTATTGTGCACAATAAACTGTTAAATTAACTTTCCTACTGAACTCCATACAGCGCCAGTTACCTATCTGTCCGTCCATGCCGTTAAAAAGCCATGATATCTCATGAATTCCCCGCTGTTCCCGAAAAAATACCCAAACCAGTAATAACAGTAAAACCACCTTTCTCAAAGATACCTATGCGAGGCCCCCAGACTCTGCGTAGCTGTTTAGCATAATCCAGCCGAAGTTTCAGCTTGCTTTACTGCTGTTTAATTTATTTATACCTTTTGTTGGAGAATATATACTCCATTATAGAGGAGAAACGGCCGGTTTGGATTCGAGAGGTGGATAGGTCAGTTGCGAAACTGTGTGGTGTTGGAGGACTTATAGGTGGGATTGTATTCGCTGTGATGGAGGTTCTCAAATGTTTGTACGCAAATATGGACATATTTGAGAACCTTTTTGGTATGCAATGGGGTTTTTACGTTATAGATATAACTAGCGGCCCGCCCCGGCTTCGCACGGGTAGTAAACCTTAACAAATTATACACCTGAACCTTCGTCATGAATCACGTTGTCTAAAACCGCACTATATAGTCTGTGTGTGAATATCGCATGAAAATCCGTTCAGTAGTTTTTGAGTTTATCGCGTACAGAATGACAGTAAGACACGGCGTGGGACTTCGTTT
Organism: Blastobasis lacticolella; assembly: GCA_905147135.1. Taxonomy (NCBI): domain Eukaryota; kingdom Metazoa; phylum Arthropoda; class Insecta; order Lepidoptera; family Blastobasidae; genus Blastobasis; species Blastobasis lacticolella. Next base: position 17,004,923 of record LR990058.1, on the reverse strand, counting down.
TATAATATGAAGTAATTATATTATACTTAAGTATGTACTGAGTTAGCCGTGTGGTGACCGGTAGAGTAGAATAGCACCAACCCCTTACACTCGTGGGTGTCGTACAAGGCGACTAACGTTTAGAGGCAAAATATCTAGTCTCCATAAACTGGAAAATGGGCAGCAGCGTTTTTCATTGTTATGTTTCCAACACTGCGATCTCTAACCCGCCTGCCAAGCGTGGAGATTATGGCAATAACCTCCCCTTTTGCGGGAGAGGCCCAAAGTCCTGTAGTGGACTGTTATGGGCTGTGATGATGATGATGATGTACTGAGTAGTGTCCCGTTACAAACAGGACACCATATTACGATCACAAAAGTTCCAACCGTCTCCTCAACCATTTTAGAGGGAAGGGGGCGACCCGGCTCCTGACGGCCGTATTTCTTGACATTGACTCCTCCCCTCCCGTACGTACCCCGTGCTGCCTAGATAGCCGAGCGGACTGAGCGGCGAACACGCGACTTTTTTCTAATATTCACATTTTTAAACTCGTGATATCTTTCGAATGGAATGTCTGAATTGAATAATTAAAAAAGTTATATAAAGGTATTGAAGCAGTCGTGAATATGAAGTAATTTATTTTGATAAGGATTAATACCAAGGTACAAATAAAGAGCGTTTTTTAGCGGCGGCATTTCAATTAAATTTTGAAAATAAAAGAACACTTATTGTGACATAACTATAATAGTTAGACATATACTGTCCCGACACTTTTTGTAGATAATGATGTGTTCTGCAAAGTCGTAGTACATTACTTTGTTCTATCATCAATAGTTTTAGCAGCGCACGCGATGTAAGGAATTTTTTGGGTATTTTTTTACACCTTGGGTTACATTATTGGAGTTTTATTAATGATCCGTAATTTTTTAGAAAATATAATATAGCCTATGTCACCCGCGGATAGTGTAGCTTCCCAACGGTGAAAGAATTTTTGAAATCGGTCCAGTAGTTTCGAAGCCTATTCAATACAAACATACAAACATACAAAAATAGGTACAAATCTTTCCTCTTTATAATATTAGTGTAGAAGTGTAGATAAGCAATCATTTTTTATCGCTTCAAATTTTAATTTTTATTTACCAAATCAAAGATGAACTCATCTAACTAAATTAAATTAAAATCTACATGTACGTAAATGTCTTCTAGATCGCTGCCACTGTTGGGGATGGTGCTCATAATGCTGGATCCCTAACGCTCATAACGTTGGCCGAGTAATGAATCAGCCCTGCAGTCACCGGTGGAATTAATTAAATTAATTTTTAATTTGACGATTAGCTTTTTAGCTTCAGGGCTTCTAAACTCAAAATTCAAAATTCAAAATTTCTTTATTGATTAGGACATTAAATATCTCTTTCAATCGTCAAAAAGGAGGGGGTAGGAAAGTAGGATGGAAACACACATTGGCACGCTGACCGCCCTATGGCCGTAGATAAACGTATCCCTCGCCAACCACGACCGAACCGTGCTCGACAATGCCAGGCAGAGCCGGAACGCTATCACGCTTCACGACACTAAAGTTTCCACGGCATACGTTGCAAATGCGTATTTATTTGTGATATTTACGTATTTACGGCGTTTCAAGATCTCAGCTGAAGCAGCCGCCGCCTGGCCTCAAAGACGTAGTCAATAGGCAATTAATAAGTAAGTTAATTTGTGACTCGCAATTGATTGATGCTAAGCTGTAGAGCCTCGCCCATCGGTATGGTTGTGCGACTGTCGGTCTTCTACAGGTTACATTTCGGAGAATGTGCGTAGCAGTTGCACGACCTCATTCCGCCGGCCTCTCGATCCGGGCGGGCGGTTCATCCTTATGTCGTGGATCTTCCAGCTATTCGCACGTCAACCTTTATATTGGGGAAGGAATGGAACACATTGCCTGCGAATGTGTTCCCTGATCAATATAATCGGGACACGTTCCAGGCTAGAGTGAATAGGCGTGCCCCATCATCGGCCGCATCGTCATTTACCACCAGGAGAGATGGAGGTCAAATGCCTGCTAGTTCATATTTAAAAAGGTTAAGAAAAACCAATGATACCAGAAGGACTCCTTCAAATCTGGTCATTTTGAATACAATACATTCATCCTGCTTGTAATGAAAGATTGGTAATACAGACAATGGATGGCAGTTATGAATAGGTTCGAAGCAAGATATTTTTACTATTCTCATTTCCTAATGATAAAAAGACAAGATTACTTCGTTACAGTTAGCAGCATATACAGTAACACAATAGAGTTGACAAATCGAGCTATTTGGCATGCAGATAGGTAGATGAAAGGGTTTAAAAAATTACCATGTGAAAGGGATAAGTCAGGTGTAAATAAGGAAATATAATTATGGAAAATGAACGGTAAAATGCAACTGGTCCAAGCGTACAAAGTCGCGGACGAAAGCTTGGTAAAAACGATGAACAAATTCTTTTGACGAATTATAGCAACTTCACTTTTTATTGCCTCCAATTTCAAAGAATTAATTTGTTGGGACAGTTCTGATATAAAGCCGGGCAATACTTAAAATGGTTAACAAAGTTTAATTAATGTTGAATCGTTGATTTGTTTTAAAATTTTAATTTATTGCAATTTTCAATTTTCAATGAGAGCGTGATATAGGTGCATGGCGACCGGGAAAAAATGTAAGTAGAGCTCGTCTAATCTAAAATGACGCGCCCCACTATCGCATTAACGCACACAAGCAAGTTTAAAATATGGACGCAATACATATACAAATGCCGTTGTAATTGGTCATTCAGTTGCCGGTGAGATTCAAACGTAGCAGCACGCGTCGTTCATTGGCTCCCACACAGATGAAGTGTCGTTATCAATATTTGCACTCACACATCGAAATCAACTAACTACTTAGTTACTACTTAGTGGGGCGCGTCATTTTAGACTAGACGAGCTCTACACGTATGTGATGTTAGATGGCTTTGTCCGGACCGACGCGCGACGTTCGTGTCTTTTTAAATTAGTCGTATAATTTTATACACTCCGCAATACGTAGGCACTAAACTACAATTTATTGATTAGGAATTCTTTTATTTATATTATGTACCTATAGTATTTTATAGATAAGTATTTTTGGTTTTATTGTTATGTATTACTGGCATGTAAAATCTCTTACGTCCGTGCTTCACTGAGGGGCACACTGAAAACCAGCGCCATGGCGTCAGCCGTGGCTTATGCTGAGTGTGGCCCCGTTGCATGTCTCCTTACGGCTAGGTAACGAAGTAACGATAGCATTGTCCCTTTTTCATTGTTTCTTGTATGCTGTATTATGATCAATTGTACTGTGCCATGTGTGAGATAGATGTAATAAACGATTTTTATTTTTTTATTTTTTACTCTTGTCCCGGTTTGTTATAACAATATTATAAATGTGGCGTGTTCAAGTTAACGTTAAGTGAGGTAAGTTAAACAAATCAGATTTATAAAATACTAGGTTTTGCCCGCGATTTCGTCCGGACCACTTTTTACTTTTCAGAGATATCGTCATATTTCAACCGATTCATGCAAACCTCAACAACTTAACACTTAAAACCTCCTCATGAATCACTGGTGACAACAGCATTAAAATACGTTCAGTAGTTTTTGTGTTTATCGTGAATACACAGACAAGAGACGCGGCGTGGGATTTTGTTTTATAAAATGTATCTAGTGATACGGATTTTCTGTAAGATTGCGCGAGATTTAGCACAATGTTAAGAAAGTAATCTTTGGTTGCGGTTGTGCTCTCGCGCACGAGGACCCGGGGTCCGCCTTGATCATGATCCATGATTTGGCAGATCATGAAGTTACAGTAGAGCGACTGTCATCTGATTTCCGTGACCCTGGGGAACACATTCAGTCTCCTGAATGTGTTGATTTGATCATGATATTTTTCCTTACCGTGAGAGCAACGGTTAGTATACAACTAATGTACATAACTCAGAAAAGAGTCATTGATATGTCGTAGCCGGATGGTTAAATTAGCCGGTTAATTAAACGGCTAGTTTTTTGAGCAATTATTTAATTGAAAATTTGCCAATTGCATGAGATTTTAACATCATGTTGAAAGAACAGTACTGTCCCGAGCTTACGGAGCTCCTTCATACATTGTTACAACGCTAACCTTACCACAATACCTCAAACAATAATAATAGTTAGCTCTAGGTTTTGCTTCGGTTAAGTTAATTTAATGTTGTGACAATGCATGGAGGAGCTCCGTAAAGTAGGGTAAATATCGTTCATTAGACGTTACTTTCAAAGTTCATGAAATTGGCAAATTTTCAATTAAATTACTGCTCAGAAAGCTAGCCGTTTAATAAAACGGCTAATTTAACCATTTGGCTGCGACAGATACATGGCGTTACCGGGTACCTCGGGGTACGAATCCGACCCCACCATTAGCCCTGACGCTCTGACCTTGTTTAAACGACCTGTTTGTAAACCCTGCAACTCAATCGATTCAGGTACTTAGGCACCGAGCACTGAGGCTCCACCCTCCTCAACTCCGCTGTTATCCTGTCAATTATCTGAAGGCGCTCCCGTATAAGAATTTTAGTGTCCCGGGTATTTCTTTTACTGAATCCCCGTTTTTTACGATCGCCTATTTTGATGTAGATGTGATTTGACTCCGTGAATATAAATGATATTACCTCCTTCGCTTTTGTTGTTGTGTAAGGGTGTATGTGTGTCCTGTATAGGCTTCTTTATTTGATGCGTGCATCGCGAAAGGGTTCCGGGTTTCCGTTTTCGATTTCCCGTTCGCTGGCGGTGTTTTGCTTTGATTCATTTCTAATTTCGGCCGTGCTCGGTCTCGGGGGCCCCGAAGTGCGGGCCATAAAACTGTTGTGTACGCCCAAGCGGAGCTCGAAAGCATAGTAACGCAGTAATAAAGTAATGAAGGGAAATTTATTGAGAGAGACACGTATAAGCCAACGGTATAACCCTAAAGGGGTTATGGAATCACTATCGGAACCCTCAAATGTTAAACACGCTAGTTTGTGAGTTCCTACACACTATGATTGGAAATCTACAATACTCGACGTTCTCAGCGGCTTTCATCCGCGCGCAATTTGGATAACACAACAAACAACAACAGCGGGAACCAATTATATTCCCGGGATAGTACCCTGTGTTACTTAAAATCGGTTCAGATGCTTATGAGTTACAAAAATTCATTTTTTATTTATTTTTTACTATTATATTAGTATGGATATGAGTAGGACGAAATATTTAACATTACTAGCATCTATGAATAGGTAGGTGAATGTGCAAGAAAGAAGCAAGAAAGATTTGTCAGGACGCCTCATTTCATACAAATAGGCTAACCTTACAGAATATCGCAGCTAAATAATACTCTTTTAAATAGTATTGTGTTTCTGCCGGTAAGTAAGGTTTCCAGTGCTCCATGGGGTGGGGTTTTGGGGAACCGTGGCTTTGGCAGTGGAGTGGCATTTGCCTTTTGCTGCCAGAGCAACGTGTTATAGAGGTGGGCAACGCATTCGCGATACTCTTGGTGTTGCTAATGTCTATAGGCAGTGGTGACCACTTTCCATCAGGTGGCCCGCTTGCCTGTTTGCCTAACGTATGTCATAAACCTAGATTTTTTGTTATTGATTAAATATTTACAACACCGTTAAATTCATGAAATACCTTGCCAAATGTAAACAAACCAAACCAATGTTGCCAAACAAGCGACAGACCATCACCCATACACGACTCCGACAGTCCATCAAGGACTTTGCATCATCAGCACATCGGGGCCGCGTTCGAAACATGCGCTCCGAGCACGTTTTCCTCTATAGACGGTTAGTGTCAATCGAAGATAAATATAATCTGTTTCAACATTTTGTACCGAGTTTTGTACCTGTGAAGCGAGGTGCTGTTGTCTGTCTTTGTACTTCTGACGAAGGTTCGTTATAGTACCTATCATGTAAATTTTTGGCGTGAAAAGACTTACTTATATTTGTTCATTTTCTTTCATTTAATTTATAATCGATGATTCTTGTCCTCTACATAAACGGTATGGATCCTAGTGACTTGAACGAGGGAAATAACAGGCACAGAAATTCTCATTTTCCAAAAGAAAGAACAGTGCGACGAGGTTCGAAGAAAAAAAGTGAATGAATGCGAAGTGAATGAATGAAGTGCACCAGTGTATTATAAAAAGACGCCACTGTGCACCATGACGACATATTCGATCTTTTCTATTCATTTAATTTTTTTTATTTTAGATTGATTTAGTTTAAATTAGTTAAGTTAAATAAAGCTAATACTAAATTATAAAATAATATTTACAAATAAAAAGCTTGCCCCAAGTCCCATGTTAAAGGAATTGTTCCCAAAAGGCTGGCCGCATATTTCTTTTAAACATAATTTATAAAATTTCTTACTTAAATAAAATGAAATTGTAAATTAATACATTAGTTACTAAAAAAAGTCATTAAATTAGTTAAGATTTCAATATAGTTTTGCTGTTTAAATAAAGAATATAGTAACGTGCCCCATATTTCACAATATGCGGGCTTCGTTCGTTACTTCTCTTCTCCTTCATGCCTTCTTCGTGTCGCAGTGTAAGTTTTATTGTAAATTCAATCTCAACTTGTTTTTACCTACCTTGTAGCAAGAGAAAACAACCGTACAGTTCCATGCAAAGATCGTGAACGCACCAGCAAAGCCGACGGTACCAGTCATTACATGTTATCGTCCGTCCGTACCGAGCGAGCATTACACGCATTACCATAGAGGACCGTTCCCCGAATTTACGGGGCCGGCCTAATGAGGGTAGCTATCCAGTACCCACACGTCACTGCGAGCCAGTGAGTGCTGACAGTAAACAAGCACGTTATGCTAGTATGCGAGCTGAAACCTTTTGTGAATGGTGAGCTGATAGCGGGACTCGAAATCAGGGATGTTAGATGCCAAGTCAGAAATTATGGCACAGGCCTGTCAAAATTCTGGTACTGTAGACAAAATTATGGCACGCAGTGTTACCAGCAGTATAGTCTCCCTAAAATAGTACGAAAATGGCTAAATTTCTATTTGGGGGGGGGGGGGGGGGGTGTACGTAAAATCAACCCTTTCTTCAAGTCAAAAAAGCTCTCCATACTTACGAAAAGCCACCTTACGTTCATACAGTATTGTCTATTTTGCGTTGTCATAAGGCGCCGTGAACGGAGCGGGCAAGATAAAGTCATATAGGTGGGTTGATGTAAAATTATGGTACTTTTGCGTACCATAATGGAAGTACTATGGTACATGGTACGAACACCTGAAAAATGGTACCTACGTGTACCATTATTATGGTACGTATAACATCCCTGCTCGAAATTGACGAAAGGATATGTGTTTTGAGCACGGTAACTGTGGTTTGTTGTCACTCGTTTCCAAATGAACAGACCCACCTGTTGGTAAGTGGTAACTGTGTACAACGTCCACGATTCATGCCTTGACGTCCTGATTGATTGAGTTGGTGAACGTCCGCCTCGCAGAGGTCCCGGGCTAGATTCCCGACCGGGCAGATATTGATATGATGAATTTTAATTACTATTATGGGTCTGGGTGTTGTATGTATAATAAAATATAGCAGTATAAAGTATTTAAATAAAATATATAAGTAGTTCTCGGGCACCAATAACACAAGTTTTACTTAGGGTCTAGATGGCGCTGTGTTTATAAAAAAGATTAAGTTTAATGTGACGAAACTGTATTGCTTTGTGAGGACTAATATGAGTATAATTCATGTCTCTATATACTGGCTACCTTATCCTTGAAACCGAAACACATCAATGTGAATGCGCGTAGAGGTATCAAGCTGAAATTAATATCACTGCACGTGGCCCGACATGCTTACCCTTAGTTATCAAAGTCAACTATGACCGAAACCCATCCAAACAAGTGAAACTGACAGTGTGCGGCACATTGCGGCTGTTTCTCTGAAGATGACCTTCCGGAAGTTATCTATTAACATCTACTATATATATACACAACTTGAGTAGTACGTATATAGTATAGTCTATATTTCTTGTCGTGGTAACCTATAATTAAGGCTGCACTTAAGAAGAAAATATATTTTTACCTATAAGATGCTATAACTTTGTTAGTGTAAGTCTTGTCCCGAATGAATCAATAAATAAATAACTGCTTATGTACTTATTTACACCCGTCAAAACAAAACAATGCCAACAAACAACCCCTGGCGTATCGAACGTGTGAATTAGGCCCGGCGCCGCGTCGGGATGAGCGGAAGTGACGTCACGACGGCCGCCATGCTAATGGCTAATGCATGTCCCCGGAAGGGCGGCCATCTTGCAGAATTATCATTTAACGTTTTATTGCTGGACGTGGGGAGTCTCTGAACTATTTGCTGATGTTGCTGATTGTATCGGTGGAACATAACTAACATGATGGAAAAGTCTATCATACTATCAGGTAGTTGGACTCTATCAAGCCTAAGGAGTCCGCCTGGGTGTGTACCATCGTCAGATCTATTTCCGTTCCGGTTTGAAGGATAAGGTAGCCAGCGCAATTACAGGCATGAGGCATTTCATCTTAGTCTTCACAGTGATTATACACCGGCAGTAATGCATTTTTGTTGCATACAACCTAAATGCATGAGTCGTAGATGTTATGGGCGACAGTTACCGCTTATCACACCAGATGGGCTGTCTGCTTAAAATATGTATTAAAGATGCGGCATTAAAATATGTATAAATGTGGAAGAGGTGAGAGAGGTAGTCATGTGGCTCTCGATAGCCTCTGCCTGTGCTAACATAAGCTTTGCTTACTTTGGGGCTAGATGGCGCTAAATTTGTACAAGCATATTTATTTATTTAAGGATTTAAATAATACATAATATGTATACATACTCCACTACACCTCAGCTACACACGTCCATAAACTTCTTGCCAACACATAATTTCAGAAATCTGCAACTAAGTCTAAACACCGAAATCCCTGTTTTATGAAATGCCAATTTAAAGAAACGCTCCCTACGAACGTTATACCTCTCCAGCGAAATTCAATTACAGATTGCGGGCTCGGATCCCCTCAGCGTTTTATTGCGTTTCGACGCAAATTAACGCATATATGCGTGAAGGGAGTCGCTGGAGATCCCCAGCGGCTGCCCAGGCGGATCGGTTTCACTCTCGCTGCCTCGGAATCGAAAAGAAGTGAATTGTGTCTTTAATTTTTAACCTGCGACGAAAACCATGGGTGTTATGAATTGTACATGTGTCTCTGTGTGTATCTGATTTCGATGTGTTTTCTTTTGGGTAGAAGCCGTTAGCTTTTGGTTCTTAAAATCGGTTTAGTAAAAAACTATTGGTGGAACAGGTTGGCATTAATGTCCAGGTTGTGCTCTCGCGCACGAAGGCCTGGGGTTCGCTTTAACCATGATGAAGGATTTCGTAGATCAAGTAATTACAGTGGAGCGACTGCCATTTGACCTCCGTGACCTTGCTACCAAGGGAACCTGACCATTTTGGATTATGGTTACACACTCAGTCGTTTTAATGTGCCGGTTTCATGATATTGTTTTCCTTCACCATAAAGCATCTGTTAGTGTTCAACTAATGTACATAACTCAAAAAAGAGTCATTGGTACATGGCGGCAGTAGAATTCGATCCTGGTACCTCTCGCATTGCGAGTCGGATTGGTACCATCACCACAAGGGCACCGACGTTCCTGGTTTAGTTATCGGTTTCGGCCTTTCGGTAAAGGACATTTTTCGGGGGGTTTGCCATGTATGTCAGTTAGGTATTGTCTTTCTTCCTAGCGGTAAATCGCGGCTCAGTCACTAGCGACTAGTGAAGCTGCCAGACAGAGGCCGCTTTTCTACTAAGCAGTTTCTTACCAGGATCCTTTAATGCTTTAGATCAACTATACGGAATTGATCTAAATAGAATCGTTAATTAAAGATGCAAAAGATTTCTACGTGTAGCGACTGCCATCTGACCAGCAGAACCCGTTAGGGAGAACTGTCGCCCATAACATATATGATACATACATTTAGGTTCAAGGCAACAAAAATGCAGAACCGCAGATGCGTTGTCACTGTGAGGAAGATGCCTCATGCCTCATACCTGTAAATAAAAAACGGGAGGATGTCTTAACAAGGCATCGAAATTGTCTGAAAAGGGGCCCCATGATATAATTTCAATAAAGTAGTTGAGGCGTTGCGGGCCGCCCATAGCCGTCACTCATTATTTGTAGCCACGATTTAATAAACATAAAATAAAAAAGTTGCCAGAATACGGGGCGGAATATGATTGAGATATCACGAAATTGAGTGTACCTACCTACCGATGAAAATGTATACTAAGGTTGAACAATGCTCGCAGAGTCCGAGAACTGAATGTGTGACCGTTAAGTACTTTGAGGCTAGTAGAACTTTAGCCTGCAACGTGGCCAACCTGGAAGGCGTTAAATCGGCTGCGAACCCAGGTGGGCCGATGTAAAGAAAGAAGAAAGAAAGAAAGAAAGAAAGAATTTATTACACATAGCACACCACGACACAATAACAGTTACAATTACATACAAAGGACACATTAACATTTAAAATATTTTAATTAAGACAATATGTAGTCTCCCATGACACTGTCGGTGCCGCGGCTAGCGCAAATGGTACCCACTCTTTAAGTGGGGATATACAAATGACAGTTCTCAGTGCGACTGTGGCATATCTCCGCAAACTATGGACCACCTCGTTTCATGCTCGGCGTGCCCTAAAAAATGTACCATGGAGGACTTGTTGGAGGCCAGTTCAAACGCTGTATCCGTCGTCGAATACTGGGCGAATAAAGTATAAGTCAGAGTTTAGTCCATCGACTCGATAAGAAGAAGAAGAAGCCTGCAACGAGCTCGCTTCTCGTTAGGTGTACCCCATAATACCGTTGTCGAAGCAAGGTTGAGCGAGGTCTTCCGCTGGGCACCCTGAGACAGGGAGCCCACAGGCACCCCGTGACGGTCAACATCATCATCAGCATCCTAGCGCCTATCCCGGCCTCTCCCAGGGTACGATTTCCCATTCATTCTTCTTCACTGCGAACGGTCTTTGGCGTTCTCGTGTTCTAAGCTTTTGGCTCTCGCATCCAACTCAGCGATGTCAATCCATCACTTCTTGGGAGGACCACGGGGCCTGTTTCCTGATACCGGTAGGTTCAAGCACCTATTTTCCACGTATCCCGTGACGGTATATTGTTACTTTCCATATTTATTTGCTATCAAATCTATGAGGTAGGAAGCAAGTGGTATGTTAAAAGCAGGGCAACTGATTCAAATCCCACGATGTCTTTAAACAGTCGGCAGTAATAAATACATATTTTAATTAGATAATTAATTGTATCTACCTATCGAATTTACTATATTTCACACTAACATACCTACTTATCTAAGTTTACTAAGTTACTGTAACTACTAACAAAGTATGGACTAGAATCAACAAATATCATTTTATTTTAACTTTATTTATTTGTTAATATTCCGTCTCCCACCAAAGAAACACCATCGCGTCGTAACAACAAACGAAGCGAGATCTAGGCCTCCGCCAAATACACTCTACCGCCTCGGGAGTCCGGAAGCCGTAACTTAGGAATTCCGGGGCATGATTTGTGGGAAGCCACGGCGCGACCACGCATCCTGGCTGCCAGGCTGGCTGCTCCCGGTAAGTCCCGGTTATCATACATACACATACCGTCACGCCTTTACTTACTCGCGTCAGGAGGGTTATGTTTTTTCGAGCGTATATCGTCTGCTTACTGGTAAAGCATGATTAATGTTTATTGTATAAAAATATTTTGTGAATGCAGTTAATAAAATAAAAAGTCATCTTATCGTTAATGTCCTGGTTGTGCTCTCGAGCACGACGGCCCAGGGTTCGCCTTGACCATGATCCACTAGTTGGCGATCAGGTAGGTAATTACAGTAGAGCGACTATCATCTGACCTCCGTGACCCTGCTACCAGGGGAACCTGATCAGATTGGATCATTTTGTGAATGCAGTTACTTATATGTAATATTCGAAGCTCTATACATATACTGGTAAAATGGAAAAAGTACTAGGACGGATTAAGCATATGCAATATGTATGTATTTATATTTCTTTGGCACGGGCTACAGCCTTAACTGCTCAATGGATTTGTATTTTGTGAGGTTTTGTCAGATTCGTCTACGTTCCGCGAGAGTACATTAAAACTTAAAATTTTTTTTTTTATTTTAGCTTTTTGTGAGTGTCGAAAATATTTTTTTTATAACCAAAATCAAAATAAAGATCTTAAAAAGGCGATTTCAATAAGCTCAACACCAAGAATTCCGAAGACCGAGCGAGGTAGACCAGGAGTAGCAGAAGTAGTAGCGTGCCGCGCGTGGACATAACGCCAAGATGATGATAAAAGGGCAATTTCAAAAATACACTAAAGTGTACCTAAGTACATTTGAAAGAATTTGTTGCTTTACAGTTTTTTAATAGCAGTCGGGGTTTTTAGTTTCTGTAGGTAGAATACCTAGGTATTATGAAACTGATATCCGCAGGGGTAAGCAGAAACCCCCGGTTATCATACACACGAGGGGTTCTCGAGCTAAGGAATACCTACACACCCTTTGCCCTGGAATATTTGTGGGCTTGTTGCCAGTGCGCTATGTTGCCTGCCTACTAACAGTAATTGCTAATGACTATATGCAGCGGTGACCACTATCCATCAGACCGCTTGCCAGTTTGACAACAGTATTTTTTAAAATTTTCTTTATTGAGTAGGACATTAAATATATCTTTCAATCGTCAAAGAGGAGAGGATATGAAAGTAGGGAGGAAACACATAGTGGCACATTGGCCGCCCCAGGACCGGAGCACACCAACCCTACGGCGACAACGTCCGGACCGTGTCCGACAATACAAGATAGAGCCGGTCAGTGCCCAACAAGCAGAGACCGCCTTAAAAATATGAATATAGGGCAAACCATTTCGGATACTTATCTTTATAGATGCCACCAACTTCTCTGCTCCGGTGACAGGAAGTGCTGTTTTTGGCATTACCAAAAACATGTCAGATCGTTTGAAAATGAAGTCCCGCCATTTTTATTCAGTTCTAGTTTTGGCCACTGGGTCAGATAAGTTACTTACTTCGCCGGTGCATCGGTTAGTCCACCTTCGTTGAGAGTCCTCTCTGTCTTCTGTGAGTAAATACGAGGCCGAATCTAGCCGATGTGCATTGTTTACCGCCCGTTGCTGTAAATACATTAAATTTTCGAAAAAATCCAAACTGATTTCGATGTAACGAGGCTAGAAATACGAAAAGTGCCGGTAACTGCGAACCGTTGGCATCTAACACAAGTTTTGTTCAGAACGTCTTCACTTGCGGAATGGTCTACTAAGGCCTTGTAAGTGTAGGTAGGTACGTATACAGACCCCACAGACCACATGAAAGTACCCTCAACTAAACTCACAAGCATACAAACTTAGTAAGTATTTTTTCACTTATCTCTTTAAACGGATTACAGTAAACACAAAAACCGGTTCGAACCGGTATCACAAAGCGTCACGCGCGAATCCAGCTTCGCAGCCCCGCAGCCCCGCAGTCACGCTAATGCAATGCGCGGCCCGCGTTGCCCCGTATTTCCCGCCGGGAACGCACGTCCCCGGATCGCCTCATTACGGATAATTGCCGGGAAACGCTGACGTCACGGGATCCCTTTTGACGTGACGGGCGCTGCGCGATCGGTTTCGCGGACGTGACGGTTGCGATCCGGTTCTATTGAATCCGGCTCGGGCTTGACATCGGAGTGTTGGCAGTTTGCTTTAGGACGTTCCGCTTGGCCTTGAATTTTTTATACAAGTTGCTTTGTTTATGGTACGCAGTGACAAACGAGCAGATAGTCCACCAGTGGGTCTAAACATTCTACATTAATGTTTCATGTTATGTTTCATATTATAGTGCCCCTAACTTATCTGATCCGGTGGCCAAAACTGGAACTAAGTGACGCCATTTAGAATTGCCATGTCAATGTCAACAACAGCGGCGCTGCAAATAAGTTTGTGGCAATTAATATGAATATTATTAAGAAACGTTAATGTGGCCTTTTTAGACCCTCTGATATTATGCGCTAACTGTCACTCATAACGTATACGATTCATGTATTTAGGTTGCAGGCAACAAAAATGCAGAACCGCAGGAGCGTTGTCACTGTGAGGACTACGATGAAATGCCTCATGCCTTACTACCTTATCCTTCAAACCGGAACACAACAATGCAAACACTGTTTCTTGACAGAAATAGATAAGGCAGTAATACTCACGCAGGGATCCTCAGGCTTGACAGAGTCCTACCACCTGATAAAAGCTTCCGCCCGCGGCTGCTATTGTAGACGCGCGCTTGCTCGCCGAAAATTGACTTACCGTATGGTCGCGTGTGAAATATTTTGACTTTCAGGATTAACTTAAGCCTTTTACGACACGGTAGGGATAGATATTTTATCACATCGAAACCAAATCCTACTTCTTGTTGTCGAGTCGATGGACTAAACTCTGACTTACACTTTATTCGCCCAGTAACAAGCCCTACAATCGGAACAGCTGGTCTAGCCATCTTTGACATTTCTACCAACATCTACATTGACTTTGATTGTGTAGAATCATCCGCCAAATCGCCTCCTTTGTACACCGAAAGTACGTGAATTGTCTATGGACCAAGAATTTCTACCACAAACGTTAGCTTATGTCAGATAATATTAGCTTATGTCAAATCCCATTAATTTTTTCTATCACAAACGATTGTAGATTAACGAAACCTCTTGGCTAAGGCCGCTGTTTTCGAATTCTGTTACCATTGCCGGTTTTTCTAAGTTCAGCATGTCGCGGTACGCCCGGACAACGAGCTGTGATGATGGAAGCAGGTGTTGGAACTGTAACCCTCGGATGAGGAAATTAAACGCCGAAAAACCTTTATATTATATTAGCACTAACGTTACGGTATATAAACATAATAAAAACACTGCATCGATAGAACTTTTATTGAATATTTTTAATGTTTAGGGCATAAGCAGGGTCCTAGAGACTTTGCTCATTCGTAAAGGGTCTTACTTAGTTGAAGTCACAAATGTGAATGAGTAAAATAAAATAAAATCGAGCCAAACTGTTGATAATCGAATTTTAAACATTTGAATTTAGATTTTTGAAGAATTTATTTATTTTATTTTATTTTAAGAATGATTTAGAGTTTTGAACAGAAATAGATGGTACATCAGAAGGAGACTATACACCATCGTTACAAGCATAAGAATGAGATCTTCCGATGGCAATCTTGTACACAGTCGAAGGGCACAATTTACCTACATCACCTGCATTGACAGCGCGGGGAATCGAACCCGCCGCTATTCGGGCCACGTACGCTGAAATTATAGATGAAGAAACCCCTTAGCCTCTCGGGTGTGGGGTGAAAGGACCCGAAATGCAATTTCAAAGGGGTGCAGTTGGAAAGTACGGTGATGGATAAGCATTTTAATATGATAAGACGTGGATTTGCTAGGCAAAGGAGGTTAGGATTTACAGGTAAATACAAAGCAAGGCGCGAGAGGCGCTGTACTAAGCTCAAATTATGGAATAAGAATTTGTCGATAAGGTCGCAACTAAGTTTTAGCGTAAACAGATACAATTCTATGAGGTCTCACGCACTGACAATATTTGAGTGGCCATCGGCACTAAGCGTTTAGGATCAAGAATCAATTGACCAATCATAGAGCCGTATTGTACTTTCACATTGCACGCAGTGCGTTCACATTGCAAAGAGCCGCTGTCGGAAGTGTCTCACTTCGCAGTTTGCTACACAACTCTGCTGAATATGGAACTACATTTGACTGACAACTTACAGTTCAGCTTTAGTATACAAAACAATTAGTCGGTCATCTTCATAGAAACGGCCGAAACGTGCCTTTCACTTTCCCGGAATTTAATTATTTTTAATTTATTCGTATGGCATTAACAGCCGAGTCGCCAATTTTGACAATTATTTAACACATTCTATTTGCGCGATATTTCTGCACGTCATAATGCGATGAAGTCCTAGCCGTGTCCCATTTTGTTTTAGAACTGGCCTGACATATTTTACACAGTGTTTTGGCTTTGTACGGGCGGTGACTACTACCGGACCCGCAATTGAAGTAAAAAGTAGTCAATTTCTAAGCCATTGCATAGCTTTTATCGCGGGCTTTGAGCGCGGCGACCGAATCAAGAAATAACGTAACGAAAATAAACCTAACACCCCCCACTCCGATTGGCACAGCGGTGCGGCGTTGAAAGCCGTGCATCGTCTAACGTCGTTGCAGTTCGGCAGACTTCGGCACGGTGTTCTTGTGCGTGCGACTAGACGTATGCATGTAGACTAGTTGCTAACTGCTTATAACTTGAATTAATAAAATAAATAAATAATTATAATTGCATAAGTTGATAAAAAATGCTATGCAATAGCTTTACCGCGGCAGTCCCCGAGTGCCACACGTATTTTTAATTAAAAAGCGCGTTTTCTGTGACATTTATATACATAGTACCCTCCCATTTATATATATAGTAGTCTGTCCCTATGTATCGTTGTACGTTTAGATCGTTTAAACTACACAACGGATTTTAATGCGGTTTTCAATAAAGATACAGTGGTTTAAGAGACAAAATTAAAAGCAAGAATAAAAAAGGTAGGTAGGGGTAAAAAGGAGGTGTAAATAGCGGTAGGATGCCACCCGAACGAAGTCGCGACGGGTCCACTAGTCTGTTTATAAATCACGGATTTCCATCGTACCCGCAAAAGAGACAACAGTACAATTACAGTTAAATTGTAATATATTTTCTTCTATATATTGCAATCAACTGCATACGGAGACAACAGCTGAAAGGACATGAACCGAACGCGAGTGGGATTATGAAAAAAAATGCACTGTGTACAGTCAGCGGAGTATACAACTCCTCTGCTAAGAAGAATGGGTCGTAGAGTCATTTTTTTTTTATGTAATACGGCAAACTAACAGGCATACGGGCCACCTGATGGAAAGTGGTCACTGCCGCCTATGGACATCAGCAACACCAGGTGCGCTACCAATGCGTTGACCGACACTAAGGAGACCTGCAGCCGTATTCACAATGATTCGAAACCGTTTCCGAACGATTTGACACGAAATTTGTGAGCGGCGAATCCTTGTCGATCGATTCGAAAACTGTTATTCAGAATCCCGATAGATTCCACGGAAACTCTACTCTCTATAACATATGATAATTTCATCAAAATTAACTGAAACCACAGTTTCCTTAGAACTTTTGCGGGGTCCTTTGTCGATTCCGTATCCGAATCCGATTTCCGAGCCATTGTGAATACGGACACTGTATATACTTCTTGAAAGATTCCATGTCATAGTCCAAAGAAAATACTTTCTTATAAACTTTCTTGTTTATTAAGCTGTGACAAACCCAGCCCACCTGATGGTAAGCGGTAACTGTCGCCCATAACAACTATGATTCATGGATTTAGGTTGAAGGCAACAAAAACCTCACACGTGCGTGGTCACTGTGAGGACTAACATAAAATGAATGACACGTCATGTATCATTCGGCCCGCAGACATATACACAGACAGACCTTATACACGTGTCACTCGCGTCACATGACATCACGTGGCGTAAGTCCAGTGTGGCTCTAATGTAACGTCGTATATCATCAAATCACATCACTCTAATATGAATATGTGTATGCTGGTTAGTTCATTCTCGCTATAGCTGACTGTACTAGACGCCCAGGAATCATTTGCGTCGATACAAGGGCCGGCAAACGCGGGTTGTTATCGTTCGTTAGTCTTACATTATCGGGGAGCAGTCTGTAATTGGTACACAGAAATGCCCCAAGTCGGCGGCTTTAGTTGGCACGACACGACATTGCCGTGTGGTGATCGGCAAATTGGAAGTAGACGTGTGTGTCTAATGGCGACTAATGTCGTAGAACCATAGACTTACCACCGAAATGGGACTGCGCACTGCTTTGGCTATAACCGAGCAGAGCAAGAGTCACCATCGATAGTCCTTTGTCCCTTTCTAACAGTGTAAACATAATGTTATTGGTATAATCACCGTCATTCTTAATTGACAAGTGTCATGTTTGGTGTTGCCATTATTGGAGAAATATATTTATCGTGAATTTGGTATTATTATAGGGTAATCCGTACAATCCGAAAAGTAGTTGTCATAATAACTTTTGATCTACTGAACGTTTCTCCGACAAACGTCGAGTCGACATAATTATTAACCTACGACTTTTTGTTCCACAAAGCAGATAAAAGAGGTCAGTAACGATTTATCCTACAACACTAGTTCCTAAAGAGAAGTGATAGTACTCGTTGATATCTACATTTCGGGTGACAGCTGTCAAACTTAAATGTGTTATAACTCGGTACCCATAAGTAGGTACTAGTACAGTACTATCATATTACTCTAGGAAGTAGTGTTGTAAGACCAATCGTTTCCGAGTTACAACAGTTCTAAGTTTGACAGCTGTCATACGAAATGTAGATCACGAAGAGTTCTATCATTTCACTCTAGGAACTAGTGTTCTAGGACCAATAGTTTCCGAGTAGCAGGGTAACCTTGGGCTGTACCCTGGTGAAAATATGACCTCTAGATTGCAGCCGGTCCGGCTCTGCCTGGCCCAGATCGGTAGGTCGGTGTCCACGCTAAGTAATAAGAGTAATTCGGAATTTGCATCAACAATAGTGGCAACACTAGAAAGGGATACAGGACTATCGATGGTGACTCTCGCTCGGCTCGGTTTTTGTCTTAGAAGCATGTAGTCTTTTTTGGGTAGTAAGTCCATGCGTAGAACAAACGGCCTCTCCTCTGCGTGCCTGGCCGCGGGGTGGCATGGCCAGACTGGCGTGATTCGCTACGTAATTTTGGTCAATTTTTTGGTGACAATGTTTCCACGACATCCTAATCTTTTTATATATGAAGTATACGGTACTTAAAATGCAAGTGAGCAACCTGATGAAACCTGAGGCCAAGATCCACTTCGGGTCGCTTAGCCAGCGAAGTAAGTAGGTAACCTGATGAAAAGTGGTCACCGCAGCCTAAGGACACAAGCAATACCAGGGGCGTTATCAGTGCTTATCTCTAATGAGAACTCTAATATGCCTCTTGAAGGATTCCATGTTATAGTCCAAATGAAACACTGTAGCTTTTCAGAAACCCATTCGAAAAAATTCATTGCATGATCATTAAACAAATTTTAATGGTATGTTCCGGGTTTCCTACCGCGCACCCTTAAAATGTGTGATAATAACCCGATAGTTTAAAAGATTATATTAAAGAAATTATTTAATACAAGTAGTGATAGAAAGTCAGGGGCTAGAGCATCGGTGGCCGAGCGGTTAGAG
The DNA here is from genome assembly GCA_905147135.1 of Blastobasis lacticolella. NCBI lineage: Eukaryota > Metazoa > Arthropoda > Insecta > Lepidoptera > Blastobasidae > Blastobasis > Blastobasis lacticolella. The sequence continues at coordinate 16,985,508 of LR990058.1, read as the reverse complement.
TATACGAATCGTAAGCAAGAGGTCCCGGGTTCGAATTCCGCTCCGGCCATGTACCAATGACTGTTTTCTGAGTTATGTACATTAGTTGAACACTAACCGATGCTCTTACGGTGAGGGAAAACAACGTGATGAAACCTGCACATTCAGGCGACTGGATGTGTAACCATGATCGAATCTGGTCAGGTTCCCCTGGTAGCAGGGTCATGGAGGTCAGATGGCAGTCGCTCCACGATGAAAAGGATTATGTAAGACAATATCACTCAAAATCACGACACCACGACGACCCAATGTTTGATACCACAACAATCAGATGGCAGATGGTAGAACTCTGTCAAGCCTGGGGAGTACTTCTGGGTGGGTGCTACTCTTTTATTGCATTATCTATTTCTGCTGCCAAGCTACAATGCTTGTATTGTTGCTTGGCGGCAGCCAGCGCAATTACAGGCATGAAGCATTTCATCTTAGTCCTCACAGTGACAACGCATCAGCGGTTCTACGTTTTTGTTACCTGCAATCTAAATTGGTGTAGATGTTATGAGCGACCGTTACCCCTTACTGTTTGATGAATATCTGCTCATTTGTCACAGTTTAGTTTAAAAAAATATTTAGTTCAACAAATCGTGTCGCGATCGCGTCGCCGCTTCTGAACGGAATAATTTCAATGCGACTCCCTCTTTCACAGTAGCTCGTTAAGACACATTCATGTTTGCTTGTGAAACGGATATTTTTGTGCTGTATATCGCCCCTTTCGCCCCCTCCCCCGCCCCCGCCCCCCTACATCTCCAAGTGTTGTTTGTGCTCACCGCGAAAATTGGTTGGTTTATTTTAATATCGCATATCGGATACGTTCTGCTGGATGACGTTTGATCGGCATGTATTCATCACGTTTCGCACTTTTGATGTTGTTTAGGTCTCGCCCGGGCTTAAGAGCGATATTGGGTTGGCTGCGGCTTCGGTCGAGGTGCGTGGGCTTGTTTGTAGTTGTGGTGATGTTTTGCTGGTTATTTCACAGTTTTCGTATACATAAACAGTACAAAAATAAAGCTAAACAGTGCTTCACTTTTTGCTGTACAAAGCACAGGTTTCGTCCCCATATGAAGTACTGCACCCACCTATGGGCTGATGCACTCCAATAACAACTTCTTCCACTTGATTCCAATACCGGGCTATTCGTATCCTTATCTCACACATGGTCTATTTCGGGATGAATTATAGTCTTTGTGTTATTCTGAGATATAAGCTACAACACTGACAAATTTCATCAAAATCGGCTAATAGTTTTTGTTTAACATCCAAACATCCTAACAAACTTACGCGTTTATAATATTACTACCATACCTGCTGGTCATCCTCACAAAAATGTACGTGTAAAATCCGAATAAAAACAGAATAAATGCACCAGGTCGTTGCTAGAAAATGACTGTAAATATATTCCGTAACTAACAAACCAACAAACTAATCCACAATATCGGTACTCTCCGGGGCTCTGCGGCGCGTGCCTTTCAAATTAGAACGTGGTCCTGAAGGGAAAAATAGCAACCTTTATTTACGTATTGAGCAGAATAAATAAGAATTGATCCACCTTCTACCTACAGGTGGATATCCGTGAATATTTATGAGACGTCATAGTATCTCGACGCTTTTCTCGATAGCGGGGGAAAACTTATAATCAGGCTGGTAGGAAATTAATTCAGACATGTTGAAAAACCTAAAAATTTATCGTTTTAGCCATTCTTAGCGGCATTTACCCGCGCGCAGTTTGTATCTCTATAAACAATTAACTTTCCTGCGGGATTCTCTTATTTTCCCTAAGTAAGTCTATGCTTGAAGACAAACTGAAGAAGTGCGCCGCGCGGCGTACTGCCCGATGTGGCAAAATTTGTTACACCCCGAGCAATTTGTATTTGTAATTTGTGCATCACAGATCCGAGGTATTTGGATTTATCTGTTTTATTGACAGTTTCGTTACCTATACGGATGGTGTCGGTATCCGCGCTGCAGCTGGTCATATACTCTGTTTTGACGACGTTCAGTTTCAAACCACCGTTTTCTAGCACATCCTTCCACGTGTTTTCCCTGGTCTCAAGACCCTGCCTAAGCTTGCTCACCAGTACGATGTCGTCAGCGTACTTCATAAGCCAGGGAGGCATGTCCTGAATTTCTGATGAGAGTCAGCATCGAGCACAATGCAAAACAAGTAAGGGCTCAGCACAGAACCCTGCTGAAGACCTACAGTAATTGGGAAGGGACGTAATTAGTATGGCCTACGATGGTTTTGACGACAGTTCCAGTATTGGCATACATGTCCTGTATAATACAAATGTACGCCTCGGGCACAGACTTAATGCTCCCAGAGCCCACCAAATTATCTCCCGAGGGACACTGTCGAAAGCCCTCTGCCGGTCGAGAAATACGTAATGCAACGGTTGATTCCTACTGCAATGGGACTCCTGGAGAACCCTGAGAGCAAAGACTGGATCCATGATGATGCAGCCCGGGCTGAAGCTGTTTTGGCATTCCGACAAGGAGCATTCCTGACGAAATCTCTGGTCAGTAATCCGTTCGAATAGCACAGAGATCTTCATTTCGGGTCACAGCTGTCAAACTTAAAACTGTATTAACTCTGAAACGATTGGTCCTAAAACACTAGTTCCTGAAGAGAATTTATACTTCTCGTAGCGCTCTACATTGTGGATGCCAACTGTCAAACAAAAAACTGGAATAACTTCGAAACGATCGCTCACGAAAATGGTAGAAATTGTATGGTCTCTCTGAAAATTGTATAATAATTTTTATGTCCTGTATTATTTTAGTCCAAAATGAATGGTATCCTTTTTGTAAGTTTCCCTTCGTTGCATTTGAGTCGGCAGATTCGAGCGTAAAAGCGTCGAAAAAGCTCTCGTGCAAACGTTACCTAACTCACAATCTCTCGTAAATTTCTCGTGCGAACGTGGCCTAACATGAAAAACCAGAATAACACCACCGTTTTCTTTGTTGTCACCGTGACGGGGCACCGCGCGGTGCCACGCGCAGTGCACTGCACTTCAAGAGTGGACATCGAGCCTGTGATGCCGTTATTATATTACGATAGAGAATTAATAAAATATATGTACGTAGGGAAAATTAGAGATTCCCGCCTTCACCTGTGTTCTGCTGTAATCTGTTTCTTCATTTCTTGGTTTAATTCTATGTGGGCTATGCAATACATTGTTTTTGCTTTGATAAATATAATAATATGTGCAAAGAACGTGAGTTTAGTTAAATTTTTATTATGTGTTGTTATAGCAGCGACAGAAACACATATTCTGTTTAAATTTCATGTACCTGGCTCCAAAGATACTGGCCTGTGACAGACAGACGACCGTAGAGTACCCGAAGGGTTTTCCAGTGTAAAAGAAACTGTACTGTGAAAAATTCCACGAGAAACCATCAGCTACACTAAATGCTAATCAATAAAACTACGAAACTAACGCCTAGCAGATGATTTATCAAAGAATAACTCGTCGAAATCCACGTCGCGTCGATTCGTCGGAAAGGCAAATCCCCGGCTGTAGTTGCTACTATCTGTCTAGTGTAGAACCTAAACGATGGAGTAAAACCGGTTTCAAAATTGTTAATCCGTTTTTAAATCAAGCTAAGCCGCGGAGTGCGGTAATCCCCGGTTTACATCGTTAGGGTCCCTCAGCGAACGATTTCGACCGAAGTTGCCAGAATTAGCTGTGTTAGCTAAGATATTGTTTTATTGATAGGTACACTGGATGGCGGTATAGGCATTTTACAACATGATGAATGAATATTTACGACAACTGGTATTCCCTTACGAACTTCCTGTTTTCAATGTTATATTAGGGTACAATAACCCGCCTGCCAAGCGAACCGCCTGAAAGCGCGATTATGGCAAAACCCTCCACAAGTGTGAGAGACGCTTAACTCAAGTATTAACATTCTCTGAGACCAAAGTCGGTTACGGTATGGGCCATTGATGATGAAATGAGGATGAAATAATGACAAAACAAAAAGTAATTTTTTTTAGTAATTAGTCTTACGGTACGTAGGTCAGATGGCAGTCGCTCTACTGTAATTATCTGATCTGTCAAATCCTGGAATCATTCCCGATGTCCCCCGAACCGAATGGGGGACAACGAGAATTTAAGTTTCTTTGTCCCCCGAATTGAAAAATGGGGGACAACGGGAATAAATATTCCCGATGTCCACCACTTTTACATTTAATTATTTTTGTTAAGAAAACTTAAGTGCCATTGTGCTCAGCTGAATAAACTGGAGTTACATTTACATTCTTTACGTAATTAAATTAAAGAACATTCGAGTTTGTAAAATGTATATTGCTTATCAAATGAGAAATTACTTACTATCGACTTTTAATTTATAATACAAGGTCTACATCTAAGCAACAATGGCAATGTTCTGAAATATTTATAGCCATCGTACTCGGCTGTATGAACTTGTGTTATAATAATATTTCATAACGTAATTGAATGAAATAATATGCGTATACTTAAAAATGTTTGCTTAACAAATTAGGTATTACTACATTAAACATTATTATTTCGTAAATGGACTCTACGCCTGTGCATTAAATACCATTTTTTAAGGAGAGTTGTTAATGTTTACTTTGACGTTTATTGGATGGCGAAGATTTTATTTCTATTTGCTGCCCACGTAAAAGACTGGCTTGATACATTTGAAATTGATTGACGATGCGGATCATTTTAGGTTAAAATATTTTGTTATTTCTGTAAGACAGATTTTGTACTGTAAAATACATCGTTATTGTCCAGTTATTGTAAGTGTAACAATGAAAGCAGCCTGAAAAGTAAGGATGTGAGAATGAACAACTTCAACTAAAAATGTTCTACAAACGTCTTTAGATGTAAACCTTGTATTTTTTTTTTTTTTTTTAGTTTTAACTAGTTTAATTGTTGTATTTAGAACATATATATTAAAAAGGACAACACAAACAAATTATAAACTAAATAAATTAACTTAATTATCTAACTAAAATTAAAATAAACCTACAACCCTAATCTAAAAATCTATATGTACAAATATCCCCTAAATCACTGCCACTGCTGGGTATGGTGCCCATATATATAGCGTTGGATGGCTATCCCTATACGTTGGCCGAGGAATGAGCCAGCCCTGCGCTCGCCAGTGGAACGAATTAAACATGATTTTAATTTGGCGAATAACTTTTTAGCTTCAGGGCCCCACGGCCCCAAAGTTTCCACGGCAAACGCCGAAAATACGCAACTATCAGCGATATTTGCGTATTTACGGCGTTTCAAGGTCTCAGCAGATGCGGCCGCCGCGCCTGGCCTCACAGATGTCGAGCCAACATGGGACGCCGCTAGAGTATCAACGCATGTGGCGTCCCATACTAAAGGCCGACCCAGCTCCCAAGGCACGAGAGACATCCCGTCAGGTCTCTTGCCGTCGTCCCTTACAAGCCCCAAGGGCTCGAGAGAGGAGGGCACATTAATGCTGGCAAGAGCCCGACGTATTATGTCATTCAGGCAGGCGTGGCGGGATAGACGGCCGGAACTTTTGCAGCATGATAGCCCGTGGTGCCCTGAGCTATCCACTGCAGCGCCGCAGTGGCAGCGATGGGGTTTAACTAAGTTGCAGCCCAGACGTAGCCCAACCGCCAACCTAAAACTATTATTGTCTAAAAGGTTTCCATAGTTTATAGATGGGTATGCCTGCAGCCAATATCCAGACTCCCTTTCCGATACTGCAAGTAACCTAGCCCTCTCGATCGGTGACGGGCAGGTCTCGGAAAGGTGTTCGAATACCCGGCGGCAAATTAAATCGTCCCAAAGCCTTTGGCACCCCTTGTCGGAAGGAGGAGCTTGGCTAGGGCAAGCCATCTTCCAGGCTTCTTCGGGTTTAGAATTTTACCAACGAGGGATAACGTACTGTGAACAGAAGCCAAAAAAGCCGGGAGAGCCACGCTCGAGACTTGGCGGATGCCGAGTCCACCATGTCTGACCGGAAGGGTAGCCAAAAGGAAACTCCTGCTGTCGAGTTTAACGTTAATAATTTTTTGGATTTGCGCGAATAGTAATTTATCAATTACCTCACAAAAATTTGGAAATTTCCAGAACGGGCTACAGCGCATAGCGTAAGTGAATTTTGGTACGAAAAGGCAGTATCTTATAATGAACATGGCCATGTGGGAATGAATTTGGAGGAGACGATCAGCTGTGTCGTTAAATTTTGAAATATTTTGTTGAATGAAGCCAGGGATTGAATCGCTGAAAATTGGAGCGCCTAGGAGGAAAAGCGAATCTTTGGTGATAATTTTCATTCCGGGATACAATGTTTCAAATTCCTGAATTAAATCGTTTTTATTTTGGAAACTGTCGTCTAAATAAAGCTCACACTTCTTAAAATTTAGCTGAAGACCAATTTCATTAAATTTGGTCTTAACAAAAGCCAAATCTTGTAAGATAGTACTAGCTTCTCCTCCTAGGGTCCCATCGTCAAGGTACCAAACATTAAATTTTGACTTTAGTTCGGATACGATTGGGTGGATGGCGAGGCTGAAGATGGCAGGCCCTAGTGGATCACCTTGCTGGCAACCGACTGAGGAAGAAATTTTGTGGTTACGAAAAAGTAAGTCGGATGGTGAACTGTAGCATTGCCAGATGTAGGGGTAAATGTTTGGGACTACAGTTTTAATTTCGCTTAACATAGCAGAACGGCAAACAGAGTTAAATGCATTCTTTACGTCCAATTTAAACAAAATATTATTCTTGGAGTTATGAAGGTAGGTCCGGCAGGCATGCACAATTGCTTCACAGCCGCCTTTGCTGCCGAAACCAAGCTGTGTAGGTTGAAATTTTGATTCCAAAATTGGTAGAATCTCTTTACAGCAAATTTTGGATGCAAGACGTCTGAAGGTAGAACCAATGGCTATGGGGCGCACACTCCCATCCTTTTTTGCAAGGGCGCAAAGGTTAGCACCATACAAAGTTGCTGTGACTTGTACAGTTACCTCACCTCCAAGCATCAGGTTCACGAGCTTGGTCAGGCTTGTGAGCAGACCAGCGTGTAGACCGGTATGTGCACTTTGTAGTAGGTCTTTCAGATGTTGTGGGGATATGCCATCCAGGCCGCCGGCGGACCCATTATTGAAAGACATAACTGCGGCTAGGACGGCATCTTCCGATGCTTGGAGATGTGGTGGAGAGGTGCTTGGAGGGTCAGGTAGGACAGTCAAAGTGGCAGGCGGGTGTTTGCTCTGCAGGGCCGACAGGGTATCCAGTGAGTCTGGAGCTGCAGTGTCACTGGAGAAAAGAATCCGAGCAGCGCCTCTAAGGTCTCCATCGTTAACTTTTGACTCAACCGTTTTACTGAGGGTGCGAGGTTTACGGGTTAAGGACGGATTGCAGCGGGTTGAGGTAGTGTTGGGATGGTGAGAGCAATTGTATTTTATCTGTGAGGTGACCGACCGATTTGAGTTATTTTTGGAGAAATGGAGAATATCATAGGAGAAAGTAAAAAGAGTTTTCCAACTAGAGAGTGAATTTTCGGTCACACAAAAGTCTATAGTCTTGGCTAGGCTGGAGGCGACTAAGAACCTCGCACCACGGGGAATACGTTTGATTATGGGAACTGAATTTTTTAAATTACTTAAAAGCGATGATAAATTTATTGTTGGCAATGGTTGTAACAAATTCGGCAATGATAATGGTAGTAATTGATGGGGGCGAGGCGATGTGGCTAGGGATGGAGGAGGCCTGGTAACTTCTTTGTGGCACTTACCTATGTGAATTTGAAGGCCTCGACGACCTTTCAAGAATTTGGGCGCTGCACATTGAGGACACTGTACGAGGACATCCTGTGACACTGCAGATTGGCTGAGCTGTGGTTGGTAGTTTGCAGGCCTGGGCAGCATTCTTACAATATATACCTACCCTACTAAATAAAAGTCCTATAAAACTTATAACAATTACAAAAAACATATTTCTTATTCTTGTTTGACATTTGTTGAAACTTGTTGACATTATGACAGCCACGAAAATTATTTATTGTCATGTGACGCTTTACGCGCATGCGTGCTTCGCACTCGCGGCATAAGTTGGTTGCAGCACTGCTGCGCGCGCAGACCGAAAACTCAACGTATCCAGGCAGCGGTTGCTGAGGTAACAGCGGCGGCGCGGCGTGGCGTCTTGTCAAAACAACTTCAAACTTCAAAATATTTTATTATATTAGACGGGACTTGGACGCGACGTACCTTTATGATTTGTTTTCCCGACGTTTCGGTAGGGTTACACCCACCGTGGTCACGAGACGACTCAAACAAAGACTTCAAAATATTTGTTTATTAATATAAAACTTTACAAAACAGCTGATTTGATATGTGGCACGCTGCCTACAAAAAATTATGTAGCCGTACACTTGGGTGATACACTGAAACGGTCCGGGTAACTGCCCAAAGAACTTTTCAATTTTACAGATTTAAATTAAATTTGATTTGACATTTCAAACATTCTCTCTTGAAAAAAAGTTGAAAGTTTTCCTTGTATTATAAATTTAAAGTCGATAGTAAGTAATTTATCATTTGATAAGCAATATACATTTTACAAACTCGAATGTTCTTTAATTTAATTACGTAAAGAATGTAAATGTAACTCCAGTTTATTCAGCTGATCACAATGGCACTTAAGTTTTCTTAACAAAAATAATTAAATTTAAAAGTGGTGGACATCGGGAATATTTATTCTCGTTGTCCCCCATTTTTCAATTCGGGGGACAACGAAACGTAAATTCCCGTTGTTCCCCATTCGGGGGATAGCATTCGAGGGACAACGGGAATGATCCAAATCCTGAATCATTGTCACGGCGGACCCCGGGCTCTCGCGCCGCACATCTTGAATTTAGACGCCAAGATAATTACATAATCAAATTTTGGGTGCATAAAATTATCTTACTTTTTAATAATGTATCCTTCATTTGGCTAAAAGTGAATCATATAAACAATACTGGCAAGGAAGTCTCTGTGAATACTTGTAACATGTTTGCATAATTTTGAAGAACATGAAAACACTTTCTAAGTGAAAATATCCTTAACCGCCATCGCTGAGTGTTCGTATGCAAGAAGGGAACTCGTCAAATATTTTACTCGGCTCTCGTATATTCTGTTGGAATTGAAATTAAAAAAAAAAAAAAAAAATGAAATTGACTTTTCAACGTAGGACTCAATGTTTTGCGGGATATAGTGCAAGCCTTTCTTTAATACCAACATCAGGACCTAGGTCCTAGGACCTCCACAATACGACACAATACAATACGCACCGCAACACGATGCGGTGACGCAACGCAAAAAATGTCAACGCTACGGCATCGTACAAGAAGGCAACGATCATGACTTCCGTTTCTAGTGAGACATCCCAAAGCATGGGTCGTTTCTGAATGAAAGAAATAAAATAAATCGGTGTTGTAGTTTGTCATCTTGTTCTGAATTACGTGCTTGTTTGAAGTGTGTACACTGACTAAATGGTATCGGTCGATTAAGGAAAAAAGGCGGACTCCATACAAACGAAGTTTCAAAGCCATGTAATTTTGTAAACGTTATTTAGAAACCTTTGTGTATGTCTGTGGTTTGTCAGAATTTCGTTAAAATATATCGTTTCAAAGTTAACGGGATTTAAGATTTGTATTGAAATATTAAATCCCGTAAATAGGCAAGACACATTTGTATAGAAAACTTATAAACCTAAACTCAATACCCTCAACAACCGATAAACCAGAACCCTGTACCCCAATCCCCCATACCACGACTCTCCCAACAGATGTTGCTAAAAACGCAAGCAGACCAAATGGGGGGTGTTCTATGAAAAATAGCGGCTGCAGTGCTTGAGCGGCTGATATTTCCAGCTGCATCGGCCCGGCTTATCCGGGAGCCGGCAAATGGCGATGGATAGGCGTTTTTATATTTCGCCCGGTGAAATATCGGCGCGCCGAGGATCGGGCGCGGGCATTTGTCAGCAGGCTTCGGGGGGCTTCGGGATGCTTCGGGGCTTGGGCGTGAGGAGCACCGGTTAGCCTAGGGCTAAGGCACGTCTAAGTTTAACAGCACCTTTAAGGCGGCGATGGCGTCCGATTCATCGATACGAATGATTTATGAACTTCCAGATTGGCGTTGCTGGCCATACCTTGTTAAAATCTAAAATACACAGGATAGCTAAAGCACTGATTTAAAATTATCACTGAAAAGTTTTTCGAAACAACGTTTTTGTATTAAAAAAAAATCACGAGTTTAATCGCTTAGTTTTCTTTTTGCCTAGGAAGACAAACGGACGAACAGTCTCCCTGATGGAAAGCGGTTACCATCGTCCAGGAAATTTGCAACCTATGGTGAGCGGATGCAGAGTTGTTCTTTGAGGTACCTGTAGACATGGCTTTTAAAGAACTCCATGTAATAGTGCAAAGGAAAGACTTCGGGAAGGACGTCATTCTACATCTTTTACTTGCAAGATTTGTCACGACATTTACAGTTAAGACAATATTCTTTATACAAATGTATAGATTTGTAACTTAACTAAAAGTATCGCCGAATACCTAGGTTTAGGGGATTCTCTTTTAATAACAAACAAAAATCTTTCGCATTTATGCATGCAAAAATGACCCTTATTCTATGAGTAACATGAATTAAATCACTTTTTGTACACTAGTTCCACTTTATAATACAATTTTATTAAATTGCAACCGGTTTCGAATTACATGAAGTGACAACACAAAGTGTTAAATATTTATGAGTTACTTTTAAGTATACTCTGTCGGTAAAAAACGGATTTTCGTTGTGAACGGTTCCCCCCTTAAGTTATTTCCAGGGCAAGTTTTGTCTTTGGTGGTATTGTTATTAGTCGTGAAAGAGTTCTCTGAAGGAGTATTTATAACAGCTTCGGGTTATTTTTTTACGTCACTCAGTGAAAAACGAGGAGACAGCCCACTTGAATACAATATGCTTGGATTAGTTCACAAACCGCCATCTAGCCCCAAAATAAGCAAAGCTTAATAATAATAATAATATATTCGTTCGTGGACAAATTCACACAGCGCCATCTAGCCCCAAACTAAGCAAAGCTTGTACTATGGGTGCTAGATAACTGATATACTACTTAAATACTTTTAAATACATACTTATTATACATAGAACACCCAGACCCGTAACAGAAATTAAAATTCATCATTTACCTCAGTATTTCATTTTCAGTGCCTCGTGAGGGTCCAGCTCTTGGAATCAAGCCATGAACGTACGTTCAACTCGTTCGTGGAATTAGTTCCCACCGCAGATTTGGATTTCTTCATGAGGGAAGAATATTGGCCGAAGGGTATGGTGTACCGGCGATTCCGTGGGCGACCCAGAATTTCCGGTGCCGCCGAACGACATTAAGTGACAGTTATTTTTTTAAGATATTAATAAATTATATTTTTATATATTAGTTTACCATTTATAATAATTTGTATGTAGGTATAGGTTTTATCTTTGTCTGTATTCTGTATCAGTTTATTTTGTATTTATGTTGTTTGTGTATTTATAAATATGGGCCTAGTTGCCTGAAATAAATGAATAAATAAATAAAAATAAAAATAAATAAATTTCTGCCCGGCCGGGAATCGAACCCAGGACCTCTTGCGTGGCAGACCGGCATGTTGACCATTGAACCACTCAGGTCGTCAAGCTTGTATTATGGGTGCTAGATAACTGATCAACTACTTACATACCTTTTTTTAATACGTGCTTATTGTTCATACTACCAGACCCTTAACAGAAATTAAATGCATCATTTTAATTTCTGCTGGGCCGGGAATAGAACCCGGGACCTCTGCGTGGTAGACCGGCTGTCAATCAACTGAACCAATCAGGTCGTCTTAAGCGATGCCTGTGATAGAAGAATTACGATTAAAATGTCGTCATACTCTGAGGCACAAACCCTGGAAGACTCGAGAGAAACCTGTGTCCTACAGTTTGAATTCCTCTGAATGACAATGATGATTCATTACCAATTCTATCGATGGCGGAATGACCCCGACAAACTGACTGATGTCGGAGCGCCCCCAACAAACCGACTGATCTGAACCCCCGGGAAAAATAACGTTAAGTGTTCAAAGAAATAATATTATAATATTTAACTTTGGGTCCGCAGTGGAACACCTTGGTCAACTGCATCCAAAACACCATTAGTTATGTATTGCATTTAGTTCAATTATACGATCTCGTTGATTATAAAGGTCATGGTTCAGGTTTGATGGTAATTTAATTTGTTACCCATCTGGCATTTGTGTAAGGTACATATAGACTGTCTCAAACAAATTCGATCGCTCGTACGATTCGGATGTGGAATGAGCTCCCAGCCATAGTTTTTCATTTGGACTATGACATGGGATCATTCAAGACGTATATTAGAGGTCTCTTTAGAGATGGGCATTGCATTGGTAGCGCCCCTGGTGTTGGTGATGTCCATAGGCGGCCGTGACCACTTTCCATCAGGTGGCCCGCTGATGGCCTGGGACTGGCGACCAAAAACTCATATTTGCTGCCAATATCCTGGTTGTGCACTCGCGTGAGAGCCCGAGGTCCGCTTTGATCATAATTCAGGATTTGACAGACCAGGTAATTAAAAGTCATTCTTAAGCCTAGCAATGGTAATAAATAATAATCATCTTGGCGTTAATGTCTCGGGATGTGCTCTCGAGAACGAGGGCCAGGGGTCCGCCTTGAACATGATCCAGGATTTGGCGATCAGGTAATTACAGTGGAGTGACTACCATCTGACCTCCGTGACCCTGCTACCAGGGGAACCTGACCAGATTGGATCATGGTTACAAATTCAGTTGCCTGGATTTGCAGGTTTCATCACGATGTTTTCCCTCACCGTAAGAGCATCGGTTAGTGTTCAACTTATGTACATAACTCAGAAAATAGTCATTGGTACATGGCCGCAGAGGGATAAGTCTAGCAATGGTATTTACCATAAAAAAGAATTGCCAACGCTGTTTACACATACTCATACAAACATCTACCTGCAATCAGCGACACCTCCCAAACGCAATTACCGGAAAACTGATCCTATTAAAAACTGTACCCAACATTTGGTCATAACACGTCGGCGTAAGGCCCTGTGCACACTGAGGCCGTTAGCCGCGCGGCTCGCGCGATAGATTAATTGCATTACATCAACGCTGCGTGTAATGCGATTAAAATCTGCAGCGGGCGGGCGGGGTGCGGGCGGAGGGGGATTGCCAACGTTCCCAGTCTGGAGTAGGGTTGCCACGCAGCTAAGGGGCTTAGCATTAGTCCGTGCGACGTATGGCTGAGTTATAGGTTAAGGTTTAATGTGGAGAGCGTCCGAATGTACGGTTATAGGCAGTGCTCTTGATTGTAGAGAGGTGTTAGTAATATTGTAATTGAGCAGTAGTCCTACTAATGTTACAAATGCGAAAGTTTGTAGGATGCATAAATAAAAAAATAAAAGTTTTATTAATTCTTATGAAATGCATTTCAATTTTAGATCTAAACAACACGTAAGAGATTAAACTTTATGTAATTTATATTTGGATGTTTGTTACTCCTTCACGCAAAAAGTACTGAACGGATTTTAATGAATATTGGCAGCAATATAGCTTTTTATTCTTATCGAGTCGGTGGATCTAACTCCCCCTTATACTTTGTTTGCCCAATATTTGCATTTAGACTGACCTCGAACAAGTCCTCCCTAGCAATATCGCTTATAGTCCAGAATAGCACACAAGCTATCATTTATCTCGAAATTCAGTGTGGTACCTGCCGGAACGAGTCTGGTACCAAACTTTACTCGGACAAAGAAGCTAGTGTGGAATTTATTCCTCACTCACCTCACAGAATCTATCGTAAAACGTCCAAAGGACCGATGAACTGCGGGCTTTCGAAAGTGACTGGCACTTGATCGCGAAGAGTGGAAAAATCGGGGTTAGGTCTTTGTCCAGCAGTGTGATGATTCAATCTAACATAAAAAAATAAAAAAGAACCGTCCGCGCCGCCGCCACAGCGTGGTCGCCGCCACGCGCGCCAGTGTGTGCATCGCTTAACTATTTTTACAAGTCGTGTCGGATTGGTTCGTTGTAACCAATTGTCGGTGTATTTGCTCTGTTTGTTTTTGACGCAATTCAGTTAGTACGCCTGGCCGTGGACGGCTGGCGGATTCCTGCATGGTTGGCATTACGATAGGACACCCTTGTAATCCGTTAGGAATCCCTTGTGTTTACCTAAAACATGCCACGGCCATGCCATGCCAAAACGCAGCGTGGGTAGGCCTCCCACAAGGTGGACCGACGACCTGGTAAAGATCGCAGGTACCAGCTGGATGCGGAAGGCACAGGACCGGCCTATGTGGAGATATCTGGGGGAGGCCTATGCCCAGCAGTGGGCGTCTTCTGGCTTTTGGTTATAACATGCAGTATCTGTAATGCACGCTCGCAAAAGTCTGTCTGGTGGTGGTGTGGGTGCCGGGTCGCTCTTTTCCCTCTAATATGGTTGAAGTTGTCAACTTTTTTTATAATTAGACTAGACTAGACTAGACTTTTTTTATTTTTAGTTCATAAATTTAAATAGGCGCCGGTTTTTGTTGTCATATTTAGGACGATCAAGTCCAAGTCAAGAAATAACAGAAGAACGTAGCTCATTCATATTGATCATCAAAATATTTGTCAAGGGTCGACTCCACGAGTGTGTTTGGTGAAGTGAGCTCTCCATGGGGTCTAAAAACATAGGTCAATTCGATCGGAAACATAAATATTTAGACATAGAGCCCAGGATATTATTGCGAGGGGGCGCGCGGTGTTGCGGCCTCGCATCGCAAAAACGGCATCGCACCGCAATACGATGCGGTGATGCAACGGCATCTTATAAGAGGACAACGACCATGACTTCAGTTCCCAGTGAGACATATCGCAAAGAACAGGACGTCCCTCAATTACTTAAAGAAATGAAGTAATCGGCGTCGTAATAAGTCATCTTGTCCTTAATCAGTGCACTGCCAGTTCGAAGTGTGGACACTGACTGAACGGTAGCGCGTCGTCGCATCGCAGATTTCGTCGTCGTCGTCGTGCCGAAGTGTTGTGCCCTGGCCCTTAGGCCCTGCGCGGACCCGCGCGCAGATTCCATTGCTGGCATTTCAGGCATCCCGTCGCGCGCAACCTGCTGAGCCCGCGTGTAAAAGACGCATAATTTGTGAAGCCACACCACTGCGCGGGTGATAGGGAACATATAGCTGATGTTGCTGATGTCCATAGGCGACGGTGACCAATTTCCATCAGGTGTCTGCCGTACTACTTTAAAAAATTCTATTATCTCCGAAAAATTAGAATCGGTTCTATTTCAATGGACTAGGCTTGACGACAATCCAATTGGACTGTTACTTTTTATACGATACCAATATTGGACTGGATGTGAGATGGCAGTCTCTCCACTGTAATTACCTAAACTGCCAAATCCTTGATGGTCAAGGCTCCGGTCAAGGTCCGGGTACTCGCGCGCGTGAGCACAACCGGGACATTAATGCCAGGTTGATTATTAATGTATGAAAAAGTGTATGAAAGTGATGTATGAAAGTTTCGGCGTGGCCTAATGTCGACTTTGTCTCTTAACATAAGAACGCCTCCGTAGTTATCCACATTTTCGTCATAACTGAGTCTCTCTCGGTATGGTGTAACAGATTTGAGGTTGGACAAATAAATATAATATTATTGCAACATACTTTATTTAATAATCGGAGTTTCAGGAATTAGTAAAATGAATACTGTTTTGTTCGGTACACAATTCATCTTCGGAACAATAATTTGTTGGAATAAAACAAGTTTCGGCGACATCGCGGGGAAAAATTGCGAGATCCATCATGAAATGGGCGCTGAAAGTATATCAAAACTCTTAAGTAATGCAGGGAGCTATTGTGTTTTTCGTTTGAGAAATAAATTTCACAAGCCCGAGACGATTCTCAGCCGGATAAGCAGTAAGAATAATTTAAATCGTTCGGCTTGTCTGATGTATTTAATTCCAAGAAATGTCATGCGCTAAGTATCTAACTCAAGTAACTGCGCATCATAATTTTTTTTATTGTCTAGGGATCACATGGTCAGACATTGTCAGACTGTCTACCTGAAAGCGGACATAGCCCCGTGCGCCCTTGACACATCTCGCGGCGCGAGATAGCGTTTGTTTCCTTACCTCAATACTAACATGGAAGCGTTTGCAGTATTTAATTCGCACCTATCTCGCTTATCGCAGGCGTGAGCGCACTTGTGCTAGCCGTGCATGACATTTATAACCTCAGGGTAGTGGCATGGCAGCACTGCGCTGCATTCTTTACGTATATTCATCATCATCATCACAGCCCATAACAGTCCACTGCAGAACTTTGGGCCTCTCCCACAAAAGGGGAGGTTATTGCCATAATCTCCACGCTTGGCAGGCGGGTTGGAGATCGCAGTGTTGCAAACATAACAATGGAAAACGCTGCGGCCCATTTTCCAGTTTACGAAGACTCTAGATCTTTTGTCTCTAAACATTAGTCGCCTTATACGACACCCACGAGTGTAAGGGGTTGGTGCTATTCTACTCTACCGGTCACCACACGGCATATTACGTATATTATGAATAGTAAATTATAAAAATCCTTTCGATGCTACAGTCACTGTCACCGCCACAGCGCATACAGTTCAAATATATTGGACATGTTAGAGTACAGATGGAGCCGCGACCTATAGAGAATGTACACTGTCAATTTGAGTCCACCTTTGTACTATTTTGTGCATAAAGTATTAAATAATTAAATAAATATGCCACAACTCTACAAATGACTCAATGTCATACAAAAAGCTAGTACTATTGCGCTTATAACACATGCCTAAATTCAGTAGACTAAATGATTCAGTTACTGAATTCAGTCGAATGTAATCGCATTTAGCAAGTTAGGATGCTTTTAGAAGAACATATGGTTTCTGAATTTGGAAGTCTAATTAGTTACGCATTTAGGAAGGTGGAATAGCATTTAGTAACTTATTTAATTAAGATGTACGTTCATTTTTGCCTGGTAATTTAACTGTGTGAGTTTAATTTTGTAACATTAGGCCTTTTTAGAGAAATCATATTTAGAATCAATCATTATTAAACATTATTCGAGAGCGCCATTAACGCCAATGTGATCGGTTACTTATAAGAATCATGTTTAGTTTTCATATAAATGTCAAGCAGTGCAGTTTTCGAACGCAACATCACAACACGTCCGACTTCGTGACGCATCAACCAGTAAATGAATTTAGTAACTAAATTAAGAACAGTGTAATCAGAAGTTTCTACAGTCTACTGAATTTAGGTATGTGTAATAGGTGCATAAGACGAACATAAGCCTATTATAGACATCATTTTGACTTAGAAACGGACCGTAGATCGATGCGCCATTTCGCGTGTCTCCGCTTTTTGAAAGGCGTGATACAAAAATGGACCCTACATTAATTCCAATTGAAATCACTTTGATCTTGCTCTCACGCTTTTTGCTTCTGTTTTAGACAACTGAATTTAGCCAAGTGCGGCAAATAACTTACAAAAACAGAAAACACAAGCACAACACACCCAATCAGCTTTCTCTATCACACAACCACACACGCATCCCTATCCAAGGCATCCCCGTAGTATTTCGCGTGAGGTGACTTTCGAGGCGAGGGTAGTCGCCATATTTTTATTCATGCCGTTCAATAATGGAGTAACGAGGCAACCTGACGAGCCGCCATCGATTGCGTGGACTTATTTACGTTTATCAATATTTATGGCGAATGCGGCCGCCGTGTTGCGTTTGAGGGGATTACGAGGGTAATTCAGAAAAAAGAATTATGACGGTAGGTTATAATTATTAGCCACGGTACAGTAACTGAATTGATTGGGATCTTTTGCGGTTCTAGTAGAGAGCTTCGGTGGCCTGGTGGCTATTCAATTCAATTCAATTCAAATGATTTATTTTAGAATCATTATTCCATAATTTGTTAGTAAATGAACAATATTGCCAATGCTATGTTAGTAGATAATTTTGTGATGTCATAATATACATATTCATAAAATTCCATAAAAATGTTATGGGGTATGCGAGAGGTACCGAGTTCAAACCCCAATGCCGTTATGTACCAATGACTCTTTTCGGAGTTACGTACATTAGTTAAACACTAACCAATGCTCTTACGGTGAGGGAAAACATCGTGATGAAACCTGCACATTCAGGCAACTGATCCAATGATCCAATCTTGTCAGGTTCCGCTGGTAGCAGGGTCATGGAGGTCAGGTGGCAGTCGCTCCACTGTAATTATCTGATCTGCCAAATCCTGGATTTTGGTCAAGGCGGACCGTGGCCATGATACCTATTTTAAGGATTTGATCATGATACGTTCATCTCGGATCTTCCCCTTTCGACTTTTAAATTAATTCCTGCCACATAGCATGCTACATTCCACACACACATTATCCTTTTCGTTAATCTCTTCTCATTAATCTTAGCTACATTTCCAACCCAGCTAAGTATTCTCTATCCTACTTACTGCGCCTTCTTTCACTCCAGCAGGTTCCCTGTATAAACTATTCCGTAATTTATCTTTCATTGGCACTCCTTCCATAAGAAGTAAGCTCTCATTTCTATTGCATTAGAAATAAATAATGTACCCACTAGGATATAAACCAGACGTTAAGTAAAGTAGCAGCCGTAGCAGTAGTAGCCTTGCAGCTTTGGATGGACTTTTCTAAAAGTTGAGGCTATGAAATAGAATACTTTGCCTGCCAATATATTTCCCGCGTAGTACAATCTGGACTTCTTCAAAGAATGAAGCTTTTTTTTTTAGACGAAACAGCCAAATGTCCGCCATCTCACCTGTTGGGAAGCTGTTTCTATAGCTACGGCATGTTCAATTCTCAACTGCATATAAAGGGAAGACGGAGGTATCCAGATGGACCCCATGCTTGACAAAATCCACCAGGATTACCAATTTAATATTATTATTTTGATCGTAGTGACGTTAGATTGAAACTGGTGGTGGCGGTGGTGACTGTAAACATTGTGTGCATGAAATGGTTACAAAAATTCATACATCCTCAATTCACGATTATTAAATGTTAAATAATTCAACGTAAAGTAAAGTAATATACGTAAAATAGTAATTTAGACGCACCTGGCCTTGCCATTAATTGTCATATTGTTTATGTTGTTACTAAAATAAAGTATAGTCTGCGTTTAAAAAAATTACACACTGTTGTCTATAATTATCACCACCGAATGCCCCAAATACCGACTAACTTCTCCACCATTTTCCAATACAAAAAGCTCAATCGAACCCCTGTATGAATTCAAACAATTTACATCATAATCGAGAAATCAGTGTGACTTCACACAACTCACACCCCACGATTTTACCTTCTGGGGTAGGAGTTAGGAATTAGGGTGCCACCTGCCCCTCCCTGCTGTAATTTTTTATCACGTAAGTATAGACCGTGGCCACTGCGACTGCCGGACTGACAGATATCGTGTGATTCGGTATTCGTGTTTCTTTCGTAGTATTTTTATTGGGAATCGTTCCCTGATGGAAATCCCTGTCGCACAGAATATCTGGTGCTCCCCTTCTTCTGTTATAAAAAAACCTAAGGGGTTTGGATGCGGTGCCCGCCTTTGAGGTACCTGTTGTAGACATGGCTTTTGAAGAATCCCAAGTCATGGTGCAAAGGAAAGATCTCGGGAGGGACTCATTGCACATAAATTAATTCTTCAATTTCTTCGTAAATGTGGATTAGTCACCATTTATTATTAGTGACCTTTCCATTAGCTTATACATAGATATCACATGAATAACTGTGTAGAAATTTTCTGATGACGTCCTTCGGTACCCGGATAAACCTTACGTAACACGTAATAAAGCATTTATCTCATAGCGCTTGACTTTTCCTTCAAAAATGATTTCACTGGGTTTATTGCTGTGTAAATGTGTCAAGATTTTATTAGCAAACCTATAAAATTCTACCATATGATTGATCCTCATTAAACACCAGATTTTCCATAACCCCTCTTCGCAAACCGAACACCTTTTCTGTAAATTATTTGGGCATAAGCTGCCGAGGCCATGGTTTGACTGAGTAGATAAGAAATGCTTCAAAGGAGGCACAACGGCAATATCAAGTTGTTCTGTTCACGACGCTCAGCAATGAGGAAAACTACCCAGAAATAAGTTAATATTGACGCTTGACTGCTGCTTGACTACTAATTCCCCGTTCTCGTGTTCCATGGTGTTCCCCGATTGGCAGGTACAATCTGCAATTCCTCAAGGCCAGAGTGAATCTAATAGGCTCTTTCTAGACAAGCATTTTCCATTCTCGGTTGTATCTACCGAAATTAACTGTTGATAATTTTATATCACGTATTGTTATGACGATGTATGTATAATACTATAAATAAATAAATATAAATATAAATATAAATATCGGAACTTGGCGAGATGGCGTTCAAATGCTTGCCTAGTTTTAAAAATTCCAATTCAAAGCCAGGAAGAGCCGGTCCACTTCTAGTTTTTTATATGCTACGCAGTGACAAATGAGTAGACAGCCCACCTGATGGCAAGCGGTAACTATCGCGTATAACATCTATCTTTGAAGCATTTAGGAAGCCTACAAAAATGCGTTCACACTGTGAGAACTTAGATAAAATTCCTCATGCCTGTAATTGCGCTGGCTACCACCTCAAACTGGAAGACAACAATGCAAACATTATTGCTTGGTGGCAGAAATAGATAAGGCGATGGTTCCCAGGTGGACCCCTCAGGCTTAGAGTCCTACCACCTAATCAACTAATTATTGAAGATAAATGCAGCTATATTGCAGCAAGCGACTGTAATATTTCCACTGCCGAGCTCGCGTCGCCGTCTCGCAAGGCGCAAGGCGAAGGCGAAGGCGACACGCGGCTGATTCGCACGCGCACCCTCATTAGTCCCCACCCATTACCCCATGCATAAATCACTCGTCACTACACCCCGCTACATTGATTTACAATCCATTGCATGTCGTAAATCAGTCGCTTCCTCCAATTACCGCACAGAACGGGCAGTGTAGCGAAAATTGGACTAATTACTCGCGATTTTGGAATTCCCCGGTTTTAAGTTATGTTCTGGAGGAAACGCTGGGAGCGTGTGGCGTTCCGCAGGGCTCGCGCTTGGTTAAGTTGTGGGTGAAGTG
Source organism: Blastobasis lacticolella (assembly GCA_905147135.1). Lineage (NCBI taxonomy): Eukaryota > Metazoa > Arthropoda > Insecta > Lepidoptera > Blastobasidae > Blastobasis > Blastobasis lacticolella. The sequence continues at coordinate 16,964,249 of LR990058.1, read as the reverse complement.
AGATCATCGTAATTTGTCACTTTGACGAGTAGTTTGGTAGTGTTGCGGCTAAATTGAGAGTCTGTTGGGTAATTATTGGGACACGTGACCGAGTTGAATGCGGTACCAGAGTAGCATATGTAGGTAGCATTCTGCGTTTCTAAATTCTTGAGGATGCCTCATTAAGTGGCCTCTCTAATTAGTGTTTGGTTTACTATGCCTAATTAACTATCTGAGAAAGTATGCTAAAAGTATTGGCAAGAATTCTTTTAACAATTTGTTTTATAAGGAGATTTAGGAGGCCCACGGACAGGAGATCCACCTCTTGGAATGTGGTCCCCTTTGTCCAGGACCTCTGAAGTCTAAGGCATTCTAAGGTATCATATGTGGTGCTAACTTTTGAAGTCCAATCCGCCACTCCATCTCCTTTCTTCCTGCGGAATCCCTTCTCTTGGTATGAGCTGTGCATCAAGCTCTCAGCTATTCGTCGTTATGCTTTTTTGAGAATTAACATGTTTTCTTAAGGCTTATACCATTATTTAATAGGTAGAAGTAGATGTTCGGTTTAAAAATATTTTTTTCTCATTTTAAGACAGAATAAGCCACTTACATGAGAAGAATGTTGAATACATACAGATTTACATAGTATCGTTCACTCGTACAGAACAGCACTAGTCACATTCTACGGATTGGATGTTACTTTTGACACTTCACTAGACCAAGTTAACAGATGTTCGGTATGAAACGTGTTTTAATATGGTAGGTATAATACTTATAATTTTGGCGTTGTATACCGGTTGTGCTCTCGCGCGCCTACCTACTTGACCTAGGTAGGTAGGTAAGTACTTATAGTATATTTTTACAAAATAGCAGTTTTATAAGTAAACGACAGTTTCAGGGAGATATCCAATGAAAAACAGAAGAAAATAAATGCAGGACAAACGTTCCTACGTTCGGTTCAGCATCCGTATAATATCAACGATGAGTCCACTACGAACACGACCTTAATTTACAATACGGTTATTGTTCGGTTTACCATTCAGTTTCTTACTGTACACAATCGTAACATCCAAGTTTACAACTTAACTTTGCACTTTCTTATATTTATTCTGGTTTTGTGCTCTAGCAATATTGCAATACGTGTAGCGACTTAAGAAAGTAATAACATATTATCGGCTCCAGTTTAACTATACCAAACATGCGGCAACAGCGAAACTGCATATGCAAACAACAACACGAGCATTACTTACCTCTGCCATAGGATAGGAAGACGCAGTAACCCATCTAGACCGTGTTTGTGAAATTATTATTTAACGGGTTGTCTTCTATTAAATAATATAATAGGACCACGATAAGTCCGTATTGACTGACAGTAGTAAAAATTGTAAAATGTGGATTGGCAATAATCTGGGGATAATCTGTCCTTGGCAGTCCTTCTTGTAAACATTCAGTTATTTGGTTTGAACTTGTACTTTTAGTTTGACTAAATTATTAATCATGCTGAAAATTATCTCTTTCACTACCTTTTTGATTGTTTTGCCCATTATTTAATAATATTTTCCAGAACTCACGAAAATAAACAATTGTTATGACTTTTATAAATTACATTCTATTACTTTTAAAAAACTTGTCATAAGTTGCCATACAGAGATTTCTATTTTAATTTTTTAATAAGCGATTCGGACTTAGTGTGGTAGCTTATTATAGTTATTTTTATTTTATTATTGATCCCTGAAGCGAAAGGTGTTATAAGTTTAAAGTTTATCTTTCTGTGGCATTGTAGCTCCCGAACGGATGGACCGATTTCGATGTCTTTTTTTATTTGAATAAAAGTTAATCGAGAAGGTTCTTAGTGGTCTAGAAAAGATTTGAGTGAAAATGTATGTCCTGGACGCCGGTGGTCACTTTCGATCAGGTTGATCGTCCGTCCATTTATTTATTTATTTATTTATTTATTATTATTCAGATGCTTTCAGACTTACAGTTGAGCAACCAAAACGTCTGGAGAGCCATTATTTACATGTAGGTACTTATCTTAATATATATATACATATATATATATATAACAGTAAAACTTAATTAATATTACAACAGCTTAGCCAATTAGCGCATATATTTATAAAATTTTGAATATTAGTGCCAAAGATATCAACTTCGACCCGGTCTGTTACCAGTTGATTTAGTAGTGTGAGTGCGTGCGGTGTAGGAGCATACCTGGCAGTGTCCGTACGCGCAGGCGCCGGTGCAAACAGCTGGTGCCTGCGTCCCGCTCGCGTATTTCGCGTATAACTATTAGGCACATACAGTGAACATATAGATAAAGTGCTAGGGTTATTTACCTTTCCATTAAAGAGGAGGAAGTAGTGCAATACTAGTGCGAGTTTCCGTCTCAGTTTCAAAGTATCAATACCTACCATACCTGATACAAAGAGAGATGGATATAGGTAGGGATAGTATCCATATAGTTTCATGTACAGATAACGGCAAAACTTTTTTTGGACCCGTTCTATCATGACTGTGTACGTGATTTCATGTGGGTCCCAAACTAGCGAATTGAATTCGAGTTTACTACGTACAAATGCATAATACAGAAGCAATATAGTTTCCCTATTATAAAATCTAGCTGTTTGCCACAGTACAAATCCTAAGGACTTGAATGCCTTTTTACACATCTCTGTGATATGGTAGTTGAATGTTAGTTCAACATCAAGGAATAGACCCAAATCTCTAATAATATATACCCGCTGGAGCGGTGTTCCATCTATTTCGTAGGTATAATTAATAGGTGAACGGGATCGAGTGAATGAGATGGTTTTACATTTTGCGATGTTGAACTCGAGTTGGTTCCGCTTACTCCACTCAACGACATTATTGATGTCGCGCTGAAGTGCTTCACAATCCTCATTCGTCTCTATACCCAAGAACAGCTTCAGGTCATCAGCAAACATGAGACACACCGCCGTACTAACAACCTTTGAAAGGTCATTGATCATGATAAGAAATTGAGTCGGTCCAAGCGTACTTCCTTGGATAACACCGGAAGTAGTCAAATAGGGTTCTGATTGATGGTCTTGAAATTGGACATACTGAAAACGGTTGGAAAAATAATTTTCAAATAATTTTACAAATCCTGGTGAAAAGCCTAGAGCTGACAACTTGTCAAGAAGGACCTTTGTGTTTACACGATCGAACGCTTTTTTGTAATCAAAATATGCAGCATCTACCTGCCTGCAATGGTCCATTTTGGCGGTTGCATAGTCGACAAAATTTATAAGATTAGTCGCTGTGGATTTTCCTGCCCTGAAACCGTGCTGACAGTCGCTCAAATGAGGTTGAATTTTCCAACAAATAAACCGATTTAAAATGAACTCAAGAACCTTACCAAATCCCGATAGCACAGCAATAGGTCGGTAGTTTTCGATCTGTGACCTAGAACCATCCTTGGGTATCGGCGTGACTCTAGAGATTTTCCACATATCTGGGTATGTACTAGTTTTTAATACCAGATTAAAAATATGCAACAGAGGGGTTATAAAAAAGTCTATGCAGTCTTTTATTAAAAATGAAGGAATTCCGTCAGGACCAACTGAAGAGGAGGCCTTCAAACGTTTAACTGCTATACGTATATCAATTTCAGTTATGTTATCTAAAGTAATATTCGGAGGGGATGACGTGTCCTCACTGATGTGTGAATTTGACATTGGTGTGTCATTCAAAAACACTGACTTAAAATTATGTGCAAAGGCATTCGCTGTGTCTTCACGAGCAACTGGCGATCCTTGATATTGAAATTCCTCGCATGGATGCAGCGAAGTTTGCTGCTCCTTAACAAACCTCCAAAAGCTCTTAGGATCCGTACGAATATTATTCTCGGTCACAGCAATGTACTCATTGTACCCAATATCAATAAGTCGCTTTGCGTGGCCCCTGTAGTATTTAAACATTTCCCAATTATATAGTTTACCTAATTCCCGGTACTTTTTTAAATTATAATATTTCTGATTAAGGTTATAGATTATATCTGAGGTAAACCAGACAGGGTACTGATGTTTGGGATAAGGGCTAGCTTTTTTCTGGGGAACGTATGAATTTATACAGTTATACAGCTTTTTGTAAAAAATGTGCCTGCCTAGGCAAGAAAAAATATTTGCTTGAGGTTTTCCGACATCTGCCGGTTAGGTTTTCATTCGAAAGTCTCACAGAAAGCAACATAGATATGTAGTATGCGACAGTTGCCGCTTTTCATCAGATGGGCAAACTGCTCGTCACTGAGTATCCTAAAAAAGAGTAAGACGCATATTGACTGGTTGCACGAAGATAATCTACTGAGAGTTACAGCACTGTGTCCCAAACTCTCAACCAGTGTACGTGGGCGCAGTGTTGTGGCAATGGCGCGGAAAATCTGTAGAGCCGTTCAAACTTGTTCGCTGTTTATGAATATGTGTAAAGTTCATTTAAAATTTCGGTACCGCTGACCTGCAGAGTTGGGAGCTGCACAAAAGCTTGTAACTCGATACGGGAAACGTTACCGGACTTGGTTATATAGGGAAGGACACAAAGCAAGGAATGGCAGACACGTAGGTATTTTGTTAAACAATGTTTTCTTGAACCTAACGAAGATAAGCCAGGGTTTTTTTCTGTTAAAGCGATGACGAATGAATGAATGATGGAACGAATTTTTTTTTTCTTTTTTTTTATGTTGGAAAGTGGTCACCGCCGCCTATGGACATCAGCAGCAACAATATTTTTTTTTTCCCCAAGTAATTGTTGCAGAGAGACCCTAAAATATACGTGTATGTGGCAGGAGTGATGGAAGCGTTCGAAGGAGAAGACTCAGACGTGAATATCACGATTAAATCGGAGATATTAAAGAAAGGTTAGGTCAAGAGTTCTGACCGACAAGCATTGTATGAAAAGGTTGATGACTGTGGATGAAGCGAGACAGATTTGGTAGGATCGTAGCAAGTGTAACGATGTGGTCTCTGCCTACCCCCTCGGGAAATAGACCTGACGTTACCTTTGTATGTATGTATAATGTAGAGAGTATCTAGGTAAATACCATATAAAATGAGCTAAGGAAAAATTCCCTTCATAATTAATAATGTAAGAACATCATAATAAACACGTTTCCTAAGCAAAAATAACAACTGCAATAAATAAATAGTATGAATTTGTTCGAAAAATGTTACATTCGAAACGTATGTTTCTAAACTATTCCCAACATTGCATAAATGCAGAGCCCTACAATACGTAACTATTGCCATTCACAAAAATGCGGTTGTAAGGAATTTTGTGCAAGAAATTTTAAACCTAACACACTCAGAATAAAATCCTTAATTTAAAATAATAGCTTTACTTATTTTAGTAACCTGTTTTTATTGAAGCGAAATTCCTCAGTTCGATGGAATTGCCTTCAATTAAACGACAGGCGTTGAACGGCGGGGTTGTATAATGTAAAAACATAATAATTTGGTGATGTTTTAAATAATTGTCGTAAACGATTATAATGACTTAACTATTTAGGACTTCATTATTCGGGCGCGTGCTTGCAACAAACATTTCTTTAAGTGACATTTAATGTTCTTACATATTATTCGATTTCTCACATGCGATGCGATTCCCATGCTAAAAGCAAGAAAGGAATTACCTCCTACCTACAATTGGCTGTGCGATGTCTCTCAGGGTGGAATACAATGCCAACCCAAGGTGTCTTGCAAGGCGACGCCTCAGACAAATACAATGTCTGAGAGGCTGGGAGTCGAATATGTTGGGATATTCAGATAACGCAAAGGAACTTGACTTCAAGCGTGTCGTGGAATCGTTCCCTAATTCTATGAGAAGCAGCCTCGGATGATTTTTCCAAAGGGCCTCCGTGAACATAGCGTACGTATGTTGAGTAGTGGACGTACAGTCGCGTTCATGAGTGCATGACCATCTTGAAATTCATATTTCTGTGTAGCTGTTAAAAGGTTTTATAGCATGTAGTATAGAAAGGGAATAAAGTAGAAACATTTTAAATATAACAAACATCTTATATTACTTGTACAACTTATGTTTTTAGCATTTGCTATAAATAGTTCAGTGTTTATTGCTAAATTATTAACCGGCCATGATTAGTTGGTATGTTTAATCATATTTAGTGCACTCCATCTGCTTGTTTTGATTTGGCCGTCTTACATATATGCGCACGATGTGGCTTTGCACCGGCGGCATAATGCCGTTGATTTTATTTTCGCGGAACTGATATACTTATAGATAAAAATAGATAACAGATGAGTACACATATTAATCAATAACAATAATATCGTCATGTAATGTAGCTTCAATGCAGTCAACATATCAATAAATACGCGTTGAAAATGTGTTAAATCGTTAAAGAATTCTACAACAACAAAAGTGGTAATTTTAAAGGAGATAAAATGATAAAGATTAAAGGTTGGATTTGTAATTGACGAATCCCAATTATTACTGCTTACAAATTTATATTTTAGGTATTTACAAAACAGGAACGTTGCCATATTGAAATGTTATGTCAATGCCAAAAACAGCGACACTGTCACCGGGTAAAATAAGTTTGTGGCATAAAAGACAGCGCCATTTTATTTAATATGGTAACGGTAATAATTATTTGTTCGGTCAAGCATATCTTTATACTTATATATCTATGACATTACTACTTACTAAATTAAAAATAACATTTTGAGGCTGTATTAACAAAATATATTTATTTTAGCCAATTCCATTTGTTTAAAAATGCACCTAATATCCTGTAATTATTATTCTAAAAGTGGTCTCGCACTTATGAATACAACTATACAACGACATAGACCTCCGCCCACCCCTTTCACACAAATCGACTCCATACCTTTTGCATCCACCGTCTCCCAGCGCCTTGTACAAAGGTGTCCCGCGCTGCGAAAAGGGGGAATCCTAGTTAACAACATACACAATATTTCCCACAACCCACGAATGGCGCGTGGCAAGTCAGTCTGGCTAATAAATCAGTCACAGCACTGAATGTGCAGTCCGCACTAATGCATACTGTAAATAAATAATTCAATAAATGCAACGGGAACGATGAGAAAGCCAGTTCCGGACTCGCTAGACTAGTTCGCGGTAAAAGAATTGGGTTGCTGTAGATTTATAACTAAAGGAAACGAAGGAAACGTCGAGACGCAGGATTTGTTAAAATATTGATGCCCAACTCTTTTGCTTTGGATGCGTTATGGTGTAATGGGTTGTTTGAAGAAACAGTCCGCTTGTATATGTACTTATTATGAGATGTTAAAGTAACTACGATGATCAAACTCTACACTAGCTCCTAATAGTTACTTTACCCGTAGTTGGTAAGAAAGGAGTGATAGGTTTTTACGTGGTTAGCAACGCGCGTGTTATGTCCCTGATGCCCCTGGTATTGCAAATGTCCATAGGCTGCGGTGACTGCCTACCATCAGGCAGGCCGTAAGTTTGTTATTCACGTTAGTGGTATAAAAAAAAGTTGGACGCCGAATTAGACCTACCACTCCCATATATTTTTCTCGTCGTATGGCTTTTTGGGTGCAATGAGCAGAATCAAAGAATTTATTGTAATTTCCTTCGTCTGCTTATACCTAAGAAGCTCTGTATCCCCAAACCCTGACCCTAAAGGCACCTAACCATCTATTAAGCACTAACGTAAAGACAAGCCCAGCCATTACATCGCGGGCTTTTTGCCCCGGCTAATGCCACATAATGACCAGTGTTACCAACGCTTCTAGCAAAAACGCGCTACGATTTCTTAAAAAAGACGCTAAATTACTCTAGTAATCTATTTTGTATGAAAACTGTTCGTAAACAGGCGCTAAATATACAAAAAATAACCGCCAAATGTATGAAAACCGTTTCTGTAATGCGCACCGAAAGTGTCAAAATTTCGCTAGATCTAGCGCCGAGAGCGCTAAGTTGGCAGCCCTGATAATGACGATCCACTGCTCAGTTGCGTAGACAATTAAATATATGACATAATGGTCGTGGGTGCGTGTTCGGTAATTGGTTACAATTTGGTGAACGAGCCTGCGATTGGTGGGTTGCGGGTCGTAATGCGCTCCCGGGAGGCCGCTAACGCCTCCTGATTAGTGCCTTTACGCATACCGACTAGCGTACGTTTTTAGGGCGGTTTGTTGGCGGCACCTGTATTGATGGGCAATTAAGGTTTTCACGTGGTAGCCGTGTGGTGTCCGGCAGAGTAGAATAGCACGAACCCCTTACACTCGTGGGTGTCGTTCAAGGCGACTTATGTTTTCGAAGCAAAAGATTTAGAGTCTCTATAGACTTGAAAATGAGCAGTAGCGTTTTCCATTGTTATATTTATAACACTGCGTTGCGTGAGATTATGGCAATAACCTCCTCTTTCCCCCTAACATCTTAAGCCCTAAGTTCTACAGTGGATTGATATGGGCTGTGATGATGATGAAGGTTTTCACGATTTCAAAGGTCACGAGATGGCGTCACTGCGACGTAAGGTGTCAAAATAAAGACCTATAATTGGCTGGAATTGATTCGTCATTTGATAGAAGTTTTTCCATCCAATAATCATCCCGAATTTAATTTTAATTTCTGTTACGGGTCTAGGTGTTTATGTATAATAAGTATGTATTAAAAATATATATTTAAAGCAGTTTATCAATTTTCTGACACCCATAACACAAGCTTTGCTTACTTTGGGGCTTGACGGCGCTGTGTGAATTGTTCAAGCATTTTTATTATTGATAAAGTAAAAAATAAACTTCCATCCCAGCTGACACATGTTCACGTTTCGCGACTTGCAACTGGAGAAAAAAATGTAAGAAATGATCCTAGTACCAACTCACCCATACTCTTAAATTGTAGCGCATTTCGTACACGTAGCGGACGGCACAGAACGCCTGCCAAAAACATGCAAGCTAATAGTGCAATTTATTGCTGAAAAGTAGATTTATGGCGCGAAATAGCTCAAGGCACCGTCATTAAGGATTTTATTTGGAAATTGTTTCGGATAGCCGCATTATGCGGCGGTGCCAGCTTGCATTACGCTTCGTGCTTTATGGCTCCCATATTGCTTTCTTATTTATGGATACGGTGGGAAATAAATGCAGGTTTTATAAGAAAAACAATCTTGTGGATCCAAGTACCTATAAGTGTCAGTGTTTTGGATTGCATCCGGTCATTTCAGACCGGTATTAAATGTATCATCAAGCCCCTAGTGATATGATGATCTACCTATCTTTCGCATGATAACTCATAGGTAGATAAGTAAGTAATAGAAAACGCATATATTTTAGTACCTTTGCGAATGAATAGTGAAACCCGCCTCCAGTGGCTCTATGATTAGTTTATTTCGTTCAGTTTAGCTTGACGGACGCATACAATAGTGCAGATCGCTACTTAATTGTAATCAATTGAAACCGAGCTGTGAGACCACATAGAAATGTTTCTGAATAGGAGTATGACTCAGGTGAAGGACGCCCACTGCTGGCCATATGCCTTTTCTCACGCCTTCCACACTAATAGAATTTGAACCTCTCGCATCCATCGACTCCCTACCTTTACAAGATCCGTTACAACGTATGGCCGAAATATGGCGTCCAACCTGGGTCCCATATCGGGCGCTCAAAATGGGACTCATCGGTCACCCAGCTTGGGATCCACATCTTTTGCCCAACTTAACATTACCGGCGCGCACAGTGGGACTCATACCTGGCACCCAATATGAGATCCATGTATCCTTAGTCACAGGTTCTGATGCAGATATTATCATGTCTGATCCTATAACGTAGAAAACTCTCAGTAAGCTCTTTCCTCAACATGCTGAGCGATTTGGAGCTTTCTAACGAAATGCAAATGCTTGAATAACCAATATTTTAAATAAGAATCTTCAATATTATGGGCGAATAAGTGACCGTTTTCCATCTGGTGTACTTCTGGTGGTGTGGTGACTTCTTTCTTCTTTAGGTCTTAAAATAATACAAAAACGAGTAATTTATTTTTTTATTTTATTTATTTAAAACTTTATTGCACAATTATACAATTGGCGGACTTAAAGCCATTAAGGCTTTATCTTCCAGTCAACCAGTAGACAATGCAGAAAGTGAGTAAGTAGGTGCTTTATAAAGCGTGATGATAGATTGTAATTTACCTAAATACAATACTAACTACATCAAGATAGAATTAACATATATTATATTATAATAAATACTATACATACATACATATATTAAAAATAAAGATACTTTATACTATTTATATTGACTTTTTGGCGTTTTATCTATAAAAAAATTCTTAATTTGTTTTTAAAAATAAAGCGATTCGGTGCTTTACGCACATCATCAGGAATCTCATTCCAAAGACGTGCTGCCTGGACTGTAAAAGAATGGCTGTAGAAGTTCGTATGATGGAGGGGAATATCTAGTTGCAAATTACTTGTAGAGATGGCAAGAGTGGCATGATTGATAATCTAATATTGGCAACTAATGTGTGTGTCGTCGCACATTTCGTTCGTGATCCACCGATAATGAGTATCGGTGATCAGCCGATAGCTGGTGACGACCATCCAAGATCAGACGTCGCTTAAAGTTATTGCAAAAGTTTTGTATGTTTTATTATTGTAAGTACTTACAATTATGTTCTAAAATTGAAAGAGAAAATCCACCTTTAATCGTAGTTAACGTAGAGCTCGTCTAGTCTAAAATGACGCGCCCCACTACTTAGTTAGTTGATTTCGATGTGTGAGTGCAAATATTGATAACTTCATCTGTGTGGGAGCCAATGAACGACGCGTGCTCCTACATTTGAATTTCACCGGCAACTGAATGACCAATTACAACGGCATTTGTATATGTATTGCGTCCATATTTTAAACTTGCTTGTGTGCGATAATGCGATAGTGGGGCGCGGCATTTTAGATTAGACGAGCTCTACCTATGTTTACTTTATACTAACTATAAGTGCTCTCGGTCACTAGGCGGACCCCGGGTCCGCAACCGGGACATAACACCAAGATGACTATTTAGTTTTTGACACCATTATCCTGTTTATAAGCAGTTCTCCACCGCTGCCAATGCTGGACGAGGAAGGCGCAAGACCGGCCTTTGTGAAGATCCCTGGAGAAGGCCTATACCCAATAGTGGGCTTTTCCGGCTGATATGATGATGATGACGAAGCAGTGGTCGCAGCTTATGAACTTTTAGTTTCTTTATTACCTATTTTAATTTCGCAGACCTCAACAAAACCTGTTTATCTCTTTCACGGTTTGTTGCAAGAAAGGCTTTTTTACATCTAACCTTTAGTATAAGATGTTTAGGTAATTCAAGCATTATCTTACAGAGAGGCAAAAAAACGAAGTAAGTTTCGTACTATAATCATGTTTCGTTAGTAGGATTCCTACTTTTGGACAGAAAACTAAACTTGATAAACTATACCAGGGATGTTACGGAATTTTGGTTCCGATTTCGATAAGTCGGAACTTCCGATTGACATCTGTTTATCACACTTCCGGTACCGAGTTCGGTTCCGATACTATTCAATCGGACGTTGTAGTCGGAGGTCGATCAAAGATTCAAAGCGCAACAGCCGGCGAATTGCGGGCGCAGGCGACTGCGCGCGGTGTACAACAAGTCTACAAATACCTGTCTATTTCACATTAAAAAAAAAAGCTTTTACATGTCGCGGTCGAGGGGAAGCTCCTACCCCGCAGGTCCTACGTGCTTCCTGTGGATTCATATACTATTTCACTTCTGTTTTTTCATAGATATGAAAAAACAAGAAGAGAAGAAGAATCTAGTGATAGAAGAGATCTTCTACTTCCGGATCCGAGTCCGATTCCGATAATCTAAATTACTAATAATAATAATAATATTTTTTTTTATTAATAATTAATCGAGGGGGTACAAGTAATAATAAGGAGAAGTCTGAGCAACCTTTTCCCTGAGGGTCTCGGTGCGAGTGCTTAGTAAATAACCGAGCTTGGCTCGTGAAAAGAAATCTTTCAGATACATTATAATAATTATTATTATATTCATAATAATTTATACTTTTGTGAATAAAAAATTACTACTACAGATAATTTATTTTTGTTAGCACGTCGTTCGCATACTTGTATTGCGCGCATCGAACTCTATTATGGGTCTGTCTGAAAACTAACGCTGTCAGTGGATGCGGCCTTTCATAGCATTATGCTGAGGCTGATCCAGTTTCATCCGACGACGCATCATCCTACTTCGTTATTTTGTTAGTTTTCTGAATGTGTTTTTGGACCAAATAAAGATACGTCTAAGTCTATATCCAAATTTGGAACCTCCGATTCCGTTTCCGATAAACCCACTTCCGTTCCATCCCTGATCTACACCTTTCTGTTTGCCTACCAGCGCCCGCGCCCCGGATCACTGTAATCATTGCTGTGACATAATAATCAGAGGTTAATAGAGCGTGCTGCGCAGCTATTAGGCGATGGTAATGACTGATCATTTCGGCTTTACGGAGGCCGGGGACCGAGCATGGCGTAGACGTCTTACTAGCGGGGCGATATTGACTATGTCCAGCAGTGGGAGTGCGGCAGTAGAGGTAATGATGAATAAGTACACATTTGAAGTCTAATGATACAAATTAGTTTTACAATGTAGATAACACACATATGGCGACTAAATGTGTAGCCATGTGTTGGCGCCTGCCAAGAATGTCGGAGCAACGCTATGCTCGGCACGTGGGGCATGGGCAATTAGGCAGCACTGGGCGCTTGGTTGAACGATCCAATGTCATCGTCCAGAGGAAACACGGTGGTTGAGGAATAGTACGAGCGAGAAACGTTCTTTCGAAGCTTCGTGCGAACACCAACAGAGGGTCTACATAGTGGTGATGAGTAGCCAGCCCGCGGCGGGTGGTACGATATCGGAATTGTGCTATGGGTTTCCTGTTCAGTCGTTTTTGAGTTTATTCATTACCTACAAACAAACAAAAATACAAATTTATTCTCTTTATAATATTACTAGCGACCCGCCCCTGCTTCGCATGGTTAGTAACCTTAACAAATTATACACCTAAACCTTCGTCATGAATCACTCTGTCTATTGTTGAAAACTGCATTAAAATCTGATCAATAGTTTTTGAGTTTATCACGAACAGACAGACAGACGCGGCACGGGACTTTGTTATACAGTCATTCTCATCTGTCAATTAATCCTTATTGGTCTGTGGCGTTCATACATTTACATACATAGCGTTCGAGTTAAATTTAGCCTTTTATGTGGGTGACTGCCGAGTGGTTATTTCAAAATTAAGGCATGGCTCGACGATTAAAGGTTCTGATGAGAGGTGGTTCATTGCTTCCTATCATTGAGTCGGATGCTATGGAGCAAACAAATAAAAAATTAATATAAGTTACTTTGATGAGATGCCGCCGAAAACCCAAGTGCCTAGAGAGACAACTCAGGACAGAGTTGACCCGACCCCAAATAATGGGAACAGGGAAAGACAATGAAGAAGAGAGAGATTTTGATGAGAGGAGAGTTCTGTAACCTAACAAAGAAAGAAGGCATGGGTTGAAATAATGTTTTCAGGGTGAGTAAAATGCGGTGACAGGACTGTCAAGCCGCTGAACTCACTGCATTGAGTTAGTGGATATCAAAGTATTATCTATTTTAGCCGCTTGACTTTGCCTTGTGATCACTTTTGTTGGTATGCTTATGGTTACCCGATGCCGAATCACGGAGGTCAGATAGCAGTCGCTTCACTGTGTTTTCTGATCCGCCAAATCCTGGATCATGGTCCAGGCGGATCCCGGGCCCTTGTGCGCGAGAGCACAACCGGGACATCAACGCCAGCATTTTATATTTTTTTATATGGGCGACAACTTAATCGTAGACTTAGTTTAGTGCAAACGGACATTAGTGTAATTATTATTTTATGTTAATCGGTAGGCAAATAGGGAAGCAGCCATCTGATAGGAAGTGGTCACAGTCGCCTAGGGACATCAGCAACACCAGGGTACGATCACGTTATCAATTAAGCAAATTCTAGGCCCTCATCCGCCAAAGCCACGATTCGCCATGAAGACCTTACTCACCGACAAGAACACAATAGCTACTATTTCAAATAATATTGTTTGGTTGCGGTATTCGTATGTAACGTGGAGTTACTACAACACTTAAATATTAGGGCAAGCCAATTTAGTCCGTATAAGAAGTTAGCACTTTCAATGGTTAGCACAACGACAAAGAGTGATTTGTAAAAAAAAATTCAAAAAATTCAATAAATTCAAAAATTCAAAATTTATTTATTGATTAGGACATTAAATATCTCTTTCAATCGTCAAAAAGGAGGGGGGTAGGAAAGTAGGGAGGAAGCACACAGTGACACGCTGGCCGCCCCATGGCAGCAGCAAACTTACCCCACGCCAGTCACGACCGGTGTGTAGATGACGACACCAACATAACATTAAGATGACACTCACTGCAATTAATTAATTCCCAGTCCTTTCATCAGGTGGGCTGTCTGCTCGTTTGTCACAAGAGTTCTATAACGAGAAATCAAAAAGAAATATCGATTCCTTTGCTTCCCAAAACGTGATCTGTAAAAACACCGCTACGATTCTGACCTCAATACAGCACACGTCATCAGGAAAAGCGGAGGTATTTGGACATTTCTTTGATGATGAGAGATTTATAGCACTTTGTTTCGAGTGGGAAAATTATTGCGGCAACTGTACCAGATGAGCAGTTGGCGACAGTCACATAAAACAAATGTGTTCGCAGCTTTGGCGTGTTCTAATTGCTGTAGTCTGTTTCTTTGATATTTTTCTTGTTTCGTATTGTTTACCTGATTTAGATTGGAGTCAAATATAGTGGTATATAGTAACTGGTGTCGTAAAAGACGACTAATGTCATAGAGCTGACCATCTACTAGTATCACCTCCAGCAATGTTTTCTGTTTGAGTATTACCACCATTGTAATCTACAACCCGCCTGCTAAGCGTAGGATTATAGCAATCGTCTCCACTGATGTAAAGGAAGTAAGCCTAGAAGTTTAGAAGTTCTGGTTAAAAATATTGAGTCTCAGCTAATACAATTTTGTGACGACGATCCGATGGTCGGTCGGAAAGCTTTGTAGGATGCCCTGTAGCGCCTAAAAGTGATGTGAGTGAGTGATGATCGCCCAAGACCGGGAAGACCTACGTTCAGCAGGACGGCAATAAGCTGATCAATCATACCATTGGTCACCTTTTACTACACTCTTCAATTAATCGCGTTGGTGCAACATTCTAGTCAACCAAACACCACGGTACACAAGTTCACCGCCGATTACCGTCATTCAGTATGATTCACATTGCCCCAACTTCTCAGGCTCAGCATTCAATCGTATGCAATGCATACTCTAGTCTAGTATCAGGCGGTGCTCCTCGGCGGATAATGACTCATTATCGGGAATTAGGTCACAACTCTATCGGGCGGCCGCGAACGTTTCCAAAGTGGCATTACAGTTCTAGAGGATCCTACCATGAGATTTTTTAAATATTCAAGTCAGGTTATTTTTCGGGCTTCGCCTCGCTACTCGTTCAGGATCTACAGTAGCGATCACATACAGGACCTGAGTTTTGACACTCAGGCACGCCCGAGGACAAGCTGATATTGCCATGGAACCAGCAACAAATTTTATCACAAAAGTCTTTTCATTTTAAAATGAAATTGAGATATTATACCAGCTCTTTATTCAAGAGCATGAGCGGAACGAAGAAGCGAAAGCTTTTATTTACAAAAAAAACTATAGATAAAAATGTGACATCTGTTTAGTATCGATACTGCCATATCTATTTAATATAAATTCTATTCTATTTAGAAAGTTTTATTCTAAAATAACAGGTAGGACTAGGCAATAAAGTGATTCCGACTTCCTCCTACAAAAAGCGGAGATAGCGCAAAACAATATAGGTAAATGTTAGAAATAATCAAAAACGCACCACGGACATACACCTACTAGTAAACAAAATGTAATGAAATGTAGTACCCACAATACTTCTCGATCTGGAAATATATTGCTTGAAATGCGATATAACAAATAGTATTGTTTTAGTAGGTAGGTACTAAAAATGTTCACAGACCAATTTCGCTCCATCGTTTTTCTCTGGCTGAGAAACGAGCCAGGTGCCAACAGAAGCCTATCTATCTATCTAGTATCTCAGGGATACTTGAGTTACCAAAAACTCAAGTAAGACCGTTAAATAATTTTAACTAATGTTTAAAATTTAACTAAATATTAATCAATAGCACCAGTAGGATTAGCTACATTTTATACCACCAAAACTCGCTAGCGAGTTTCTTAATCCACTGCGAGTGAAACCCGATGGTAGGGCCTCTGACTCATAGACTCTGTGATCTTTGAAATGCGATAAAAGAGTAATAAATTAAATGACTACGTTTTAATAAGGACTCTGTGTTATAATCATGTTACAGAGCTGTTGATTGCACAGTAGGCATGAATTATCGAATATGGTAGCGAGCGATTTGAATCATATTTCATTATAATAATTACAGCATTTATAGCAAAACTCATTGCAAAGTTACTATGGCGATTATAGTAACCACTATTAAGCCACTGGCATTATTATAATTCGTCATTATCACGAATACCTAATAACCTACCCGGAGTAATTTCATTTTCTGGCCGTGGCTACTGGCTGTTTCGACTGGTGGGTCAGTCTCAGCAAAAGATGATGCCGCGCCTAGCATTTTAAAATGGTTATATATTTTTATTTAATATTACCTATGTAGGTAACGTTCATAAGTGTTCGTGAAACCCTAAATTGAATAAATGTATTTGAATTTGATCTCAAGAGATCGTCAGGCATACCGGGATATACCGATACTCAATACTCAATATATTTCTTGCATTCCATAGGTTACTGGAAAATGTTATACACCCCTGTTAAATAACATTTAAGTAACATCCCTTTGAATTGAATCCGACGAGAGAAGTATTATAGATACCTCCGCCCGCCTTACAGAATACCTTGTTGGTTATACCTTGTACTTTAAATAAGGTATAAATTATTCCATTAGCTTCGTAAGTTTAAAGCCTCCTCCCTCCCAAAATGCTGCGCCCAGCCGGGTCTGTATTGTATGTACATAACAATGTTATTGTATTATCTTTATGGAAGCTAATAAATATGAATATGAATATTTTTGTAGTAGGACCGTCGGTGGCTTAGTGGTTAAGGAATCCGCGGTAAGCGACAGGTACCGTGTTCGAACCACACTGCCGCCATGTACCAATGACTGTTTTTCTGAGTTATCTACATTAGTTGAACACTAACCGACAGTCTTACGGTGAGGGAAATCATTCCGAATAACTTCAGAAACCCCCGGCCAAGATTACATACACTCAAATATTGCCTAAACTACTGAACCAATTTCAATGAACAAAGCTAAGAACTATCTCAATTAAACTGGCTTCCAAATATCTTAAACCGCATCGAAATCGGTCCATCCGTTCGGAAGCTACGATGCCACAAACGTACAGTGCCAACCTTATAACACCTCTTTTTTATCGTCGGGGGTTAAAAACAAGGTTTAACTAACACGAAGAGGCCCAATCAACGCCGCAACCCATAGGTAACACTACGTCCAATCTACGACGTTACCCAGCTATTTATACCAATTACAACTCCAGAAAAACATCTTACGGCCACGACATCAGGGCCCATATTTAATTTTAGTGCAAACGCAGCAGCGTCACTGAAAACAATATGTTATGTCAGTATGCCGTACTAATTCCCATTTGAAGTCAAACATTTGGTAACGAGTCATTTCAGCGTCAATGCAAAACCAGACCTATCTCGTATAACCAAGGTTGAGATCCGTGTGTCTCTTTGTTTTGGGAATTTGTCATTTTGAAATATTAGTTCGAAAGCATGACGCAGCTTCTGCCCCGTGCCTCGAGGCAGGAATTAAGTGGAGCGATAGAAAAATCGGGTAATTAATAGTGTGGAGCGACACGGTGACGTGAGCTGTGTTTGCTATTTGCGATGCTGCGGACTCAGCTGGTTGGGACAATTAGTTCTGTTTTTGGTTGTAAGTAACACTGTGTGACTTTGTTTTTTATAAGTAAACCCTGTTGCTAAGAAACCTACCTTAGTGGTTTAAAAAAAAATATAGGTGGACAATAAATAAATATTCGAGGACAAATTCACACAGTGCCATCTAGCCCCAAACAAAGTAAAGCTTGTACTATGGGATAACTGATATACTACTTAAATACTTTTAAATACATACTTATTATACATAGAACACCCAGACCCGTAACAGAAATTAAAATTCATCATTTCAATTTCTGCCCGGCCGGGAATCGAACCCGGGACCTCTTGCGTTACAGACGGCATGTTGACCATTGAACCACTCAGGTCGTCATAAAGTCAAAATAGTCGTCGTAAAACATGAAATCAAAATTTTTATACTGAGTAGGACATTAAATATCTCTTTAGATCGACAAAAATCATCATTGGATCTCCCTTAGGAACTTTCTGGGTGCAGTTCGATTATGCATATCTAGAGCAGAAGAGATCTAGTGTTCTTAAAGTACATAACTGATCCAAAAGGCCGCTTACTCCACAGCGGCAAAGTTTGCGTCGGAATTTCTGTTCCATACAACCGGCGTATGAACCTTTGGAACTCTAGACCTAGAAGGTGTGCAATTTCCGATTGTACCGAGAAAGTTTCCAGGGACTTCCTCTACATAAATCCCCAGTCTGCTTTGACATCGCTCTCTAGGAAACTAACTTTTTTCCAGACAACTTTTCAGCGACGTCATTTACCGCTATCCTATCGATCTCTATTTATCCTAGAAAACCAGAGCTTAAATAACAAACCAAACAAAGATACAAAATCAAAACTCATGGTCTGTGTTGTGCCCTCGCGCACGAAGGCCTGGAGTTCGCCTTGACCATGATCCAGGATTTGACAGGTCAGGTAATAACAGTGGAGCTACTGCCATCTGACCTCCGTGACCCTGTATGGGAACATGGCCAGATTGAATCATGGTTACACATTCAGTCGCCTGAATGTGTAGGTTTCATCACGATGTTTTTACTTACCGTAAGAGCACTATCTAACTCAAAGAGAGTAATTAGTACATGGCGGCAATGTGGTTCTTTGGTGTGATAATTGTGGTAAACTTTAGGACACCGACGCTCCTAAACTCAAAACCCAAAATACTAGAGCCCGCTGTAGACGACACACCTTTTTTATTCCGTAGAACTAATCTTATTACCAAAACAGTCCCCACTGTCATTGCAAAAAGCACATCGGCAAAAAACCCACCGCATTCAGTAATATAACGTCCAAAGACAATTTAATTGAACAGTCTGCTATACACGACATCATATAGCAACGAGCGTCCAACAAAGTCCCGGGCAACAAACAAAAAGTGGCTAACAAACTCTGTGACATGGTATGAGGGCTAATCACGCCCTGTCTGGTCTATACAACCATTCATCAGTCATTCCACGGACGGATGACTGACTGACTGACCTTTCTAGTAGCCCCTGGCCAGGTTAATTAAAATCGGTAACGTATTTTGTGTGTTTGAAAAGGGAAAACAATGGGTAGCGTTGCCACGCTGTGTTGAGCTATGGTTTTGCTGCTTGATAATGGAGTTTGGGGAAATGGCTGTGCGATCTCATGCGATCAAATAAGCTTCAGGCGGCGACTAAGTTGATTTTAGATATTACAAACAAGAAAAGTATTGCAAACTATAAGCAACCTTACGTAAAGTAAACTTATAATTTTATGACACCGATTTTGGGACGCCTATGTTTAGAGAAGGCGACAGCTTAAGCGTCGTGTTATAAGTTTTATAATAATGTAAATATTAGAACGCGGGCGGATGAAAACCGTGGGTTGATCACAACTTATAATATAAGTTTAGTCAACATGATCGTTATTGCCACCAGGCTGTAACAGGCTATTGGACTAGACTACATAAATGTAGAGGTTTTCCAAAATCTCCATTATTAGCAGGTGGAGCAGATTGGATACTTAAAAATATCAAGGGCTTATGATTCCCAGAATACGATACTGCCCATTTCCCTATGGAGATCCCGGCTGGTCTACCACTAACAATTTAGATTCACTGTGGTTGATCAGTCGGACTTCTATGCCTCCTATATTCGCAAGGATTGATCGATATACAACACAAACGCAATTCTACCTATTCGCGATTCTACACAATATGGATTCCGCACAACTGACATTCAAGACATTATTTATTCCACACAGTCGTCAATTATACACAAACGCGTTTCTTCCTGTTCGCGATTCTACACAATATTAATTCCACACAAATGCTGTCATTCAACAGATTCGCTATTCCACAACGCTGGGGACCTGGGACTGGCTGACTTAGACCAGGACCTAAGTTTAATGGAACCAGTCAAGGTTGGCCAAGGTCAACTCTATTTAAGAAACCTAGTCCAATGCATTGTTGGTTGACTGGGGTTGACCTTGGTCAACCTTTATTAGGTCCTGGTCTAATTCTAACAACCAGTCACAGGGTGCCCAGCGTTGACCAGGTTCGATGACCAGAGTTGACCTTGGTCAATAATAACTTTTTTTTATGTCATACGGTAGGCAAACAGGCAAGCGGGCCACCTGATGGAAAGTGGTCACCACTGCCTATAGACATTACCAACACCAAGAGTATCTGTCATACGGTACGCAAACAGGCAAGCGGGCCACCTGATGGAAAGTGGTCACCACTGCCTATAAACATTACCAACACCAAGAGTATCGCCAATGCGTTGTCCACCTGTATAACACGTAGATCTGGCAGCAAAAGGCAAATGCCCCCCACTGCCAAAGCTACGGTTCCCCAAATCCCCACCCCATGGAGCACTGGAAACCTTACTCACCGGCAGAAACACAATACTATTTAAAAGAGTATTGTTTAGCTGCGGTATTCTGTAAGGTGCAGGTACTTCCCCAGTCGGGCGGCTCTAATTCGAACGGGATACCCCGCTATGCCCTACCTCTCTTCTACTAGGTCCACTAAACTTACACCCTGGTCTAGTTCTAGCTGAGGTTACAATACAACCATTCTCATTGTGCCCAGCGTTGAAGAATGTGTGAATGGCAGTCCAGGGTCCACAGCGTTGACCAGGCTGGTTGGATCAGAGTTATTATGAGACTTCTATGAGCAACGCGTTCCAATTTGGTCTGTCAGTGTAAATCAACAAAAAACTAACAGGCCGCCTGCCCTTAAAAGCATGGGTGGCCTAGTGGTTATAGTATCCGACTTAAGCGAGAGGGACCGGGTTTGAATCCCACTGCCGCCATGTACCAATGACTTTTTTCTGATATATGTACATTAGTTGAATACTAACCGATATTCTAAGGGTGAGGGCAAACATCATGATGAAACCTGCTCATTCAGGTGACCAAATGTGTAGGTAACCATGATCCAATTTGTTCAGGTTCCCGTGGTAGCAGGTCAGATGGCAGTCGCTCCACTGTAATTACTTGATCTGCCAATCCTGGATCATGGTCAATGCAGACCCCGGGCCCTCGTGAGCGAGAGGACAACCTTCACATTAACGCCAAGATGACGAGATGATTTAAAATATGTAACGAATATGTGGAATAGCGAATCTGGTGAATCACATCAGTTGTGTGGAATTAATATTGTGTAGAATCACGAACAGGAAGAAACGCGTTTGTGTATAATTGAAGACTGTGTGGAATAAATAATGTGTTGAATGTCAGTTGTGCGGAATCCATATTGTGTAGAATCGCGAATAGGTAGAATTGCGTTTGTGTTGAACATCGATCAATCCATTCGCAAATCTACATTAAACATATGGGCTTGGTACTTTATTCTGCTCTTTAGAACGGTACGGACAAACAACATTAAACAAAATAAACATTTTCCATATTAAATTTACTACTTAATACGAATTATCCAATCCTACCTATTTACATCTTCCAGCCAACCCAATAACAGCCCACAATCCACGCATCGATTTCCGCCCAAAAAATTATGTTAAACTGGAAAATAAATGCTAATTGAAATAATGGCAACCATCAATAGTAACGGAGCCGCAGTTATTATTGAAGGATAATGCCGTTTCACGGGACGGAACACCGGAGCGTCCACTTGTAGGGATGGGCGAGATATCCGCATCCGTATCAACATCTGCTGGTCGATTGTCTACGACAAGATCCGTGAGTGGAATGACGAAATGTGATAGTATACGTAATTCTGTTGCCAATAATTTTATTTATGTATAACACTTTATGCACAAAACACTACAAAGGTGGACAATTATTTGATATCAATGATTGAAATTGTTACTGATGCAATTACGTATGATAGCGATAAAATCGATCATACGTAATCGCAAAAGTAACAATTTCAATAATTGAAATCAGAGAATTGTTCGCAACAGTTATGATATTAGTTTACAGAGGCACATTTGCCATAGAAAAGCTGCTGCCAGCGACATGTGAGAAATTATTGAAATGTAAAGTTTAATTAATTATATTTGTTAATTTGTATTATTTATAGCTGCACTAACAAATAGAGTAAGAAATTACTAACACAATGAGTCTGGTCACTTGAATAAATGAATTATTATTATTATTATTATAGAAACATGTAATTGAAATTTTATTTCATTATTGCGTTGTTGCGATCAAGGATGTTTCTTGGAGAATCGCACTGCTGTGAGCCTTCTTTGGAGCTTAAGCTTAATACCACTACTGGACATACGCCTCCCTCAAAGAGTTGGGGCTGAGAACGATGAGAGCTTAGGACAGGGTGTATAGGCGCACCCTGTCCTCAGCTTGCTGCATCCAGCATCCACCTGCAGTAATTTCATCTGGCCGGAGAACCTCCTGGAGTCCTATGCTTACAGAGTAACGGTCTAGTAAGGAAGTCGCCGCAGCCGGTGTCGACTTTTCCGCAGATATTTAAGCCAGCCCTCCGCCATGGTTTATAGTAAGAATCCCACATACATAAACACCTAAACAAGTGCAAAACGAAGCCCGTCTTTGTTGTTGCACAGTCCCAGCATCCGTAGCCCCACGGACATGATCCTCAAACCACGACCCACCCACGGAAACGGATGCAAACTCCGCACTGGGCACAGCCCTGTCGCTGGGCAGAAATCCAAAATGGCGGACGGAAATTGTCGCTACAATGTAATGGACGACCAGCATGGATAAAATATTGCAAGTTTTATTGGCCGGGGATGGCATTCCCGAGCGTTGATTGCGCGGCTCAGTTTTTTCGACACACTTTGGTAAAAGCAAAAGCATTGGTATGAGGCTTTATGTATGTATGTATATATGTATGAGTGTGATGCGGGTGTTTGCGACTGTCCGTGGTTATTTTATTTTGTACCATCTATACAGGTGGAATAAATAAATAGAATAAATATGCTTAGACAATTCACGCGCCATCTAGCCCCAAAGTACGCAAAGGTTGTGTTATGAAATACAAACTTATTATACATGTAACATCTAGACCCGTTACAGAAATTAACATTCATAATTAGGCTCTAAGGCCTTGGGGGTTGCTTTTTCTTTATTTTCTTTGTTTTTCCTATGTATTATTTGTGCATGTGCAATAAAGAATTTTCATTCATTCATTTTCTGTTCAGCCGTGAATCGTCCTGGACCTCTCCGTGTCAATTGTGAAACAATGTTGAAATATTTTGTAGGTTGGAGGCACCGCCATTGGAAAACAATCTTGCACCCGTATTCACAAACAATACTCGTGCTGTCCTAAGTAAAGGATCAGAATCAGAATTGTCTTTATTGTTAAACTGTGTAAGTATACAGGTATACAGATGTTATTACATTAGTAGTTCCAACAGCTTGCCCATTACGGATGTACAATACTTTTAAAATTATATAAAATTAATGTAAACGTCAACATTCGAATCTAATGTCAAGATACATATTAATCATCATTTAAAACATTAAGTAACAATGTCCCATAAATAAAAATTTCAAAATGTCATAATTGTAATTTCAGTAGCGTATAGTGAAGTAGGGTTACTATACGTTCTCTTGCTTCTGAAATATTATAAGTTGGAACTCTGTGCGTTCGCGCACTGTGTGCCAGGGTCCATTAGATTACGACCACTTCATTGCACTATCGTCTCTCTGTGTGGCATCCTTTATTGTTTAGTAATATTAATATAATCCGTATTGAAATCCAATGGTCCGTGTTATAATCGACTTTCAATATTTCTTTTGTTACACAAATTATATGTCACAGATGTGACTAGAAATAAATTACTTCATAATTAAGTAACTGCCATTCTATTAAAGAACAGTATAGCAACACTGTCGTATCTAATTACACTTACAGATGTTCTTGCAAAGCCTGACCAACATAATTATCAGGTTATCAAAAGTGACACTCACCTGCGGTTGTGCATAAATATTATGAAATCTAATGTAGGAATTGTGGATGTTATGGACCGTAGTTAGTTACCACTGTCCGTTGAATTTATATTATTTGAAGGTAAAACATCTGTAGTAAAAAATCGTCATCTTAGCGTAAACGCTTGATTGATCATGTTTTTGGCCATCTGACCTCCGTGACTCTGTAAACAGAGGAACTTGACCAGATTGGATCTCATCACGATGTTTTCCCTCACCGTAAGAGCATCGGTTAGTATTTCACTAGTGAACATAACTTAGAAAAGTGTCATTGGTACATGGCAGCTGTGGGATTCGAATTCGGCGGTTCCTCTCGCTTACGAGTGAGTCGAACGCACTAGCTTTTATGTCGCCGACACTCTTTTAATAAGACCTCTTTCATACGATAGTCTAAATATAAAATACAGTATCCACTCTCAAGTCCGTTATCTAGCCACCCGGATGGATCATAGAAAAACACTGAACTTTAATATATAATGTAGTAAGCTTTCAAAGATATAGTAGTAACATATCAGAGAGCATTTTCTTGGTTTCGAATCGGATCAGTGACGGAGTGTAGCTAAGCACAAAAAAAAACAGACACAGAAGAACTACTTTATCTAGACTATGTTTGAAAATGAAAATGTAAAAGTATTTATTGAATTAGGATTTTGTTAATTAATCTCTTTCCAAACGTCAAAAATCTCCTTTCATGCGTCAGGCGACGCATGCAGACTGATCAGCGCGTACGAGTGCTTACTCCGGCGAGACACCGGGACACTTCAGAGCATATTTTGCTTTACTTTCAACGTAAGTATTTATAACAAAGCATATACAATTTTCAGTGGATTGAAAAGTGTTGTGCGAAGAGAAAAATAACGTAAATAAATGCTTCCTCTTCAACTCTGATAGTGCTCAGATTCAATTGAGCAAAAATTTAATTATTATGGACTGCGTCCTGTTCAAATTATGATTTCCTTTGGATCTATTTCCTTGCCAGTAGGTCCATGGAGTTCAGTAACAACGCTTGCTAACGGCCTTGTAATGGTGCCCATGGGAAATGATAGGGTTGTCCCAAATATCTACTCGCCCTTACTATTCGAATAGTCGTTTGGTCTCCAGCAGAGTAGAAGCACCAACCCCTTACACTCGCGGGTGTAGTACGAGGCGACTAATATTTTCGAGGCAAAAAATCTAGAGAGAAAATGGGCATCAGCGTTTTCCATTGTTATATTTATAACATTGCGATCCCCAACCCGTCTGCCAAGCGTGGAAAATATGGCAGTAACCTCCCCTTCCGTGGGAGAGGCCCTAAGTCCTGCAGTGGACTGTGGTGGGCTGTAATGATGATGATGACTATTCGAATGTATACTATTATATATTTAGAGATACTCGCATTACCTAAACATAACACAAATTCGAAGTACCGCTCTGATGAAATATGACTTTTTGATACGGAATTTTTAAGTTTCAAGTCCTGATGAAATTCAAATCTTCCATCATTCCAAACCGAAACTGCGCATCCCTACTTCATAATGGTACCATGGGGAATGCACTGTCGGCGTCCGCGGCCCGCCCGCCGTAATAACATCGGCCTAGGGCGCTCCGCGGGCCGCGCGGGAAACGATATTAATTAGCCCTGCTGTCGGGTCTTGGCGACGTACGGCTGGGAAGCCCTGCAGGGTGCGCGACGTTTTATCCTTGGCGTTAAGAGCCCTGGATAAAGCCTCATGACACTTGACAAGTGATACAAGTGACATGAAAACTTGACGGTGTGTGGGGTAAAATTAGCGAGATCAAGCCTGTTTTGTCATGCCACTTGACAAGTTACATGATGGGAAGTGAAGGTTGAATTTCATTTCTTAAAACCATCATGAGGTGATGTTATCACTTCGTCAGTCCCGGCTTTTAATTTCAGTAATTTGGCCCACAATATTCCACAAATGCTCCGCTCCACTATGGACTGTAACCTCGAGTATGCACCTAAATGACTATGCGAAACCATTACCCAAATGACTGGATCTCTCTGCCTGCGTCACTGCTCCCAGAAAAATATAATCTTGTAGTCCTCAAGTCAAGAGTGAATAGAACCATTGAACCGACTTTGAAAAACTTTCACTAATAGGTAGCTACATTATTCTCCACATTCACAGAGATCCTAACTGTGCGCGGACAAGACCGCAGGTAGTGCTTTGTAAAACAAGAAAAGAAGTGCTTCAATTTTCTAAAATCTAATACAAATTCCTAAAACTAAATTTCAAACGCCCACTCCTCGCTCCCGTACGTCCCCAATGCACTGCCTTGCGCAGCCCACGTTTGAAAATGTTTAGAGTTTTCATAATGGGCGAGATGTTTTGTTTCACTGATAAAGTACGAATTTTACTGGCGCAAGATAACTCCCGGAACGCTGAGCCACAACGCGATCCTTCCGGGCGGCCGAGTACGCAATTATAAATGGGTAATTCCACTGACTGTTATTGCTGGAGCGAGCCTAAAGCCTTTCTCGGATCGATGAGGGCTCCTAATCGTTATTTTCCTTGTTAGTTTCGAGAATTTGCTTCGTTTTGCGAAGAAAATTGTTGACGCTTCAATGAGCTCCGTTTAAATGCTGAGTCTGTGGGCCACTGGCGTTGCGGTCGTTTGACGAAATATTTCGTCAACCAATTTTCTTTAGGAATTCCTACTGCGGCAACTAACTGCCACTGCTGTACAACGGTAAAGCCTTAAAAGGCAGAGGGACTAGCTGAAACCTCCGCAAACCAGATAACTAGTAGAATTGTAATCTGTTGTTTAAAATATACAACTTTCGTCAAACGCGTCGGCGGCCTAATGGCTAGCAGGTCATACTCGTAAGCGAGAGGCACCGGGTCCGAAGTTTGGAACCCCAGTAACACTATGTACGAATGACTTTTTCTGAGTTATGTACATAAGATGAACAACACTAACCGATGCGGTTACGGTGAGGAAAAATATCGCGAAACCTGCACATTCAGTCGACTCAATGTGTAACCGTGATCTAATCCAAAATACTCTGCTACCAGGGTCACGGAGGTTAGATGGCAGTCGCTATACTGTAATTACCTGATTTGCCAAATTCAGGAGCAAAGTCAAGGCGTACCCCTGGTCTTCGCGCGCAAGAGTACAACCGGGATATTAACGCCGATATTATTATAAATTATTCGACACAATTGTAGAGATTTTGGCAAATTAAAGAGGTACAAGTCCAACAATGAACACATCTGTACTTACTTTAGGTAATCAATTAATCTTCCACGATAAGCTAATCCAATTAAGATTCCAGGTGGCCAGCGTGCTCGTTTATCACAGCGTAGAATAAAAAAAACATCACGCAACATCAGAAAGCTGATCTCCACTTCTACCATTCGCTGTTGTTGACCGGTCGATAGCGCCCGGTAGATGGTTAGACGCCCGGGTGTTAGCTAAACTGCCCCGGTACCCGGGTCCCGGGTCAGGTGCTTGTAACTATCAAACTAAGTCCCCATATCTGATAACGCGTGATTGGACGATGGCGCGCGGTTTCGGCGCCCCTACCAGTGGCGCTTGGGCCTTATGGCTTACGGATAAATTGGTTTGGTACATATAAATGATCTTACGGTGAGGGAAAACATCCTGTTGAAACCCACAAATTAAAGCAACTGCATGTGTAACCATGATCCAATCAGGTCAGATCTGCCAAATCCTGGATCGTGGTCAATGCGGACCCCGGGCCGTCGTGCGCGAGAGATTAACGCCAAGATAATGAAGATGATTTTTCTAATTTCTGTACTTCGTTATTATTATTTATTTATTCATACTTTTGTACAACATTACAGCTTAAAACTAATGCGTTGCACAAATTAGGTTATAAATTACAGCTATTATATACAATATACTATTATGCAATAAAGAGTTTACATATATGAGATAATTTTTTTTTAGATACGTAGAAATGGTGGTCGGGAGTTACATATCGATATAGCGTTTCAGAGTTAGAATAGACTAGGTATATAGGATATTTTTCGCACAATTCTGCCTGAACAAAGTTGCATGAGTCACTCCCGTTCTGGATGAGCTCGTTTAAAATTACTGACACTTTCCATGACAGCACTAATTACTACAAAATCTGTGCATTAAAATTCAACATCATATTTGCTTACTAATTTAAATAACGAAAGTATATTTTGAACACAGTAACTCCATGAAAAATTTGGCTTTGCAAAGTTATTTAATTAATAACGGTCCAGTTCATTTATCTCTTCTGTCGCACGCAGAATGTTTTAAGTTTGAGGTCTTATTTTGGGATTTAGAATCCAATCCGGCCTCGCATAAAAGTCTGGCTATACCTGTCTGCTGGAAAGTTTAAATACTTCTTGAAACAATATCTTAACGTATGTGACAATCCCATTGCTGTCGAGAAAATACAAATCTTGCCAGCACAAGCTAGTACAAGCGTGCTCGCAACATAGCGGACCCACGGCCCTCGTGCTCGAGAGCAGAACCGGGACATTAACGCCAAAAAGATGATTGATATATTAATTGGTAAGTACATGGTGGCACTGGAGTCCAAACCCGGTACTTCGGGAAATAAGTCTCCAACGACTTAATCTACCCCTGTAGTGAGAAGTAATACTTAACCAGTAGTAGGGGCACCAGATTGTATCAATCTAGTTACCTTAATCCAACGGACGAGTCGCGATCAACATGTGTACCCGTTTCGCTCGGGACTGAGCGAGCTCATTATGAACTTTCCCCAAATTAAGCTGTTCAAAGGGAACGTTAAAATCACGATACCATATGGGTATGGGATAGTACCACACGTAGGTTGAATCAGGTGCTTCGAAACTGTAAATGAGCGAGTAAGTTTACCAGTAAAAATGCTTTATTGCAATCAAGGTAAAATAGGTAGAATAGTTAAATAGTTACAGACATAACTATAAATTATAAACCATAAAACTAAAATATTACACATTAAAAAAATCATTCATTTGACGAACTGAGTGGTTCAATGGTCAACATGCTGGTCTGCCACGCAAGAGGTCCCGGGTTCGATTCCCGGCCGGGCAGAAATCGAAATGATGACTTTAATTTCTGTTACGGGTCTGGGTGTTCTATGCATAATAAGTATGCAAAAAAAAAGTATTTAAGTAGTATATCAGTTATCTAGCACCCATAGTACAAGCTTTGCTTAGTTTGGGGCTAGATGGCGCTGTGTGAATTTGTCCACGTATTTATATTATTATTCATCCACGCCGCTGTCCCCCGGAATGGTGCCCAGAAAGCTAGCTGCGTTGCCTCGTTGGACAGCAATGCTTATCCTCTCTCCTGTCACCTGTGGTGTTGATTAGCTTTTTGCTTAATTCTTTAAAAAGCTTTAAAGCGTCAAGGCCCTACGGTCAAAAGGTCTCGACCCCAAACACCTGAAATATTAATTAAAAATAGATAAAACTAACTAGCTGCTTCTCTTTTTATCTGAGAATGGAAAACTATAAAGTTGCATACATACATTACACCACACCTTTTTCCCTTATGGGTAGGCAGAGACCATATCGTTCCATTTGCTACGGTCCTGAGAAACCTGTCTGCCTTCCACGTTCATCAATATTTTCATACATTAAAATAAAATAAATAAATATTCGTGGACAAATTCACACAGCGCCATCTAGCCCCAAACTAAGCAAAGCTTGTACTATGGGTGCTAGATAACTGATATACTACTTAAATACTTTTTTAAATACATACTTATTATACATAGAACGCCCAATTAACGTAGGTTTAGGATCCATCGATCCATCCATCGACTAAATTAGGATAAACGCAAGTAACAAATAAGACTGATGTATGTAAATAATGATGCGACAATGAATTTACCCTTTGTTATGAACCCCATAAAGGACTACATAATGCTAAAAATGAACAGTCAGACCTAAAACAGAGAGAATGTGTACGGCTAAGGAATGGAACACGTTGCCTGCGTGTGTATTCCCTGATCTTTGTAATCTGAACGCCTTTAAGGCTAGAGTGAATAGGCTGTTCCTAGACAGGCATGCTCCATCTTCGGCCGCATCGTCATTTACCACCAGGTGAGATGGCGGTCAAGTGCCTAGCTAGTCTAATTAACAAATAAATACGTGGCCGTGTTAATACATATTTTGAAGGTAAATGGAAGATGAATTTGCAAACTCTTTCGTGGAACCCACAAAACGCGGTGAGATCCATTCGTATGTCAGTTCTCAGTATTTTGCCTGAAGTCCTAAAACAACATTAAAAATGGTAATGTTTGCCTTCTAATTAACTTCGTGGTAATCCTTTAATCCATCCCGAGTTCGTATTTAATGTGCAAAGTGAGGGATTTTAATTTTAACGATGTCTAATGTGATTAATGATTATGTTATTGGTTAAATATTCCGAGTGTGTTTCAAATTTTGCTTAGCTATTGTGAATAAGTATTATATGTGTACAGTCGGGTGCAGAGTGAATGGACCTCCCTGGCATATATTAAATGTATGCAGCATATATCTCTCTGCAGCTGAGTTTACGTACTGAGAGCGACGTGGTTTAGAGGTTTAACTCGTACCCCGGGGTAACGGGGTCGATCCTCAGTGTAGCCATTACCAACAGGTTTAGGCACCTATTATGTCACTCGGGAATGATGTGCTTTCCTTTTAATGAAAGAATTTAAAAAATCGGTTTAGTTTTTGAGTTTATCCATAAAACAAACAATCAAATATTTTCTCTTTATAATTAGAAGTATAGTTATGTTTTGGTTTGAGGTTGGGCTAACTTCCAACCTTGAAAGAATGGAAGAATATACCCTTCCAGTAGGGCTCAGGCAAATTATCAATCCCACCACCGCAATACAATAAACTAATAAATGCAAAAGTTTATCACCAAACCTCCTAATGGCCCGGAATCCAAGTGCCGGCGTATCATCCATCACTCTTAGCAAAATGCACCGGGATTTAGTTTAGACAAAAGGTTACGTGTTTGCACATCATTAGTCATGTTGGTAAATTAATGACACTGGTAAGGCCAAGCTGGGTCGCGTCGCATTCCTAGAGAACAAGAAAGAACATCGGGAAAGACAATGGCTTAATTAAGAGAAATCTTTGTTGTTCCATTTAGGATGACAACTGACAACTGACAGCGTTTTAGAAGCAGATTTTTGTACTTTTTGTGGATGTTTGATGGTGGATTCTATGGATACCTTTTGAAGTCTTCTTGAAGATTTCTTTGTTGTGGCCCTCGAGTTCGGCGTTCTAGAGGACTACACTGCCACAAATCTATATCAAAATGTCACGATCTTCCACTGGTATGACCAGATAAATATATATGGCAAAAATTGTAACAACAGGCTGAAAAGTTTGGTTAACACTGAGAGCTGTGATAGTTGTAGTAATATGTCCTCTGAATATGATCATTTAATTAATTCATTGTATAATAATATTATTGAGATATTGACGAAAGCCGCAATAAATAGCTCTACTTCGGGGTGTTGCGTGCGGAAATCAAGAAAATATGTTACCAGGTGGAATCTGCACGTGCAGGAAAGTCACCAAGTGGCGAGAACATATTTTAATTGGTGGGTTCAAAGCGGGAAGCCTAGGGAGGGCGCCGTCTATAACTGCATGTTGGATAGCCGTAGGGTATTTAAAAGCAGGCTACGGTGGTGTCAGAATAATGAGGACAAGATCAAAATGAATGTCTTGGCAAGCAATTGTTCGAATAAAAACTTCTGTAAATTCTGGAACAATGTAAAAAAATTAAAGGGTAAGGCAGGTATTCCTAACTGCATAGAAAAGTGTAACGATCCTAGAGATATAGCCGAGTTATTTTCACATCATTTTAAAGCATCACCACCAGTTTTAAACAGTGGATCAGTAACTTACAAGGCACCACCGTCGCCGCTCGAGTGCAATGACGTGCTGACATTCACTGCTCGTGATGTTCGTGAGGTTGTGAGGGCCATGTCGAGAGGTAAGTCGCCTGGACACGATGGGCTCAGTATCGAGCATATCTTTTACGCTGGTGATGCGATCCATCGTGTCCTTGCGCACTTATTTAACCTATGCATGCGTTACGGCTGCTTGCCGGACAACATGATGAAGACTGTGGTAATTCCTGTGCCTAATCTTGAACGCACACTGATGCAGTGCGCTGCGCAGTGCACTGCACGATGTGGCAAAACTTGTTACCCGCCGAGCAATTTGTATGCAAGTACATTGACAGATGGCGGAATGTCCCACAGTGCAGCGCGCCGCGCGGCGCACTGCATGATGGGGCAACACCCGCAATTGAAGCCCGAAATGTCAGTTCTGTATGAATTTTGTCTACGTTTTTCAATTTGGCCCCATCGTGCAGCGTGCGGTGCGATGTCAGTAGATGTCAACATGAAACGTCACATCTGACTGTTTCTTTTTACCAACAGTTTGAATCTTTCCTCTTTATGTGACACAGTTCACACACATATATCTGTCTACTTTTTTTAGTACAGATACAACGCGTGTGAATGAAACAGGAAACCGACCTTGTCAAAGAAAGTTTGACCGCTGATGCGTAAGCCCCTCCCCTTTTTCTGATTCTTTAACATTATCGAAGTTGTTTCGCTTTCGTGATCCTGTCGTCATTCTCTTCTCAGTTCATCCTGAATTATAAATAAGGAATGTTTGGTTCTAGAACACTAGTTTCTAAAAAGAAATGCTGGTACTCGTAGAAATCTACATTTTGATTGGTACCTGTCAAACTTAAAACTGTAATAACTCTGAAACTATTGGTGCTAGAATACTAGTTCCTAAAGAGAAATGATAGTACTCGTCGAGATCTACATTCCGGATGATAGCTGTCAAACTTAATACTGTAATAACTCTGAAACTATCGCTCCTTGAACACTAGTTCCTGAAGAGAAATGATAGTCGAGATCTACATTCTGGATGACAGCTGTCAATCTTAAAACTGTAATAACTCTGAAACTATTTGCCTTAAAACGCTTGTTCCAGAACAGCAAATACTTATAGATATCGACAGGCACTATCATTTCTTTTTAGGATCTAGTTTTCTAAGAGCAATGGTTTCCGAGTAATTTAAGTTATATACACTCTCTTTATACTTACTACTGATGTTATACTTTGTAGTTATAGTTTTGGATGAGCCACCATGGTATACACTCAGTTTAAGTAAACATTCGTAAAGGAAAGAAATAACTACGTTTTAAAACATTTTATTGTAATATTGTCCAAAAATCATGTCTTCAACCAGTTGAGGACAAATTTAAGCAGTGCTGTTTATCCTACAACAGAATCAATCAATGTAAATAAAAATTCCTAACATGACCGAATCAATTTTCTGAATTTAAAAATTTTGAAGTTTTTATGTTTTTATATCCTCAAGATAATTTAATTGAATGTATTATCATAGAGCCTGTAACCATCGGACAATCAATACGCTTTTAACGAAAATCGACCAAGTAGTTTTTGAGCTAGAATAAACATCCATACAAACATTCATATCAATATACATACACACAACCCCCTTTCTCCCGCTAGAGTACGACATTGACGACATACGACAGAGACGACATTGTTCCACTTGCTATGGTCCTGACAAATCTCTGTCGATTCTTCCACGTTTATCAACTTTACATACATAGATTGTTAAGTTCATTACCCTCCCTTAGCTCCATCGTAGTCGGGTAAAAAGTATCAGTTATAGTATAGTATTCGCAGAAGTTGCATGGTTCAATTTCTTTAGATATTACTGATGTTATACTTCTTAGTTAACATATGGAATGACTAACCACGGTCTACAGATGGTGAATCTATGGACACCTGTCAGAAGTAAACATCCAAAGAAAAAAATCGTTTTCAAAGATTTTAAAGTAAAATTATGTCTTCTTCCGAGGATGAAGACATGTTGGCCGTACTGCAGATGGTTAATATGCAAAAATGTAAACGACCCCGACGTAAATATTGGATGTACCCTATATGGAATACCGTTGAAAAAAATAGACTTACCAGTTGATGGTGAACCTGGAAATGTATCCGGACCGTTTTCAGCAGGTTTTCAGTATGTCACCATTATGTTATAATCAAATATTAACCCGAGCCAGATCAAGGTTACAAAAACGGCACACAAATTGCCCAATTTATATTATTGTCAAAATGTAGCATTGACAATAATATAAATTAAATAATCATTGTGGCGTCATTATGATGATGTTGACTTCAATATAATGTTTTATGAGCTTGTTGAAAAACATCCTGCACCATACGATTATAATCGATCAGATTACTCTAAACGGAACGTGAGAGACAAGATGCGGATAATTATAGTAAGGAAATTAAACGGCAAATTACGTGGGGACAAAAATGTCTGACCATGCCAGCCCGCTAGGCACGGGAAGGAGAGTTCAACCCACGAAGCGATGGCTAGACGTCGATAAGAACGGCATGCGTGCCAACAAACTCACCACCAAAGATACCGAAGACCGAGCGAAGTGGACCAAGAGGATTAGGAAGGCGGACTCCTGGCAACCGAAATTTAACACCAAGATGATGATAATAATGATTTTGGCGTCAAATCCTGTTTGTGCTCTCGCACGCGAGGACCCGGGGTCCGCTTTGACTATGATCCAAGATTTAGCAGATCAGGCAATTACAGTGGAACGACTGCCAACTGACCTCCATACATAAGGTCGACATAAGGTCAATAATCATGCAAGTCGTTTAAAATAACGCGCGTAAAAGCGTCGAAAAAGCTCTCGTGCAAACGTTGCCTAACTTACAATCATTCGTAAATCTCTCCTGCGAACATTGCCTTACTTAAAAACCAGAATAACACCACCGTTTTCTTTGTTGTCACCGTGACGTGGCACTGCATGGTGCGCCGCGCAGTGCACTGCACTGCATGAGTGGAGCTAGTCGCTAAGAATAGGACTGGTGACATATCACGTCTTAGTAATTATAGGCCGATTTCGCTAGGCACCATTGTGGGGAAAATCTTTGAGCGACTCTTACAGCCTGCACTGGCGAAAGGATTGCATATTGATGACACGCAGTTTGGTTTTCGTCCCGGTCTCTCAACAGACTCGGCTATATTTAGTTTAAAACACACTGTTAACTATTACACTGACAGAAATACTTCCGTATATGCCTGCTTCCTAGACCTTAGCCGTGCATTTGACTTGGTCAACTATAAAATACTCTAGGGTAAACTAAAAAACGCCAACGTCAGTAGTAACATAGTGAGTCTGTTGAGATATTGGTACGAGAACCAAACGAATTACGTAAGATGGGGCGACACACAGTCTAGCGAATATAGGCTAAACTGTGGTGTATGCCAAGGTGGGTTGACTTCTCCGGATCTCTTCAACCTGTATATCAACGACCTGATCGTGGAGCTGAGGAGCACGTGGAGGTGTCGGTTGTCACATCGGCGATATTTGTCTTAATAATCTTAGTTATGCGGACGACATGGTGCTCCTCAGCCCCTCGATTAAAGGGTTAAGAAAGCTGATCAGTGTATGCGTAGCATACGCTGATCGACATGGCTTGTCATACAATGTCAAAAAATCTGAAATGTTGATATTCAGGTCTGGGGCAGGTCCAGAGAACGTTCCCTCAGTTTATTTAAATGGTTCGTCAGTGCAGGTTGTGAGCAAATTTAGATACCTGGGTCACATGCTAAATGAATATCTTCGGGATGAGGATGATATGGAGCGTGAGCGTAGGGCTCTTGCTACACGGTGTAACATGCTCGCGCGCAGATTTTCACGCTGCACGGAACAGGTGAAAATAACTTTGTTCAAAGCCTATTGTCAAAGCTTTTACACAAGTCACTTATGGACTAATTATACCAAACAAAGTTACAACAAATTAAGGGTGCAATACAATAACGCCTTCCGTATTTTATTGAAGCATCCGCCCCTCTGCAGCGCTTCGAGCATGTTTGCTGAGGCAAGAGTCCCTGACTTCTACGCGATATTGAGGTCCCGTATTATAGCCTTCTGGAACCGACTACGATCCAGCGGTAACAGTATTTTAAAGACGCTAGTAGAAAATGTTAACAGTCCTATTTTTAGGCACTGGATATCCGTGCACAACACACCGAATGTTCGTTGAGCGTTTCTTTTATGTAGTTAATTTGTGTTTTAGTGTTTTTTTTTATTGTTATCATTTTACTGTTCCTATTGACGGTCGTACTATTGTACGTAGGTATTAATTATGTTTTTAATGACAGTCGTACTATTGTACCTATATAATTTTATATTATAATTATTGTTCTAATATGGATGTAAAATACCTGAAATAAATGACTATTATTATTATTATTTATTTAGTAAAGCTCGACCGTTGGTCGGATTTTTTAGAATCAGGCACGGGCTACTGCCAAGTGCTCTGGTTCTGTAGTATCATCGAGTACTTATGATAACAATGTTAAAGTAGAAGGTACGTCGTTATTTTCTGCGGTAATGGCGTAGGACAATGACGTTGGGTTTAGGAAACGGCGGACTATAGAGCATGTGTCAATGACTATTGATTTTTGTAAGGGTATGTAAGTAGTATCTGGAAGCTGTAATGTCTTTAATGCGGCACTGAGAGACGTTGGTACTACTCCTGTTGACGAGATGATGATAGGGATGATTCGAACGGTTTCTTGATTCCACATTTGTTTGATTTCGTCTGCTAGTTGGATGTATTTCTGTATCTTTTCTGTGTGTTTCTGTTTCAAATTATGCGTATTAGGGACTGACACGTCTTTGAGGTATGTAGTCTTAATGGATTTGATGGTGAGCGTTATATCCGGTCTATTGCTGAGGACGGTACAGTCTGTTATGATGTCACGGTCCCAGTAGAGCTTGGTAGTGTTATTTTCTAATACTTTTTTCGGCTTGTATTTGTAGTAGGGTGTGTATGTTTCGAGTAGGTTATGTTTTAGGGCGAGTTGTTGGTGTATGTGCTTAGCGACGTTATCATGACGGTGGGTATATTCCTTGTTGGCGAGTATTCTGCAACCTCCTGTTATGTGATCTATTGTTTCAGTTGTTTGGTGACATAATCTGCATTTATCAGTTGTTATGGCTTCTTTTAGAATATATTTGGAGTAGTTACGGGTTTTGATTATTTGGTCTTGGATTGCCATGAGAAATCCTTCGGTTTCGCTGAATAAATTGCCTTTTGTGAGCCAAGTGCAGGATGCAGTGCGGTTAACATGGTCTTGGTCGAGGTGATGAGGATACTTTCCGTGTATTGCTTTTTTCTTCCAATTTTAGATTTTTTGGTTATCTTGTAGAATTTTTTGTTTAGGATCGAATTGGCTGTTGTTTAATTGTAAGGGTGTTCCAGATGTGGTAATATTGACTATAGCTTTATGTAGTGTAGATTGGTTAGCTTTTGTTTGGAAGTAGGTCCGAAGATTATCTGTTTGGGTATAGTGTAAATTTTTAATATCTATAAATCCGCGTCCCCCAAGTTTCCTTTTTAGGGTAAATCTTTGGACCGCTGAGTGGATATGGTGCATATTGTGTTTGTTACATGTTGTTCTCGTTAAGGTATTAAGGGCTTCTAACTCGGTATCGGACCATTTTATAATTCCAAAAGAATAAGTTAATACCGGAATGGCATATGTATTCACAGCTTTTGTTTTATTTCTGGCGGATAATTTAGTTTTTAATATTTTAGTTAGTCTCTGTTTGTATTTAGTTTTAAGTCCAGATTTTATTTCAGTGTGATTTATAGAGGTACTCTGAAGGTAACCTAAATATTTATAGGTTTCACGGGGTTCCATATTATCTATTTTACCTAATTGTTGTTCGAGATCATATGGTTCTGTGTCTTTGTGTTGTCCTTTAATAATAGAGTTAATCCTACATTTATCTGTTCCGAATGTCATTTTAATATCCCTGCTGAAATCTTCCGTTAATTTGAGTAGATGGTCTAATTGCTGTCTGTTTGCTGCATAAAGCTTTATGTCGTCCATATAGAGTAGGTGTGTTAGTTTATTAGTGTTCTCCCTGTCAATATTATATCCGTAGTCTGTACCATTTAATATTTTAGAAAGCGGATTGTGTGCAAGACAGAACCAAATAGGGCTCAGTGAATCACCTTGAAAGATACCGGGTTTTTTTTATGTGTTCTGTGTTAAGGGTCTTATTATTTGTGTGTATGTTTAATGTAGTTGTCCAGTTTGCCATGGTATACTGTAGAAATTGTATTAGTCCATTGTCAGTTTTATACATCTTTAAAACCTCTATCAGCCATGAATGTGGTACACTGTCGAATGCCTTTTGGTAATCAATGTATGCGTAATATAAATTTCTTTTCTTTTGTTTTACCTGGTTATGTATTTCCGTATCTATTACAAGTTGTTCTTTACATCCCATTGAGCCCTTACTACATCCTTTTTGTTCTTCCGGGATTATGTTATTGTGTGCAATATGATGATTAAGTTTGTGTGATATAATAGATGTTAAAAGTTTATAAATTGTAGGAAGACACGTAATTGGCCTATATTTAGCAGGGTTTGTTGTGTCATCATCTTTAGGTTTTAAATACGTTATGCCTTGTGTAAAAAAGGATGGTGTATCTTGTGGGTTATGTAAAAGATGATTGAATGCATTTGCAATACATTCGTGTGTGGATGTAAAGTATTTGATCCAGTAATTTTGAATTTTGTCTGGGCCTGGCGCTTTCCAGTTTAATGTTTTCATTATTGCTTGTGTTACGTCATCTTTAGAAATAAATACTTCTGCCATTGGCTCTATGTTTGAAGCATCTTGTTCTTCTATGCGTGACCAAGGTGTGTTTCGGGTATGTTCTACTGGTTTTGACCATATATTTTCCCAAAAATTTTGGACGTCTTTTATATTAGGTGGCTGGCTAATGTGTATATTTTCTGTGTTCAAATTTCTGTAGAACAGTTTTTGGTTGGTTCGGAAAAGATTATTATCAGATTTTCTTTGATTACTAAGCTTATAGCGGCGCAGTCGTTTGGAGTATGCTTGTAGTTTTTGTTTGTAAGTATCTAATTGGTTTACTATTTCATCTTTGCTTTGGTTATTAGGATTTATTTTTCGCTGCTTTCTTTATGTAAGGTTTCCATTTAAATATTGAATAAGTTGCCCTATTTCCTTGCGTAATATTGTAATTTTGTTTTCTAATCTCTTCTCCCATTGTTGTTTCTTGTCTTTATTTGAATTACTTGATTTAGTAGACTTTGCTGTATATATATTACTATTTACTTTATTTTTGGGTTTTGCATGTAGTGTGG
The DNA here is from genome assembly GCA_905147135.1 of Blastobasis lacticolella. Classification (NCBI taxonomy): domain Eukaryota; kingdom Metazoa; phylum Arthropoda; class Insecta; order Lepidoptera; family Blastobasidae; genus Blastobasis; species Blastobasis lacticolella. The sequence continues at coordinate 16,924,584 of LR990058.1, read as the reverse complement.
TCACGGTCATAGCAGCGCAGTATATGACTTCGTGTATATTATCTATATCAACTGTCTCTCTGTTCTCTAAGTGTTTGTGTAGTATATCGTTTACTGTGTTCACAGTTTTAATACTTTTTCTTGTAATTCGTAACTTAGGGATGGTAGGTCTAAGTGTGACATCTGTGTGTGAGTATTTAATGAGCATTTCTGTAAATGTATCTTCAATTGTATTGAAATTAATATGTAGTGATTCTGGTTCAGTAGTTTGTGTGTAAGTATCAAGATCCTCTATTGTGACTGTTTGTTGTGTAGATGTTGCATATTGTTCTACATTTACGGAGACGTTATGTGTAGCATAATTCCCTGTTGTTACTTCACTATCAATGGGAGGTGACAGGGTATCGATTAAGGATGTGTCATGTACTGTGTCGGCAATTTCTTCTGTGACTGATAGTGATACCAATTGTTTTATACGTTCTCGTTCAGCTAGCGATATCCTATGATTTCTGTGAATTACTCTTATTTGATCAGCTAGTCTTTGTTCAGATAAATGATGTAGTTCAGGGAATGTTTCAATGAACATTTTGTGTAACAATGGCCGATATGCTGTGAGGTTCGTTTCACATTGAGTGACCGTGTAGTAACAACGAAGAAGCTCTCGGTTTATTAGGTCTGTCCATTTCATTCGTTGCCTACTTCTGCCAGCGAGGGTGGTTGCAGGAAGCATTTCCTGCAAAAAACTTCTTGCTGGTGTATTGGTGTCGATATTGTATGTGTCTGTTTCTGCGCCGTAGTTTGATTCGACATTAGCATTGTTCCGCGCAGCGTTAATGATATCATAGATGGACTCAGGATAATTAGCCGGGGCTTCCTGGGTAACATCATATGACATGGGTGATGCTGTGGTGGATCGTGATGACGTTGGGTTTTGGAATGACTTTGGTGATGATGATGGTGTAGAGAAAAGGCTCCGGGTTGATGATATAGGTGAACTATTACCGGCGGAGCCGTTTTCTGCAGCAGTTGAACACTGGGCAGAGTTTTTGTTTTTTATTCTAATAGATCTTCTCATTTTGTTCCCATGGGTGGCTAGGGACGACGCGTCAACTACAGCAGAGCCCTGCGTTCACCGTGGCAAGGGTAAGTAAAACTGGGTGTCCCCCGGTACCCAGAGTCCGCATACTAGCGACCAGGCTCCCCCCTGGCCATGCAGCCCTCGGCGTACGCTGTTCCACCTTGGCTTGGGTTGTATCCCTCTTGGTCTGGATCCTCGCCTTAGACCTGTCCGGCATGAGTGGCTCTGCCGGCATAGCTCTAAGGGTCATTGGATCACGCAAGCCCCGCCACGACGTCAACGTGGAGATACAGTGGCGGGGTTATTATTATTATTATTATTATTCTCCTTATTTATTTACATTCTTAAGTCTAAATTTTTTACAATATATATGAAAAATAAATATTATAAAAAACCTAAACCTAGAGTACCACCAGCACCGGGGCGAGGCCCAAGCTACCGGCGGTTAGGGCTGCAGAGACAGGAACCTCCTGACGATACGCGCCGTCTCCAAGAGAACCGCTTTCTGAATCTGGCCCTTGACCCAACCATCTAGCGAGAGACTCTTGAGATGTTGGTCGAGGCTCTTCGCTATGAGACCGTTCACTGAAACGACTATCGGAACAATGATCGTCGTATCAACATCCCACATGGCGGTCACCTCATGAGCCAAGTCAAGGTACTTACACTGTTTGTCCTTCTCGGCCTTCACAAGGTTTCCGTCATGCGGGATGGTGACATCGACGAGCACTGCTCGGCGCTTCGATCGATCTGTGAGCACGATATCAGGTCTATTAGCTACAATAGTCCTGTCCGTGATCACAGATCAATCCCAATAGAGTGTGGCAAGACCATTTTCAAGAACTGGCGCTGGCACGTATTTATAATATGGCACCTCAGACTCCACAAGACCATATTGAAGAGCAAGTTGCTGGTGAATAATCCTGGCTACCAGATTATGTCTGTGCAAGTACTCACCATTAGCAAGACGACCACAACCGGATGTAATATGCCTGAGTGACTCTCCAGGACAGCGACATGCGCGACAGATGTCAACCGTACCATCCTTCAGGATATACCTCCGGTAGTTGTTCGTCATGATAACCTCGTCAGCAATTGCACAAACAAAACCCTCGGTTTCCCCGAAGAGATCACCGAAGCGTAGCCAGTTCACCGAGGCGAGCAGATCTACATCGGGTCCTGTCAAGGCCCTGTAGAACCGCCCATGTAGCTCCTTGCTCTTCCATACGTCCTTGCGGTCTATGGTGCTTAGGACCTTTGGTTTGCGCCAGTTCTCGTTTGCCAAGGACAGCGGGGTAAGGCCTCTGTCTACCGCCACCACAGCACGATGCATCCCACACTCGTTGTTAAGAAAGTAGTCTCTAAGACTGCACACCTCACGATTGTGGAGGGTCTTGGCGCTTAAGAAGCCACGACCTCCACATTTACGTGGGATGTACAGTCTCATGACAGACGAGCGTGGGTGCAGCATACGGTGTGTAGTGAGCAGAAGACGGACCCTTCTATCCAGGGCGTCCAACTCTGTTTGAGTCCACCTTAGTATGCCAAAAGAGTATGTGACCAGGGGCATCACCCAAGCATTGAAGGACCTTGTTGCCACCCGACAAAAGACTATTAAGTACTTTTGTTAGGCGACAGAAGAAACGCTCCTTCACTGCCTGTTTTACACCCTCGTCCACGATACCCAAAGACTGTGACATACCAAGGTATTTGTAAGTTTCGGCTTCAGAGAGAGATCTGAAAGACATTGTCTCAGAAAGTTGCAAATTTGTTGTATTTGCAACTTTCCCCCGCTGCACATGCATGACTGCACACTTATCTGCACCAAACTCCATTCTGATGGCATTACTAAAAATTTCGGTTATTTTCAATAACTCCATCAGATCCTGGCGTTTTGGTGCAAACAACTTGAGGTCATCCATGTACAGCAGATGTGAGATAACCTCGCCCTCTCTTCGAAGCCGGTAGCCCAGCTCTGAATGCTTAAGCAATGTGCTAAGCGGATTCAAAGCTAAGCAAAACCACAATGGACTCAAACTGTCGCCCTGAAAAATTCCTCTCTCTATCCTTGTAAAGTCCTGGGGAGGAGAATGGTCAATTCCGCCCACTGGTTGACTAAGGACTGTGATCCACTGCCTCATACATGCATCTAAGAAAGATCTTAAAGTTGCATTGATCTTATACAACTCCAAGACCCGTCTCAGCCATGAGTGAGGCACCGAATCATAGGTCTTCTTATAGTCAATCCAGGCAGCCGAGAGGGACCCCCTGCTCCGCCGGACTTGTTGGCATATGGTCATGTCTATGAGGAGGAGTTCTTTAGTACCACGAGACCCAACCCTACATCCATTTTGTGACATTGCTAAAATATTATTTTCAATAATGTGGTTATTAATTTTCTTTCTCAAAATGGATGTAAGGAGCTTGTATAGCGTAGGCAAGCACGTGATGGGTCTATAGTTTTTCGCTTCTGTGGTACTACCAGACTTATAGAGCAGAAAGGTAATACCGGTTGTAAATAAAGTTGGTAGGGAACCATGCTCAAGGGCTTCTTGAAATTGTGTTGCCAAGCGTTCATGTGAGCATCGAAACCATTTTATCCAGAAGTTGTGCAATCCATCCGGCCCAGGACATTTCCAATTCTGAGCCGTATCGATCGCACAACTTACATCATCTGGGCAGATGGAAACCGCTGCCATAGGCTCGATGATCTCACATTCGCGCTTGACAACATTCATCCAGTCGCCCTCCGAGTGTTCGACAGGAACCGACCAAATACTACGCCAAAAATTATTTGAGGCAGAAGCATCGGGCAGGCTCCCGTCGGAACCACTTTGATTGGTTCCCTCCCACTTGCGGTATACCTTTCTCTGGTCACTTTGAAAGAGACGATTGAGCCGGAATCGATCCACACGCTCTCTGTAGCGACGAATGCGATTTGCCCACGCACAAACTTTCTGCTTCAAAAAATCGATGCGCTCTGTAGCACAGGCCATATAATCGCGTGAACTGATTCCAGTCCCAGCGAAGGCCTGGTCAACAAAGCGCATGACTCGAGGACGATTGTTGCCCTCTTTGAAGCAGATAAGCTTCGCAATGAGAGTCCTAAACGTGTTGATACGCCGCTCGATCCGCTTTTGCCATGCAGGTGCGCCCCCGGCGACCCGCGAAGCTCGGTCAGCGTCCGAAAACTTGACGCGAGCAACGCGGCACGCCGTGATAGCACCACAATACATGATCGAGTGCGTATCAACTAAATTATCACTAGCCCGTATGTATGGGTCTAGCAATACGTTTATGGCTCCCATTAACGCAAGGTTGCGTCTATTAGTGGGCAAACGAGGCAATCGTGGCCTAGAGTTGGGTGCGAAGCGATACCGTGCAATCGTCTCCTCCAAAGTCCTCCTCACATACTCATTGGTTTCAGTGCTTACGCTACTCACGTTCGTACAGTCCTCTATGCCGATAGTGGCATCAGTCCGCGGTACCCGCGGTGCCGGGCTAGGTGGTGACACCTGAGGCGGTGACGTAGCTGGCAGACTCATGGTCGAAATGGGAACTGCACGAACTGGTAGCGATTCCAAGCGCAGCCGATCAAGTACAGAGTCATCCAACCGTTTTAGACGTTGGATGGCCCGCACCTGATCTGATAGTCTTTGAGCGGTCACATCGATGGCTGGTTCAAGCACCTGAAACAGAGGCAACATCCGGTCACGGTACGCAGACAGGTTGGTTCCCCCCTCTGTAGCCCCATAATAGGCTCGCATGACATTTTCATTTATGGACTGGGTCCATCGCATGCGACGCACTACACTACCGGTAGCGGGGGCCATTGGCGGGGCAGGTCGCCCCGTAGGCCCCAAGCGTGCCGGCAGTGGTCTTCCACGTCGCGCAGGTGGTGGCGGCGGCGCAGCAGACAACCCGCGCTCGTCGCTCGACTCGCTGGTATCGGACGCGGTGGTAAATTCATCGTTCGATGACAATGGCGAGGAGCTGACGGGAGCGGGCGTAGGTGGTGGTTGTGCGTTCACTGTTTGGTTTTTCCGCTTGCTCCTCGTTATCATTTTTCTAGTTTTTATTTGTTTTGTAGCATTATTGGTTATAATATACTCGTATGTCAAATGTCAAAATTGCAGGCAAATAATAAAAATGTAAATGTAAGTCGAAACTTTGTTATAAATGTTCTTTTTTCTATTGCGATATGGTACTGAATCACTGAACTTTAAATAATGATGTATATACACGTAAATAATACACAAAATAAAACTGATTTCAAAATGACGAGTTGATGTGACAGCGGTTTTTTTTTTTTTTTTTTTTTTAATTATTATTATTATTAACGTACGGGCTTTGACGGTACGGACTCAGACCGGAACTATGAGGTTTCATAATGCGCGCGAACGCACAGGGTTCCTGACTGACTCGGGACCGGAAAATGAATGAAAATAATCAATCATAGAGCCGTAATGCAGTGAGTTCCCTTAGCATATGACCACTGTAAGAATGCATAGTAGACCTACTTGAACTTTACTTGTCTGTAAAGAACGACAAGAAAGTTATTTAGTATAAGTTATAGTAATTATATCTACAGTATGTAGACAAAATATTTACAATAAGAAATAAAATTAAACACTAATTCTAAAATATTATATATTAAAAAAAATCATCCACACCGTTGTCCCGCGGAATGGTGCCCAGAAAGCTAGCTGCGTTGGATAGCAATACTTATCCTCTGTCCGAGGAACGCGCCAGCTCACCGGTCACCTGTGGTGTCAATCAGCTTTTTGCTTAAAACTTTAAAAAGCTTTGATGCATCAGGGCCCCACGGTCCCAACGTCTTAACCCCAAACGGCTGAAATATGAAGTCCTGGGCTAGGCTTTCATATTTCCTACGTTTGAGGTCCTCAGCAGCAGAGGCCGCAGCTCCAGTGCTGCGGGCGGTAAAGGTTACATGAGACGGCGCCAGAGTGTCCACGCAAGTAGCGTCCCACACCAGCGCCCTCCCACGTTTCCAAGCAATGAGCGTCATGCCGTCAGGCCTCTTGCCATCGTCAGGTACGGTACCATTCGGCTCTAATACGGCCGGTACGTTGACGGTGACAAGCGCCCTTCGGATGACGTCATTTATTGCCGCGTGTCTGGCGATTCGGCCTGCGCTACGACTACATGACAGACCGTGGTGCCCCAGCGAATCCACATGTGCACCACAGGGACACCAATGTAGATGAACGAGGTTGACCCCTAACCTTAAACCCAAACAAATAGATAACGACAAGTTATCTAAAACGTTGCCGATATTCAGGGAAGAGACAGCTTGAAGCCAGAATCCTGACTCCCGCTCAGAAACGGCCAAGAGACGAGCACGTTTCGAAACACTAGCCGAAGAATCTATTAAATCTTTTTGAATTTTTTTACAAAGTGGCTCATACCAAGCCGTTGGTGAATCGGAGACTCTGGGGGAGTCTCACTCGGATATAAGCTCTCCCAGGCTTGTGTAGCATCTGCGCAGCATGAGCTTTGCATAAAATTATGCTGTGGTTCCAATATTTTGGATACCAGGTTTTCAGTGCTGTGCACAGATGATAAAAAAGCCGGGAGAGAAACATTAGAGGGAGGAGGTCTACCCACGCTGCGTCTTCCGGTACGTACGTGGTCGCAGAACTTTCCTGCCCCATCGGTCATCTGTTCTGCAAGCCCACTATCTCTTAAGCTTGGAAATCCTTCAGGCTATGTCCGTGACCTAAGTTCGCTAGCGGATCTCCTTATTCTCTCCTC